>CM053583.1:15127860-15179937 GCA_028627135.1 Pseudochirops cupreus | reverse complement strand
TAACTCAAAAAATTTAATAAAGAATCTCATATAAAAAAAAAAAAAAAAAAGAATCCCCACTACAATACCCTCAACAAATGGCATCCAGCCTGTGCTTGAACAGGTCTGAGGAGGGCAATGAACCACCTTCTGAGGCAACCCAGTCACTCTGGGACAGTTTAAAATGTTAAGGAAGTGGTTTCCACCCCCCCACCCTGATCTGATATCTAGCCTAAATTGGCATCTTTGCAGCTTCCACCCATCACTTCTGCTCTCTAGGGGAGGGATGCCTCAGGGGGTCCCTGGCACAGTCCTGGGAAGGGAAAGGAGGCTAGGAATCCACTGGAGATGCTCAGACTGGAAACTTCAATTAAAAGCCTTCAAAAGTTCAAGGATTTGTGATCATATCAATGTTAGCCTCCCTGCTCTAGGCATACTGCAGCCCCTCAGAAACCTTCTGGATGCTATGGCCAAAACATCCATTCCCCTGTGACCAGCCTGGTGATGAATTCCTCCCAATAGCTGGACCAGTCCTCAGTCTTTCTCCTCTCTTCTTCTCTTCCTCTATCTGTCTATCTATCTGTCTGTCTCTGTCTCTCTGTGTGGGTCTCTCTCTCTCTCTCTCTCTCTCTTTCTCTCTCACATACATACACACACACACACACACACACACACACACACACACACACACACACACACACACATACACACACTCCAGTTGTCAGGTCCACAATCAAAGTTTTCCCTGCCTGGCAGGCCAAGAGCATGCACCCCCTGGGCCAGCAGAGTTTTCAAAGACTCAGGGTCACCTCCAAGCTACCATGAGGCAATAAGAGAAGTACACAAGGTGGAGCTCCCCACCAGAAAGGTAAATAATGGCATGTTTTGCTCAACTGCCATTCAATGAGGCCACAGAGGAAGGGAAAACAATGTCATGTTGTCCTTCCAGTGCATTCTGTCCTCTCCCCCTGCTCCCAAACCATGCCCTCAACTTTCCCAAGTTTATTTCAGTATTGATTCTGCACATTTGCAGGGGTCCAGCCCTAATACCAGTTGCTTGAAGGATACAAAATAGATGTGTATCTCTGAATCCCTTACCCATAGTGATAAATCTTCAAGGATTCACTGTCCAGTTGAGGAGAAGAGACAGCCAGCCAGCTACCAGAAAAGTTCAATAATCGGTACAAGTGATATCCCGTGGCAACATCCACAATAAACACTGAGTTTCACTGGGGTCATGGGGCTGGGGGGTTGGAGATCCCTGCAGGCTGGGCCAGTCAAGTGACAGAGACAGACCTATACATTCCTGGGGTTACAAGTTGGCACCGCTAACTTGGGGCCATTGGGCAGCTTTATCTGGGGCTTGGTCAGCCCCACCTGACAATGTAGAATCAGGTAGGGGGCCTATCAAAGAAGGGACAGGACTCTTAGCTGATCCAGGGAATGGAATGGCCAACTCATTCTACCTAACTCGAAGGAGCTGATCTCATTCCTTGGTAGTCCTGGATTTTTATGACCTTGAAAGTTGCTTGTGGCAACTCACAGGATCATAAGTCTTGAGCTGGAAGGGGGCACAAAAATTATCTAGCTTAGTCCTTTCCTTTTACAAATTAGGAAACTCATACTCAGAGAAGTTATGTGAATTACCCAAGGTCTCACAGCTTGTCAGTGGAAGAGCTGAGATCCAAGCAAAGGCTATCTAACTCCAAATTCACCAACCCAATGCTGAGCCACTGTTGGGTCATTGACATGTCACTAGTTCAGTGGGAAGCAACATGGTGCAGGTAAAAGTGTGTATGGCTTTAGAATCAGAGGAGCTGGATTCAAATCCTGGCTCTACCTGTGCAATTTGAAGGCCTGTTTCCTCATCTGTGAAATGAGAGTTGAACTGCACGGCCTCTAAAGTTGTCCAAGCTCTGAATCTGTAACCTTATGGCCCCATTACAGGGCCCTGACTCCCCTAATCTCCCACCTGCCACCCCTGTAGTCAGAGCATTTTAAGATTTTCCAAATGTTTTCTTTATTATGGGGAAATTGAGGCCCAGAGAAGGGGGAGAGATTTCCCTGGTCCACACAGGCTATAAGTAGCAGAGTCAGCATCCAAAACCAGGCCTTTGATTTCCCATATAACCCTACAGCCATTACACAACATTGAAATGTCAAGGGCGGCCACAATGGATAAAGCATTGGGCTTGGAATCAGGGAGACTCATATTCCTGAGTCCAAATCTGGCCTCAGACACCTACTAGCTGTATGATCTTGGGCAAGTCACTTAACTCCATTTGCCTCAGTTCCTCATCTGTAGAATGAACTGGAAAAAGAAATAGCAAACCACTCCAGTATCTTTGCCCAAAAAAACAAAAAGACCAAAACCCATGTGGATTCCCAAAGAGTTGGACATGACTGAACAGTAACAAAAGAAAATATTCAGTCGATCAAAACACACATATTAAGCACTTACTAAGTACCAGGCACTAAGCCTAATTCTGGTGTCTGATTTGGGTGTCAAGAGCCTGGGCTCAGGATGAGCAGAATTGGAACACAGAGTCACTGAGAGATAAGAAACCCCATCCATCCTCTTCTCTCCTACCCTTCCGGAGAAGAGAGGAACACGTTGTGTCCTATTACAGGGCCGATGTCACCCCAAAAAGGGCTTTCTCTTCTCTATCTTAATCCTACCATCCACTCTCCCTGCCCCAGCTACAGGCAGCCAGGAAGAATGGGAAGCATTGTTCACAGCTGCCAAATCAAACTGATTTTCAGATCCCTGCCAAGCTCTGGCTTCTGCTGCCATCCTGGGGCCATTTCCTGACACTCCGGGACAATTCTGAACATGTTTTTCTCCTTTAACTTAATGAGAAGAAAAGTGAGCAAAAAGGTTGGGAAGAGGAAAAGAAGGTCCTTTCAGTTTCCTGGGTTTCCCAGTGGTCCTGCAGACAACATTGCACAGGCTCAGCAGCTCTCTGCTTCCCAGTAATATTAACTCATGCCTTCACAAAGGCTGCCAACCCTCATTGCCTTCACTTCCTGTCCTCTGCCCAACCCTTTGAAATCTGGCTTCTGATCTCATCACTGAATCGAAACTGTTCTCACCAAGGTTACCAAGGATCACTCAATGGCCAAATCAGATAAATTCTTTTTTGTCCTCACCCTTGTTCACATCTCAGTAGCATTTGACACTGTTAATCAGCCTCTCCTCAGGATATTCTCTCTCTGGGATTTCATTGATAACTGCGCTCTCCTGGTTCTCTTCCTACCTGTCTGACCACTCCCTCCCACTCTCCTTTGCTTGATTCATCATCTATGATCCATGCCCCACCCTTATGAATAAATGTACCCCAAGGCTCTGTCCTGGGCGTTTTCTCTTTCTACTCTCTCTTAGAGATGTCTTCATTCCCATGGGATCAATTATCATTTCTCCACAGAGGATTCTCAGATCTATATATCCAGCTACCCACCCTCTCCTGACTTTGAGACCAGATCACAAGCTACCTTTTGGACACTTCCAATTGGGTATTCTATATACTCGACATACCCAGAATGGAATTCATTCTCTTTCCCCCAAAGCCCTTCCTACTTCCTAATCTCCCTACTTGTCTACAGTCCTTATCACCCAGGTACACAACCTAGGAGTCAGCCTGGATTCTTTACTCATACTCCTCACCTAATATTCCATCAGGTGCCAACTCATGACTTTGACCTCCCTGACATCTCTTTAATCCCTCCCCCTTTCTCTGTAGAATGTACAGCCACCACACTGTGTCAGAAACTCATCACCGTCCTCTATGGACTGATCTTCCTGCCTCTTTCCTCTCAAATCCACCCTTCATACTAAGTCATGGTATTCCTAATCACGTCACTCCCTGTTGTCTCTGGGATAAAATATGAATTCTTCTGGCATTTAACGCTCTTTAAGATCCGGCGTTAACCTGTGATTCCCGGCTCATGTAAGCTCTTCTCCTCCAGGCACCTGTCCCTTTCTCTTATACATGATATTCTATTCTCCTATCTTCATGCTTTTGTATAAGCTGTCCTCATGCAAAAATGCACCCCCTCCTCACTTCTGCATAGTAGAATTCCTGCTTCCTACAAGGCTCAGGTCAAGGGCAACCTCCTAACAAGGCCTTTCCTAATTTCTCCTCCCAGTTATCAATGAATTCCTTCCTGCCAAAATTACTTGAAACCCCAATAAATTGAGTCATCCCTCACCCCACAAGATGTAAGGGCCAGATAACGGGGAGAATGAGATGAAATTGTATTCAGGAAGTAGCATGGTATGTGAATAGAGGGTGGGCATAGGAACCCGGAAGAGTTGGGTTCAAGTCTTGCCTCTGATACATAACTGACTTTGTAATGAAATTACAAACCTGGACCAAAAACAAACATCTATGTACAAGTTATTATTCCTTCACACCCTAATAAAACATAAGCTTAAATCTGGGCTCAGACATCTACTAGCTGCATTACCTGTGCCTCAGTTTCCTCACCTGTAAAGTGTGGATTATAACAAGACTCACCTCATAGAGTTCTTGTGAGGATCAAATGAAAAAATATTTGTAAAGCATTTAGCACAGTGCCCAGCCCGTGGTAGGTACATAATTCCCTTTTCTTTCCTTGAGAGCAGCATATTTCACTTTTGCCTTTTTTCCCCAATGCCTAGTATAGTGCTTAAATAAATGGTGTTTAATAAATGCATATGGAATAAGTCAATGAATTTTTTAAGATCTAGCATGATGACTAGTAACCCTATTTTTATAGTAATAATTTCCATTTCTCTAGTGATTTAAAGTTTCAAAAGCACTTTTCTCACAATAACCAGATAAGGAGGGCATATAAGAATTATTCTTAAGTAGTATTTTCATTTTACAGGCAAGGAAACTGAGTCACAGAGGGAAAGTGACTTGCCCACCATGACACAGTAAGGGGTAGAACTGCTGATACCTGGTCCAATGTTCTTTCCAGTACACCATGTGGCCCCTTTTGATCCTGCCCATCGTTTTTCTGTATACACCAACAAGAAACATTTGTTAAGCACCTACTGTATACAAAGAGCAAAAACCTCTACTCAGGGCCTATCTCCAATCCTACCACCTGGTCCCACTGTTCTCCTTGAAATCACTTTATATTATTTTGAATATGTTTTGTATTTATTTACTTTTAAGTATACCTTGTATCTTTAAGTACATATTACATGGGGAGGGGGCATCTTGCTCCAGTAGAATGTAAGCTCCACAAGGGCAGGGGCTAGTCCTTTTTCACCTTTCCATCCCCAGAGCCCAGAGCCATAAGTACTTGGCATGGAATGGGAATTTAAATGTTTGTTGGACTGAATTGAAGAGTGCATAGAGTCCAAAAAGAGGAAGCAGAAGGATTCATAAAAGCTAAAAGTGGTTACCCAGAGAAACTGGTTTAACCACAGGGGAAGGGGGAAATCTCCTTTCCTCGAGCTCTTTTAAAATACACTAGAGAGCTATTTGTGGGAGGTGGATGTGTTCCTGTTGGGAGAGAGAGACAGCACCATGCACCCAGCCCCCTGCTAGCAGAAAGGGTTAGAGATGGCACCAGTACCTTTTGGAAAAAGAGCTGTCCAGCCCTATTAAGTTCCCACTGGGCAACAGATGGGATTAAGTTATAGCTACCCATTTGCCAAGAATTGTGGTGACTTTGCCAACTCTGTGACTGATCAGCTTGCCTGTCTGTCCAGGCCATTGTGAAAATTGGAACTGCCAAGGGTAGGACATGATTTAAGGGCCCTTCCGTTGGAACTATCCTCACAAAAACACCTAAGTTGGATTGCTGGTCCCTGTCCATAGATGTCCATTAAACCAGCACCACTGAGACCATGGAACACCAGGAATGGAACCTGGACACATGAAATATTTCTTTGGAAGGCCAAATCATGGCATTAGGGAAAGATGTGTTGGATTTTGAGTCAGATGACCAAGAGCTTGAATCCTGACTGCCACTTAATCATGACTCCTGACTTTTACATGACTCAGGGTTTACAAAGCATTTTATAGACCTTGCATCATTTAAGCCACAGATTCTGTGAGGTATGCATCAAAGATATATTTTGTCCCATTTTGCAGATGAGAAGCCTGAAGCTGACAGAAATTAAGTGACCTGCCTGTAATCACATCACTATTAAATGGCAGAGGCACTTAAACCCAGATCTCCACTTCTCCCATTCTCTCAATCTGTTCGGGCTTACTTGGTGCCCTTCACTGTCTGAGCCCATGGCTGACAGGTTCAATATGCCCTCCTCTCCTTATACAGGACCCCTTGTCGTATTGCAGGTCATGCCTTGCCAAACTCTAAGCCTAGGTGACTCTCACCATCTGCTGTCTCCACTCCTATTCACGTGCTACTGAATACTGATGGAGGATCACATAATCACGACGCCTGGGTCTGCTACAAATTAATATCATCACATCTCCACCGAACCCTCACTGCTACCTGCCAGTCCTTTCTACTTCTCTACACTTTCCACAGAAACTAATCCAAACCTTCTCCTCTTTCCTTAAGCCTCTTCTTTTCCTCCTCATCTCTTCCCTCTCAACAGAGGCTCTTGATTCTTTCTTAATGAGAAAATAGAGGCATCTATCCATCCATCCATCCATCCACCATGTTCTATACTCCCCAGCTCACTGCCCTTACTCACCACTCCATTCTCCCCTTTTCTCTAGTCTCAGGAAGAAATGGGCCTTCTTGCCAAAGCCAACTCCTCTACTTGGGCCCTTCATACCATTCCTTCCCATGTGCTCTGGGGGCCTGCCACCTCATTCAATCATTCATTCAATCAAAAAACATTTAGTAAGTGCTTCCTACATGCCAAGCCCTTTGCTAGGGCTTGTGGAAACAAAGAAAGATGAAAAACAGTCCCTGCTATTAAATAACTCACATTCTATGGCAAAGACAACATGTTGATAACAAGGTACATACAAGATATATAGATATATACATATATTATTACATATATCATATACATGATGTGTAATAGAGAGAATTTCAGAAAGACAAGTATTAGCAAGTGGAAAGAGCAGGAAAGACCTCCCATAAATGGTAGAACTTGAGCTGAGACTTGAAGGAAGTCAGGAAAGCTGAGTCAGAGCTGAGGGAGAGCATTCTAGGCACAGAAGACAACCAGTGTAAAGAAGGAGTTGTGCAGTGATTAGCAAGTAAGGTGGGACAGCTCACCATAAAGGGTGAGAAGGCCAGCAAGATGTGAAGTCGGGCTAGGAAAAGCTTTAAATTCCAAACAGACTTTACATTTGATTCTGGAGGAGACAGGGAGCCACGGGGTTAACTAAGCAGAAAGGGGACATGGTCGGATCTTCACTTTAAGAAAGGAGGATGAGCCGGACTTGAGGGAGACTAACCAGAAAAGCATCACCAAAAGCCAAGGGATGAAGGCCTGAGCAAGATCTTTGTGCACTGGCTCCTCAGCACCCACAAAGGCAGCATCTCTCCCATCCTTAAACCAAACCTTCCCTTGCTGTAGCCACACAGCTCGTGTCTTTCATTCTTAGAAAGAGATTGCCACACTACTTATCTATGTTTCTTTACTTCCTCTTCATTTCTCAAGCTCCTGCCATCTGGCTTCTCTTACTCTTTCAATTATATAAATATGTGTGTGTATGTGTATGTATGTGTATATATGTGCATATATGTATATGTACACATACACTTATACATATATATATATATATATACATGTGTGTATATAATACATGTATATATGTGGCTTCACTTATTAGCTGTATAAGTCACTGGGCAAGTCACTTCACTTTGTCTGCCTCAGTTTCCTTGTCTGTAAAATTGAGCTGGAGAAGGAAATGGCAAACCACTCCAGCGTCTCTGCCAAGAAAACCCCAAATGGGGTCATGAAGAGTTGGACGTGGCTGAAGCAACAGCAGCAAAAACATCCAACCATAATTTTCCTGATCTATTAATTTAGTAACCTTGTCTCAAAAAAATAACCCAACTCTCCCATAGCAATGAAACTGCTCTCTCTAGGGTTACTGGTGACGTCTTAAATGCTTAGTCTGACTTTCTTTCAGTCTCCATTCTCCTTGGCCTCTTTGGCTTTAACCCTGTTGGTCACCTCTTCCCTCCCCTGAGTTCCATGATGGTGCTGACTCCAGTCTCTTTCCACCTCTCTCACCATCCTTTCCCAGTATCCTTTGCTGCGTGATCATGCTGTTCCCACACACTAAATGTAGGCATGCGCTCAGGCTGCATTCCAGGCCTCTTTCTTCTCAATCTATATTCTCTATCTTAGTGATCTTATTGGCCCTCACGCATTTAATGACCATCTATATGCAGATGACTCCTACACCTATATATCCATCCCTAAACTCTCTTAAAATCCAATCCTGAATTCTGCATTCCCAACTGTCTGCTAAACATCTCCATTTAGAAATTATTCCTGTAGGCATCTCAGTTGCAACATATCCAAGATGGAACCAGTTACCTAGTCTTCCCCTAGACTTGGGCTTATTTCTATAGAAGGTACCATCTTCCTTCCAGTCAAACAGGGTCACGGCTTGAACTCTCCTCTCTCTCCCTTGCCTCCCATCCATAATCAATTACCAGGTTGTAATGATTCTGCCTCCACAATATCTCACTTTCATCTCCTCTCCTCTCACACAGCAACCACCCCAGTTATGGTCTTCACAGCCTATCTGCTCGACTATCTTAACAGCCTGCTAATTGGTCTCTCTAGCTCCCCAGTCAATCCTTTGAAGCGGTGCCAAATTCATTTTCTTAAAATGTAAATCTGACTGTGTCACTTCCTCATTGAAAAATCTTCAGCCACCTCCCTGTTGTCACTGGAGCAAAACACAAGGCTGAGACACAATTTTGGACATAGTAAATATGAGAATTCATGTTATTGGATTATGCTTATCTGTTATGATGGCTTGGTTTTGGCTTTTGTTTTCCAATGGAAGAGAAAAAATGCTTATTAATTTATATGGAATTAAAATGTAAAGTGATCAGCCTGGCATTTGGTACCTTCCCAATCTTGCTTCCACCTACTTTTCCAATCTTATTTCATATAACTCCTCACTATGTCTCTTCCATTACAGTCAAACCAACCTACACTTTCCCTTTCTCCTATGTGCATAAGTCTGCACAGGGTGTCTCCCATGCATAGAATTTTTTCCCTCCTCACTTTTATCTCAAGGAATATCTCATATCCTTCAAAGCACATGTCGGCATTCTTTTCCTCTTAAAATTATACATAGTTCCCTGGAGTCAGGAGGACCTGAGTTCAAATCCAGCCTCAGACACTTAGCATAAAAGTAGCCATGTGACCTTGGGCAAGTCACTTAACTCCAATTGACCTACCTTCCCCCTTCCAAAAAACAAAAAGAAAAATCTGAAAAAATTATACATAGTTTATCTTTATTTATCTCTGTGTGTGTTGTTGCCCACAACATATTCCCAGGAGGATGTAACTTTCACGAGGGCATTTTGGCTTTTGTATCCCCGGCACAAGGCCTGCACACAGTACATGATTAATACATACTTCTTGCTGAAGCCCAGCACTCTATCTTCCCCACCATGGCTCTCATTTTCTTCAGCTGTAAACAGAGAGGGTGGGATGACATGTTCTTTAAAATCCCCTCCATGTTTCAATCCTATGAACTCTGATGAGTTGCCAAAGAGTTCTGAGTTACAAAGATAGTTATCTGTTTATAGTCCTTCACACTGAAGTCTATCCCAATCCAAGGTACAATAGAACTGGGGGATGGGTCACAGGGCATCTGGCTCGTTTCCCAGTGGGACTCTGCACCTGGATGGAGATCAAAGTGGTTTTCTTGTTGAGAAATTAATTTGAGCAAAGGGGTTGGAGTGGTTGCAAGGAAAGTTTCTGACTGGTCTCAAACTCAATTCTCTTTTGTCTGTACCAGTGGTTCCCATTTAGTGGTTTACAAAGCCTTCTGGGATTCACTAAGATAATCCAAGGAGTTCATGCTAAAAATTCTTCATAATGATGCCTTAAGCAATAAATAATTGCCCAATTATGCTACAAATATATTTTTCTTCTGGGACAACAAGCATATGCATGTTTGAATCATTACAGGTTTGTTTCTGCAGTCATTTGAAACCTTTACGATTATGCGAACAACAATTTTGGTGTCTGTGGGATGATTTCATCAAAGTCTGTTTCGGACTAAATGAAACATGTTCTTGCCTTTTCTCAACCTGCCATCAGGTTGTTTTCAAACCTCCACAAGGGTTTGGCATTTGAGTATAAATCAATTCCCAATGGATGGCAGATGCACACACTTATCTTCACTTGTGTTCTGTATGCTAGACTAGAGCGGCTCCCTTGTTCCCGTCTAGTTATGTGTAACTATGCCTCATCAGCTGTCTAAGTATGTGATTAAGATGTCGCATTCTTGCAGGACAAACGTCAGGCTGTTTGGAGACCAGGATCACTGGGCAAACATGCCACCAGCCGTCCTGAAAGCGTCACGGGCCATCACGCCCATTCTGCAGAAACAAAACTCACGTGGCCTCGCATCGAGCCTATTTTCAAGTTTAAACTTATCCTCTACTGATGTGACTATTTTTTCTATTTGGAGGGTTTTCAAATGAACTTAGCAACACTGGTTACGCATTCAGTAGAGTTTCCGTGAGAGTTTAGCCAACATGACAGCGGTAGAAGAGACAAGAGTATCGTCTGAGGAAACCTCCCTTACAAAGATTAGTCTACGTACAAACACTGTTTGAAATGAAATGGTTAATTGAACTGAACTTCCAATATGCTTATCATTTAATAGAGTCTGTCAGTCAGTGGAAAAGGGAAGATTTGATATTGTAAATTCTATATTGTAACTATCAATTTGTTTTCATTGTCTGGTAGGTGGCTAAAAATAAAGAAGGAATTTCTACCTCTCAGTAAGAGAGTTTGTGAAATTCTGTCATTTTCTATTATATCTTTGTGCGAGGAAGCATTTGTGTGTGTGACAAGCATATTCTTGTCTTAAATCAAGCTATAGAAATAAACTTAATATTTAAGACTGCATCTGTTGTTGTTTGATTGTATCTGAGCCTTTGTGAGCCAATTTGGGGTTTTCTTGGCAAAGATACTGGAGTGGTTGGTCATTTCTTTCTCCAGTTCACTTTATAGATGAGAAACTGAAACAGAGCAAAGTGACTTGCCCGAGGTCACACAACTAGTAAGTGAAATTAGATTTACTAGTAAGTGTCTGAGACTGGATTTGAACTCAGGCCCTCTCACTCCAGGCTCAGCACGCTACACAGTGTGTGACCTAGAAGCTCCAACCTATAAACATTATCATCATCCTAATGAGATTGTGAGATTCTCTTGGGGATGGGCAGTATGGTGTAGTAAGAAAAGTGCTGGGTCTGGAGGTATAGCGGCAACTGCACTGGCATACCCAGGATGGCTGCTAGCACGGGCTCTTAGATCTGCTTTACTGGGAAAGACAGCTGTTTAAGTGGGGGGGGGGGAGTGTCAATCTTCTTTTTTTTTAATACATTCACTAGTTCAGGGGAAAAGTCAGTACCCTGAACTTCAGAGAAAATCCAAGCAGAAGATACAGAGGAAATACAAGCAGAGAAATACAGACTAAGAGACAGGGCTTCTGTCTGAGAAATTAGCACAGATCAACAGACAGAAGATCCAAATGTCTGACCAAGACAATACATACAATAGTTACCAGAGACAGGAGCATCAATATCTGCTTTTTTCAAACCTGGGAGTCTCTTTAAGGGCTACCCAGAGTCTCATCTGGTCAAATCACAAGAACACCCTTCCAATGAGTGAGCTCCAAAGCCAAATGCTAATCTCAGAGTATATATACCCTCCTTCAGGGTCAGGGGGCATCACAACCCTTGTGACTCAGTGCCTAATTAGGAATTAACAAAAGGTATGAAAGCCTTTCTACAGGCAAGCCTCCCCTAAGTAAGCTTCCCTTAATGTGCTCCAGGTGAGGCCTATTAATGGGCAGGAAGATCTCATGATCCATTAATATTACAGGTGGCAAAGGGCCTGGGTTCAAATCCTAGCTCTGATACCAGTACCCTATGTAACTTTGGACAAGTCAGGCACAAGGGACACAGTGTTGTACTAGGAAGCAGGAAGACCTGAGTTCAAATCCTCTTCAGACACTTACTAGCTGTGTGGCCCTGGGTGTCACTTAATCTCTGTCTGCCTTAGTTTCCTCATCTATAAAATGGGGCTAATACTAGCACCTACTTCATAGGGTTGTTGGTAATGTTCCTTGTAAACTATAAAGCATCATGTAAAACTCGTTTCTTTTTCTTTTTCTTGTTTTTTGCTTTTTGGAGGGGATAGGGCAGGGCAATTGAGGTTAAGTGACTTGCCCAAGGTCACAAGGCTAGTTTTTGTGTTAAGTGTCTGAGGCCAGATTAGAACTCAGGTCCTCCTGACTCCAGGGCTGATGCTCTATTCACTGTGCCACCTAGCCGCCCCCTGGTCATTATTTCTTAATCTCTGTGTAACCGACCAGCTTCATAATCACTCATTTCTCATCTGTAAAACGAGGCTGAGGAACTAAATCACCTTTAAGGTTCTTTCTGATTCTAAATCTATCTTCTAACTGGGTCTTATTCGTCTTACCCCCTCAGCCCAGTCAGAATATAATGCACATGGTGCATATAGATTCTATCACAATAAACAGACCATGGCACTCAAGGTCAGGAAGACCTGAATTCCAAATCTGTCTCAGACACTTTCTGGTTACACGACCCTGTACAAGTCACTTCACCTCTGTTTCCTCATCTGTAAAATGGGGATAATAATAGCCCCTCCCTCCCAAAATTGAGAGAAGCAAATGAAATGATACTTGGAAAGCACTTTGCAAACCTTAAAACACAATGTAGATCCTACTTGTTAGCATTTTCATTACCCATTATTAATGGCTAATAAATGGAACTGAATGATGAATGGGAGCCAACTTCCAGCAGAGCAGCTATGGTCAAGCAGGCCAGGGCAAGAAACCCGCCTCTTTGCATGCTCCTCAGGTCTCCAATGCTACAAAACAGAATTCTGGGAGACTGATGGGCCTGGCAGCCCCATTCACCATTTAGGAGACCTTCACCAGGACGCCCCACATGGATGGCTCGGAGCTTTGATTTCCAGGCCAAGGCTGAGCCATTATCTCAAACAAGGTCAGCTAAGATAACAATGATGATGAATAGTACTCGCATATTCACTTTCTAAGCCTACTATAGTCTGCCATGTGGCCTCCAGCAAGGCCTTTCTCCTCTCCAGGACTCATTGTCCTCATCTGTAAAATGGAAGGATTTGAATAGAAATATTCTTACCCTGGGGTCTAAGAACTTTTTAAAAAAATTTAAATTCAATATATTTCAATATATACTGGGTTTTTTGATAATCTTGTGTTTTTATTTTATGAATCTAAAACACAGTTGTGAGAGGGGGGCCATAGACTTCCTCAGACTGCATCCAATGCACAGGAAAAGTTGTGAACCCCAGTAGAAGATCATCTCTGAGACCCCTCCAGCATCCAGATCTAGGAGCTCCAACATGCCCTGGTTCTGAGGGATTTGCCTAAGTGATGAGGTACAGGCCCTGGGAACCCCCTTGAAGTCTCCTTGAATCTTTGAGGTACAAGCTCTGGGAACCCCCTTGAACTCTCCTTGAATCTTTGAGGTACAAGCTCTGGGAACCCCCTTGAACTCTGATTGAATCTTCCCATTTGATGAGGCATTTGCATGAGGCCATAAGCCTTTCATAGTAGCTCTGCCCAAACCTTGGTTACTAGCTTGGCCCTCCATTGTCCATCTACTTCCTACCCTTGAGCCTGTCAAAATATTTATACCCAAATCAACTGTTACACCCTTGAACTGGCCTAGCCCACCATTGTCTGTGGCCTCCAGATAGTCTCCAGCAACTTCACTCATTTACTGGAGTCTGACCTTATCTGACTCCTCCTGAAGACCCTCCCCAAACTCTTCCTCTAGACCACCCCTAGAATCTTCCCACAACCTTTTTGTATATAAGACCCCATCTTGCCTCCATGTGTGTGAGAGCACCATAGAATTTTCTAGCACAGACTTGCTCTGTGTCCAATATAGGTGAACTTTTAATAAACTTTACTTTTCTTTGGCTGAGAGAAGACTTGAATTGAATTCCTGGAAGTATTGGCATTTTGGGGTCTCAGGCACACTGTTATGGGAATCTGAAGATCTTCCTTGCCCCTAGGCCCTTTGCTTAAGTGGCTTAAGTGGCTCTGAGAATCTTCCCTGATATGAAAGTATACTCTGCCCTCTAATAGGCTGAATGTGGTCACATGGAGCCTGTGGCGGGAGGCTTGTTCTTCAGGAACACCCACACCTTATTACTTTGTGATTGGGCAGTGGGTCAAGAGGGCTGTGACATTCTCTGATCCAGGAGAAGGCTATATATACACCCTGATGTGAGTTTTTGCTTTGGGGCTCACTTTGGAAAAAGTCCTGTGATTTGGCCAGAGGAGACTCTGGGCAGCTGTTGAGCCCCCTGGCTCTGAAAACCCAGATGTTGATGCTTCCCTCTCCGGTAACTGACTAGGTATGGATGTGATGGTCAGACGATTGGAAGCCCTGTCTGCTGATCTGTTTCTTTGTCTGCGTGTAACTTCTGTTTGTATTCTGTTTGTATCATCTGAAGTTCAGGGTGCTGACTTTTTCCCCCGAACTAGGGAAATGATATATGTTTGATTGATTAAAGTAAGATTGTTAACCTTTTTGAGTTGCTTTCCTGTAGAAAAACTGATCTAAGAACCTGTGCTAGCAGCTGCCCTGGGTATGCTAGAGTGCTTGCTGATATACACCCCTAACCCTGACACTCTACATTTTATGGGTAACCTCATACAACTGATTTGGAAGCAGAGGGCTTGTCTCCAAATGTCAGTTGGGGCAAGCCACCTCACTGCTTTCAGTGTTAATTTGCTTATCTGTAAGGCTTCTAGGTGAGCTATAAAGTAAGGGAGGGGGGCAGTGTCATCTAGGGAATCACTGTCAGTCTAGGGAATTCCCCCACTCAACTGGATGAGATTACAGGGTTGGGCCAAGGTTTGGAGGTAATTCAGGGCACACCCTGTAATCTCATTATGTTGAGTGCTGAATTCCTCAGACTGAGAGTGACTCCCCAGATCATCCCTCTAACTCTACTGTCTCTTCAATCGCTAAATCCTACGATTCCAGGTGGCACCTATTTCCCCCTAAAGCCAGATCAAAATCCAAGAACAGCTGTTTCTTTTCCTCTCTGAATCAGTAGAAAAAACAATAGATTCAGAGTCACAGCCTGAGCCAACCCACTTTTCCAGCCTTATTGAGTGAATGGAAAAACATTTATTACTTATATACTCACCATCAGGCTTGTTGTTGTGTTTGTCCTTTGTTTTCAAAGAGGACCACGACATCAGGGAAATGATGACATGACTTGCAGTTGACTTTGATTTGAATGAGTGAAGGCTGTGCAAGGTCACCAGCCTCACTTTCTCCTCCAGAGCCATCTGGATCCAGTGACCAGATGTTCATCAGGATGACTGAAGATGGTCCAGGATGCAGTGGGAGACCCTGGCCCTTTTAGGCCAAGGCCTTTTCAGGTTCTCACTTAGAGTGAGGTAATACCCATTCAATGAATCCAGGGATGGGCCCTTTAATTGGGTGGGGAGGGGAGGGAGAAGAAAAAAAAAACAAGCTGGGAGAAGACCCTCAGGGTTGCTGTTCCATGAAGAAACCCTTATCATAGACCTTCACTCAAAGCCAGGAGGGCCCAAAATATCCTAAATCCCTTTACAAAAAATAAAGACAGCTCATACCCTCAAGGAGCTCACATCCTAGGGCATTTTAGTGTGGAAATTTAGAGGGATGAAGAGTGGATCATTTGGGTAAGGTAACTGACACACCCTCTCCAAGGGCAATGCTAGAGCTGATTTGATTATAATTTGCTGAGCAGTGTGATGTAATGGTTAGAAAGTCAAGAAGCCCTCAAGTTCAAGTTTTGCCTCTGACCATACTAGCAATGGCAAGTTACTTAACTTCCCACTGTTCTAGGCAACTCTAAAATTGTAAATTGCAGAGAAGGTGTTAATCTGTACTGGTAGAAGGGGTTTCTCCTCTGGGAGTTCCCTCTATTGATGGCTTCACAGTCCCTGACTGAGAATCGTTGGGAGTGGGGAGAAGGTAAAGAAGAGCATTGTAGAGAAGATTGCTGGGAGCATGGAAGGAAAGTCCCATCCACCAGGACAGAAGGGCTCCAGGTCAGAAGTTCCAGGGATGAAAAGTGTTGAATCCTCTGAGCCCTGGATGATAGACCAGTGGCCAGACTAGGAAGATGGCACACCAATTATGATCCAGCCACAATGAAAAACTTATGGCCTCTGCAAATGCCTCATCAAGTGGGAAGATTCAATCAGACTTCAGGGGGTTTCCCAGAGCCTGTACCTCAAAGATTCAAGGAGAGCTCAAGGGAACTCCCAGAGCCTGCAGCTCATCAGGTTGGCTGAGGTCTCAAGCCAAGCCCCTGATTCCATAGCTGCTGGGTGGCTGTTTCTCCTCAATCTTATGCTTTCAGGGGTTTTTGGGGGGAGAGGGGTGATCTCCACGAGGGACAGGTGCAGAGAGAGAGAGAACATAGTACTGGACAGTAATATTAATACAGATTTTTTTGGAATGCAGATTTCTTTAAGAATTCTTTACATAAAATCAAATTTGCAGAAAATGAATTTATATAAAGTAAGAATTGTCTGTATATAAGAGAACTGTACATAGAAGGCAAGAGTTGTGTATAAAAATAAAAGGGAATAAGATGGATGGGGCTGGTTGGGGGATGAGCCCCCATTAACTGGGAGGTTAACCCATTAATTAGGAGATAGCACTTGAGCTGACCCTTGAAGGGAACTGAGGGTTTGAAGCAAAGCCAGGGAATGGTGGAGGGGGCGACCAGCATAGGAAAGGGCCTTGAGTCCCAGCTTAGGAGGATCAGCTGAAGGAAGCTGGCATGGTTAGCCCAGGGAAGAGAACACTGAAGATGGGCAGGGGCACTTGAGCGATGTGTCTTCTTGTGATAAGAGATCTGGAATCCAGAACCTGGATGACATTCCAACAGGGGGAGGGAGCACATGTATTGAGCGGTGGGGGTGGGCAGGGAAGAAGTAGTCTGATGTGAAGATCTAATGGGACGGTGGCTCTTATTGTGCTGGGCCCACGAGTGGACACTGCAGAGCTCTTGTCCCGTGAGCTATAGAGGAGTGTCGGTCTGGGATTCCTAGCCTTCTTCTTTGACCTTCTGGTGAAGTCAATGTGCCCCTTCTTGAAATGTTTCCAAAAGTATAAAGTAAAGTGCCTGCTCCTCGGAGCTAGGTGGTCTCTGAAGTCCCTTCCCACTCATAAAAAGTGAATCCAAATTCATCTTCCCCTTACTACAAGAGGTTGTTCTGGACATAGGAATGGACTAGAAAAGTGGTATGTCCTTAACCAGATCTCTTCCTCTTTCTGGGACTGTTTCCTTTTCTGTAGCATGACATTTCTCTAGTTAGATGATCTCTAAGGGCCCTTCCAGATCTAAATCTGTTGCTGGTAAGAACCAGCTCTCTGGTTTCCAGTAGTCTTGGTCTGCAATAGCCTTAATCTCCAATAATCTTGCTGAGAAGAACAGTGGGACAGTCCCTGGTGCTGAGATTTTCAAGCAGAGTATAGACGAAGCAGCAGTTTTATAATCGCATCCTCTCTAGTGAGGGAGGGGCTGGAAATCCTGACAAGCTCTAGGACAATACACCAGGCTCTCTAGCCCTGGGTGGGGCACCCCAAGCTAATCAAGAAACATTTCCTGCTCTTAAGTAGCCCACAATCTGGCTGGACACAATACCCAAGAAATACCCAAGTAGGGTAAAGGGCTGGAAAACACTATACAGACAGAACACCGAATATGAGCGGAAACCCAGAGAGGGAAGTCCAGCCATTTCCAACTCTCCATGACCAAATCCGGGGTTTTCTTGCAACGATACTGGAGTGGTTGGTCATTAACTTCTCCAGCTCATTTGACAGATGAGGAAACTGAGGCAGAGAGGGTGAAGTGACTTGCCCAGGGTCACACTGCTAGGAGGTGTCAGAAGCCAGATCTGAACTCACAAAGATGAGTAACTCCTGACTCCAGGTCCAGTACCGGATGTAGTGCAGCACCACCCAGCTTCCCTTCCAAAGAGAAGGACTGGGACTTGTTTAAAGTCAGTCTATAAATATTTATTAAGCACCTTCTGGAAGCATTAAGGTCAAGGAGCTCCCAATCTAATTAGGGAGACAATTTGCAAGCAAATAAGTACAAATAAGCTATTTATTCGGGCAATGGAGATTCAGGAAAAGCCCCGAGACAGTCCCTGCCCTCATCGAGCTCACAATCTAATGCAGGAAGCAGCAAACAAACACACACAAACAGGACAAATAGGAAGTCAACAAGAAAGGACTGGCCCTAGAATTCAGACGGGTTGGAAAAGGCTTCCTACAAGATAAGCTTTCCCTGGCACAGAAGCCGGAGGGGGCAGCTACGTGGTGCAGTGAATAGAGCACCGGCCCTGGAGTTGGGAAGACCTCAGTTCAAATCCAGACTCAGACACTTGACACACTAGCCATGTGAGCTTGGCTAAGTCACTTAACCCCAATTGCCTTGCCTTCTCCCATCAAAAAAAAAAAAAAGGGAAGCCAGAGACCAGGAACCAGGTGGAGGCCAAGATGAGGAGAGGCCAAGACCGGAGCCACCTGGGTATGTGGTGTAAAGTGCTGCTTTGAACCCCCTTTCTACCAGACGGCTTTCCAGTTTTCTCCACAGTTTTTGTCAAATATCGAGTCCTTAACACAGTCATTAGTACCTTTAGTATTATCAAACAGGAAGTGACTAGGTTCATTTGGTACTGTACTGGCACGGTTAATGTTTCACCAACCATTCTAATTTTAAATAAAACCAAATCATTTTGGGGGATTACTGCCTTGTAGCATGAGTTGAGATCTGGCACTGCTAGGCACACGTTTTGGATTTATTTATCAGTGGACACGTCGAATCCCCACAGGACTACGAAAGTAGGGGCCGTTTCACTTTTGCCTTTGTATCCTTGACTTTCACCACAGTGCTCATCACCCTGTGGGCCCTAATAAAAGATGGTTTAACCGAGATCTGCCAGTAAGCATTTACTAACCACCCACACTGTGCTAAGGGCTGGAGATCAAAATTAAGGCAAGTGACAGTCCCTGCCCTCAGGGGGCCCACAATCTAATTAGGAAGACAATTTGCAGACAAGGATATACAAATAAGCTATTTTACTGATAAATTGCAATTACCCCCTAGAAGTAAGAGGGATTGGGAAAGGTTTCCTGTAGGATGTGGGGTCCTAGGAACTTAAAGGAAGCCAGGAGGTAGAGATGAGGACGGACAATGTTCTAGGGAGGGGAGACAGTCAGTGAAAATGTCCGGATACTAGAGATAGAGCTTCTTGCTCACAGAAAAGCAAGGAACTCAGTGTCATTGGATCAGAGTATGTGAAAATGAGTAAGGTGCAAATTCTGTACTTTCCATCAAAATCCACTACTTAGCCTGGTAAGAGAGGAAGCCACCTTCCTCAGGGCTGCCTGTGGGGTGTGTGCTAGAAATGAGAATTTTTTTTCTGATCAGACAGAAGCATTCGCTTCTTTTTACTCTTCTACCATAATTATTAGCTTACTCAGAATCCCAGATGGCTATCTCCTAGTGTCCAGGTGACTTGGAGACTTCCCCGCAGAGAGAAGAAACTGCGGGAAAGTTGGGCCTATGTCTCACAACCATTAGCCAATGCTCAGACCATTTTAGCTGGTGGAGTAAGGGGGCCTCTGCCCTGGCACAGGCAGAAGATTTCTCGGGAAGTACTTGGGACATATTTAGGCAGCCCCAAAGCAAGCTGGGAAAGTCTAGCCCAAGCCAAGGCTGGGCTAGATGCCAAGGTTAGAGGAAGAAAGGGCCTCTCAGATAGTCCTCACTGGGGTTACTGGCCTGAGGGATATGTTGCAAGGTTCTCCAAAAACAGAAGGCCCATGACCCTGAGAGCTGTACAGACTAAATTTAATTTCACAGAATATCAAAGCAAAGAAGAACCTTAAAATATAAAATATAAGATGTTCCAGCTGAAAGCGAATTTAAAACAAAAAATGTTAGAGCTGGAAGGAACCTTAGAATGTAGAAAACAGAACTCAAAACTAAGAGGGACATTAAAACGGGCTGTCAGCGCTGGAAGGGTCTTAGAATCCAGTGTCTGAAAATATAAATGTCAGAGCTGGCAGGGACTCCAGAATATTGAGTTAGTTGGGAGGGGCCTCAGAGCACAGAATGTTGGGGGGTGGAGGGCAAGACTGACCAATGAAAGCCCACAGAGCACATGTTGCTGTTGCATATGTGTGGAATCTGTTCCCGTAGATGTTGGATGATGCATAATCGATGGGTCCTTCCCCAAGTCAGAGCACTTTCCTGAAGGCTTAGTGCATGGTGATGGCCAGCCTTTTCACTGGATGCTGGGTCGGAACTGTGTGTGCATATAAAAGGCATTGGTTGGGCTGGTCTTTGTCCTTCCTTCTCCAAGACCTCACTATGCTAGAGTCAAGTTACAGTGCGTTCAACTATGGCGGGTCAGACCAATACGAGCTTGGAACATTCCACCACAGGCTGAGCACAAATAGTCCTTGTGAACATAAACAGAGGAAAGTTCTCTCTTCCTTATGGCTTTCAATCAAGCAAGAAGAAATGCTGTAAGCCTCTGGCTGGGGGAGTCCCTCCCCGACCTGGTCACCATATGGCCTTGAATACATGGAATTTGCATTTCTTCTATCCTTTACTTAGGTGGAGGCAGCTTGGGAGGCACATGGAGGAGAGAGCCGGGCCTGGACCCAGGACAGGGCTGAGTTCAAGTCCAGCCTCGGACACTTAGCTGTGCAACAGTAACT
Source organism: Pseudochirops cupreus (assembly GCA_028627135.1). NCBI lineage: Eukaryota > Metazoa > Chordata > Mammalia > Diprotodontia > Pseudocheiridae > Pseudochirops > Pseudochirops cupreus. The sequence goes on along the minus strand of CM053583.1, from coordinate 15,158,991 downwards.
CCCGTATTTATTTAACCTCTTTCAACTGTACTATGGGGATAATAGCACCTACCTCCCAGGGCTGTTGTGAGGATCAAACGAGACATTTGTGAAGTGCCCAGTACCCAGTACGTACTTTGTTGTTATTCAGTCATGTCCAACTCTTTTGTGACCCCATGGACCATAGTACGCCAGTGCTGTCCATGCGGTTTTCTTGGCAAAGAAACTGGAGTGGTTTGCCATTTCCTTCTCCAGTGGATTAAGGCAAAGAGGTTAAGTGACTTGCCCAGGGTCACATAGCAGGTATCTAAGGCCACATTTGAACTCAGGTTTTCCTAAGTCCAGGTCCAGCAGTCTATCCGCCAAGCCAGCTAGCTACCTCCATTAAGCACCAGTAGGTGCTTTTTTCCTTGATCCTTCACAAATCAGAAATGGGACAAACTTGTGAGCTTCAAAGAGTTAGAAGAATTCCCAGAGGTAATGGGAATCCCTAGCAAAGTCTCCCATGGCCCAGTGGGCCACTAAAGCTCTGAGGAGTGGACTGCTTGACCAGGCTGGATCAATCCAGCAGCTGACAGACTGCTAGCAAGAGAACAAGTCAACCCTGGGCTACTCCACAATCAAAATTAATTCAGTGGGAGGCGTACTTGTGGCCAAGTTTGGGCTTACCCTCCTTGGGGCCAGAGGTTGGAGAGGAGAATGTGCCCAGTCTGGGGAGGAGCAAATGACTTTGCGCCCCCTTTTCCCCAGTATCGAGGTGTAGAGGGGAAAGTGCTCCATCAGTTCAGGAGGGTTTGTTTTTTGTATATCAGTTCTTGCTATACTTTCCCAATGAATATAACTTGGTTAAAGATAATTAACGTCCATTGGTTATCAGTGATTTCAAGAAGACATCAATGTTAATTAATACCAAGGGGCTCGCAGTGATTAGATGATACTGAGATGTAAACCGGTTAGATATGTCCCGGGGGCAGGACACCCAGGGTTCGAGGCTATTATTCTCCCCCCCCCCCCATTAGATTATAAGCTCTTTGAGGGCAGGAACTGTCTTTCTTTGTAACTAACTGTATCCCCAGCCCCAAGCACAGTGCTTGGCACATAGCAAGTCCTTAATAAATGTTTTTTGGACTGGATTTAGAACACAGAATGTCAGGGCTGGAAGAGAACTTAGTGCGTGGTCACCAAACGACCTACCCGGGGTCATCTACTTCGAATAACAAAATAAACAGAAGGTGCTTTTGTACAGCCACGAAGTGCCACAGAATGGCGAGTTGCGAGTAATGGGAATAATGCGCATCGGGGCAGGGACCTGAATCCAGGTCCTGAGGCGCCTTCCCTCACAGAACGAGGGAGCTGCACTCAACGCCCTCTAAAACTCGTCCAGCTCTCGAGCCTGTGACCCTGAGAACCCCGATCTGGGGCTCCCTTCACTGCAGGAATCCGACCTTCAGCACCGTCCCCTGAGGGCATCGGAGGCCCCAGTGGCAGGCTAGGACCTGCGGGATATGCACTAGAGGAGCGCAGAAGCCTGGAGTCCCATACTTTCCCTTGGCATGAACAACAAAACAGTGAGTGATTGCAGCCCAGCTTCCAGGAAGGCTGGGAAGACTCCAGGACGGGTGCGTAGCCCTTTGGAGACACCAGCGTATATAAATACAGGGATAATTAGAACCCGTGCCGAGAGCCTATTAAAATATACTTTATCATTCTGAACACAGCTGTTCTCTCAGGCTGGTTCCCGGTTAGAGCATCTTGGCTCTGTCTGCTGGAGAGAGATCATGCAGCTGTAACACCTACCAGCCTGGGGAAGGGGGCGGGGGGATAAGGGGCCTGCTCACCTGCTCCATACAAACTGATCATCACCGCCAAAGCTAAGATCAGAGCTGGAAGGGGCCTTTGGCAGCATGGAGCCCAACCCATTTTTTGACAGATAACGAAACCGAAGTGAAGAAGGAAGGCAGGAGGTTCCCACTGTCCTCTGCTTTCACCTGGAATAGCGTGCACAGTTCTTGGCACCATGGCTGAAAGATCTATTTAAGAAGCATGTCGAGGGCCTGGAGGATGTCAGAAGGCAACTGGAGTGATGAGGGTCTTAGGTACCCGTCCTTAAGGACTGGGCAAAGAAGCTGAGAGTGACTGGACAAGTGTGGGGGGGAGGGGGCATGACAGCTCTCCACCACTGTCTGACTGTCATATGTCCCCAAGGAACAAAACTGGAGTGGAGTGGAAATTACAAGGAAGTAAATTTAGAATTTGATGTTGGGGGGACCCCACACACAACCTCCTAACAATGACAGCTGTCCAAAGTGGCACGGCTACCTACAGAGGTGGTGAGTGCCCCCACCTTGGGAATCTCCGAACAGAGGCTAGACTAACCACCTATGGGGAATGACGGAGTAAGGATTACTTGGGTTTGTGAGTGTCAGGGAAAAGAGCGTGATGGGACATGTCAAAGGCTACAGAAAAGTCATGATAGCTGGATGTGGCAGTTAAAAGGTCACTGGTAACAGGAGAGGGCAGTTTGGTTTGAATGATGATGTCAGAAGCCAGAGTGCAGTTAAGAAATGAGTAGAAGAGGAGGCTCCCAGTGTAGGCAGCTTCCTCAAGTTCAGCTTAGAAAGGGACAACAGATCTAGAGGATGGCGGCTAGAGGCAATGGCCAGAAGGTGAAGGTTCAAATCCTGCCTCAGACACTAGTTGTGTGACCCTAAGCAAGGTACTTGACCAGTCTGCTTCAGTTCACATGGGTAAAACAGGGATAGTAAAAGCACCCACATTTTTGAGGATAAAATATTTGTAACGCACTTTGCAAATCTTAAAGCCTTGGGTAAATCGCTAGTTCTTATCATTAAAGATGGAGGAGTTGGCAGACATGGGAGGATTCAAGAGTAGAGAGTGGGGATGATCGAAGGGGAAATTTGCCAGAGAGGAGGGGCCGGAAATGGGATCCAGGGTACGCGTCAAAGGAGAAGTGAGACAAGGGATGGGGGAGAAAGTAAGGAAAGAAGGGGGTGACTTAAGACAAAAAGAGAAAAGAGCTCTCAGCAAACAGCCTCCATGTTTTTATGGGTCAAAATCCCCCACTGAGAGGAGGTTAGGGGGTGGGCAGAGTCACAGGAGCTTTGGGGAAAGATGAGGGGGTGGGATATTGGATTTATTCAGGGTCTGCAGAGGGGAATGGCTAAAAGGATGGTCTTGCTGCTGAGAGGCCCCAGCTGAGATCATGTAGCAAATTTGAGAGATGAGAAAATGGCAGCCCAAAGATGGTAAGGGACTTGTCCAAGGGCATATGGGTAAGTGCCAAAATTTGGATTCTGCCTCAGTTGTTCCTGACCTCCCACTGCTCCTGATCTAGACTACATACACACCTCCTAACAATGGGATCTATTACTCATCTTGACCAGGCTCTTAAGGTAGCTCCCCCATAGTAATCGACAGGCTTTGAACAGCATCAGCATCCTTGGAACATGGATGTAGCCTCCATAAGGGACTACTTAGAAGGGGACAGCACTGATTGAAATATGTAAATTCTGGTCCATTTGCAAAAAACCAGCAAGCCAGTCTCGCCTTCTAGTGATCTCTATCTTATTGTGCATCCTGAGTAAGTCACTGAACTTCTGTTTCTTCCCGATGATCCCTTGTCCCTGCACCCCCAGGCAGCAGAGTGGGCAGGGGTATCCCTAGCCCTCACCAGGCTGCCCCTTTCTCCTAGTCTCCCTTCCTCCCTTCCCGCAGCAGTGGGGGCAGCAGCCCTGAACTGACTGGGCTCCATTTGTCTCACTAATGAGGCTGAAGTGTTTTATTTGGGCTCCTGCCAGTGCTGGTGGGCAGGAGGAGAAAGGGAGAATGGCTTGTGCCAACCATTCTGTGCAGCAGCCCTTTCTGGGGCAGGTTGGACTTTCCATCTACAGCCCTGCTGTCCCTGCTCTCCACTATGCCATGGGGCATGGGACAGGGAAGAGAAGCCACCAGGTCCCAGAACCTAGGCCTGTGCCCCTCCCCTCTACTGCAACACAGGCCCATCCTCTCACCATCCAACTACTCATACAACAATGGAATGAATGCTGGTCCGTTTGCACTCTGTAAGCTTTCATTAGGCACCTACTAGGTACAAAACATTGTGCTAAGTGCTGGTGGGAAAAAAAGTCTCCTCAAGATTTTGGTAAAGGAATCTCTACAGACTATGCTCTGGCCCCTGAGCTTCTGCGATTTCGGACATCCAACATGCTGCTTACTTTGGGGAGGGGGGAGATGTGGACAGAAGAACTCTGAGGTCCCTTCCAGCCCTGATGCTATCCTGGGCTCCTTTGCAGGTGGGAGGCACACACCTGCCCACTGCCCAGATAAGAGGGGTCAAGAGCAGTTTGGTAAATCTGGGATTGTATCCCAGAGATCACTGAAGTGGGAGGAAGACCCAGATGTACAGAAATATTTATAGCAGCTCTTTTTGTGGTGGCAAAGAATTGGAAATTAAGGGGATGCCCATCAATTGGGGAATGGCTAAACAAGTTGTGGCATATGAATGTAATGGAATACTATTGTGCTATAAGAAATGAGGAGACGGACTTCATATTTACCTGGAGAGGCTTATACAAATTGATGCTGAGTAAGAAGAGCAGAACCAGGAGAAATCTGGACACAATGACAGACTCAACGTATGTGTGACAACCAACTTTGATAGACTGGGCTCTTCTCAGCCACGCAGGGTTCTAAGACAACTCCAAAAGACTCACGATGGAGAGAGATGTCTACGTTCAGAGAAAGAACAGAGTTCAAATGCAGATTGAAGCAAACTATCTGCTCTTTCCTTTTCATGTTTGGTTTTGTTTCCTCTTTTCCATTGTGCATTCCTTCCCTTACAATCCTTCTTTATAATCTGACTAATGTCGAATGTGGAAGTAGTCGAAGACCCTATACTTGATTGCATGCCACCATGGGGGTAGGGGGAGAGGGAGGGGAGAAAATTTGAAACTCAAGGGATTGTAGGACTGAATCTTATAAACTGAAAGTAAAAAAATAAATTAATAAAGACCAAAAAAAGAGCAGTTTGGTAAAGAAAGTGGAGACTGGGACAGTTGAGCTGTTGGGAGGCTTTGCCCAGAGCCAAGAAGCTGAGCCAAGAAGAGGTTAAATGGAATGGACAGTGGGCAGGAGAGATGCCCTCCCGGCATGTCAGCCCTAGAAGGGACTCTGCAAGGATTCCAATCCAACCTCTCCATTCTACAGATTAGCAAACTGAAGCCCCACAGCAGAGACCTCCTAGGCTTCGTGTCAGAGCCAAGCCGTGAACTCCAACTACCTTCTCACTACTCCGCTCTCACAGCTCTACAACAGGCCTGAGACCTATGGCCGCTTCAAGGCCTTGGGGTCTAATCAAATGGTTCCAAAGCTGGCTCTCCAGTTTTCCACCTCTGGGGTAAGGCACCCCCCATCCCAGGGGCCCTCATTTGTAAGACAGCTGAAGGAGCCGGAATTGAAATGCCTCCAGTCTCTAATGCTAGCCCTGCCCTCCTAAGAAACTCTCAATAGCATTCACTGTCCAGGCAGCGCTTGAATGAGAGCGACCTCTGCGTTGGCTCACTGACACTTCACCAAGTCTCCTCCACTCTGCCTTCTCTGTGCCCCCTGCACACATCTCCTGGTGTTTGTACGTACATGCTTGGCTTTGCCCCCCCAATGACTGTAAGCTCCACAAGGGCAGGGCCTGGTCTACAACAGGCACTTAATGGACTGCTAAACCAAACTGAGTCGAACGCCCAGAATGGGTATGCTACTGGGGCTCTGGGGGGCCTGAACCCACACACGGCAGGGCTTACATCACCAATCCCCAAAAAACTTTATTGTTTCAAGCGACAAAACGTCCTTGGTCTCCACAGGGCTCCTGAGGGGAAGAGGGGGCGGCCACCGCCCATTACAAAAAAATCAGAGGCTTTTATCAAAATGTTATAAAGTGGTATCAAAAGAAACCCAAAGGTGGGTGGAGGAAGAAGGCCTGAGGGAGGGAGGGGCCAACACCGGCAACCACTCTAATGACTGCATCCCAAGGGTGGGGGAGAGGGGATACAAAGTGCATGACTGTGCCTGGGGGGGGGCAGGGGAGGAGGCCAGAGTGGGGGGCAGGACCGCAGCCCAAGCTCCAGCCCTCCTCCCTGGTCCAGGGCCTCACAAGGTCGGGCTGCTTCAGAGAAAGGACAGGAACCACCTGTGAGGGAAAGAGGACAGGCGGTTAGTGGGGGGCAGGCGGTTAGTGGGGGGCAGGTGGTTACCGGGGCCCAGGGGCCTAGGCGCTCAGCCCAGCACTGTCCCCCAGGAGGGCTCTGGACAGAACATTCTCAGGCCCCAGTCCCGGGGAGGCTCAGCCCTGTTTCCCCTCTGGAGACACAGCTGTGACTGACAGCTATCACAGATGGTACCCACACTAATGGTAATTCAAGGAGCTGTGACTTCCTCAGTGTGGAGACCCTGGGCAAGTCACTGTCTCAACTGGGGTCCCAGTCTCCATCCTGGAAGAATGAGGGGGCAGATCAGATGACCGCTACGTCCACTCCAGATCTGTAATCTGTCTTCTGACGCAAACCACAAGTCTCTACTACTGTGAGATACTCCAAGCAAGACCATGCCCTTGTGGGCAGACCAGTGAGGCTTTAACAGGTCCGGCTGCCCTGGGGGGTAGCATTCAAGGCCGGACTGCCCTCTGACCCCACCCCATGCTGCATCCCAGCAGGGCTGTGGTGGAAGGGGACAGTCCTGATGACCATCCTGGAGACAGCAACCAAATCCTAGAGCCTTTGGTGGCGCCGCAATGACCAGATCCTTCAGCATGACACTGGGAAGGACAGACACATCTTTTGTCTCTAAGAAGAGAGACCCCCAGAGGCTCAGGCTGAGCACAACGTCCGACAGGCTTCTGGGGAAGAGGGCAGGGTGGGCAGCCTGGCCCTGGGCAGCAGCAGGGACCCCCGCTCACCTCTGAAGCGTCTCCTCAGACCCTCTTCTTTTTCAGCTTCAATGCTTGGAGCCAGGTGGGTGATGAACCTTCGGACCTAGACAGTGCACAAGGAGAGAGAATGAGCCCTCCAGCCTTCCCTGGGCAGGACCTGGTGCTGCGGGGTGGCCATCAAGTCCCCAAACAGAGGAGGAGACCCTGGGATGGGCTGGAAGGAAGGTGGAGGGAAAGGGATTCGAGTCTAGGCTTTGCCACTGGGTGACATCAGCCCATGTCACCTCCCCTCAAGCTGAAATGGGGGAGGGGATGCAGGCAGAGGGGGTCCGAAAGGCAGAAGAGCTAGCATGGATCTGGTGAAAAAGCTTAGGCAGGGAGCGAGGACGGCTCAGAGAGAGCACAAGCATCATACAGGCAAACAGGCACCTCGGGGGGCACGGGGCTCGAAGCAGATGAAACTGTTATTGAGAAACGTTTAACAAAATAAACCCAAATACCCCAAGCCACAGACAACGTTAGTATGGGATGTTCTAAGTCAGCCCCAGCCTGCAGGGGTGCCAGGACAGTGGAGGGGCCCCACCAGCCCATGTGTCCTTCCCACCTACCCTGAGGATTTCTCTGGCTTGGGAGGTAATGTGAGGGGCTTCCCAAGGCCGGGAACCTTGCAGGATTTGGAGCGCTGGACGGCAGAGTCCTTCTGGGTTGACTTGCTCTCCACCTGTTCCCCTTCCTCAGCTGAACGGTTTCGGGGACGCAGCTTAGCCTGTGTTTCACAAGAAGAAAAGTAAGCCTGTGAAAAAGAACAAGAGGAAGGAAGGGGAAGGAGGAGAAGACCCAGTGTGGGCAGGCAGCCTGCCATAGCAAGGTCTTGGACTTAAGGTCAGGTGTGGATCCAAATACTGGCTTAGACATCAGCTGTGTGACCTTGACCGAGTCACTTAACCTCTCTGGGCTTGGTTTCCTCCTCTATAAACTGAAACAGCAGATTAAATGGTCCAGCTCTAGACTTTACTCTCGCCAGGTAGCTACGGGAAGGGTAATGACTACAGGAAGGGAATGTCCAGGACAAGAGGGACGATCTAGCTGGGCCTAGGTACTCGGGAGCCTCACCGAGTCCTGCCTCATCTCAGGGGTCCACCTCTGGCCAAGTACAGCCCCCTGTGGGAGCTGCAGGCCATACCTTGAGAGCAGAGGGGCTCAGGCCAGGGAACAGGTTGACTTTCAAGCCCTTGGTTCCCAGGGACATCCGTGTTCGGCGGCTCTGTGGCTCCTCCACCACCTCCTCATCTGAAGATGGCACCCGAGCTGCCCGCGGCTCTGGAGGAAGACGGTTGGGATGGGGCGGAGGGGCCAAGCACCAGACAGCAGGCCTCAGGGCTGCCTGGCTCAGCCCCAAATCACTAAGATCCTTTCCATGTCTGAGGGTGTAGGTTCTGCCCATTATACCCTCCCCAAACCCCACCTCAGGTCCTGGGTTCACTAATGTCCAAAGGCAGTGTGGGATGATGGAAGGAGGGGACCTGGAGGGCAGAGACTAGGTCCAGAGACTGGCTCGTTACTAGCTCAGTGATCCTGGACTAAGAGCTCAACCTCTCTGGGTCTGCTTCTTTAACCATCAAATGGGCCTGGGCACTTAATCTCTTGTGCCTCAATTCTGGCAGCTGTAAAATGGGCACACTGATCCTTAACCTACCAACCTTGCTGAACTATTCTGAGGAAGGCAGTGAGCACCCCTTCAAGTACTATACAAGTATGATTAGCATCAGCAATCCCACCTCCAGGTGGAAACCGTACTCTGCTCCACTGTCCCCACCCTCCCCCCACTCCGCCCTATTTCCCTACCTGTAGAATCCTGGAAGATCCAGGCATCATTATCAGCCTCTGAAAGTCCCAGGGTACACCCAGGCCGGATGACTGGGGCTCGGTGCCCACGCTTTCGACCCAAATTGGCACGGCTCCGATACATGGCACTGTCTAAAACTTCTGTGTCCTAGAACAAACAAGGGCACCTGAACCTACCTCAGTCTACCATCTGGCCCAGATCTGGTCTAATCTAATCCTCCTGCCCTCTCCGAATTGGCCATTCTCAGCCCTGAGGCTGGAGATCTGCTCCCAGTGATCTCCAGCCCTACCTCCCCAAATACCAGTGTGCCCCTGAAAGGCACAGTAACAATAGATGGGATGGTCCTGACCCCCTAACTTTCCCCAGCCCTCCTGCCTCTGGGCTGGAGGGGACCAGTGACCTGGCAATTGGGCTCCACACTAGTTTTGTGCCTTTTCTGCTGGAAAATGAGAGAATTAATGAGATGCCCTTAAGGTCCCTTCCAGTTCTGAAAGCCTTGGCCTCCTGTGGAACAGGCCCTTCTGTGTCCCTGAAAACCAGGAATGTGCTCAGCTCTGCTCACACCCAAGGCCACCAGCAGCACCTTCTCCATACTCTAATGACTTGCCCAAGTCAGAGCCACTGCATGCTGGGCCCTCCAAGGATCCCCGAAAGAGGCTCAGGGAGGGTTGAATGGGGTACTGCAAACAGTGAGCACTTAGCAACAGTGTACTGGCCTGAATTTTTTGACGTGACATTTAGGAGAATCCAACTGCCCCCAACCATGGGCAGCAGATCCTTCCCACCTAGAGAACACACAAGGAGCGATCTTAGCCCAGTGCTCTGCTACCCACTGACCTCTATGAAGGAGAAGTCCTGGCTAGACAACTCAGAGGGCGGGCTTGGGAGCAGCCTTGGGGCAGCCGGGCCATCCCCCTGGGAGGCCCAGCTGCTGTCCATCTCCTCTGTCCGGCTGGCCTCGCCATCGGGCTGGGGCCGGCAAGAAGGCAGGGGGTCCCCTCTGAATTCTGGCTCCTCTTCCTCATCATTTGCAATTGTCTCCTCTTCCAACTGGCCCCAGGGGCCCGAGGTCGCCTTCTCTCTGCCAGCTGATGCTCTGAGATTGCTGCTGGCCAACATATCTTGCAACAGGCCCTGAGAGCCAGAAGGTGGAGACCGGGCAAGGCATCCACCAGAGCTGTGAGGAAGATGGTTATGAGAAGATTAAGGAACACCACCGTGAGGACAGAACCAGCAAGCCCCAGGCCAATTTAGCTGCTCCATTCTCCTTCCAATCCCTCCCAGGCTCCCCCACAAGAAACTTTCAGCAGCAATGTGTGGAAACAGAGTGAGAACCTTACAAGGAAAGGTGCAACAGGTGTGGTCTGGATTCAAATCCTGCCTCCTATGTGTAGGTCTGCGTGGCCTTAGCAGAGTCATTTCAGAGACTGCTTCCTCTTCTGTAACATGAGGGGCCTACTATCTGTGCTGCCTCCCTGGCCAGGGCTGCTTGTGAGGAGTGCTCTGGAAAGCCTGGTCCTAGGTAGGTAAAGGGAAGCTTCTGTCTGTCATTTCCCTAAGGTACTAGGTTCCCTGGGGGTATGAAGGGGGCTGCCATTCGGGGTGGGAAATGACTGGCTTCCAAGTCACAGGACCTGGGTTCAAATGCTGCATATATCACTCACTCCCTCAGCCTCTCCAAAGGAGAGTTCCTGCCAAGTGCCCACAGCCTATGCTCCTCCCGAGGATCCAGTACAGATTACATATCCATCCTCTGTGTACACATGTGCACTGCAGACGTGTGCATGCACACGCGTGCACACAGACACTCCCCCATCCAGGGCTAAAACAGTTGGGAGCTCAGTGTCTGGATGGATGCAGGCCAGCAAGCAGCCCAAGAAGAAGGGGATGACAGATCAGCCATATGCGCCTCTCTGCCTGATGGCGACCAAAGCCAGGGAAAGAGACAGCAACAGAGGAAGAGTCAGCCGAAGACTGTGCGGAGGCTGTTAAGCAATGCCTACTGGAGGCAGGCTTGACGCAGGGTCATACCCTTGGCCCAGGGGCAGTGTCCCAGTTTCTCTGGGGAGAAGCAAACAAAAGTGACCAGGACGGCCAGGAAAGGTGAATGTCCGTGCAGCCCGGGGCTCCACCTTGCAGCCAAGCCAACAGATGGAACGGGTGGCAGGGAAGATCCGACGGCCCCATGGTGGGAGAGTAAGGGTGGGGGGGGTCAAAGCTGACCCCACCACCTCCCCCCACACCCTATGCCTTCCACCCTGTGGAGACTGGGGCAGGCAGTCAGCAGAGCTGGTGCCAGGCTCAGATCCGGAGCTAAATGGCACAGTGCCCTTGAGCATGTCAGATCAAACCTGCTCTTCTCCTTCCTAGGAACACAGCATTGCGGGAAGAGGCCAAGCCACCAAGGAGACGGCAACCTGGAGCCAGCGGGGACTCAGTGATTTCTAAGACCCCTTTGGGCTCCAGCAGTCAGTGTGGCCGCAGAAGGTACTTGGTAAATAATAAAATAAAGCAGTAACAGTAATAAGTGACACAGAAGCTTAAGATTTGCAAGGCTCTTCACATGTATTATCTCATTTGATCCTCACATCAACCCAATGCCTAAACTGATACACGATCTGTTATTACACCCATTTTTCAGATGAGGAGACAGAGGCTGAGAGGTAAATGGCCTTGCCCACTAAATGTCAGAGGAAGGTCTTTTTGCCTTCAAGCCCAGCACACCAGCCACTAAGTGTCTCCAAATCTCAGTATGTGGTAGATAAGGAAACAGCCCAGAGAGTAGGGGTCCCAATGCCAAGAGAGTGGTAGAGCCAGCTCTAGAACACAAGCCCTAATTCCCGATTCTGGAGTCAGACTAGCAGGCATGGCGGGCTTTCGGGAGAGGGCAGAGGCACTGGACCCCAAGAGAAGTCAAGGTCAGGAAGAGATCCTTTTCTGGGGCTGGAGGGCAGATTCTGCAGAACCACAGACAGCCAATGGACAGTACTGCATTCTAAGGCCAGAGACTCTGGATTCAGCTCCCACATTCCCACTTCCTGCCCCTCTGATCTTGGGCACATAGCTCATTTTCCTTATATGTAAAATGGAGGCTTGACTATAAGACCACTGAGGCCCCTTTCATTTCAAAATCAAGGATGAACCTGAGACCCTGACCTACAGGCTCTCAGGAGTGGGACAACAGGGCCCTAGGGACAGACAATCCAGGGGCTGCTGCCCAAGAGGGTTAAGAGGGAAGCCACAAGCATCAGCTCCCAAATGACAAATGCTGGAGGGGATGTGGAAAAATTAGAACACTAATGCATTTTGGTAGAGTTGTGAACTGGCTCAACCATTCTGGAGAGCAGTTTGGAACTATCCCCAAAGGGCTATAAAACTATACATGCTCTTTGACCCAGCAAAACCACCAGGTCTATAACCCAAAGAGATCAAAGAAAAGGGAGAAAGTTCAATTTGTACAATGATATTTATAGCAGCTCTTTCTGTGGTGGCAAAGAACTGGAAATTAAGGGGATGACCATTGATCGGGGAATGGCCGAACAAGTTGTGGTATATGATTGTGATGGAATACTAATGTGCTATAAGAAATGACAAGCAGGATGGTTTCAGAAAAACCTGGGAAGATTTATATGAACTGATATAAAGTGACATGAGCAGAACCAGGAGAACACTGTACAAAGTGAAGATAACATTACAAGAATAATCAACTGTGAAAAGACTTAGCTACTCTGACCAGTACATGATCCAAGGCAACTCCAAAGCCCTCACAATGAATGCCATCCACCTCCAGAGAGAGGGAAGCAATGAACTGAGGACAGACTGAAGCACACTTTTTTCACTTTTTTCCTTGCTTTTTTTTTTGGCAACACAGCTAAAAATGGAAATATGTTTTGCATGATTTCATACACTTAACTGACATCATACTGCTCACCTTCTCAATGAGTAGGTGAGACACTGGAGGGAGTGAGAGAATTTGGGACTCAATTTTTTTTAATTGAATGCTAAAAATAAATAATTTTATTTTTTAAAAAAAGTACCAACCCACTGGGTGACCCTGAGTCGGTTAATCCCCTTTCCTGAGTCTGCTTCATCCATCAAATGTGTTGGGGGGAATGACTGTCATGAGATGGTCTTGAATTTCTTTTTTATCTCTGACATTATATCCCAAGGTCCCTCCCAGCTCAGCCTATCAACATGCAATTAATAAATGCTTACTATGGGCCAGGCCCTGAACTAAACACTAGGACACAGAGAAAGGTAAACACAGGGGGCTAACCCTCTAGGGAGGGAAACAACATGTAAATGATTAGGTACGTACAAACATATACGAAGCAGATGGAAGGCTGTCTAAGAGAGGAAGGCCAGGGCAGCAGGAGGATGGGAGAGGCCTCCTGATGGAGGGAAGGATGAAGGGAGGGTTAGAGAGAGGGAGGGAGGAAGGGGAAAGAGGGAGAGAGAGAGGGAGGGTGAGAGAGAGAAAGGAAGGAAGGGAAGGTGAGAGGAAGGAAGGGAAGAAGGAAGGAAGAAAGGAAGGAAGGAAGCTGAGAGGTGGAGGGAAACTGTGCACAAACAGTAAGGCTCAGGAGATAAAACACTAGGCGCGAGGACAAGCAAGGCTGGTGATGTGGATCCCAGTGTGCAGGGGGAGTGAGGTACAGAAGGAACTGGGTTGTGAAAGGCTAAAAGCCAAAGCGAGGCTTTGGTTCTATAGGATACGGGGAGCCCCTAAGAGTTCATGAGAGGGCAAGGACTGGCCACAGGAGGCCCTGCAAAGAGCAGGCCATGGTTGGAGCCCCAGCAGCTGAGTGGAGGAGGGATTACAAGATGTGAGGCAGAGAATCAAGAGGCTCTCCAACAGTGCAGGCAGGAGGTGGTGGGTGAGGGCCTATGCCCAAGAGGGAGCTCCAGAAGTCATGAGAAGTGGCAGGATTTAAACCAGGCATGGGAGCCCATGCCTGGCCGTCCCATGGCTGGGGGAGGCTGGGGCTACGGGAAAGCTTGAGCCCACAGTAAGGCTGATGCGGATCAGGAATTTAAGTCTAGCACCTACACAGTAAGGCCCCAGGACCCAGGCTGACAGGCTGCCTCAGGAGTAGCAAAGTGGCCAGGTCAGACAACGGCAATGGGTTAAAGCTTCTGCACTGAGCAGCACAAGATCAGGACCATGAGTGGCCATTCCACTTCCAGCCCAAGGGAGTAGGAAAGGGAAAGGAGAGTGATGGAAAGGAAGAAATGGAGGAGGGAAAGAGAAAAGGGAGAGGAGGGTGTCTGGGAGGATGTCAGTGCCCTCAAACTTAGAAAGCAAGAGCATTTGAGCCTATGGGATCTAAAAGAGCCCCAAGTGGAGAGTCTTCTAGAGAGAAAAGAGAAGAGGGTCCAGGACAGAAACTGACATGATGCCAACAGCACATCAGAGTAACTCAGAGACTCCTGGTCACTCCAGCCATGGCAATGATCAGCCTAGCCACGGCCCCCCTCGGGCAGGAAGGACCCTTGGACATGGGCCATCTCACACTCAGTAGGGCCTGGCCCTTGTGTGGGCAGCCCCCGCCAGCCAGAGGTCCAGCCGCCACCACAGTGAGCTATCTCCTAGTGTACCACATGGCCACATGCTCCTTCCGCTCAGGTCAGTGTCTCCTACTGCCGGGGTGACTGTGTCTGCATGGAGCACCACTTTAGATGGCCTTTAGCGCCTGTTGGCAAGATCCTTCCCTAACCCAAAGGGGAGTCCCAGAAAGATACCTGCACAACTCTTTAAAAGAAAACCTGTGCACAAACAAGGTATTTAGATGAAGTGAAAAGAAACCATCTGCTTCAGACTCCTCACTTTCCAAACACACTCCCCACTGTGTTCCTTTCTATGAGGTGCTTCACTTCGTAAAGCAGGGGGACCCTTGAATTAGGTCATAATGAAGACCAGTGGCTCTGGCTTTTGCAGCATCTAGGTCTCCCTGACACTTCCTACCCAGGTAACCTTGGGCAAGTCCCTTCACCTCTCCTGGACTTCTTTCTTCATCTATAAAATGAAGAGTTGAGCGAGATGACATCTTGGGCCCCTTCCACCCAGAGCTCAATGATCATCTAAAGTCTAAACACTGGCTAGTGTTGATACTGGTCAGACGATCTGAACATCAGGAAAGGAAAGTGAGCTGAGTAGTTTAAAAGAAGTGATGGCTCAAAGTTGCTAACAGCTGGGTTCAGCACAGCCTCTTTCTGGAATCACAAGCCCTGCCCTTCATGCCCACCCCATGTCATTCCCCCAGCTGCCTCCAGCATTCAGCCTTTTCCCATTGGAACACAGGCGCCTGAAAGCAGGGACAGGGAGCCTCAGAGCTGAACCCAGGAGTAGCCTGGTCCACAGCCCTGCTGTTTAGTTCTATCAGTCATGTCTTGGTGACCCTATTTGGAGCTTTCTTGGCAGAGATACTGGAGGGGTCTGCCTTTCTCTTCTCTGGCTCATTTTATAGATAGGGAAGCTGAGGCAAACAGTGAAGTGACAGTCCATGTCTCGAGGCCAGACTGGAGCTCCAGGACCAGTGCTCCCTTTACTGGGCCACCTGGCTGCTCCCTGGAAGGCCAGAAGTGCGTGATGAATGCTTACTGCCTCGCCTATAGCCTCACCTGTCCAAGGCCCTCCAAAAGAAGGCACCATTCTCCTTCTCCCCTTCCCCAATCTCTTAGAGCATCACAGATTGAGAGCTGGAAGAGGCCTAAGAATCACCTAGTCCAACCCTCTCCTTTTCTTCCCACAGATGAGAACACTGAGGTCCAGAGAATGGACTGATTTTACCAGATTCAAACTCGACCCCTGGGGTTCCAAGCCTGGTGCCTGCCAGGCCACCTCTGGCTGCACCGTCAGAATCTCAGAGAAGGAACAGGAAGCAGGGCCCAGGCCTGGGGCAGTGCAAGCACCCCATAGGGATGGACAGAACTGGGTTTGAATCCTGTCTCCACCAATAACTTTCTGTGAACATGGGGATGCCACTTCCCCTCTCTAGGCCTTGGCTCCCTCATCTGTAAAATGGAGGGGATCTCTAAAGTTCCTTCCAGCTCTGATGTTCTGTGGTCCTACTTCATGGAGAATCTGTCACATAAAGAAGAGAAGTGTGTGGCGTTAGGCATTGAGGAAATCAAGAAAGCTCAGAAGGAAGATTTAGGAGCCGTGGCCTGACTCTGGCCTCACTCTAACTTCAACAAAAGGCTCCATTTTACAGTTCAGGAAATTGAGGCCCAGAGAGAGGGACTGCCTCTCTAAAGCTTACAGAGCAAAGCCAAAACTGGCATGGGGCGTCCCTCATGCTCCTGCACCCCCGGGGACCCCTAGAACTTCTCCCTAACTCTGCCCTGCGCCCCTCATCTTCTCTACCCACTTGGCCCTCCCTGGCCCCTCCTCGCCTCCTCGTCCCTCCTCAGCTCTGGGGCCATCCTTTGGTTGTCCTGGAGTCCTAGGCCTTGATGACAGTCCTCTTATTCCTTCCTCTATCTCCTAAGATGGTGTTTCTCAAACTCCGCTACAAAGTACACTGAAACACCCCAAATTTCTTGTTTATTTTTTAAAAGAGCTTTATGATGTCTGTTGAAAGGCATTAAAAAGGCTCATTTTAGAAGATTTTATCAAAAGTCATCTGCTAAAGCTTTGTTTCACCTAAAAGATTCTACCATCCTGGAAGAGTGTAAGAACAAGCATGATGATAAAATGTTTCTTAAGCACAGCTGATGCACCAGGCACTGCATCCCAATCTTCACCCACCCTGCTTCTACTCCTGCCTGAGAAATGCTTCTGAAGCCACAAGTGGAGCCCATTAACAATGTCAGGGGCAGCACCAAGGAATGGCAAAACAAAAACTTGGGGGGGGGCAGTACAATACAGGCAATACCTAAAAACTGATGCCCTTTTCGGATCTGAAAACATTTGGTTAGTTTTGTGACTCCAGGGTATACTCTGCCCAACCAGACCCGCCTCTCGGTAAAGAAGCGTCCTTTCTTTGGGCTCACTTTTGGGACCCCAGGTCATCAGGTCAAGAAAGGCCAGGTTTCAACTTCCTTCCAGCTCCCAACCTTTGGACTTGCTTTTACTACTCTACTCAGGGCCTCCAAGGGAAGTAGGCCAGGAGGCTTCTGGTTTCTCACCTCTACAGGAATGAATGGCCACCACAACCAATACTCTCTTTATTCCCAGAGCCTGGGGACCTACTTAGGACAGATACATGCACACCGATCCCTATGTCCCCAAAGAGGAAGAACACCTTCCTTTACATCCAAGGGGCTATGCCCCACTGGAGGTAAAACACATCATGCACTCAAATGGGTGCCTTGACCTACCCAAATGTTCTATGATCTGACACTGTGGCAAGTTTTACAGAAAATCCTTCCTATTGAAAAGTTTTATGAAGTCGTTTTGGGAGACTAAAAACTGGGTAGCAATATATGAACATCTGTATCTTAGAGGAGTTAAGTGGCAGGCAGAGTGTTGGGCCTAGAGCCAGGAAGACCTGAATTCTAATCCAGCCTCAGACATTTAACCAGCTTGGTGAAAACTGGACAAGTCAATTAACCTCTACCTTCCTCAGTTTTCTCATCTGCAAAATGGGAACAAGAGCATCTACCTCCCAGGGATATTGCAAGGATAAGATGAGGTGACATTTATAAAGCATTCTGCAAATCTTAAATCACTACATAATGCTTGCTGTTGTCTTAAAATGCGTTATGCTTTCTAATTATGTCACAAGTAATTTCTTCTCCCAAATTCTGGAAGGAAAGTACAATAAAATCTTTAGAAAAAAGTGGTGGGGAAGACAAAAACCCTTTGGCAGGAAGCCCTTCATGTCTCCACGTGAACTCCAGGGCGTGTGACAGAGCCCACTCTGCCCGGCTGGGGCTTCCCTTACCTGCTTCCTGAGCTTGTGGTTTCTCTCGAGTCCATCCCGATGGCAGATACACTACTCTCCAAGGGCTGTGCAGAATCCCTGCCATACTGGCTCTCCAAAATGCCAGGCCGGCTCACCTCTCCAACACCCAGCTCCCGGGCTTCTGAAGGCTCTCCGGGGTTTTCGAGGTCCTCATCATGAGACCAGTCCACCTGGCCAACCCCATGCTCTCGGGCTTTACTTGGATCTCTAAGATCCGAGCTACCTTTTGAAAGGTCAGTGTCACGGAGCCCCAAATCATTCTGCCAGTCCATCTGTCCGACTCCACACTCTCGTGCCTCACCAGAACCCCCAGACTCCAGGGGACCTGACAGATTCATATTCCTCAAGCCCAGATTATGGGACCAGTCTATTTGTCCTACACCATGCTCTCTGAGGCTGCCTCCTGTCCCCAGGTCAGGCGTCCAGTCTGCCTGTCCTACACCATGCTCCCTTGACAACACAGGATCTCCAGGTTCCATAGTGTTGGGTGCATCCACATTTCTCATCCCAAGGCCATGAACCCAGTCCATCTGTCCTACTCCACACTCTCTGGCCTCACTAGGCCCTGCTGACTCTATGTCCTTTGAGACATCTATGCTCCTCAGTCCAAGATCGGGGGTCCAGTCTTTCTGTCCTACTCCAAGCTCCCTAGATTCCCCAGGCCCTCCAGCCCCTAAGCCACAGGGCATGTTCATATTTCTCAAGCCCAGGTCAGAGGACCAATCAGTCTGTCCAACCCCATGCTCTCGGGCTTCACTTGACCCTTCTGATCCTACACATCCAGATATATCCAAGTTCCTGAGGCCCAGATCATCAGTCCATTGTGTCTGTCCCATCGTAATCTTCCCAGGTGACACAAAGCTGGTGTTTCCCATTGTATCTGAGTCACTAAGAATGCCCACGCCTGAGCAATTGCCTCGATCAGTCCCAATGATACCAAATTGGTCACTCTTGTCTGTGCCTTCAATTCGGAAGTCACTGGTCCAATCTCGTCTCCCTAGACTGAGTTCCCTCTCTGTCTGATTCATGTCTTGTTGGCCAAATTCACTAGGCCAGTCTTTTTTCCCAAATTCCCTGGACTGGCGGTTGACATCATTGTTCCCGAGAGTTCCAGCTTGGTCTTTCTTCCCAAATTCTCCTTGATGGTTAGAGTCACTGTCCTTAGGCCAGTTGCTCAAGTCCCTCTCCTCAAGCTCTTGGTCTAGTAAGTTGGAAGTCCTAGGGCCATATAAGCCCTCTGGCTCTTTCTCCAACCTCTCTTCCCTGTTTGCTTCTCTAGAGCAATAGCTGTCTCTTCCATCTTTCTTCCTAAACTCTTTATCCTGCTGCTCTGAGTGTCCCACATGGAATATGCCACTCAGGTCTCTCTCTCCAAAGGCTCTTTCCAGGTAATCAACATCTCTCTTGCTGCCGCCACCATATTCACTCATCCAGTCCCTCTTCTCAAATTCTCGGTCTTGTAACTCTGCAGCCTGGCTACTGTATGTCCCAAGTGAGTCTCTCTTCCCAAATTCTCGGTCTTGTAACTCTGCAGCCTGGCTACTGTATGTCCCAAGTGAGTCTCTCTTCCCAAATTCCTGGTCTTGTAACTCTGCAGCCTGGCTACCGTATGTCCCAAGTGAGTCTCTCTTCCCAAATTCCCGGTCTTGTAACTCTGCAGCCTGGCTACTGTAAGCCCCAAGCTGATCTGCCTTCACAAATTCCCCACCCAGGACATGCTCCTTGGTCTGGTCTCCACTGCTAGTATCAAACTCCTCCTCCATCCCTGCCCGGCCAATGCCATAAGTATTGCTCCATTCCCGGTGGCTCTCTGCTGCCCCTAAGCAGCCATCATCAATGACCCAATCCCTCTCACTGGAACCTGAGCCCCCAATGCTAAAGTCCCTGGTGGCCTCTCTGGCCCAGGTAGAAGAGGGGCTGAAGGTGCTAGGGTGTGAGTCTACACCAATTCCAAATTCACTTTTCAGGTCTTTCTGAGACCATCCCAGGAGCCCCTGCAAAAGCAGAAGAGTTACAATTAAAATGATGCTTAGATGTAAGATTCAAGACACACAGAATTCAAGGTGAAGCTATTTTACTATTGTCTGTTAGAAGACCTCTTGGAGGAGACTTGGCTGAACATCAGTGGGAAAAACAAAGCTAGAAATGCTGTCCAGATTGGGGGGGGGGAGGGGAGGGCATGGGAGGGAAAGAATCATATCACCAAGCCAAGAAGTCCATACCCTGTAGAGCCCCCATTCCAAAAGAACTATTTCTACCTTTATTGAATTTCCTTATGCCCTAGGTCCCACAAAGGAGCCCACATTTGATTCCTTCAGGGAGACTCTCCCCACTCACCAAGGCCATCTCCCCAGCAAGTTCCCTGCAGACTCTTACCCTATCAGTCCCTGGCAGAATCTAGCACATGGATGAGGAGAGATGCTATACCCTCAAGTTTCAAGATATCTTTGTCTTCCCAGGCCACACTTACCCCCCCAGGTCTGCTGGCCCGAGACAACAGCTTTGGATCTGGAAAGCGAGCCCGCCCAGCCTCCTCCCACAGGGCCGCGTTGGCCAGCAGACGCTCCAGGATAGATGTAGTGCTCTCTTCCCCGCTTTGGGCCATGACCCCCACCCACCCTAGGCTGCTGAGTGAGGCCTGACAGTGGCAGGGTGGCCCTAGGAAGGAGGCCCCTAGGAAGTCAGTACTCCCTTCTCTCAGACTTGTCTGACTACTTCTAACTGCTCCCTGAGAGACTCTGGCTCAGGCTACGCAGCTGCAGCCAGCCCCTCCCAGAAACAAGTTGAGTCACACAGATCCCGGGACAGACACACCTACTTGCTAGCCCTTAACCCCTTCTTCTCCACTACCTCTTCCTCCTCGGCTGCCTGCCTGCCTGGTGGCCTGCCCACTGCAGCTCAGGAACACAATGGCTGGATGCCCAGGCCCCACCCCTGGCTTGGCAATCTGGAAGAAACTTAACTGAAGAACAAACCTGAACCTAGGCTGCTTGATTAAAGGGCAGCAAGGGTAGAATGAGAACTGGCATACCGCTCAGGAGACCCGGGTTCTAGTTCTGACTTGCCATTCTCTGCTGGTGTGACCTGGGGTAAATTGTAACCCCTCTGGGCTTCACTTTTCTACTTCACAAAACAAAGGCCCCTCTAACTCTGATGTTCCATATTCTAAGTGCCCTTCTAGCTCTGACATTCTGGGTTCTAAAAATGCTCCCAGCTCTGACACTCTACATGCAGAAGGCCCCCCCAGCTCTCACACCCTGTGTTCTAAGGGCCCCCCCAGCTCTCACATCCAGTGTTCCCAGGGCCTTCCCAATTCAGACCTTACAGTTCTAAAGTCCTTCTCAGTTCTGGCGCTCTGTGCCCTAAGTAAGTTCTCTTGTTCTAATGTTCTGATTCTTCCATTTTCAGCCCCACCCTGTCCCACAAGCAGAATCTTTGCAAACCTCAGCACCTGGGCCAACACCTAAGCCCCCAAACCAGTCCCCTTTATGCCCCTGTCAGTCCTCACCTCAGGACTGGCACTGGGCATCTGAGTCTCACACTGCTCAGGTACAGTCGCCTTCCGGACACCATTGGCACTGGGAGGTGGTGAGGCCAGGAGCTTGTCTAGCCAGCCAGCATCATTTTCAGGGGCCTTCGGCTCAGGTGACATTCGTGGAGGGTCCCCTCCCTCAGGCCTAGTCAGGTTGGCCTCTGCTTTTGCCAGCTCTGGGGCATCTTCCTGGGAGGGTGTAGCCTGCTCAGGGACAGGGGCACTGGCAAACAAGATGCAAGGCTGAGCTAGGGGAAGTGGGGGCTCCTGCTCCTGAACAGGCTCCAGGATGGGCAAGGCTGCCTCCTCCTCTGCAGTGGGAGGGAGGGGAGTCTCCAGTCCAGTCAGAGGCTCCTCAGTTCCAGCTACCTCTTCTGCTTGGAGCAGCAACAATCTTGGTGAATCCTGGCCTTTGGGTTGAAGATCTGATGGGGTACTGGAGGAAGCTGGATTTCTGTCATGTCCCTGTTGGTTCTGGGGGACCCCACAGTGAATGCTCTCTCTCTGAGCCCAGGAGGCAGTCCTGATTGGCCTGGAGCTATGAGCCCCATCAGCCTCTTCCCCATCTCCCTCAGAGAGACCCGAGTCATCAGCTTCAGTGATGGGGGAGGGCGGTGGGGATTCTAGCCGCCACACACCGAGGCCTGAAGGTCGAGTGGGGAAGGTCCACTCAAAGGACTGTGACAAGCTCCAATTGGACTCTGTCCCACTCCCAAAGGGCTGCTCCAAGCCACCTCCTCCTCCCTGACCCTGAGGCAAAGCAGCCAGAGAACCCCCTAGTTTCTTCTGATCTTGGCTGGGGGGCCGAAGCACACCCTCTGAGAAGCGGCGTTGTTCTAGGTGAGGCAGCTGAAGGTTTAATTCTCTACTCTCCTCCTCCTTTTTCTCCGGGGGAAATGTCCTAGAGTGTTCCAAAAACTGGCCCCCTGAAAGTGGAACCTGGGGAGAGGTAACCTGGGAATGCCCTAGACTGGTGGACCCTGGGACCTCTTGGGTAGTAAAAGTCTTCTCATGGGAGAGGACTGAGTGTGGGGACCCAGGGGCTTCCCCTGGTGGGAAGGATGGGCTGAATGATTTCAGGGGTTCAGGTGACTTCTCTGTGGGGAGGGCTGGGCTCTGGGATGTGATGAGTCCTTCAGCAGGGGGGGCTGGGCTCTGGGATCGCTGAGCCCTCACAGGGCTAGGGGAGTGATCATGGGGCATGGGACTAGGTGGGACTGGAGAAGGAACATGGTGTGGATGGGCTGAAGACTTGGAAACCTGTAAGGAAAAAAGCTGTCATTAGCCATTGAGGCACAATGAATGGGGGCCGGTGAGCAGACAGCCCTCCAGTTACCTCTTTCCACTCCACGCCACTGCCCTCCGCTTGTCAGGATGGCAAAGAGGAATGGAAGGATGTGTCCATGATTTGGGGGAGGAGTAAAGGAAGCTGCACACCTGGCTGCCTAAGTCCTCTGCCTCACCTGAAGCGCCAAGGAGGCCTCTGCACAAGCTCCTTCCAGAGACAGAAGGGAAGGTCCATCCAAAGCTTGGGACAAGCCCCAGCTGGACTTGGTCCCACTCCCAAAGGGCACACTTGTGTTCTGTCCTCTTTGGGGAGAGAAGAGAACGGGCTATGAAAAGGACTAACTTTAGAGTCTGGTCCAAATTCTGGCACTGCTGCTTCCTACCCGCATGACCCTGGGCAAGTCACCTAACTTCCCTGGACCTTATTTTCCTCATGTGTAACTGGACTAGATGGCCTCAGAGGGCCCTGCCAGCTCTGACATCCTATGACCTCCTGGACTCGGTTTCCCCATCTGTAAAACGAGGGGCTTTATCAAATTGCACCTTATCTGGGAAAGGATAGGGGTGGGACACAGAGAAAATTCAACCTTATGAAAGTGAATGTTGCAAACTAAAAATAAATGAATTTATTAAAAAAAAAAAAGAGAGGGTTGCACCAGAGGCCCTTGCAGATGGCTTTCAGCTCTGCAGCTAGCCCTGTGATACCCCAGGAATTCAAGGTATTCCACCTGTGAGCAGCTGCCCCCTCCCCCTGACAGGAAGCAAGAAGTCAAGCAATGGTGTCTAAAAGGCCACAGGAAGAACGATGGCGGAGGGAACAGGAAAGGGGCAGAAGGACTTATGCCTCTGCTGGCCCTTCTCCCTCACAGCTGACTGCTGTCAGACTCCACCAAGCCTGGGCCCCAGCCTAGGCAGCCCCACCCAGGCCCTTTTACCACAGGCAAGGCTATGAGTCAAAGGTTCCCTCGCCCTATAAGCCAGACAGACACCAGGCCAGCAGCTACAAGGGACTACACGGGAATGGAGAGGGATGGTCAGCCCCATCTCCTCAGCCCTCCCCACCACTCCCCTCTGGCCCCGGGGTCTAAGGAAGATTCTGCCCAAAGACCTCGCCGCCCTACAGGGAAAGGGCTGGTCAGAGCAGGGGGAAGTTCCATTTTGGGGAGCAGATGACATCAAGCCCCGCCTTCCCTCTTAACCACAGAACTTGACTCCACTGCATTTGTCTTGGAGTCTGGGAACAGGCCTTGGGCTAGTAGTGACAACACCTTGATTTCTCATCTCCACTTTCTGACTGACTACCAGCAGGATCCTGAGAAAAGTCCTTCCTTTCTCTGAGCCTTGGTTTTCTCTTCTGTAAAATGGGTGGGCTGACCTGGATAAGCAAGGATGTTGTTTGTTCTGAAGTCCTTTCTGGCCTTGACAGTCCATACCTTAAGGTCTGACACTATCTCTGTGAGGGTCCCTCCGGGGCTGACATTCTATGACTTTATTCTAGGACAAGAGACAACTTACTTCATGGGGTAACACTGTGCTTGCCAGGTCTCCGCTGGATGCCAGGTCTCCGTTCGACGTCAGGTCTCCTTTCGACGCCAGGTCTCTGTTGGAAGCCAGGTCAGAGGAGACAAGCCTGTGGGGGTGGGGGGAGAACATGAAGGAGAGACATAGACCTGTCACAGAACCGGGAGAAACAAAAACATCCCCAGGGAGAGAGGAAGCAGGGTCCACAGGGGGTTCCCCACCTCTATCATGATCTGGCACAATTCTTCAGCAGCCAAAGAACAGAGGCTTCCCATGCCCCCAAGAAGCTGGTCTCTCTCTCTGCTGCTGGATCCCATTTTCTGGCCCCAACATTCAAAGCGAAATCATCCATGGACAGAGGCCAGGGTCTCTCTCCCTTGCACTCCCCCACCCCACACACACTTCCTGCCTTCCATCCCACAAGGAGTTAAACATTCCCATTCTGAAAGGCAAGAAGCTCATTGCTGCCCTATAAAAATAAGTACTACAGACTGAGAACGAAGACAAGCCTGGTTCTCACATCTGTTCAATCATTTCTGCCATGTCTGACTCTACATGACCCCATTTGGGGTTTTCTTGGCAAAGATACTGGACTGGCTTGCCATTTCCTTCTCCAGCTCATCTAACAGATGAGGAAACTGAGGCCAACAGGGTGAAGTGACTTGCCAAGGGTCACCACACGGCTTTGCAAATGTCTAAGGCAGCATTTGAACTCAGGTCTTCTGACTCCAGGCCTGGCACTCTGTGCACTATGGCGCCACCTACCTGCATACTCACCTTCTAATACTGGGCAAGGCCCCTGGGTCTCAGTTCCTTCCCTCTTCTATCAACTGGGAATTAATACTCAAACACATCACCTCACAGAGGGGCTGAGGGAAAGGTTCCCGGGGACTTTCGAGTGCTATGCAAACATTATTAACATGGAAATTTCCAGGGATGTAACATTAGTGGGGCCTCCAGCCAGAAAGGATGGCTGCCCCCTCACCCGCAGGAGGCTTTGGTGCCAGAGTAGGAAGGGTTAACCTCTCTGCCCTCACCACCGCCCCCATTCCTTCACCCCAGCCAGGTGAGAGCGATGCCAGGCTGGCTGAGCAGGTGTCTCCTCCTTCCGGGTCTGGCTTAAGCGCGGGTCTGGCTTAAGCGCAAGTGCTCAGCCCCACCCTGCCACGCTTCTGGCTTCTCAGGGGCACGGCCCAATGAGAGGCCAGACTAGGCCCCAAAAGGGCAGTTTTGTCACAGGCTGGCTCCCTGGAAGAGGGGCCCGAGTCACAGCTAACATCTCTGCTGCTCAGCTATGCTCCCCGAGGGCTCCGTCCCTCCCTCCCACAAAGAGGGCCCACAATGCACTGCAAACTCCCATCCCCACAGGCAGGCAGGGTTGGGGGGTATGGGTCTGCTGCACTGCACACCACTGCTGCGCTCCTGAAAGGAAAGTGAGCAAGGACATTTTTTGTAAACAAAATCATTTAGACGCACTGGCGTGGGGCTGGGGGAGGACAGGGAGCAGGAATCTGCTATTTAAAGAAACCATATGGTGAAACCATCTGTAAAAGAAATCATTTTGTTATGTCAATGTGGGTTCCTCCATACACCATTCTTGCAACTTTCGAGATCCCCAATTTATCATGCTGCCCCTTATACCAGCACACGTCCCTTCTACTGGCCTGAAACCTGCCTGGGGACAAACAGCTTCCTCATCACAGGATTACAAATTAAAAGCTGGAAGGGACCTTTAAAGGTCTCTAGATCAGCTCCTTCTTTGACATGTGAAACTGAAGTCCACGTGAAATCCTTTGTCCCAGGGTACACAGCCTAAAGGAGCCAGGATTCACACCCGGTCCTCAGAATCCAAATCCTTCTCCTCTGCTCAGAGAAAGCACTGATCGGTGAGGGACAGGAGCTTAACACTGGCCCACACATACCAGAATCCTGCAAAGGAAGGTCCCCGGCACCATGACATTAGAGATTCCAGCCCCATCCCACCAAGGCCAGGGAAATCAACATGACAGAAAATGACCACCTGCTGCTTGTCTCCCCTGGAAAGCTCAGGAGGGGGCCTAGACAACTCCAGGGGCCCTCCCAGCTCCAAAGCTCTGATCTTCTGGTCTTCAGCTGGAATGTGACCTGTCCTCACATCCCAACTCTCTTACTTCCCACGTGGGTGACCAGAGTGGGTCATTTCACTTCTCTGGTTTTGTTTCCTCATCCCTAAAATGTGGGGCTGGGCTTGCAGTTCCTTTCAGCTCTAGATCCTATGACAGTAAGGGTGGCAGAAAGAGGAGCCAGAGCCCTGAGAGGTTACCACAGAAGATGTCAAAGGCTGGAGAACTTCTCCCCCAGCTCGTCTCACCTCTTTTCAAGCATCTTGCCAGATTCTTCAGGCCGGTCCTCTTGCGGTTCTGCAGCACACTGCACAGCTGAACTCTGGCCTCCTTCTTCCTGCCCCTCCCTAGGCTTTGCCTCTTCTTCCTGGGACAGATCCCCAGAGATGCTCTGTGTCAATGTCTCCTCTTCCCCAGGGCTCTGCAGCGGGCCATAGGCCCTTGGGCCATAGTGGGAGCTGCCATCATGGCTGAAGGTGAGGCGGGAGCCCCAAAAGCGGTCAGGGCTGGAGGGGCCCTCTTTTCGGGGCTGCTCCATCTTGGCTAGGATCTCTTCCACAGTGCTGGTAGAGAACCGATCAGACAAAGGGCGGAAAGGAGCGGGAGCCTTCCGGACCCCAGCTGGGACTGAGCATCGGGGTGGAGGGGTGGTCAGGGGACCCTCGTCCTTGCTGGTCTCCCTAGGGTTAGCTCCAACAGATGGTGTGTCAGGGGCTGGCCGAGGAGAGAAGGCCGAGGGGCGCTTGCTGCCACCATAGGGCTGTGGTCCTGCCAGCATGTTCATTTTCCTGGCAGAAGGTAGCTCGGCCAAGGGACCTCTAGGGGGTCTTGGCCCCAGTGGCACCAGCAGGCTGGGTTTAGCTGGCAGAGCTGGTTTGACAGGCAGCGTTCGGGGCTCGGGCTTGGGTTTGACTGGAGGTTTGGCCTTTGAGTCCCCTACAAAAAAGAGACAGGAAGATGTGAGAGAGATGTTGGAAAGCATATCACCAATTGCTAAGTCAATGAAAGCAACAGAAATGCAGCGACAGAACGAACCCTGGCACATTCAGAGACCCGCAGTCACAGCTCCACGGCTGAAAGGCCATCTCCTCCAATCCCCTCACTCTGCACAGGAGGAAACTGAGGCCAGAGGCCTTCGGGGTTTTCTGGGTGCAGACCCTCAGCCCCCTCTCAGCTTCCTCGGATCTTCCCCAAGACCGTCTTCACGATGGCTCCCCCCCTGCAGAGAGCCTGTCCCACCAAGGGCCTCCCAGGCTCTACCGAGAAACGCAAGGCTCTTGGGGCTGGGAACACGGTTTTTGCCTTTCCTTGTTAGCCCAGAGAGCCTGCCATATACAAAATGCCTGGAGACTTTCGCTGGCACGTCACAACCTTCTGAGTACGTTGTGTATGTGAGCTAGCTGACAGAGTGGATAAAGTGCTGGGCCTGGAGTCAGGAAGGGCTAAGTTCAAAGCCAACCCCAGACACTTAATAGCTGCATGACCATGGGCAAGGCACTTTGCCTCCGTCTCCTCCTCTGCAGAATGGGGATCATAACAGCGCCTACCTCGAAGATTGTTGTAAGAACCAAATAAAATAACGATTGTCACATGCTTAGCAGAGTAGCACACAGTAGGCACTGGGTAATTGTTAGCTATCACTATTTTTAGAGAAGAGGAAGCCAGCTTAGAGAACCTGAGTGAATGCCCACGGCCACACAGCCATTCAGCATCAGTAGCAGGACCCTGAGAGGCTAGTGTTCTTTGGGTCTAACACTGCCTCTTCTCTCTCAAGCGCCCCAAAGCCTCTCAGGGCTGCTGGTACCCTGAGGGAGGGGGACACTCAAAGCCCAATTATTATCCCCATGGGCTTCATTCTCCATTTGAGCCACCTCCCAGGCCGTCCCATAGAGCAGGGACCTCTAAGTGAGGGCCGCAGCCCTCCAGGGAATGCCAGTCAGGAACGACCTGGGGGTTTTCTCCACCCCTGCTTCCCAATGACATGATTTACTCTGAGTCACCTGTACAGCCCTCAGGCAGTGGCCTCTCCGATGGTTTCTCCATGAGGAAGGGTGGCACTAGACGCACTCTCAAATTCCTCCCGCTCCCAAGTTCTACCATGTTTCCTGTGTCACTCCCCTACCTGCTTCCCTCTAGCCCCCAGCTTTCCCATCATGGGCTCCCAGGCTCATTCCTGGGAGAACAGTGTCTTCCTCCCAGGCACCCAGCTCCACCCTGCTCCCATCTGTACCTGGCTCCGGGCCAGCCGGCGGCAGCAGCTCCTCCTCCATCTCTTGGGGGGACCGGGAAGCCATGGGGGAGCTTTCCCTGAGAGTGGATAAATTCATCACATGCAGCAGACTCTAAAGAATGAGCAGAAGAGGACAGAGCAGGGGAGAAAGAGGGAGAAGAGAGAGCCAAGATTAGGGGCCAAGGAAGCTGAACTTGGGCAGGAAGGGAGGAAGGGAGCAGGGAAGAGGGTGGAAGGCTCAGCAAGAACCCAGGAAAAGGGAAAAATACTTAAGGGGAAAAGAGTGGGGCACACAGCATCAAATTTGGCCTCTGATTTCCAGAGCAGCCTAGGCTTCTAACCAGGACCCCCACTTTAGCTTTCCCACAGTCACAGATATCCCACCCCCACCCCCCTGTGGGTGCCAACGAAGGGTACCAGGCTGTGCGGGGCATTTGGGCCTCAGAGGCTGAGCTCTCCCGTGAATCACTTCACCTCGTGGGGGACGGGAAAAACCCGCTCCACGCCAACCTGCAACTGCTCCGCCCCAGTGCCCCAGCCCCTTCCTTGTCTCCCTCCCTCAGCAGGGAGTGGTTCCCACCCCTGGCTCCCCCCTCTTTGCCTCCCCAGCCCTCCCTCAAGAGCCTGTCAGAGCTGCCTCCATCCAAACACGGAAAAACAGGGAATAAAAAGTAAACATCTGGAATACATTTTTCCTTTTTTTAAAAAAAATTTCTCAATCGTTTTGGCGTCGGGCTGGAATTTGATGAGGTAAAGCCAGGGCCTGTGCCTGTTGCTATAGCAATGGCCTCCCACTGGATTTCCAGCTCTTCGCCAAGAGGCAGAAGGAGAAGGCCCTGCACCCATAGGGAATGGGGTAAGGGCTTGAGAAGCCCTGCCTTCTGGCCGCCAAGACCCAAAAGCTGGTCATGCATCCTTCAAAGAAGTGACAGGTCTGCTGAGGCTGGGTATGAACCTCCAGGTTGCTAGGAAGGGTTTGGGGGAAGAGGAGAAGAGAAGAGAGCCACAGGAGAAGAAAGCATGCAGAGCCACACTGCTCCACTACAGAAAGAAGCCAAGGTCTTCAGAGAGCCTACCTGGGGAGTGGACTCACTGCCCCCCCCCCCCCAAGTATGACTGTTACCTGTTATTCCCTCTTCCACTCTCAGAGCTGATACTTAACTGTATTGAACAGTAACTGTTTCCTGTTCTCAGTCACCAGACAGACCTGCCACTCACCCTCTGAAGCATTCCTAGCCCTTTCCATTAACTCCCACACTTCCCAGTCCTGGTATGTCACCTCCTTGACTTCTAACACTGACTTCACCTCTACTGTTCCTACTCCCCTCTAACCTCTTAGCTCCAGCCCACGGAACCCGGACCCCACCTACCCGATTGGGAGGAGTAAGGGTGGGAGGGGGAAGGACTCTAACCTACAGGCACCTCTTCCTCTCTGGTCAGTCAGTATTTCAGGTTCCTTCCCATGTTCTAATTCATACACCCTTGCACCTAATCTCCAGTGGGCCGGGTGGCTGGGGCCTAACCATCCCTCCATGGCACACACCCCAGCTGGCTCTGAAAAAAACAAAATCACGCTGAATTCTGAGGGCCCCACTTTTGCAAATGTGATACCCCCTCTTTCCCTGCACAAAGCAGGAAGGGAAGGAACTGAATGAAGTCAGGCAACTTACATGGAGAAAGAACGCAATGGTGTGAGTGTTGGGGGGAGTGAGAAAGGAGAGAGGGTATTTCTTACAAAAAGAAAACCAACAGTGGAGCTCGTCACCGTCTTTGACCTTAACCCCTAAAAGAATGGGGGGGCAGTATTTACCAGGATAAGAGGGAGTCACCAGGGATGTGTCTCACCTAGGAGAGCAGCAGAAGGCAGAAGGAGAATTGAGAACAAGGTGGGAGAAAGATTAGGGAGCTCTCCCAGAGAAGGGAGGGAGGCCCATCCTGCTAGCTCAGGGTCAGCAGCCTAGGCTAGGAGGCCAAGGCTCTAGATGACCAAAGGTGGCCAGGCATGGGCTTTACGGTCAAGGCAAAGGAATGGGATAAGATAAGAACCCCTAGAAGGAAAAAAGGGGGGAGAGGGAACCCACCTGGAAAGGCTAGGCTGTGAAGCCTGGGAGACTAAGAGGGGCCTGGCTCCAGCCTACAGAGCCATCTGGAACAAGGCCACTGCCCCAGGGGGACAAGGACTTCCTTCCTTCCGGGGGGTGGGGGTGGAGGTCGCCTCACTCTTTGTGTCCCAGGCGCCCATCACCCATCGTGCACCGCACCCAGTCAGTGTCAGATAAATGCAACTGACCAGGACACCATGCTGGCTCTCGGGGATCCGGAAGGGGGGGCAGGGGTGAGGTGGGGGGACGACGAAGGGCTGCAGGGGGGGGGGCCTGGAGCACCGGCGCAGACGTGTGCGCTGGAAAAGCTGCAGCCGGTGCAGGGAGGGGGGGGCGGGCCGCAGCCAGGAGGCAGAGGGAGGGCCGGCGGTATGGGGGGCCGGGCGAGGGGGAGATGGGGGAGACGCGTGAGCCGCTCGGCGCCCGGGGGAGGGGGGGCAACGCGGCGCAGCCGACGTCGCTCCCGCAGGTCCCCCGCCCCGTCTCCACCCACTGCTGCCACCGCCCCCGAGCCCCCTCCCCCGCCTCCGCCCCGCCCCCGAGCCCCCTCCCCCAGCCCTCCCACTCTTTCTTCCCGGGTTTCTCGGGATTTCCGAGGCGCCTCGGCCTCGGCGACTTTTCAAGCGCTCGCCCTCCAGCTTTTGGGGATGGGCAGAGTACACCCACCCCCCCCACCCCCCCCC
>CM053583.1:15072755-15127360 GCA_028627135.1 Pseudochirops cupreus | reverse complement strand
CCACCCCGGCCCCCCTTCATCCTCCTGCTCCCCCCCACGCGCGGGCCCCGCCCCCTCCTCCGCCGGGTCGCCCCCGCTCTCGCTCACTCACACGCTCCCCGGAGCTCCGGCTCGCCTCTGCTGCGCTGCCCGTGTCCCCGGTCTTCCCCCCGGCCCGGCCCGAGCCTCAGCCACTGCCACCGCCGCCGCCGTCACCGCGGGACAGACCCACTGAGAGTCCGGGCGAGGCCCCGCCCCCGCATCGCCCGGCCCCGCCCCCAGGCCGCCGCTCATGCATATTCATGAGGTGGCCAACCCCGCCCGAAACGCCCCCGGGCGGAGCGCAGCCGCCCAACCTTGCGGGGAGGAGGGCGCATGGGTTCCGCCTTCACCGCCATTTTTTATGAATATGTAAACGAGGGGCGCGCCCCGGCACTCGGCCTTCATCCCGCGACTGATGCAACTAGGCCGCTGAAACGGCTTAAGAAGGGGCGGGGACTACCAAGGCGACAGGCTAGAGCGTCTCCCGGCTGAGAAAGCCTGAGGAGCCGAGGCTCCGTGGCCCCGAACTCAGAGCGGCGCCATAGAGAGGAGCCTTCGGTCCCTTCAGAGCGGCTTCCGCGGCGGGGGAGAACGAGTCTCCCCGGAGGCGGGGCAGCCCCTCGGAGGGGAGGGGAGACGGGAGACGGGAGACGGGAGACGGGAGACGGGAGACGGGAGACGGGAGACGGGAGACGGGAGACGGGAGACGTCAGCACCTTCACTTTACACGGGAGGAAACTGAGTCCCCAGCGCAGGCGGAGACTATAAAGACGCCCAGGCCTGTAATTTGACCAGCGCAAGTGCCGAGATGCCCGTTTTACAGAGGAGGAAACTGCAGCCCGAGGGGCGCCGCGCTCGAAGCGGCAGCCCCTTTCTTGCCTCCGGGCGTCCGAAGACACCGAACGGCCCCGAGGTGGCGGCGGGGGCACAGTAGGCCCTTTAGGGAAGCCCGAACGTCCACGCTCTGCTCTCCTGGGACGCGGCAGACCCGCGCGTTGGGTGCGGAGGAGGCTGTGCCCTCGGACCCTACCAGCGCCCGCCCTCGCAGCGCATCAAGCAAAGTGTCCGGGCCCCGGCTGCCGGCGGCGCGGTTACCGCTCCCGAGCGGACGGGGAAGCGCCTGGAGGCCGAACTCGGGCTCCACGGCGCCCCGGCCCTCCGACGGGCCCCCCAGCTTGGCCTGAGCCCCGGTCTTCATTCTACAGTCGAGGAAATGGGGGCCCCCGGGGTCCGCTTGACCTGGCCTCCCCCGGGACTGCCCCTGGTACGAACCCGGCCCGCTCCAGCCCCATCAGTGATGTTCAGCCAGGCATTTAAAAACATTCCTGCGGGAAGGGGCCATCCACCGACTTCACCCGACTGCCAAAGGCCCCCCGAAACACAAGGCTGTGGGGCTAGATGGCGGCAGTCCGTGTCTAAATCCTGTAGTTACACTCGATCCAGCGTCCCATCACCAGGTGCAATCTGGGGCCTTGGTAAAGGGACCTCTCAGTGAGAAAACTCCTACCAATAAAGCTCCTAAACTTGGCCAAGGTCACACATCCAGTTCGAGCGCTTGGCTCCAGGGCACAACTCCGCCACAGTTAGTATAGGCCATGGCAGCCCCCCTGCATCTCCAACCCTACACTCCTCCTCTTATAATGAACCTGTACCATTTGTACACCTCTACAGGTTCAGGTTACGGGAGGCCACTCAATCCCGATTTAATTATCCCATGCCTAGAGACCAGTGAGGCTCACAGGTGATTATGGCCGGAGCCAGCAGCTCAAATACAGCCTAGAAAATGGAGCAGGTTGGCTGAGGAATCTTTCCTAATCAGATCAGTGGCCACTTCCCAAATCTCAGGTGGTTCATCCTGGGAACATAGGATGAAAACAATCACTTAGGCAGGAAAGAAAAGGAATGTACCTGAAGACTGGATTCCTGGCTGTGGTGTACCCACCCAACCAACAGGGACTCAGGGAGCAAGCTTGCTGCTTAAGCTGAAAAGAGCAGTATCCTAGGCAAGAGGACCAACAGGGTGGAGGAGGTTCATCTGAACATGGCTGCTAAAGTCACTCTGCTTTATTAAATCTTTTTTTTTTGTGACTTCCACTGACCAGAAATACAAAATAAAAATAGAAACAGACCCCAGCAAGGGGCTACAAAGCTGCCCCTGTTTGTGGCTCCTGCTGCAGCTTCCCATGAGTTGCCAAGGGACAGAGAAGGGATCAGCTGGCAGTACCGGGAAGGAGATCCCGTGTGAAGCTTTTAGGTCCCACATAACCTGTGCTCCAGCCACCTTCTTCCCAAATTCAACTGTGTCATCCCTGTGAAGCAGCACCGAGGGTAAACCCTCCATGTGCAGTCACTCAAGTCCATGAATCAAGGAGGGCCGCACTGCGAGCCAAGTCCAGGGATTACTTCTCAGTGTAGGGGCTGCTGGTAACAGGGGATGGATGGAAACTGTAGACATGGAATTGGGAGAGTGACAGGGACAGCAGAGAAGACGCTGCTGCTGCTCTACTCCTCATCGGAGCCGGACCCCGATTCTTCCGAGCTGGGAGGTGTGCTGGCCAGTTCTTCCTCCTCTTCAGAATCCTAGGGGAACACAGAGGCAAGGTTCACAAAGCCAGTCGCCCAAAGCCCCACTTCTTCAAATTCAGCCCTGCCAATGGAGAAGTCCTAAGCCCACACATTCAGTCTTTCCCTCTCACCCATCTCTTGCCCTCACATGAGGGAGCTGGAACACACATACTGATGCTCCCTCAAATACTGTAATCCTCAATCCACTCACTTCCCATGACCTCCTCTACTCCACCTGAGCCACACATGGAGAAAATCGAATCCTGGAACCCATAAGCGTTCCACTTCCTCAACCTGCAAGATCCCATCAGTTGGCACACTTCCTTCCTCACTGAATGGAGGGTGGGGCCATGAACTCCAAAATTAAGGAGAATTCAGTCAAACCTGGCTGCCCTACTCTGGGACTTCTTGGGCTTTTCCACCATGCCCCCCCTCCACCCCCCCCCACATACATTTCACCTTTAATGTGTTTTTTGTTCCCCCCATTAAAACACAAGCTCCTTGAGGGCAGAGAAATGTCTTTCTCTTGTATTCCTAGCACAGTGCCTGGCACATAGTAAGTACATAATAAATATTTAATGACTGACTATATCCAATGCTCATCTCTTTCTTGAGTTAATGCCATCACCAAGGGCATCAAACACATTTCCAGAAGCTCAAACTCAAGAGCATAAAATAGAACTCGTCATCTTCCCCACCCCTCCTCTGCTCCATCAAGGGCACTACCACCCTCCGATACCAAGGCTCGAAGCCTTAGTGTCCTCTCAACACTTCCTGCCTCAGGTCTCTCCCCACTGCGGCCTACCCTCCACACAGCTACCACGGTGACTTCTCTGACTTTTTGAAGCTCAATGAGCTCCAGGATCATATAAAAATTCTTCTCTTTGGTACTTAAAGCCCTCCATGACCTGGCCCCTTCCTACATTTCCAATCTTCCGCCTCTTCTCCCCTCCATGTACTCTATGTTCTGGTGGAAGCTGGCCTACAGGAGCTGCCCTCACTGCCTCTGGGCCTAGGCTGCACCTAGGCCTGGAATCCTGATCCCTGCACCTCTTCATTCCCCTGACTTTCTTTAGCCCAAACCCCGCCCTCTGCAGGGGACCTCTGCTTTCCAATGCTGCTCCCGCATTCCCTGCTCGGGTCGCCTTCCATCTGCTCTGTACGTACCTTGTATGCATCAAGGTACTTATTTCTCGGCCATTTCTCCCATTGGAACATCAGCTTTCAGGAAAGGAGCCTCTCTTTGTAACCTAGCACTAAGATCAAGGCTGGGCCCAGAGAGTCAAGGCTGACCAAAGACTTCCTCAGTGAGGAAAGTTCCACCCCGGACCTCCACCATGCCCCTTGTCTGTCCTACCTCACTCCTCCTCCTCTTCTTTTTGCTCTTGTTCTCGCCTGAAGAACTTTCATCACTGGACACAAATTCTCTGCTCTTGAAGCTCTCACTCAGTTGTTTGGATGAAGACTTGGACGAGCCTTTGGAAGGTGTGGATTTTTTCTCTACCTTCACCTTTCCTTTCTTCTTCTTCTTTGATTTATCCCTGTAGATAACATGGCTTAAGGCTGAAAGCTCCTACCACCCCCATCACCCCTAGAGCCAAGTCCTAGGCATTCCCTCACCCCTTTCAAAGTTTGCCAAGACCTAGGAGCACAGAAGACCTTTTCCTAACCCCACCCGTCTCCTGATTCCTGATATCTGAGTGTTCCACACAAGTTTCTCTCCAGCAAACAGCAACATTGCTTGCCATATGTCCCTGCAGATCTTTCTCCCCAACCCATCCCAGCTCCCATACAGGCTTCTTCAGGGTTAAGATGATGGAGGAAGGGGAAACAATTTTCCTCGAGGACTGACTCTAGATCCATTCTTTGTCCAAACACTCCCTGTCTTACTATATTGACATGTGCCCATGGCCTATTTCCTGTCACCCTCTCCCAGCAGAATCTAAGTACCCTGAGAACAAGGGTTATGTCCTTATTTTAATCTTTGGAACCCCAAAGTCCAAAGATGTGCTACACATAGCAGAGACGTAGGAAGTATGTGCTGGATTTGCATTTGTTGAAACATGAAGCCCAAAGCTCAACAGAAATCCTCCCCTGCATCAAGGCTATGTCAAAAGTGGGACCCAACTTCTGAAACCTTCCCACGAGGGGGAAAGCCACTGCCCCCTAAGAAATTCCCCTCCATACATAATCATTTGCAAGTTTTTCTTTTCTTGGAGTCAAACTGCCTCTCTGAAACCTCCACTCATTTCTCCTGGTTCTGTCCTCAGAGTCAAATCTAATTTGCTATCTTTCACATTACTTACATCAAGTGATTGCTGCCTCTGCATCCTCCTCCCTTTTCCTGGCAGGCCACAGTGGTCTGATTATTGTGTTCACCCTCAACTGGGGACACTCTTTCCAGTGCCCAGAGTCAATACTTACTTCCTGTAAGAAGACTCAGCTCGGCTCCCTTCACTGTATTCCTTCATGGCCTTCTCATATTCCCTCTTGGCCTCCTCAGCCTTTCGGTCCCATTCCTAGCATCCCACCAAAAAACACACATAAGCAACAGACAGCTGGTCCCTATCCACAAGAGGAAATCTCCTTCCTCTCCCTGGTGATGTCTTTAACAGCCCACCATCTGGCCAAAACTGCTTTATCACAACCCACCCATGAAATGAATTCCTACCCATCCCCACCCTGCTACCACTCCTTACCTCTTTCTTCTCTTTGCTCATCCCCTTCCAGATCTCTCCTGCTTTCTTAGAGAGATCAGTGATGCTGATGCCCGGGTGGTCTGACTTGATCTTTTCCCGACTAGCATTAAGCCACAACATGTAGGCAGACATGGGCCTCTTCGGGGCATTGGGATCTTTGCCCTTCTTACCCTAGATCAGGAGGGGAAAGCCCAAGTGTGTTCATTTACCCTGAACCCCCAAGTGGTACCACCTCCCTTGGACTCCACGGTATCCCACAGGGAGACTCCTAAAAGAAGAGACCATGGAGAAGAGGTCCTTTTCTTTCCAACAGAAGTTTAGCTCCCCTGGGTACATAAAGGGCTTGACCTAACGGCATTCTCCCACAAGCTAATCCTAACTCTGAGAAGAAGCTGAAGGAAGACAACCTGCAAGACAACCTGCCACCTGCCCTCCTTCTTGACTACAGAAAGGAGCTTCTATGATGAGCCTGAAGGGATCATCAGTGCTCTCTCTCATTGCCTTCCTTAGCTGGAACCCATCAGACGTGGGAGGGCAGTCCTCACCTCCACAGGTTTCTTGCGGGACTTTCGTTCCTTGACAATCTTAGCTTTCTTAGCCAGTTTCTTTTTCTTTTCATCCCTGTCACTGTCTCCCTCATTACTGGAGGAGCTGGCAGAAGCATTGCTGTCAAACCTGGTGGGAAGAGAAGGCTTAGAAAGGAAAGGAGATGCGAGGTAGAGGCCAAGAGGAAGCTCCACTCCCCACCCGACCCTGCCAGGACATTTGAGCAGCCAGAAAAAGCAGTGGGGTGGAAAGACTTCAATTCTTAAGCTCCTCACAGGCCTTTAATCTCCCTATCTGTGTGCACAGGATCTGCTCCTTACTATCCATGTGCCCCAAGGAAAGTTACCTAGCCCATTCACTAGGCCTCAGTTACCTGACAGTAAAGACAGAAAGCTGGACTAGATGAAGTTTCTTCTGGCTTTAAATTCTCATATTCTTTTCCAGATTAACTGATATGGGAGGGGTGGGGGTAACTACAATGGGACCCTATTCTCTTTATGGTCATGTCCTAACCCAACCTCCAATCTCCACTCAGCCCTATGGTAGACATAAGCTTTAGTGCAGAAGAGACCATAATTAGTTACTACTTCAGCCTCCTCACTTTAAAGATATAGAAGCTGAGGTCCACAGAGGGGTCATGATTTCCCAAATGTATGGAGGCATTACACAAAAAAGTCAGAATTTGAACTCAGTTCCCCCCAATCCAGTCCTCTCTCCACTGCCATACAGCCCTATGACTGGTCTTTTTTTCAGGATGATTACTGCACACCCAAAGCCCAAACACATGACGTCCCTTCATGCTACTGGTCACTGGCTAGAAGCTAGGATAAAGAACATGGAGACATCTGCTGAGCCAGGGACGATGGCCACTGCCTCACCCATCTCTGGCAATGCCCAAACTCACTCCTCTGCAACGTCATCCTCCTCATCCCCAGGGTTGAATGACTCATCTGTAACAAAGAAAGAGGGTACATTAGTGCCTGTTGGCCCCGTAGTGGATAGCAACCACACCAGGCCCCATCCCTGTCCCTGCCCTGCCCTCTCCAAGGTACAACAAGGCACAGTTGCCTGGCTCAGGCCCCCTGGTGTCAACCCAAAGTCCACGCTCACCAGTCTCATCTCCAGAGTCGTCACTGCTGTCATTGGCATTCTCCTCTCGGATCTTGCCCTCTTCCTTCATCCGCTCAAGGTAGGCATCATGCTGGTCTTCATCCGAGTCGGCATACTCATCATAGCTCGGATTAATACCCTGTAAAAAAGGAGAAGGAAGAGTAAGGAGCAGTTTATCACCTCCCCAAAACCATTACACTCACTAGCACACTCAAGAGATTTCCCAGCATGCTCGTGAGTAAGATCAAATGAACAGCTCCCAGGAAAACCTAGTATCAAAACCTTCACACACAACTAACATGCAGGGCCTAGGGCCCAGGCACTTCCTATCCTGAGTTAGAAAAGACTAAGACTCTGGCAGCCCTGTGGAGGGCTCATGCTTGGTTAGGGAGGCTAAGCCATAGCCATGCTGAGGAAACCTGTGCCAGGAGGAAGGGGAAGAGGGGTCGCACGCACCTCTTTTTTCTATAAGGGTAAGGAGAGAAGAGAAAGTAAAAAAGTTGCCAGACTGACCCTCACCCCTACCCCAGAACAAGAGACGTCAGGAGAGTGGATAACCCCAAGCTGCCCAACCATATGAGTACCTCTTTCAATCCTCTGTTTTTGATGTTGAGTTTCTTGGCATTCACAAAATCAAACAGCTTCCCATACTCCTCTCTGCAAAGAGAAATTAGAATGGTAGTAGGGATGGCTGGAGAGCCAAGGGAAGAAGGCCACATGGCCATAAAACTTAGGAGCTCACAAGGACTAATCATCTAATGTGTAACCCCACAGGGTACACTGCCAGTCCCAAGCTGCTCCCTTCCCCAAAAGTGCACCTTCTTATCACTGATATTCGCAGACTTGTCAGGTCACACCAAGACCTCAAAAGAATGAAAACCATGGATTACCCAAAGAGCAAAAGAGAGACTACAACATGCCACAGTAACACCAGAAATGCGCAAAGTCAGATTAAGTGACGTCATTGAGGAAATGTACAACTGGAAATGAGCTAGGCCCTTGGAGAATAACAAGGGATGGAAAGCCTGAGTGTTGCATTAAGTATTCATGAAAAAAAAAATTTAAATGAAAACATCTATCAAGCTGTTTATAGAAGAAAAGGGAACAAGAATCTGAAGATTAAAAGGTATGGATAGAAAGTATTTTGTACCAATGGAGAGACTCCCCACATCATCGAGAGCACAGACTCAGCAAGGGTCAGAAATAACACCAGGAAAAGGATGGGGTTGAGGGATGGGCATCGATCAGAGACACAGGAAGGAAGGGAAAGGGGTGCTCACCTCTCAATACTGCTGAAGGTGTACTGCGTACCCTGCTTTGTCTCAATTTCAAAGTCAAAGGAACGAGTAGTGGTGGTGCCACGAGCAAAATTGACAAAGGAGATCTCATCAAACCGGATGTGTACGGGCGGCTTATGCACATAGATGAAGCCCCGCTCCAGCGGGTACAGCAGTCCTGAGCTGGCCTTATAGGAACAGGTGATGCACTGGGCCCCCGAGTGCCTGGCAGGTGGGAAAGACGGGTCGAGTCAGCGACAGAGATTACTCAGATTCAGGAAAGGGCAAGACCTACAGAGGGGACCCCTGTGCTGACAAGGAAAGATGCCACAGTAACACCAGAAATGCACAAAGTCAGATTAAGTGATGTCACTGAGGAAATGTACAACTAGAAATGAAATGGGCCCTCTAACTGCTAACTGGCACCTGTGGTTAATGTAACTGTGTCTCCAATTACTTCTATTTTATTCCCCCGTTAGAATGTAAGCTCCTTGAGGACAAGGACATAGGCTGTTCTTGCCTTTCTTTATATCCTTCATGCTGTGCACAGTACCTGGCACAAACCACGTGGTGACCACAATAACACAGTAGACAACTGACAACTAACTCAATGGAACCATCCATGGGACCATGGAGGAAAAAGAGAACCACATACACAGACCAGGTGGCAACAAGTGGCACCAACATTGGCATTCCCATTTTTATGTTTACAACATTCTTCTGTTACACCACCTTGGGAGGTGCCGCAATCTTACAGATAATAAAACTGATGCTCAGAAAGGCAGTGACCTGGCCAGGGTCACAGAGTAAGTGTCAATGCGAGGTCCCGAGCCTAGGCCTCCTGCCTACCCAGGCTCCCTCCCGCCATTTCTGCATCTCACCCCTGGAAGTTGCCAGGCACTGTGATCTTGCGGTTCACTAAGGCTTTCATGACGCGGCTGACCATCTCATAGAGGGACCCAGACATGTTCTTGGTAAGACGACCCTCAAAACGCTTCTCCACCTCATCCCTACAACCACAGAACACAACTAATCAGACATCTCCTCACTACCTTCAGCCTGCAAGCGGTTCTGACATGGCTCCCTAGCTTACTCATTCATGTTGAGGGTCAGTGAAATGTCCTCATCCTTGGAGAAGAGAAGGATCAGGAAATGATAACGGGTCTGGCCTTGCTTGATGGGTGGGTCTAGGCTGATCTGAGAGGGATAAAGGAGACAGGGAAAAGGCCAAAGTAAGGACTCCACAAACATTGGATGATTGATCCCAGCAAGCCTAGGAGGATACAGATCCACTCAACTCCACCTCTAGTCCAAAACTGAGAAGAATCCTCTCATCTAGATCCCAGGACTCACCACAAAGAACATCTGGCGCTGGTCCTTGTGAGGTAGTAGGAAAAGTCGTAACACGGTGGTATATGGGATTTTGTAATCAAAGGTCTTGCCATGGAGGTGCAGGAAGGTGGGATAGATGCGAATGTCATAACGACCTCGGGGCGTCAAGCACTGAAGCTCCCGGAAGATACAGATGGCATCTCCAGTGGCCTGGATCACATCTGCCTTAGACAGCACGTTCTGGGCAAAAGCCTGGGAAAGGGAGAGCCTACAATCAGCTGCCAGCCTACCCCTTCCCATCCCGCACTGCTAGCTGCCAGTCCTTAGCCTACCCCATCTCTTTTTTTTCCTGCTTTTTGGAGGGAGAAAGGCAGGGCAATTCGGGTTATATGACTTGCCCAAGGTCACATGGCTAGTAAATGTTAAGTGTCTGAGGCTAGATTTGAACACATGTCCTCCTGACTCCAGGGCCAGTACTCTATTCACTACACCACCTAGCCACCCTAGAAACCCCAACTCTCACCTCGACGGGATCAACACCATCTTCCTGAGTGGGTGGCACGTAGAAGCGCACCTCCATCAGAGACACCTCCGCATCATCGTTCTGGTGGAATTCTAGGGTGACCTCATTCTTGCCCGTGGTGCACTGGGATACATTACTGAGAGGGATCTCAAAGACCGGCTGCTCGCCAATATCAAAAGACAGGAGTTGCCCTATGGAGGAATAACTAGATTGTAAGTTCTGCTAAGATCTCTGATTTTCTCATTTTCCCCCAAGTGCTCAGTTCCCTCACAGCAATACTTATCGGCCAAATGACTGAAAGCAACAGAAGAGTCAAGAGTTAAAGCCAATCACAGACAGAAATTCTGAAACCTATTTGATATAGATCATATGATTTGAGGAATTCCCAATCATTCCCCACAATTCCAAATCTCTGGACTCACCACCGAACTTTACTGTGCCCCAATTCCAGCCCTTCACACACAGGTCCTTCTCTACCAACTCCAAACGATAATGTGATTTGAAGAAATCTGACAGTTTCTCAAACTCCTGGAGGGGAGAAAAAAGATCCAATGAGCCTAGCTTAGGCCATCCCTGACATGCTCTGCTCAGAAAGTAATCAAATTAGTTTATTTTCATACCTCCAAGGCAACCTACAATGGAAAAAGTATACTCCACTATAAACTAAAGAAGAACTTGCCCCTGGAGAACTGTAAAAGGGATGGAGTCAGGTAAGCAGAACCAACATAATAAAAAAGACTGCTACCTAAATTAATTTATTCTGTGCCATACCAATTAAACTACTAAAGGATCACTTTACAAAATCAGACAAAAAGAGAAAATTAATCTGCAAGAATAAAAGATCAAGAACCTCAAGGAAAACAATGAAAAAAGAAGCGGGAAGCAGCGAACTACAGTCACGGCGGTGACCGCGCAGGCAGACGCAGGGCTGGCAGGAAGCAGCCAGAAAGGGGAAGCAAACAAGCCTAACAGCCCGGCGCCTGACAGACCAAGGACTCCCGAGGCCACAGAGCGCACCGGGAAAACCGAAAAGCAGCACGGCAGAAACAAGGAGCAGGCCAGCTTCTCACGCCACGCGCCAAGACGCAGCACAAATAAACCAGAGGGGTAAGGAAGACCTTACTTTTCAGATCTACCGATTGGGGAAGAGGAAAAAAGAAGCAACTAGCCAAGTACAGCAAGCAGAGGGGTGGGCCTGGAATGAAGAACCCCAAGCTCAACTCCAGCCTCAGACACTCACTAGCTGTATGACTCTGGGCAAGTTACTGAATCCCCAGCTGCCTCAGTTTCCATACTGTAACATGGAGATAAAAACAGCACCTGCCTCCCACTGCTGTAGTGAGGATAAAATGAGGTAACATTTGCAAGAGCTTTGCAAACGTTAAAGCACCACGTAAACGCCAACTTTATCATGAGGGAAAAACAAGATAAAATAAGCAATTCTGATTATTTAAATGAAAAAGGTTTTGCACAAAACCAATGCAGCTATAATTAAAAGGGAAATAGGTAACCAAGAAAAAAAATCATTACAATAAGCTTCACTGCTAAGGGTATCAAATCCAAGAAACATAGGAACTGATTCAAATGTATAATCAATCAATATTTATTAAGTGCCTACTATGTGCCAGGCACAGTGCTAAGAACTGGGGATCTAAAAAACAGCAAAAGATAGTTCCTGCCCCCAAGCTCATTATCTAACAGAGGAGACAAGAAATCCAATATCCAATACATATAAACAAGTTATGTACAGGATAAACAGGAAATAATTAACAGAGAAGACACGGGAATTAAAAAGTGTTTTGAAAAGTTCAACATATGGGAATTTAGTTGGGACAATAAGGAATGCAGGGGAACCAGTAATGAGAAGGTAGAACATCCCAAAAATGGAAGACTGAGAGAAACTGCTCAAGAGCCAAGAGATGGTGTGAAGAACAGCAAGGACCCACTGTCCCCAAATTGAAGAGTACAGGCCAGGGAGTAAGGCCTAAAAAGACTAGACAGGTAGGGGAGTGCCATTCTGAAAAATGGTCAAAGGATAGAAATAGGAAATTTTCAAGGAAAGAAATCCAAGTTATTTACAGGTATACTGAAGGCAAAAACTGATCCAAATCACTAATAATTAGGGAAATGAAAATTAAAGTAACTCTAAGAGTCTACTTTACACCTATCAAATCAACAAAGTTAACAAGAGGAAAATGATAGACGTGGGAGAGGCTGTGACAAAACAAGGCACATTAAGGTACTGCATATAAACATATGAATTGGTCCAAGAGCCATTCCCAAAAATTAAACTCCCCTTTATCTAGTGTTACTACTACTAGAACTATACTCCAGAGATGCAAGAAAAAGGACCTATCTTGA
This sequence comes from Pseudochirops cupreus, assembly GCA_028627135.1. Taxonomy (NCBI): domain Eukaryota; kingdom Metazoa; phylum Chordata; class Mammalia; order Diprotodontia; family Pseudocheiridae; genus Pseudochirops; species Pseudochirops cupreus. The sequence continues at coordinate 15,114,926 of CM053583.1, read as the reverse complement.
ACAGCTTGTTTTGGGTTCTTTTTCTGGTAACAGCAAAGAACTGGAAACTAAGGTACACCCATCAACTGAACAAATAATGGTATATGAATGTAACAAATACTAGTGTGCTAGAAGAAATGATGAAGAGGACGGTTTCAGAGAAACCTGGGAAGATTTATGATGCAGAGGAAACAGAACCATGAGACCCATTTATATAATAATAGTTCCACAGTAAAAACAACCAACTATGAAAGCTCTTAAGAACTCTGATCCATGCAATGACCAACTAGGATTCCAGAGGAACGAAGATAAAGCATGTTTCTGACCTCCTGCCAGAGAGTGAAGAGTTTTAACATATTTTGGACAAAGCCAATATAGGAATCTGTTTTGTTTGATTATGCATACTTGGTATAAAAGTTTTGTCTTCCTTTATTCTCACCCCTCTGGGGGTAGCAACGGAAAATTGATTCTGAAAAAAAAATTTAAAACAAACAGACTGAGCTACTCAGCAAGGACAATACAGGAGAAAAAACTAATAGGACAAAGTCACGTGCCTCTAAAATAAAAAAGAAAAGGTGGTGGCCTAGCATCCCAAAGAGGTTACAAAGTACTGTCTCACAGCCCCTAGAATTATACAATTATAGAATGACAAAGAGGAGCAGAGATTAGTTATCTCTGGAAGGAATTCAGGAAAGAGACAGACCCATGAGACAGGTTAAGTAAGAATGGGCTCAATTGTGGTGGGAAGAAGAGCAAATCTCACCGATTCCCTGAAGCCATCATACTTATAGAAGTGTCCATTCTTAGTAAGAAGCTTGAGACCGTGGCCCAGAGCCACCCGTCGCCAGATGCCCTCAGTCAGCTCCCCAGCTTGAATGTTGTCCACTTTTCCTGTCTTACTATTCTTAAAGATTATACCTTGGCGGCTCAATCGAAGACGACCATCATTCTGCAGGAGAAAAAGACCAACATATTCCGAGAAGATATACTTAAACGTGCTCTGGCTTCCTGTCACCCTGACGCCCACCCCGGGTGACAGCAAGCTGTTCAGAAAACAGACCTAGTAGAGAAGTCTGAGGGGGTATGAAGTTGTGGGAAAAGCACCAGACTGAGCCAGGAAGCTGGAGTTTTTAACCCCAGCTCCGCCACTGTGACCTAGAACAAGGCAATTCTACCTTCTGGCCCTCAGTTTCTTCACCTGTGACACGAGGGGGTCCTTTCTGGCTCTAAGAGCCTATACTTCTATGTATTCCCCATAAACATACTATCCCAGTGCTAGTTAAAAACCAAACCACCAAACAAAAACCCAGAAACACCTGAGACTCAGAAACTACCAAGAGCCCCAGCCTGGGCACCACGCCCCGCTCTGCCCAAAAAGCCAGCCCTTCTCACCATGGAACCTTTCACCTCCTGGTAGATGTCGTTGAACTCCAGAGTCTCTGCCATGCTGCCCGCCCGGCTGGCCCAAGCACCACACCGCCAGTGACAAAGCCGGGGAGATGCGGGTCCAAAGAGGGAGGGAGCCGGCACGAGCCTCCTGGGACCTGCAAACAAAGAAGCGGCTGCAAAGGGACGAGGCCACCCAGAGCTCGAGGTCCGGGCGCGGTGCGGGAGACGTGCGGGAGGCGGCGGCTGCTCCCCGACGAGGATCGGAGTCCTGCGGTCCTGCGGTGGGGAGGCCTGCCCAGGCTCCGGGGACCCGGGGCCACAGTAAGGGGCTCTACCGAGACCGGGCACAGGCCCAGGGGCCTTTGGGCGGAATTCCTCCGGGAAGGCCAAACAAACACCGGAGGAGAAACGCCCCCAACGATGGCCCCCCGCAGCCTGGAGCCGGGGACCCCCCCCCATCACAACAATTAACACGGCACTGGGAGCCAGGCCCCCTTCTGCACATCCCCCGTCCAAGACTGCCTCCATTTCCCCTTCTTCCTAACACCCCCCATGACGCTCCCCCGGCCCTCCCCCACGTGACCCCTGGCCCCCAGCCCAGGCTCCCCCCTCAGCGACCCTCGAGGCTCCCTCCCCCAGTCCCTCCCCTTCATGTCCCGCTCCTGACGTCTGCCGCCCCCCCAAGTGCCTCTTCTTCGTCTCCCCGGCCCCGTCTCGCCTCTCCTTGTTTCCTCTCCGCCCCCTTTCTCTCCCCTCCCCCCATCTCGAAAGGGGGTCGCCCACCCACGCAGGATTGTTGCCGCTCGCCCCCCGCCCCCACCTCGCATCTCACCTCTTCAACCCCGGGTTCCTCCAGGGGGCATGGACATGGACATAGGGGGACTCGGGCGGGCTCGGGTGGCGGGGGAGGGGAGCTCCGGGATCAGGATCTTTTCCCGCGTGCGCAGCCCCGGCTCCCGCCACCGGAAACTACGCTGCCATGGAGAGGACGAGCGGGCTAGAGGGGATCCTGGAACGTCCCAGCTGGCCCGCAGCGATACCATAGAGATGCTGGAGGACTGCGAGAGGGAGGCGGGGCCGGAGGCGGGGGACGTTACATGTGACCTCGGACCCGCACGTGTGTTCCGCTGCCCCAGCCCGCGGTGCGTAGCCGTGTGCCTGGAAGAGAGCCGGATTCCCTCCCCCCCCCAGCGGCCATCCCGCGTGGGGCGTCACCCGCTTTCTGTAAAATAAAAGGGTCCCCGAGGATCCGGGGTCAAAGCTCCTCCCGGTGCTAAGCCCCGGATCTGTGCAGCGCCACCCAGAACTCCCTGTGCACTCGAGACCCCCAAGAAGAGCCCTGCGACCCCTGGGGGACACGTTGCGGGCACAGCTCTCAGGCACGCGTGGGGCTCAGCCCTGAGAACCTGTAGCGGGTGGCCCCGACCCCCGCAAGGCGGCCGGCTCTGCCCGGCCAGCCCTCTCTCCACCTCATCTTAAACGGGAAGAAACAGGCTCAACAGGGCGGGATTGCAGCGCCCGGGGCCACGGAGCTGCGGCTTCTACACGCGTACATCCGCATCCGAGATCCCAGGGCCGGCTTCAGTGCCCGTCTCCATCTCGGGCTCTAGCAGAAGCAGCAGCGATAGCCTCTGGGGCAAGACCAGAGGGTCTTAGAAAACTGCCGGAGGGCTCGGAGCTAAGAGCTTCTCGCTGGCCTTGCAGCTGCAGGTGCTAGAGGAACGTCATCCTAAAAACAAAAATGCACATGTCCTGCGTGTAGTTCCAAGACCCACATCAGATGTTGTTGTTCAGTCCCTTCTGACTCTCGGTGACCCCATTTGGGATTTTCTTGGCAAAGATACTGAACTATGCCATTTACTTCTCCAGTTTATTTGACAGATGAGGAAACTGAGGCAAACAAGGTGAAGTGACTTGCCCAGGATCACACAGCTACTAAGTGTCTGAGGAGGATTTGAATTCTACTCTTCCTGACTCCCAAGTCTCAAGCTTTATCAGCATCACATAGTGTGGGCCCTCCCTCCCATTCCTCCCATTCCTCCCATTCCCAATAGAGGCTAGAGAGGTAGAAAGAATACTGGATTAGGAATGAGAGGACCCGGATTCAAATCTCTATTCTGCCATCTAAAACTTGTATAAGATCACACAGGGTAAGTTACATCCTCTCTCTGGGCCTCAGTTTCCTCATCTATTAAATTAGGAAATTGGACCAGATGACACCTAAGGCCCCACCTAGTGCTAAGGCCACAGTCTAAGAAATAAGAAAATAATTTCACTGAAGTCAAGGGATTTGGCCAATGTCACACAGTCAATAAGATTCAAAGTTAGGATTGGAACCCAGGCCTGCATCCGTGCCCAACTTCTTTCCGCTGAAGCCACACCATCCTTCTGACTGTGTCTGTTAACATTTTCTACTGGGCACATTTGGGAATGTCAGACCATAGCTTTCAAACTAGAAGGCCCCTTCCTTAGATGCCATCTAGCCACAATCTCTCATTATATAGATCAGGAACTTACCCAAGGTTGCCTCATTGGGAAATATCACAACTGGCCTTCAAGCTCAGGTCCTCGGACTTCAAATCCAGTGTCCTTTACTTATAGACAGGATGCAAGATTCCAGCACTGGGACCACTCGCCACAGCGCAAATCCTGGGACGCTTGGGAATAATGGTTTACATTTATACAGCCCTCTAGGGTTAGCAAAGTCCTTCCCCAACAAACTGCCTGGGTTGGTAGAGGGATGTGAATATCATTTACATATTATAGAGAAGGTATGTACAGCCCCATTTTCTTTCATGTGTATATGTAAATATATATATGTGTGTGTGTGTGTGTGTGTGTGTAGATATGTGTATATATATACACACATATATAAATAAACAAATATATATTTCCCCAACTACATGCTAAAACAATTTTTAACATTTTTTTTAAAGTTTTGAATTCCAAATTTTATCCCTCCTCCCCTCTCCTTTCCCTGATACAATAAGCAGATGTAGGTTATCCATGTGCAATCATGTAAAACATTACCATGTTAGTCATTTTGTACAAGAAGACTCAAATGAAAAAGAATGAAAGAAAAAGTGAAAAATAGCATGTTTCAGTCTGTATTCAAATAACATCAATTCTTTCTCTGGAGGCGGATAGCGTGCTTCATCATTTGTCCTTTAGGATTGTTTTGAATCATTGTATCACTAAAAATAGCTAAGTCATTCACAATTCTTCATTGAACAATGTTGCTGTTACTGTGTACAACACTCTCTTGGTTCTGCTCACTTCACTATGCATCAGTTCATGTAAGTCTTTCCAGGTTTTTCTGAAATCCACCTGCTTGTCACTTCTTGTACCACAATAATATTCCATCACAATCATATACCACAAGTTGTTTAGCTATTTCTCAATTCCAATTTCCAATCCTTAGCCACCACAAAAATGAACTGCTATAAATATTTTTGTACAAATAGGTCTTTAACCCTTTTTTTAACACAAACATTTAAATGAATTTTTAAAAAAGAACAAGAAAGCTATTGAACTTCTATACCTTGTTTCTTTCTTAACAAAATGTTTGTTTTCTATAGGAGGTAGGTGGTACTGTAAATACTAGACCTGGAATCAGGAAGACCTGTATTCAAACTAGCCTCAGACATTTGCTATCTCTGTGATCCAGGGCAAAATACAGTACCTGCTTTGGTTTCTTCATTTGTAAAATGAGAATCATGATATCACCTACTCCTTGTAAGGCTTAATGAAGTAGTGCTTGTAAACCTTAAAGTGCCATGTAAATTCTAGGCATTATTTTCTTCATTTATAACTCAACAGGGTAGTAACAAAATGGTTCTATTTGTCACGTTCATCTTCTGCACTTTGTTTTCTTCTATGAATTAAAAAAATATATGTTGTTATTCCTTTTTCATTTTCCTTATTGGCTTGCCATGGTCACTGAGCTATGGGTTGGAAATAAGATTCTGCTCCTGGCCTCCTGACTTCAAATCCAACCAGTTTTCCATTGCATCATGAATAGCAAGACAATTTTTAGGATGAGCAAATCAAATATCAGAGCCAACTTTCATTCCCCCAAGAAGATCATCCTGTTTTTTTCTTCAGCTTCTGCCTGTCTCTTTCTCTCTCTTAGAAAATTAAATTAAATATTTTCTGCCTCCCTACTCCTGGCAGAGAAGTATAGTGCTGTGTTGTTGTATTTTTTTTTGGCTTAAGTCCTTTCTTTGTTGAAAGGGAGGGTTCTCTCTGTTCTGGTAGGCTAACTTGTGAGTTATAATGACAAAATGTAGCAGTAAGGCCTTTTTTTAAAAAACTGTTACATGTCTTATCAGAAACAACACTAACCATTAATACATAAATCTAAACTTGCTTACTTATTTACATTTAAATAACATTTCAGTGCATTATAATATTATTATTTCAGTCCTTCCCTTCCAAGTCCCCATCGTGCTCTGTCCATTCTTTCTCATGGCATTTTCCTCAAATCATTATAGTCTGTGTGGACACCATTGCTCTGGAGCTTATTTTTTTCACTGTGTATTGTTTCATAACGATTTCTCTGTATTCCTCACACATATCCGTAATTGGATTATAGTATCGTATTACACGAATATACCGCAATTTGTTCCACTCAGGGGAGGACTAATCACAGCATCATTGGATTTACAGCTATAATGAACTTTACAGGTTATTTGGTTCAATAATTTTAGAGATGAGGAAACAGACTCAGAAAGTTTAAAGAACTTTTCCAAGGTCACTCAGGAACTAAGTGGGCAGAAGTGGGGTAAGAACTAGGTCTCCACAGAATCATAGAACCTCAGAATTGGAAGAGACCTCAGATGCCATCTAATCCTACTACTACCTGAATAGGAATCCCCTTGGCTACATAGGAAATGTGGTAGAAAGGGCAGTGAATGAGGAGTCACAGGACCTGAGTGTGAATCCCAGCCCTGCCATTTACTACCTGTGTGATTATCTTCCTGGGCTTGAGTTACCTCATTTATAAAAGAGTGTAGTGGCTAGGTCGGTATCACTGCCTCCTGAGGACACCTAAGTTTTTCTTTACATCAAGTCTAAATCTGTCTCCCTGCAAATCCCATCCATTGGTGCTTGTACCATTCTTTGGAACCAAGTAAAACCTCTGACCTAGACACTTGTGGAAAGCTTTTTCCACCCCTCCCCCAGGCTTCTCCTCTCCAGGCTAACCATTCTAAATTCCCTTACTTAATCAGTCTTCAGGACCCCTGATATCCTTATCACCCTCCTCAGGACATCCTCCATCTTGTCAATATTCCCCCTAAAAATGTGCTATCCCAAATGTAGTTTGATGTGAGCAGAATGAGGCAGGGTTATTAATTCTGTTATTCTGGAACTCAGAACACATTCTGAGATCATATTAGCTTATGTGGCCTCTAGGTCACACCATTGACTCCCACCCAGGTTTCAGTTCCTGAAGTTCCAACCCCCCAATCCTGTACTGTACCTACAAAATTGGTTTCCAACCCAGATATAGAACTTTACATTTATCCTAATTCAACTTCACCTTAATAGATTCTGACCAACTGAGCATTAGCATCTTCTTTAGGACTGGACTCTGGCCTCTGACATGTAAGTTATTCCTTCCACATTCCAGTTGTATAAATGCCATTGAAATAAATATGTTGTCCAGGACAGGGCCAAGCACAGATCCCTAAGGAATTCCACCAGAGAGCTCCCTAAAAGTGGATATTGACCCATTCATAAATATTCTTTGGGTCTGATCATTAAAATAACAGCTGCTCTCATCTTGTAGATCCTCCTTGATCTTCCATGTGGACAAGGACTTCACCATCATGTCTTTCTGTATCTTCAGTGCCCTGGATTGCAGTTTATCCAGCCTGGTGACTACACTTCACTGAATGTTATCTCCCTTGCCATGCTCTCACTTACCTTAAGTCCAAAGTCCCTGTTAATTAAGAATCTGTTCCTTCCCACTCCAAGTATCTCTTTCCTTGGCAAAGACTGAAAGCAAAATTCGAAATTCGATTTGAATAGTTCTCCCTTATCTCTGTGATCCATTATCATCATCTGAGTATTATGCTTATCCTTTTTTTGATGTTCCTCGTATCCCCAAAGTAGCTTTAAAAGCCCCTTTGTCTTCTCCTTTGTATTTCTCATCATCCTTGGATCATTCTGACCTTTGGCACTCTGGACACTCTTCCTACACCTCCAGTCCAGTCATTCTTATTCATTCCTAGAGACCTGTCCTTACTCCTATCACCTGTTCATGTCTTTTTTTTTCTTTTTTATGAGCGTGTCTTTTTAAAAATCTAAGTTGATCAGAGAATTCCCCACATCATGTCTCTTTAGATAGCACCTCCTTTTCTTCCAAGTTTCAATTGTGTTTTTGTTTCTTTGGAAGTCAAATGTGCCTCCTTGAATTTGCTTCCCTAGTTTATCCTATTTATTACCTAAATTTTGCACATTTGTGTATAGATGTCGTATCTTGCTCTTGCTGCATTGTATTCTTCTTGGGCATACTTAGAATACTTAGTCTGCTGTCTTTCGCTAATATTCTTCCTATATCATGCCTTCTATTCTCTGTGGTGTCTGGCCAGTCAGATCTAGACGAACAGTTTTCTCCCTTGCCTTCAGTTTTCAGCTTGAAGCTCGCCTGACAGGTTATAGAAAACTGCAGATACATACATTTTTACTGTACCTCATCAGGCGCACTCCATTTCTGGCCAAGAGCCCATCCTTCCTATATTCTAAGCCAAAGTTCAGAAACAAAGAGGTTGTTCTCAGACAAAATCACCTTATTCAGTCAGCCATTTCCCAAATCCAGATCTAACTTCTAATTCACAATAGCACCTGTGCCCCTGTATTTTGGGGGGAGGGGGATTTGGTATCCAGGACTTCATAATCCATAGCAATGTTTTCTGGGTTCCTTCTGATTGCTTGAACAGTAAGATAAGGAAGCCGGCAGGATAGAGAATGGAAATTACTAGTTGTATTTAGAGTTTCAGAGAGATGAAATATGTAAGACAAGATAGAGGACATGAAACATTCATTAATTCATTCAACAGATATTAATTAAACACACATTATATGCAACTCACTGTGCTAGATACTTGGGGGAGATGAAAAGAAAAATTAGACTTAGTCTAATGGGGGAGAATGGAGAGGCAGGAGCAAAGCCGGCAAGGATGGAGCAGAAGCACTGTACAGTGTAGATAAATCAGAAGTCCCAGAGGGCCAAAACCATCAATTCCTAATCCAGGATTGGAGATACTTCCGAACCCACCCACCCCCCTGTGACATCACTTGAGGGGGTGGAGATCAAACAAAAAGAGGGGTCCCCGCCCTGGGTTTTAACCAGCCTGAGTGGCCAGGGAGCTGAGACAGGGCAAGTGCTAAGGTTTCCTGGCTTTCCTGCTCTTCCTGCCTCCCTGAGCAGCCCCCTCATTAAACTCCCCTCTTTACTATTTCTTTTGCCCTCTCTGCCCTGAGACCTTCACTGTCCAGAGTGCTGCTCTCAGTCTCTGATTCAGGGCCAGCTGTTTCTGACTTCCTCCAAACAGCTTCTAAGGTTTCTCAATATGAACTGCATCTCAGACTTCTTCACCTATGAGACCACCAAGTCAGTAGTGGTGAAGAGCTGGACCATTGGGATTATCAATCGAGCTGTGCAGCTTCTCATCATCTCTTACTTTGTGGGGTGAGTATGTGCTGCCAGCCTAATGGAGTGAGGGCATCTCTGTCCCTGCTAAATTAGGGAGGGGTGCTCTTTTCCTTCTCACCTCTCTTCACCCCCATTGATTTGATTCATCCTTCAGGAGGGAGGCTCTTCATCCCAGGAGACAGGTTCTGAAAGAACAAGTCGCATACCCAATTTGGAGCCTTGTCTCTGCACATTTTGGGGACTGAGGTTCAAATTGTACCCCTTCTCTAGGGCTAGAGTTCCTTTATGTGCCTTGTCTTATCCCTTCCTCATCTGTACCAGGAAATAGGCACAAACCCCAAAACTCCTGCACAGAAGGAAAAAGAAAAGTCCTTGGTGAATGGGAAGTGGGGAGGAGCCCCTAGATATGTCGCAAGGCCAGGTCAGAATGTCAGGCAAGCAAATGGGGGGAGATAGCAAGAGAGTGAGGTAGGGGTTGGGAGGATATAGATCTGAAAACGGAGAGGAACGAGTTCTAAATAGAGATTTGAACTGGCAATTGCCTTCTTTGGTAAGAAGCAAGAATGAAGAGAAAGCTGATGGAAGTAAGGAAAACTGAGGTTAGGGGTGGGAATGAGGAGGAACAGGGGTATGTTAAGGAAGTCAAAGCATTCTTTGCCCTTGTCTGGGAGCTACTGGAGAGGAGAGCTGCCCCTTAAGGAAGACATGCCCTAGGGCACACAGGCATAATAGCCATTAGGCAGAGGCAGAGTTGCTAAGAGGGGGAGGAAGGAGGCTGGGTTGAGAGGCAATTCCTATAGTTACTGTGTTACTCTATTTAGTCCTTAGGAAACAGGAAATTATCATCCTTATCAAAAAAGCATCCATCTCATGTGTGCTCATCCCCATATCCTGGAAGGAGTGATGGCAGAGTTCTGATCGATCCCCCTTTGGGAGATTCGAGGTCACAGGGAGCCAACCCCACCCCATGCTAAAGGGCTCCTGGCAGACTGTCTTCCATGCACCTGCTCCAGGCGGCCTCTTCGGTGTAAAAATCACAAGCTAATCTCGGAGACATCCCTGTCAGGCTGGGGTGGTTATACATCTCGAACTAGACCCTTCATCTTTGGGAGGTGAGAAGAGGGGGAGGGTCCCTGAGAAAATGAACAGAAGTCAAAGGAGAAGAGGAGAAGGTACACAGGGTTGTGTGTACTCCTATCTGTTCAGAAGGTTGGAGGAAAGTGTAAAGTTGCTGGGATTCATGTTGAGGCATCTGTTGGTATGAGTCCATGTTTGAGGTCATCATTATGTAAGGACAGGTGTGTGTTTGTGTGAGCATTTCCAAATGTGAGTACATCTGAGTGTGTATGAGAAACTCTGCTCATCCACGGAAGGAAGTGTGTGTGTGTGTGTGTGTGTGTGTGTGTGTGTGTGTGCACGCGCGCGCGCGGGTGAGGGAGAGAGAGAGAGAGAGAGAGAGAGAGAGAGAGAGAGAGTGCTACTACACCAGGCTGGGGGAGGGGAGAGGACTGGGCTGAGTGTATTGATGTAACTGGAACGGCCCGCTCCGTGGGGATCTGTCAGAGCCAGAGATAGATGGGGCTGATGTGCAGAAGCCAGAACATCTCCCCCTCAGGAAGAAGGCGGAGGAAGGCCAGCTGACCTCTAGCCCTTAAAAGATGATGATGGAGAAAGGAAGGGAAGAGCTACAATCTGGGAGCCTGAAGCAGTGAGGTGGCCCGTTGGATACAACACTGAACATGGAGTCAGGAAAAACTAAGTTCAAATCTTACCTTAGCAAGGGGTGGGGAACCTGCAGCCTCGAGGCCACACGTGGCCTTCTAGGTCCTTAGGTGCTGCCTTTTGGCTGAATCCAAGTCTTACAGCACAAATCTTTTTATTAAGGAGATTTGTTCTGTGAAGTTTGGATTCAGTTAGAGGGGTGCACTTGAGGACCTAGAGGGCCACATGTGGCCTTGAGGCTGCAGGTTCTCTACGCCTGCACACACTTCCTGGTTGTCACAATTCCTCATCCCTGGTTTCCTCCTCTGTAAATCAAATAAGGTAGCTTATATAAAAACTTTAAAGCGCTATGTAAATCTCAGCTATTATTATGAGGATGAGGAGGAGAAGGACAGCAGGAAGGACAAAGTGTTCATTTGTTTCTGCCCTCAATCAAAGATTAGGACTTAACTTGGAAGACAAAGTGAATCAATTGACAAGCCTGGTCCTTCTACTAAGTATCTAGAGTGTGTAAGGCAGAGAGTCAGTCATGTGGTTAATAGGTCAGACTTGGAGTCACCAAGGCATGGGTTCAAGGTCTGCCTCTGAAACATACTGGCAGTGTAACCACATTCCTAGACCTAGAGGGAGCTCTCTGACTTATAGAAGACTCACTGACCTGTATCATGGGGAAGGAGTTTACATACCTGGAGTTCCCCACACACATGATGGAAATCACAGGTCTGGATCTTCCCCAAGGAAGGATCAGATAGTTGAAAGACAAATGACTTCATCTCTGGGCCTCAATTCTTCATCTATTAAATGGGGGTGAGGGTGAGGAGTGGGGGGAGGTTTAGAGAAGATGATCTCTAAGCAGCCTTGCGGCTCTAAACCTTACACTATAACATGGCTATGTGACATCTCTCCTATCACTCAAATTTAAGCTGCCTAAAAGGCAGGACACTATCTTCATAGTTGTTCTATCCCTTCTCCTCTTCTATTTTTTTTTTGGGTGGGGGGGGGAGGAGTGTCTTCAATTTCCCCAGTGTGGAAGACTTCAGTGTGGAAACTCTATTCACTGGGGAAGCTAAGCAACTCTAGACATAACTTATAACCTTTAGAGAATTCTCTGAGCCCCTAGGAGATTAAATGGCTTATCCATGGTCACACAGTCAATATGTGTCAGAGACGGAATTTAGACTGTTACTAAGACTGACTCTCTGTCCACTATGCCAGACTGCCCCTCTGCTATGCACACAGTAGGCACTTAATAAATAGATGCTGAATAACTGAATGAATGAGCTCCTTGGGAACCACCTAGCAAATAGCTCAGCATCTCAAGAATTCTCACCCTCTTGGTGGGGCATCTTCCATCTACATGTAGCTAGCTATAACTGGCATTCATATAATGTCATAAGGTTTACAAAGTGCTTTACATCTATTATCTCATTTTATCCTCACAATAACCCTGAGAGCTGGGTGCTATTATTATTATTATTTCCCATTCTCAAAGAAGGAAACTGAGGCAGACAGAGTCAAAGTCATTTACACAGGATTGCACAGCTAGTGTGTGTCTGAGCCCAGATTTGACCTCAGGTTAGCCTGACTCCAGATCCAACATTCTATCATGGCGCCACCTAGCAGTCAAGAGGCCCAGGTGCCTACAGGTGTCCCATCTCAGAGCTTAACCACCCCTCCAAAGTCATCACCCCATTCACCAAAATAAGCCCTGATTTAAGTCCTTTACCCAGCTGGCTCTTGCAGTCTTTCCTTCCCTGCTCCATCTTCTGTACTCTCTGGCTTGTCTTGGACTCTTCTCTTCTGTGATCCAGCTTTTCCTCTCCCAGCTCTCACTCTCTCTGAGTCCCCAGACCCCAGCTCCCTAATCCATTCTCCAAAGCCTCCTCAGATTCACACTGGGAAAGGGATAGGAGGGTGCTGAACAGCCTATTATGGGTTACTTCCTGCATTCCCCACTTGCTAAAGAGCTGCCACCCGCCTTCCGCTGCATAAATAATAAACCAGAAACATGAGAATAAAATATTAAGTCAGAACAGTGAGGGAATTTCCAATAACTCTACACTCAGTCCTGCACCATCTCTTTGCCTCTGGCTTTAAGGGACAGGATCAGTCTCTCTGCCCTGGAAACGAAACATCCCCAGGTTTGGAACTGCCTGGCTGCCATTGTGGGTCCCTGTGGGACCACTAAAAGTCTTCTTCATTTTGTTATTTAACAGCTAGCTAGTGATGGCAACCAGCCTTAAGCACTGAAGCTCCCTTTCCACATCCCCCTCTGGGCCATTGCAAGCACCCCGGAGGTAGAGGGCTGTGAAAGCAATTGGTTATTTACAACTTAAAGTCCCCAGGCTCTTTCTCCTGAAATGTGGCTATGCCAGGGAGATTCTTTGTTAGATAGTAAAGGGAAGCCAAGAAAGAGGTGGGACCAAAGGGGATCCAGGCCTCAACCTAAACCTTACTGGACAGAGGGTAAGGATGAAGACCTTGTAGGAATGTGCAGGTATCCCTGGAAAGAGGACTGGAACTGGAGTCAGATGAACTGGCTTTTACCCCTGCTTCTAGGCTCATTTTCTGGCTGTGTGACCTTAGGTAAGTTACTTGACTTCTCTGAGTCTGTTTCCTAAATTGGTAAAATGGTGGATGAGGTTTATAATACCTATAGTGATGATGATGATGATGATGAAGGAACCAGAGATTTATTAAGTACCAAGCATTGTGCTAAGTGCTTAACAGATATTATGTCATCTGAACTTTTACAATAATGCTGAGAGATAAGTTCTATTATTATTGCCTATTTCACAGAGAAGGAAATGGAGGCAGGCAGATGACTTGCCCAGGATCATCCAACTTGGAAGTGTCTGAGGCTGGATTTGAACTCAGAACTTTTGGACTCCAGGTTCAGCCCCTCTATCCAACGCAGTGCCTGACTTCCTCTAAGATAATTATGAGACCCTAATGAGATCATTTTTGTAAAGCACTTTGCAATCTATGTAAATGTTCAGTATTACCACACCCTTGGTGACAGCCATGATGTAAAACCACAAGTTAAGAAATTGCCCAAATATCTCCATGGAATCTTGACTAGCCTAGGAAGGTTGTTTCCAAAGACGTGGGCACACATGAGCTGGTCAGAGGAGATGGGAAGAGCTCAAAGAGGACTGAGGGAACCAGAAGAAAGGAATGGTCGATGAAAAACAACACACTTATCTTTACCATAAACCTTTTTGGGTCATGGACACATTTGGCAGAATGGGGAGGCCCTTCTTAGAATAATGGTTTTCCCTTCCAAATTCATAATTGAAGGAAATGCTAAATTTCAGTTAAAGATCAGAGAAAATAAAAATATAATTCACCCATCCCTGTCCATAGATCCCCTGAAATCCTCAGGTCCCCAGGTTAAGACCCCCTCTCCCCGTCCTAAACTCACTTTCCTATTTCTGTCAATGACATTACCATTCTTCCACTCACTCAAGTTAGCAAATTCGGAATCATCCTTGATGGTTCTCTCTGGCTCACTCCATATACCCATTCATTTGCCAAGTTTCATTGATTCAACTTCCACAACATCATTCCCATCCATCTCCTCTTTCCACTGTTATGAAAACCACCCTATTCAAGCCCTTTTCACCTATTGTGTGAACTATTAGTACAGCCTTTTAATGGATCCCCCAGCATCCAGCTTCTCCCTTCTACCACCCACATTCCACATTGTTGCCAAAATTTCCGAAGCACAGGCCTGAGAGTATCTTCCTTCCCTGCTTAAGAAAGCCATTTCAGTGACTCCTATTGCCTCTAAGATAAATTCCAAACTCTTCTGTTTAGCATTTAAAGACCTTTGTAATATGGCTCCAGCCTATCTTTTCCCATTGATTACATATTACTCTCTCCCACACACTTCTACGGTTCAGCCTGACTTAACTGTTTCCTATACAATACATCCCATCTCCCATCTCTCTGCTTTTGCATAGGCTTCTCCCATGTCCAGAATTCTCTACTTCCTCACCTCTGCTCCTTTCAGAGCAAATATTGATTAAGCACCAGGCACCAGACTGAATTCTGGGGATATAAGACAAAAAACGAAACGTTCCTAACTCTCAGAATAGCTTCTGTTCTATCAGGAGAAACAAGAAGTAGAGATGCAAACATATACAAAATGTATGTAAAGCCAATCCAAATTAATTTCCTGGACGGAATGGTACTATGGGGGTGGTGTGGAATCAATGAGCTCATCAATGAGCTTTAAAAGGAGCCAAGAATTCTAAAAGGTTGAATCGAGGAGGGAGTACGTTCTAGGCATGACGGACAGCCTGTGCAAAGGAACAGAGAGGGGAGACAGAATGTTGTATACAAAGAATGGTAAGAGGGTCAGTTTATCTGCACTGTAGAATGCCTGAAGTTCAGTAATGAGTAATAAGAAATGATAATATAATAAGTAAATAATGAGTAAAAAGTTGGAGCAAGGTTGTAGAAGGTTTTCAGCACCAAACAGAAGAGCTTGTATTTCATCCTAAAGTTAATAAGGAGCTATGGGGAGTGAGCAGGGGAGTGGCATGATCAGTATTATGCTCCAGTAATACCACTTTGGCAGCTATGTAGAGAAAGGATTGGGAGAGGGAGAGGCTTCAGCTTAGTTCAAATCCTGCTTACTACAAGTCTGATCTCCACCTCCTTGCAATTATTGTGCCCCACCTCAAATTACTTTGCTTCAAATCTATGAATATTTTGTATTTATTTGTCTGCCCAGATCTTATTTTTTTTCCCAGTATGTAAAACAGAACCACTTTGAGAGTGGGAAGAGTTGGTGCTCTGTTTGCCTTTGTATCTCCAGGACCAAGAACATGAATGGCCCCAAGTGGGAGCTTAATAAGTGAATCCAATTGAATAGACTCAGGAGGCAGCAATGGTGTGCCTTGTGAAGAAGGAGTAAATGTTTCAGGGAAGGGGCTGGAGGCAGGAGCAGTAGGACATCTCAGCTGAGTGCTTGGGGTTTTTTCAAATGATGAGAATTTTCACTGTGCATCATAGAACCAATAGTTTGAGCCACTGCAGACAGCGGTTTCTCCACCACTTAGTGGTCCTAAAAGGTGGGTGAGAAACTGTGGCAGGAAGCAGTGGGGGAATGATTTCAGGGGAGTCCCTTCTTCTCCAGGCTGAGCATTCTGAAATCCATCATCCATCCTAGGTGAGGGTGGTTACAAGAAGGCAAAATGAAGTTGGACCAGAGCAGAGGAGGTCAGTGGCCACCGGGTGGCAGCACTGACCAAGGAATCAGGGCTTCGAAACCTGAAGCTTGCCTCTACCACCCTGGCACCCCTTTAATCTGCCAGGAAAAGGCCAAGCTTCCTGCCCCTTCCCTCCGTGATCCTGATCACCTGACCCTCGGGCAAGGCTTTCTGTCTCCCAAATCTTTGCTTCCTTCTCCCTGCTCCCCATTCCCCTAATGTTGGGGTTTAGATTGTGTTGAAGTTGGGGGGGGGGAGGGCAGGCCTAACATCTCCCATCTCCTTCCACCTTTCCCTCCTGGACTCACTGAGGTCAGGACCCCAGCATATGGATATCCCAGAAGGGCTCCAGGTCACACTATGTGGAGATCTGGATGGCTGTCCTCTCCATTCAGTGCTAGACCTGGAGGCAGGAAGTTGGTGTTGATGTGTTTCAGTTACGTCTGACTCTTTGTGACCCTCTTTGGGGTTTTCTTGGATAAGATACTGGAAGAGTTTGCCGTTTTTTCCCCTCCAGTTTATTTGACATATGAGGAAACTGAGGCAAACAGGGTTAATTGACTTTCACAGAGTCACACAGCGAGTAAGTGTCTGAGGCCAGATTGGAACTTACTGGATTCATATCCCGTCTCAGACACAAACTAGCAGAGACTTAGGGCAAGTCATTCAGCTTCTTTGGGTCTCACGTTTCTCAGCTATAAAAAGGGGGTTTGGGGGACAAGGCCTTTGATGTACCTTCCAACTCTAAATATATGTCTGGTCCTCTAGTCTCAGATGAAATCCCATCTCCAACATTCTAAGTTCTAATATCCTTTCTAGTGCTGGCTTCTAGAATCTTTGGGAGTGACTCTAAAGGCATCTGTTTGCCTGGGCATGGTTCTTCGGGATCTTCTGGAAGCTAAGCCTTGATCCATCACCGTGGACCTGACCATCCCTCCTCTCCCCAACCCCATTCTTAGCATCTCACCTACTACTACATTTGCATAAGCTGGTTTAGTGAGCCTCAATTCAGTTCATTTCAATTCAGCAGTCACTTTTGAAGTGCCTCCCATGTACAAAACTTGAAACTGGCCTTGGACTCTGAAAGACCTGGGTTCAACAGATAGAGACTCATGACTTTGGATAAGTCACTTAACCTGTCTGCTTTTGGCAATACGGCAAGACTACAGACTAATTGCAAAGAAGGTGCCAACCTCTGGGGAGCACTCTTCCCTTTTCACAATCTTACAAACTGCAGCCCAAACCCATGTACCCAACAGCAGTCTGACTGGGCTCATTTTCAAACCATGACTGGTTGGGGGTTTTGTCTTGTTTTTTTAGTGCTTCAAGTATTTTTTTAATAGTTTTTTTTTTCATTTTCAGCGTTCGCTTCTATGAGATTTTGCGTTTTAAATTTTCTCCCCTTCATCTCCTCGCCCCTCCCCAAGATGGTGTGCAATCTGATAGAGGCTCCACTTATGCATTCATATTAAACATGTTTTCACATTAGTCATGATGTAAAGAAGAATTAGAACTAACGGGAGGAACCACAAGAAAGAAGAAACAAATCAGAACAACAAAAGAAGAGAAAATAGTATGCTTCCATCTTCATGCAGACTCCCACATTCTTTCTCTGGATGTGGAGTGCATTCTCTATCATGAGTCTTTTGGAGTTGTCTTAGATCCTTGCATTGCTGAGAAGAATCAGGTATATCAGAGCCAGTTATCACACAGTGTAAACCATGACTGTTTTAAGCCTACTCAACTGTCCCACTTCCTCCAGACTAGGCACATACCTTCCCAGACTCTCTAAACAGTCCATGAGAAGCAGCTGAAATTTCCAGCATTTCTCCTTCTAACTTAGAGACCTCCAACATTTCAGCAACCAATCAGAAGGAAGATTGGAGAGATAACGTATTGTAATGAGAAGACACCTGAATTGGGAATCAGGGAAACCTGGATTCAAATCCAGGTCCACTACTTTCTACCTGTGTTAATTATAACCAAGCCTCAGTTTCTTCATCTATTAGTTAACTGATTACCTTAAGGAAGTCAATATAGTTCCTTGGGCTTGGGTCACTGATCCATAAAGTGAGTGGGAAGAAGTAGATGAGCCAGACCATATGTCCTCTAGACCCAGTCAGAACACAATCTGGAGTATTGTCTTCAGTCCTGGGTGACATTTGAAGAAGGATGCTATTGAATAGCAATGTGGTACTCTGGATTTTGGGTCACAGGTTCAAATCCCAGCTCTCTTTGCTACCAACATGAGCATGGACAAATCATTTCTCCAATCTGGATCTTATCGTGTTCATCTTTATCTTTGTTGTCTCCTTGCATGATCTATTCCATTTCCCACCTCTCTTCCTTTGCCCAGGCTGCTTCTCATGCCTGAAATGCTCTTGATCCTCACTTCCACCTCTCAGAATCCATAGCTCTCTTCAAGACTCAGTTCAATTACCACATCTTATATGTAGCATTCCCTCTAGGTTGTCTGGAGATCCTCCTATCCCCATAGGTTCTGAAAGTCCTTTTTGAAGGAAAATAAATTCACTGACATCTTATTTTTGCATTGTCTAAATTTCTTCCTGTATTTCTCCCACTGACCTTCCTATGGAGCCTTCTCTTATAACCATTTTTTTAAAAGAAAAAGAGGAAGAAGGGGAAAAGTAAGCCAAACCAACCTCCCTCCTCCTCCCTCTCCTTCTCCCTCTCTCTCTCTCTCTCTCTCTCTCTCTCTCTTTTTCTCTCTCTCTTTCTCTCTCCCTCTCTCTCTTTCTCATATATATGTATGTATGTATGTATACATATATATATACACACACATATATATATATATACATATATATAATGTGTGTGTATTTTTTAAAAACCTACAGAATATGCAGTGTCCTACACCCATGGATTCCTTCCCTGCCCCCACCCCCCATATCTCATCTCTTTGAAGGAGAAGAAGGGAAGTATTTTCTTCTATCTCTTCGTTGGGGCCAAGCTGGTTCTTTTAAATTTTGCAATATCAAAGTACTTCTTCATCTACTTTTCATACATTTTAAATTTATTATCTATGTGCATGATGTTTTCCTCCAGTAGAATATAGTAAGCTCCTTGAAAGCAGGGGCTGCTTAAAAAAAAAACAACTTTGTATCCCCAGTGCTTAGTACAAAGTAGCTGCTTAATTTAATAACTGCCTGCTAAAGTGAAGTAGGAGAGAAACAGATTTGGTCAACAAGTCAAACCAACAAGCATTTATTAAACACCCACTAGGTGCCAGGTACTGTGCCCAGCGCTAAGGATACATACAAGTGCCCTTAGGGTCACTCACTAAGGGCAAAATGTGGTCCCTGCCCTCAAGAAGCACACATTCTAATGGGGAAGACAAAATTCAAACAACTCTGTACACATAAGGTATAAACAAGGAAACAAGGCATATGGGGGTAATCCCAGAGGCGAGGCATCACTAACATGAAAAGTAATGGGCTGAGAAAGATTTAGCCCTTATGGAAAGAAGAACTGGCTATCAATCAGAGCCACCCAAAAAATGGCACAGGCTGCCTGAGAGAGTTAGTTTCCCCTTCCTGGAGAACTGTGAACAAGGGTTGGATGGACTATCTATTGGGAATGTTGTAAAAGTGATTCAGGTTCAGACAAAGGTGATTCTTGGTGATTGAATCTCTTTTCCAACTCACATTCTGTGAAAGACTTCTCCAGTTCTAAATCTGATGACCGCGTGTCTAATTATAAGGTATAAATAATCACATGGCAGTCTTGTTAAGGAAGGGGACCCTTTGTCCTGGCATTTCTTCTGTTTTTGAAAATTAAAAATATTCCACTGGAGGTTTAACAGGAAAAACATGCTGACTTGGTAAAGTGGTCTTTGAGATCTCTTTGGGGTTGTAGTGAGTTTGAGGGGTTCTAGGTTTGTTGACTTTGGGGCTTCTTTCCCTTTCTCCTGGCCTCAGGTGGGTATTCTTACATGAAAAGGCATACCAGGTACGAGATACAGCCATTGAGTCTTCAGTGGTGACCAAGGTGAAGGGCTTTGGACGCTATGCCAACAGAGTCATGGATGTATCTGACTATGTGACTCCACCCCAGGTAAAACTTTCTGAAGAGCATGTGGATGGTGTGAGTGGCAGAATGGGGAGGTCTGGGGGCAAAAAAGAGGAGAAAGAGGCAAAGTGATGGTGAACACAGAGACAGTGGAATATCTTGAGGTGGCTGAATTAAGGTCCCCCTAGAACGCTAAGATTTGAGGGAATGACAATTACCTATTGGAATGGGGGAGGGTCTTGTCATTGTAAACCCTGGCCTGAGAATAAGGAAAACTGGGTTTTAGTTATAATTTTTGCCTTATATTTTCTTAAGTAAGTAACTAAACCTTTCTGGGTCTCAGTTTCCCCAGCTACAAGAGAGAGATGATAATGTCACCCTGCCTGATATGAATAACATCTCTAAAGGATTTTAAGTTTTACAAAGTACAATAAATATAATATCTCATTTGAGCCTCATGAAAACCTTGTGAAGTAAATACCTCAGATATTGTTGTTCCCATTTTGAGGCAGAGGAAACTGAGGCTCAGAAAAGGGAAGTAATTTAGTGATGGTCATGCAGCTGGTAAGTTCCAGAGATGGGATTCAAAGGCAGGAGTTTGGAGGGGATCAAAGGCAGGGAGGATATCTGTGAGAACACTTTAGAAATTGTAATGTAAGAGGTTACAAATGTGAGATTTTTTCAAACTATGATTGCATTTTTTCTCTCCCATGCTCTCCTCCAAAGGGGACTTCTGTCTTTGTTATCATCACCAAACTGATCATCACTGAAAACCAGAGGCAAGGATTCTGCCCAGAGGTGAGAGCAGGTAGAGGTGGAGAAGGAAGGGCATAGAGATAACAGTAATGATAATAAAGGGAGATTAGTGAGCTAAGGGAGGGAGAAGAGTATGCTTTTAAGGAAGAGAAAGGCAAGGTTGTCAAATATGTCACCTGAATAGGGACAATGGTACTGCTTAGAAAGGAAGGAATAAAATTACTGGGGAGAAGTTTCTGCAAATGTAGGGGCTGGAGATGTGGCGTGAGTAAAGCAAGACTAAGGACTTGTCCAGATGGACTGTGGAGCTGAAAAGGTCAGAAGCAAGAGGCAGTGGTAGATGACAAAGAAGGCTCAAAGCCAAGAACTACAATAAATTCTGAAGGTGATTATAGAGAGGGGAGGCAGTATTCAGTCTGCAAGACACAGTTACCTCAGTTTGCCACATTTATCTAGACTATGGGCCTGTGAGTGAGTGTGTGTGTGTGTGTGTGTGTGTGTGTGTGTGTGTGTGTGTGTCTAGCCTGCTCTCCAGTTTATGAAGTCCCTTCACCTGGAAAGCTGCCACCATCACAACTATCACTTTTCTCTATGACAATGGTTGAGTCCAGAGCAGTGAGGGTTTAGAGCAGTTAAAAGCATGATCAGAGTCAAGAACATGGGAAATGAATTTTGCAACTGGTCCAGTAGCCCTGCTTCATGTCTGGAGGCCGAGAACCTTTTTCCTACCTTTGCCCACCCCAAAAAGACAAAGACTGATTCCACTCAATTCAGTCTCTGAGCCTAAAAGCTTCCCCTCCGTCCTCCACCTCTCAGAATACTTATTTCCTTTGAAACTCAGCTCTAAAGCCACCTTCTACCTGAGATCTTTCCTGATTCCCCTACCTCCAATCAGTTAGCACCTCCCCTTTCATTAAAATTATCTTGTGTTTTATATATGTATATATATGTACGTATATATATATATGTACATATATATACACACTATACTCTATTATATAATATAACATCAACATATAACATGATATATGGCATGATATGACATATGATGTGATATGAGATGAGATGAGATGATCTGAGCACACATAGTCTGCCCTGATACAATGTAAGCTCCCTGGGGCAGAGAACATGTTCTTCCTATCTTTGCACCGTCCTCAGAGCCCAGCACATAACAGGAGGCACTCAATAAATGCTTGCAGATCAGCTGGTTGAATTCAAAAAGCATTTGTTAAGGCTGAGGCAAACTAAGTTAAGGCACTGAGACTTTGGGGCTTTGGGGACACCCAGATTAAAAACAAAATGGTCACTGCCCTAACAGAGCTCATTCTGGAGGGAGAAGATAGAGCTGGAGGACAAGGGAGGAGAATACACACACAGAGATAAGCAATTACAAAGTATGAACAAAATAAATGCAAAGTAATTTCTTGGCAGAGGGCAAGGTCCCTTGACGGACATGGCACAGAAGCTGCATTTTAAAGGAAAGTGGGGGTTCAAAGAGGCAGAGGTGAGGCAGGAGATCTTTTGAAGTGTGGAGGCCAGTCTACAAAGAGGTCCAGAGGCAGGATATGGAGGAAGCCAGTCTGGCTGCAATGCAGACTATGTTACCTGTGAAGGTAACATACAATCAGTCGTGAAAGAGATTGTAGCCTAACTCTGAAGAGCTTTAAACACTGAACAGAGGCCATGACGAGCCATTGAAGTTGTGAGCAGAGGAGTGATGTGTTCAGATGGGTGTAATCCTCATTGGTGACTATGTGAAGGATGGATTGCAGAGGAGAGAAAGAGGTGGGAAGCCTGGCCACTGACCCCTTGAGGGGTTCTGAGAGGTGTGGGGAGAGGAGCGCTCCATTTCAATGTCTTTCCCCTGGTCATGTCTGCAGAATGAAGAGAAGCATGCCTGTACCACAGACAGAGACTGCCGGGCTGAGACCTTCACTGGTGGGGGTGAGTGTGACCATGCCATGTCCTTGACCAAGATGCTGCTGGTTGAGGATCCTGGGAAGGAATCAGAGCTTATGTTGGGGGAGAACCTAAGCCCAGCATAGTCTTCACTAGCTGGGGCAGAAGGGGGCCAGGTATCAAATCTATCCATTTTCTAACAAGGTTAGAAATACAGGTGGAAGGAGGAGACAGATATGACTATCTCCTCAGGTAGAATTCTGGCTCTTTCTGCCCCCCAGCTGGTCTTCCTATCATAGAGATGCTGACCAATTGTGTCTTGGTTAATATTTAACAACTAGTCCTCTACAAAAAAAAAATGTACCTATGAGAAACTTTTAAGTTTAATCTACATATTAGTATTTTCTAAGGTCTAGACAAGGGATCAAACAATTAATCAAGCCCAGATTGTAGTTTTTCCCAATTTCCAAGAACTGGAACAATTGAGCAATTATCTTTCTTCAGTGGTTTGGCTGATTCCAGTACAGCCCAGTTCAGACCTTCCTAGATCAGATAGGTGGGGATAGAGGTGGGAAAGGGCAATGGGATGGATCTCTGAGTGATGTGGTCATGATTCCCTCCCAGGCATTCTCACTGGTCGCTGTGTGAACTATAGCTCCAAGCTAAAAACCTGTGAGATCCAAGGCTGGTGTCCCGTGGAGGTTGACACAGTGAAGATGTAAGAACTGAGCCTCCTGAGCCCCCTGAGCAAGATGGAAAAAGATGAGCTAGCCCCAGACTCCCTGACTTCCCAGCATGTGCCCTTGTAGAGGCTCTGGGAAGTCCCTGTTCTTGGGGCATCCCTTTGCCTGCCTATTGACTTTCCTCCATTTTCTTCCCTGAGTGTTCCCACCCTAGGGCAGAGGTTCTAAAAGGGTTTCCCTTTAGTACTGAAAGACCCCATTTCTGCAGGGTTGGGGCCATATCTGTCTACCCTTTGGGGGATCAACTCCCTAGCCCCACCCAGGTAGAGGGGTGGGCCTCCCCACTCCTCTAGGAGGAGCTCAGGGTTCTGCTTTCATCCCGCAGGCCTGTCATGATGGAAGCTGAGAACTTCACCATCTTCATCAAAAACAGCATTCGCTTCCCTCTCTTCAACTTTGAGAAGTGAGTCTTTGGTCTGTACCTAGAACCCAGTCAGAAGCTTCCTCCCCACCTCCCCCCTTCATCTTCCATACCTAGAGCCCAGTGGTCAGTTTCCTTCTGTCTTTTTCCTCTTTATTCCTACCTAAAGCCCAATACACAGATTCCTCCCTTTTACTCTTCCCCCTAAAATTGGATCCATAGCTTACTATTCCTTCTCCAATTTTTTCAACCTAGATTCCAAGCAACAACTTCCCTCTTCTCTTATTCTTCCCCCTTAGAACTGATCCATTGCTTCCTCCGCAATCTCCCTTCCTGTATCTAAGAAGCTGGAGTTAGGCAGAAGGACAGGAAAGACAGGTGCACCTGGTTACGTTTATTTTGCTTCCTCCCTGTACTTTTTGTCCTTTCTTATCATTTAGATTGAGGAAGGTAGTAGGCCTTTCCCACATTCTTCCCCAGCCGAGGCCTCTCTTGGGGCTTTTGTCTGAACCAGTTCTAAGTGATTATCTGATACTTTTGGGCCCATAGCCCTGCTGGGCTTAGACAAAACAACAGCTCACATTTACTTAGGGCTTTAAGATTTACAATTAACTTTCCCTACAATTACCCTCTGAAGAAGAGAGTGAAAGTAGGGGGAGGTTGAATGCTTTGACCCAGGCCTCAGAGCCAAGATTAAAACCCAAGCCTTCCACTCCAAGTCCAAGGAGCAAAGTTACAAATTGCCAAATTATTCAGTCACGGTGGTAATACTAATACTTGTGTAACTCTCTGTATGACGATGGGGCAGTTAGGCGAAGCAGTAGGTAGAGTACCAGACCTCGAGTGAGGAACATCATCTTCCTGAGTTCCAATCTGGCCTCAGA
The DNA here is from genome assembly GCA_028627135.1 of Pseudochirops cupreus. Taxonomy (NCBI): domain Eukaryota; kingdom Metazoa; phylum Chordata; class Mammalia; order Diprotodontia; family Pseudocheiridae; genus Pseudochirops; species Pseudochirops cupreus. Next base: position 15,090,285 of record CM053583.1, on the reverse strand, counting down.
CACTTCCTAGCTGTGCAACCCTGGGCTAGGAGAGGGACCACGGTCCAGTCGGCACCTCTGTGCAATGGCCACTTGTGCCCAACCTCAATTACTGGGATAAAGCAGGAGAGGAAAGCCAGCCTCAGGAGAGAGGCACCAAGCCAAAGAGCTGTGGGAGGATTATCCCAGTGCAGGAAAGGGAGTGGCATGGTCCTATGTGAGCTAGGGAGAGTTGCTGTTCAGTCACATCCAACTCTTCATGATCCCATCTGGGGTTTTCTTGGCAAAGATACTGGAGTGATTTGCCACTTTCTTCTCCAGCTGATTTGATAGATAAGGAAACTGAGACAAAGAGGGTTAAGTGACTTGCCCAGAGTCACACTGGTGGTGAGCATCTGAGGCCGGGCTTGAACTCACCAAGATGAGTTTTCCCGACTCCAGGCCTGGCACTCAATGCACTGTGCCATGACAAAAGATTACTAAGAGGGGGAATGTAGTCCCACAGCCTCGTGCAGAGCAAAGTCAGAGCTGTGGCTGTTCTCATGAGCTACGGGTCTATAAATGACTATGAGTATTGCTTACACATTTCCCCCAAAATTTATTGAAACACAAACAACACATCTCTCCACAAGTTGTTTAGTTTAAGATAAATCAAGCCAAGGAACAGGTCTGAATTATCTGTTCTTGAAATTGGCTGCTCTGGCCTGATTTAATTAAAGACCATGTGGCATAGTGGAAAGTTCTCCAGGTTTGGTGACAGGGGACCTAGACTAAACCTGCTGTTTATGAACTTTGGTCAAAACTTTTCTAGGTGGCTCACTGGGTCTGATGGGGTGTCTGAGACTGTCCTAAGCTCCCTTCCAGCTCTCACATTCTAGATTCCAAGTCTAGGAGTTCCTTACAGGTTTTTCATAGGATCCTAGTTCTAATACTAGAAAGGACCTCAGAGGCCATCTAGCTCAATACCTTAATTTTCCAGCAGAAGCAACTGGCCAAAGGAGGTTGAGGGATTTGTTCAAAGTCACACAGCTGGGAAACTTTCAATTAAACCAGTAGCAAAACACTATGAAACCAGTGTGTTTTCTGCTGTATCAGACTGCCTCCCACTGGCATTCTCTTCTAAGGTCCCTCCCCTCCCAGGCCCAGTGATCTCTGTTCTAAGGTCCCTCCCAGCTATGATGTTCTATATTCTAAGGGCCCTTCTAACCCAAACATTCTATGTCCCATCTGTGATTAATTCTGTCTTTAAACTGATTAAAAACGTGTCCAGATTATCTACTGTGACTACTCACATCTTTTCTTCCTCTCCCCTGAGCCCTGAAAAGGCCCTTAGGAGGGGTGGGGATGACCTGCTTTCTGCTCCTTCCCTAAGTGGTCTTTACCCCAATGTGTTAAGAGTAGGAATGTTCTTGTCTCAGCTCCCAAATCCACCCAATCCTCCTGTCCTCTGGCTTCAGGTCCTGTGCTGGGAGTTCTATTTCAGGCTGTGCAGCACGGTCTGTGATTTGGCCCTGGCACAGGAATCCTCCAGGGAGATATTAAATGAAAACCCTACTTTCCCCTTTGTCCCTTGTCAACCTACCCCTGATTTTCCTCCACTCACGCAGGTTCTCTCTCTTCTCTCTTTTTTTTCTGCTCTTTCCCAGGGGAAACTTGCTACCCAACCTCACTTCTGCAGACATAAAGAAATGCCATTTCCATCCTGAAACTGCCCCCTTCTGCCCTATACTTCGGGTGGGCGACGTGGTCAAGTTTGCAGGACAAGATTTTGCCAAGCTTGCCAACACAGTGAGGACTCCTTTCTTTTGTCCCATGTGGTGTCAGCACTTCCTCTAATGTCTGAGACCCATGACACTATGGCCCAATGGGTTTCTGAAGAGTGGAGCTAGCCCAGAATCCTGGGGCAAGACCCCAACCCACCAACTTCCTCTACTCTTTAAGCATCTTTTGGACTACACCTCAGTCTCGGCTTTCCATTCTATGAAGTGGGAGAAAGGGACTAGACCACACCCACTCCTTATCTTGAGAGTGGTTAAGTCATTGAAAATGTCCAAGAATGTTTAAAAAACATATGGTCCTCCAGACAATGGAGACTAATCAAGAAACAATTAATTAAGCACCTACTATTTTCTGGGCATTGTGCCAGATCATACCTTGGTGTCTTTTTCTCTCATGTAATATGGTTGGTGGGCCAGGACTCCCAGACCTGTGAGCTGGGGAGTCATGAAGCCTCAGCCTAGCTGTGGCACTTCTTTTTTGAGGTCCTTGTGATGAATTATTTCCCTTTTTTCAAATCCCTTATCTAAAGAAAGGGAAGAAGATGCTGCCTAATTACTTCTAGGGGAGTAGATAAGTTGGGAGAAAGTGAGAATGCTCATGATTGAGAGACAGGGGTATAATACAGAACCAGAAAGACGTGGGTTCAAGTCCCATTGCTGACACATACTGGCTATGTGACCCAGGTGGGGTGAGAGTCAACCTGTATTTCCCCATCCGAGTGCTTCTTATACCAAAAAATTCATGGGTCTATTAACTATCTCTTATTTTATATTTATTTAGGCCATCTAGGTGACATAGTAGATAGAGAACTAGATCTGAAATCAAGAAGAGCTGGGTTTGAATTCTGACTCAGATACTAGTTATGTGAGTTGGTTATAATTTAACCAATATATAAAAATTATATATATATATATATGATATAAATAATTTAACCAATTATTTACCCTTTCCTAGGCTCAGTTTCCACACCTATAAAATAGGAGTAATATTCATAACATCTCTCTCACATGGTTATTGTGAGGATTAAAGGTAACATCTCTTAAGGGCTTTGCCAATCCAAACCACCATATAAATGCTAGTTATCCTCCTCCTCCTCCTCATCATTGTTCCAATGTCTGGTTTCTTTTCTCAGGGAGGAGTCCTGGGCATTAAGATTGGCTGGGTCTGTGACTTGGACAGGTCCTCCGATCAATGCATCCCCAAATACTCCTTCACCCGGCTAGATGGGATCTCTGAGAAGAACAGTGTCTCTCCTGGCTACAACTTCAGGTAATTCTATGGAGGGGTTGGAGCAGAGAGGTGCAATTTTCCAAGTAGCTTCATACCCACTGTTAATAGGGAATAAAGGGCCCTCCATCTATAGGATCCCAGGAAAGTCTGCGCAAGGGAAAACCTGAGTTCGATTTTCATTTTTCTTATTGGTGCTTTGGCACAGACTTTCATATGGTTGTTGATTGTTTATATTTCTGCTTTAAAAAACATTCATGTCTTTTTGCAATTAGCTATTGGGCAATATACATTTGTATATACTTGGTTTGATGCATTTGTGTTAGGATCAAAAGAATGATGCTCTATTGAGGTTATGAGGGGGGAAGGTGGAAGGAAAGGAGGAGAGGGAGAGAGAGAGGGAGAGGGAGATGGAGAGAGAGAGAGGGACAGACAGAGAGAGACAGAGAGAGAGGGAAGGAGGGAGGGAGGGAGAGAAAAAGAGAGAGGGAGAAGAAGGGAGAGGGAGAGAGAGAGGGAGAGGGAGGGAGGGAGGGGGAGACAGACAGACAGACAGAGACAGACAGACAGAGACAGAGAGAACCAGGTACTTTTGTGTTAAGTTCTTGAGATATAGATATAAGCAAACAAGACAGTTCCTACCCTCAAGGAGCTTACGTTCTAGTAGGAGAAGATAACACATGTTGTGGAGTAGGACAAAGAGAAAATAGAGGAACCTGGAAAGTGAGTCACTGCATCTGTGCGGCCACGCATGAAAGTTTGTCTCAGGGCTAGGTTCTCATCAATCAGAAGAGCAGACCCCAGGGCAGGGGACCTTTCCAGTGCAGTAAGGCTGCAGGGGAGGGAGGTAGAGGAGTCCAGGAGAGTGAGTTACCCTGGGAGTGAAGTGAATATGACTGGGACCTCTCAAAATGAAAGTCCAAAATACTGGATTTGGAATCAGGAAGACATGTGTTCAAATCCTGCCTCAGACACCTAGCTATGTAACCCTGAGCATGACACAATCTCTCCAATTTTCTAATCTATCAAATGAAGATAATCATAGCACCTGCCTCACAAGAATGTGAGGATGGAATGAGCTCATGTATATACAGCACTTGGCACACATTACATAATAAAATTAACAACTACCATCTATTGTGCTCTAAGGTTCATAGAGCACTTTACAATTTATTTTATCTTCATGATGACTTAAAAAGGTAGGTGTCATTATAGTCCCCACTTTATAGATGAAGAAAGTGAAGCAAAGAGGCTAAGTGATTTGCCCAGAGTGGCTCAGATAGTGTCTGACTTCAGATCTTCCTGACTCCAAATCTAGCTAGTTCTACTCTTTCGTTTTACAGATTAAAAAAAAAAATGAAGCTCAAAGAGGAAAATCATTTGCTCAAGATTGTGCCATTTTATATGAGAATCAAATGAATTAGGGATATTTAACCTGAAGAAGAGATGACGGGGGTAGGGGCAGGTTAGTTATCTTCAAGTATTCAAAGAAGTGCCTTGTAGAAGAGGGATTAAACTTCTTTTTCTTGATTTAACTCTTGGCCTACATTGCTGAAGAACCCAAGCAATTTCCAGACTCCTCTCCCCTTTCTGATCAAAGTGTCCTAATGTTGGGTCTCCTCAAACACCTCTCGGAGATTAGAGGAGATATTGGATGACCCTTTAAACACTCTAGAAGAAAGAGACTTAAGATATTCAAAGCATGATACCATGTTTATTAGTACTAATGATAACAAATGATAATGATACTTGGAGTCATTTCTGAAAGTGAAACTTTAGTATGATTCTCCACAATTTCAATGATAGAATGGAATATTTAACCACTCTCAACTCTAATAAGTACAAATGAAATTAAACTGGGCACATTAGTCTAACTAGCCAGGAGCTCAAGGAGCTTCACAAACATTGTCTGCTCTGTAATAATTGGTGCTTATCAAGAGCTTATCTAGTTATAAAGGAAAACCCTTCCTCTAAGAAACTCAGCGTCTAGTGAGGGAGCCAAGAAACAGAGGCATGTTTGCTAAGGTCCCTTCAAGCTCTAAATGTCTGTGATTCTCTGCCATGAAGATGTCAACAACAGACACATATAACTGCCTCCAGAAAGCCTCCTGTTAACTGACACCCTCAAGCAAGACTAGCCTGGGCAACCAGCTAGCTTTGTGTCATCCTGGGGCCTTTTTCCAAGTGTTTTGGTAGGGATCCAGCTGGGAAGATTTGTGGTTGGAGGAGTGCTGTGCTAAAAGTCTAAAACTGAGAGATTTGCTAAGTGGGGTATGATTGTCTTCCAGCAGTTTCTTGATGTGGGTCACTTCATCCCCATGCCACGCTCATTGGGTCCTGGCCCTGGACGGTTGTCATCATATAAATGAATTAACCCTTGGTTTATGGGACCATTTGGTTAGTTAGAACATCCTGTTCTCCAAGCATCCCTGTTAACTGAGGTGTTACTGTGTGGGTGTGTGGGTGTGTGGGGAGATAGAGAGATGATAGATGGATAATTATAGGAGTTTTGGTGAACTCCAAGCTCTTTCTGAGTCAACAGTGTGACATGGCAGCTGAAAAAGCTAATTTGCTCCTTGGCTACATTAAGAGAGGACCGGTGGCCAAAATAAAGACATTCATGGCCCCCAAGTCCTCTGTCCTAGCCAGACCACAGGAGGAGAGTTGGATTCCTTTTTGAAAGTCACATTTTAGGACACTAATGAGCTGGAGATTATCCAGAAGAGGGCAGCTAGGATGGTGGGGTGGTGAGGGTATCCCATCCTGATTGAAATAGCCTGAGGAAGAAGACAGATGTGGTAACTCTCTTCAAGTATTTCAAGGGTTGTCACATGGAAGAAGGATTCGATTTGTTCTACTTGGTTGCAGAAGGCAGCACCAGGAGCAAGATGGGGAGGGGGTTGCAGAGTTAGATGTAGATGTAAGGTCAGGAAAGCCTTCCAAGAGATCTACATTTAGAATCAGAAGGCCTGGATTTGAATCCCAGATCTGCCACTTATGGAATGGGGGACAAGTCAATGCTCTCTGTGCCTCAGTTTCCTCATCAACAAAATGAGGGGGAAGGACTAGAAGACCTCTAAGACCACTTCCAATGCTAATATTTTATGTTCTGTGTTCTGAGGTCCCTTCCAACACTGGCATTCTATGAGGCTATAAAGGGAGGTGAATGACTTTAGCAGGAGACATGGGAGGCTGCAGGGACTGATTTTGATGAGAATTCATCTGTGTGGTAGAGAAATGGAGGAGTGGGAACCAGGGGATATGGGTTCTTCACCTGTTTTTGCCACTTCCTGCCTGATCTCTGTATCTTTGATTCCTGATCAGTAAAATGACGGGGTTGGACTACGGGAACCCCTCCCAACGCTGAATCCTCTGATCTTACAAGAGGTTTAGGATATCTTTTCTTCTTCCTGGTGTGGAACAAGATATGTACTTTCTAGAACTTGAGCTCCATTAGGCCTTGTGGAGCCGAACATAATGTCTTCTCCAGAGGAGGAAACTGAGGCACAGATACGTTCAATGGGCTTCCCATGGTCACATGGCTATTAAATGTCCAAGGGTTGATCCATGCCCCTGTTGTCATGACTCCAAGGCCAACATTCTATCTTATTGCCTCCTATTATACAATTCATGATTCGATTTAGGATGGTATGCTCTGTATCATCATAATGGCTTATACTTGTGTGTGGCTTTACAATTCACAAAACACTTTTATATTCGTTAGCTTATTTGTTAGGACCAGCTAGGCAAGAATTATCTCCATTTCTTTTCTTTTTTTTTTCCTGCTGTCCCTTCCTTTCCCTTCTTCCCTTTTCTCCTTCTTTCTTTCTTGTTCTCTAGCTATCTCTTCTCTCCTTTTTCTCTTTTTCTTTCTTTCATTCTCTAGCTTCCTCTCTCTCCTTTCTTTTTCTCTCTTTTCTCTGTATCCTTCTTTCTTTTTTCTTTCCTTCTTTCTTCTTTCCTTCCTTTCCCCTCCCTCCTTCCTTCCTTCTTTCATTCCTTCCTTCCTTTTTCATTCCTCTTCCTGATGAAGAAATATTCTTCTAAAAGTTGTTCTACAACTTACAGAGTTGACATAGACCAGTGGTGTCCAACTCAGATAGAAATTTGAGTGCCTAAACCATACATAAGAATCCCTGAGGAGGGTACATTGACTTAGAAAACCACATATTGGGATTATCTACATTCTATCATATTTTTATTTTGATCCCCAGATATTTTATACATTTTGTAGCTTTTTGGAATGGAATTTCCCTTTCTATTATTGCTTCCCATATATTTTTATCCATTTTGTTAAATATTTCCCAATTGTGTTTGGGAGGGAGGGCCTCATTTCTGACTTCTCTGGCTTAGAGCACTAAAAGTTGTAGTGAGTTTCCCAGGGTCACACAATGTGGTAGAGACAGGACTTGAACATTGGCCTTCCCAGCTTTGAGGCCTCCTCTCTATGCATTGTGTCATACTGTCTTTCTCTAGTTCATGCAGCTAAAAAACTGAGGTGTGACAGGGATTAAGTGACTTTACCAGGCCAGCAAGTTGTCCAACCTAGATCTCCTGACTCTGAGCCCCACCCCACCCCCAAGGATAGAGTCCATTACAGCTCCAAAGGTGATAGAGGCCAGATGAGGGTGAAATGAGATCTTACCCCCATTCTTAGCTCTGTGGGTCTGGCACTCTCTGAAGCAGCACCAGAAGCAGTAGCAGCAAAATCCAAGTCTAATTTCTTGTTTCTTGAGACTCTAATTTCCACAGGCAGAAAAACACATATATATGTATATATATATATATATATATATATATGAAATTTTGGATTCTCTCTTTGGTTTCTGGGACAAAAACCTCTTCTGGAGCAGTTCATAGCTTCTTGTGTGATCGGTGTTTCTAAGCGGTCCCTTTTTGTTGGAAGCCAACCATAGCAGCTTTCATGAGACAGTGAAGCTTGGCACTGCTTGGTTTCTATTCGGAAACATTCCCTTCAGCAAGATCTAAGGCCAATTGATAGGGGGAAGAAAAAGTTTGCCCTTAACTTTGATTAGCCTTTTTATAATCCGGGTTTTATTTTTTCCTTCTCCATCCAGCATCCATACTGTCTGTGTTAAGAGCAGTCATATGGCTAATTTCCATGCAAATAGCATGAAGGCTGTCTTTGCCAGTGAATGGGCTGCTGAAAGGATGGGCCCTCAATCAGTGCCTGCAGTAACTTTTGTCAGATTCAAATGCACAGTAAAACAAACTGGTTGGACTAGAATTCTTGGCAAAACCCAACACAGAACAGAACAGCCCAGCATCATTTAATTTCCTACCTGATTATGAATGAGCCAAAAATCCTATTTGGGTTCAACTTATTGTTGGAAATGTTTCTAAGATGCACCAGTCCACTTTCCTGCCTTATTAATTATAATGAAAATAACTGAGTCCTGCTTTGTTGCTCTGGGACCTTCGAATGTTTCTAGCTCAACACTGGTCAACGTTTGATTCAACAAGTATTTATTAAACTTTGTAGCAGCAACCACACTGAAATACCTAGAATGGTTGCTAGCACAGGTTCTTAGATCTGCTTTACTAGGAAAGATAGCTGTTTAAGGGGTCAATCTTTTTTTTTCATTACATTCACTAGTTCAGGGGAAAAGTCAGCACCCTGAACTTCAGAGAAAATACAGAGAAAATACAAGCAGAGAAATAAAGACAAACAGACAGGGCTCTGACTGCCCGAATCAACTATACACTTTGTATACATCCCTGGATCAAGAGAACCTTTACATCTCAGCAGACAGGGAGCTCTGAACATACAGCCACTGAGAATCTCGACCAGGGAAATCACAAAATCCTTCTCATAAGCAAGTCCCCAAGGGAAAATACCAACTCAGAGAATATATACACTTCTCAGAGTCAGAAGTCATCACAACCCTCTAGGCTCAGTGCCTAATTAAGAAATTAGCAAAAGTTGTGAAAGTCTTCCTATAAGCAAGCCTCCCCTCAGCAAGCTTCCCTCAAGCTTCACCTATCAAGGCCAGGAAGATCTTATATCCCTACTATTTGCTAGGTACTGAGCATACCAAATAAAAAATAAACACTCCCTCTCCTCAAGGAGCTTACAATCTACTGGTAGGGAAATCCTATCTATGCTGATTAGTAAATGTGAAAATTATTCAATGTAAATATGAAATAAGTTTGGTTAGTAGAGTGGAAAGCTCTAGCTGGAGAATCAGAAATAGTGTTGTTTCAGAGATGTCTTTGCACCAAGCCTTGTAAAGAGTGAGGGGTTGCAAGAGGTGAAGGGTGGAGGAGCATTCCAGGCGCAGGGGAAGGGAGGTGTGGAAGGTCTTGTGCAGAGAATAGGAAGTACTAGGGGAGCTTGTCTGGCATATAGAATCCATTGCTTGGTTCGAAGAGGGGAAGGTGCATCTATCTGGGAAGAGAGGCTGCAACAGGATTGTGAAGAGCTATAAATGCCGAAGAGTTTGTATTTGATCCTATAGGTGAAGGGGAACTGCTAAAGCATCTTGAACAAGGCAGTGGCATGGTAAGGTGTGCTTCAGGAAAACCAGCTTGGCAGCTAGTTAGAAAATGGATTGCAGGGGAGAGACATACATTCCTAACAGACGGTGTTAGAGAAGATGGAAAGAGTCGGTTAACAAAGTGCAGGGGATTGAGCTGCATGAACACAGGGCATACTCACAGCAGTTATATTCTACTATATACCTAAGATGAGTTTTTCCTTCTGATTTGCTTCTTTTCTCCTAAAATCTCAGAACACTCCCCCATACCTCTTTGGCAGAAAAAACAACATGATATATTTAGGTTGAGGGGCATTGAGGCAATACTTTAACATTGTTTAAGATCTGACTCGGAATCATTTCTACAATCACTTCTTTCTTCCATTATTAGAAAGCAATGCATTGTCATGAAAGGAACATTGGATTTGGAGTCTAGATTCAAAGTCTTGAGTCCTTCACTTTCCAGCTCTGTGGTCTTGCATTGCTTTGTGGAAGGTGTATTTGATTGGAAGTTAGAGGACCTGGGTGCAAATCCTGACTCTGCCACTCATTACCTGCATGATCTGGGACAAGTCACATAATCTCTCTAAGCCTCACATTTTCCCATCTGTAAAAAGGGGGTTCAAGTATATTATCTAGGCATTGTGATATAGAAGAAAATAAGGCACTGGTTATTTAAGAAGCCTGTCACAGCAAATATGGAACTAGACTTGAAGTCAGGGCTCAAATCTTGTTTTACATAATTACTAGCTTTTGAGTATGCCTCAGTTTCTTCATCTGTAAAACCAAAGAGTTCGCTCAGTGACTTTTAAAGTCCCCTCTAGCTATAAATCCATAATTCTATGATGTGTGGGGCCCCTTCCAGCTCTAAATGTATAGTCCTATGATTCTTCCCCCCTCCTAGACTTCAGTTTTCAATCTATAAAATTAAATAATTGGAATAGATGATTTTTGTTTCCTTCTAAATCTAAATCTATGATTTTATGATCTTCCTCCTATCTAGTTATCAATTTCCTTATCTGGTGGATTGGAAGACTGACCTTGAAGGTCTCTTACAACTCTAAATTGATCATCTTATAATTCCTCCCTTCTCTGAGCCTCAGTTTCCATAACTATGAAATGAACTAAATAATTTCAAAGGTTTCTTCTAGCTTTCAATCTATAATCTCATGATTCTCTCTCTCTCTGCACCTCTTTTTCTTCCTTTGTCTCTGAAGGCCCCCTCCAGCTCTGAATTCTCTTATCCAATGACAGTGGGGCTCATCCAAAAGGAAGTCTGATGTTTTCCTGGTGATTTCAGGGGAAACCTTCACTTGGAGTCAGCCTGCTCTGCTCAAAGCAAGTCACTCAACCTTAGAACAATCCTTTTCACAGTATATCTTTTCTTGCTTTTGTACTAGCAACCCCCAAAAGTGTATTCCAAATGACAAATTTCCTTTTTCAAAAGGCAAAAGCTTTGCCGTGAATGACACCTCTTTTGCTTGGAGACTCCAGCTCAACGCCCAAGTTTTCCCTTGAAAGTAGAACATGGCAGCTTGTTACCACCTCACGTAGCAGTTTTCTAGGCCCAAGGCACCAGGCTTCGAGTAAGCACCCACACACACATACACACATACACCACTTTCCCCACCACACATCGGGATGCTCACCTGATGAAACATTTCTAAACAGATGTTGGGAATCTTGCAGGGAGATTCACAGAATGATTTTTATTTACCCAGTTCAATACTTTCAGAATTTGTGGTTTCATCAGCATGGGTATTCCCTCTGCCAGAGCAGTTTACAATCCTATCAGTGACATAAAAGACAGGATTGGAGAGTTTCTGTGGCTGACAGGTTCACCGCCCTGCGTCTAACCTTGTCTGGAGCCTTTCCACATTGGGCTGGGATCCTCCAATGATGGGCAATGGTGGGTCTGTGCTTTAATGCTTTCTGGCTTGGTAGGATCTGCCAGAGTTTGTGATTTGGGAATTTACCCATCAAGAAACTAGTGGCACTTCCATGCCAAGATTAGATAACAGGAGAGTCGCATAATCTCTGTAAGCCTCATATTTCCTATCTGTAAAAAGGGAGTTCAAGTATATTACCTAGGCATAGTGATATAAAAGAAAACAAGGCACTGACTATTTAGGAAGCCCGGCATAGTAAACATGGAACTAGACTTGAAGTCAGGGCTCATATTCTGTTTTACATACTCACTAGCTTCTGAGGGGGCCTCAGTTTCTTCATCTGTAAATAAGAGAGTTTGATCACTGAAATGAGAAAAAAATTGGATCAATACATTGCATCAATTTTTGAAAAGCACTTGGGACAGGACATGGTTAAGCAGGTAGTAATGAGAGACTGGAGAATGGTAGACAAAATATTAGACCAGGAATCAGAAGACTTGGGGAGACTCAACTCTACTACTAATTGTTGGACTTTGAACATCAAATTGTAGGACTTTGAACCTCTCTGGGTCTCAGTTTTGTCATCTGTACAGTGAAAAGAGAAGATATAATGGTTCAGAAGGAAGAGTTCTGAATGTGGCATCAGATGACTTCATTTGGAATCCTAAATCTGCTATTTTGACTTTGGGCAAAACAATTTCCTAATCCTTAATTTTTCCATCTATAAAAGGAGTGGGTTGGACTATGTGACCTTCAAGGTATGTTCTATCTCTGAATCTAGCATTGAATTATCCACGTGACTAGGTGATTTATCCAGTGTCTCCTAGCTCTGATGCTTTAGGTTCTAGACTTCAGTTTCTAAGATCTCTTGCAATGAAAGGCAGCATGTCATAGTAAAGTGAATGCTGGACTTGGGGTCAGTAAGACCTGGGTTCAAATCTTGCCTCAGACCATGTATGACCATGGACAAGTTACTTAATCTCTCTGGGCCTCTGTTTACTTCTCTGCAAAATGAATAATTTGGATTTGATGTCCTCTATGGTTTGTTCCAGCTCTATAAATCCCATGACTCATGTTCTAAACTTTAAAGTCTCTCTTGACTCTGCCATCCTAAGTTATAAAGTCCCTCCTAGCTCCAACATTCTACATTGTAAGGTCCTTCCCAGTTCAGATATTCTGTCTGTCAAACAACGGTTATTCCACATTCTAAGCCCCATTCCAGCTGTAACAATTAATTCTATGTTCTAGGTTTTTGGAACCCTTCTACCTCTGAACTTCTATGGTTTTAAAAGTGTATGTCTATTAGGAAAGTCGGGCCCCTAAAACTGTTCTTTGTCATTTAGAGCTCTATTATGTAAGAATTTAGCTTCAGTCTTATATGATTGTTGTAAGAACTAGAGGGGCTTTATAGAAGAATGAGATGGGTCAATTCATTTGATGGGCCCCTTTATTTGATGTATTTAAGGGAAGAAAACTGGCTTAGCTAGAGATAGCCAAGGGAGCATAGGAGAAGAGAGAGAGCCAACAAAGGAAAGGTTTCAGGGAAGCCAAGTGAATCTCTCTCTCTCTCTGTCTCTCTCTCTCTCTTTCTCTCTGTCTCTCTCTCTCTCTTTCTCTCTGTCTCTCTCCATCTCTCTGTCTCTGTCTCCATTTCTCTCTCTGTGTCTCTCTCTGTCTGTCTCTGTCTGTCTGTCTGTCTGTCTCTCTCTCTCTCTCTCTCTCTCTCTCTCACACACACACACACACACACACACACACACACACGCACCCCTACTGGGACTGAGACTGATTCCTCCAAAGCAGGACTGAGCTGGCAGAGAAGGAGACAGTAAGACTAGGGATGTCTCAAGGGATTGTCCTCTATAGTGGTCTTCAGGTCATGGCTGAAGAGGGGAGTCCTCAGTCATTTGCTCCCAGGACTTAACCAGCTGTTACACCATGTTCTTACCAGAGACCCCTACACACATCTTTACTTTGGACATCAGGGCAGCATAGACAGTTGTGGAGTCAAGGTGACTCCCATATTTTATGGGCAGGGGACAATTCCTACTCAGCCACAGGTCTGACTGGCTTCCTACCCCACCCCCATCTGACAGATGTAAAGGTGCCAGTCAACCAGGAAATTAGGAGCTTCTAACCAGGAAGCTTCTAAGCAGAGAAAGTCTAGTGAGGAGGGGTTCTGGAGAAAGATGGAAGGCCACAGACCACTCCTTGGGCTGAGAAAGATGTTGGCCTGAAAAACTAGAGAATACACACACACACACACAAATTACATAATTATTATACATAATGATATGGCACATCATATAATTACATAATATATAATGTATAGCATATAATATTTTATATTATATATGACAAACATCAGGAGATAATCCTGAGCAGTGGGTGCTTTCATATTTGTAAAGTGTTTTCCAGGCCTTGTTTGATTTAAGCCTCACACCCCTATGAGGTAAGTGCTGATGTTATTCCCACTTTACCAAGGAGGAAACTGAGGCCGAGAGTAGTTAAGTGATTCGCCCACAGTCACCCAGCTAGGAAGTGTCTCCGATGGGATTTGAATTGTGGTCTTCTGACTCCAGTTCTCTATTGTGCGGGTTACCATGCTGCCTCATTCAACTGATGATTTGTCATTTCAATTAGGAAATTTTGTATTTTTATTATTATTCACATGCCACTACTAATAGCATGAGTGGCCCTCCAATCTGAAGGCTCTAGAATTGCTAAACCCAGCCCCACCTTAGTATCCTCCAGGGACCCTTCCTGGGCATAGAAGGGTTAAAAGAAATTACTGCTTACTTTCTCCAGTGTCAATCACCTACCCGCCCAATTTAGTCCTGGTTAGTGGGTCCTGGTGAGACAGCTTCCAAGTACCATTATATCCAACAGTGAGGGCTTCCAACCTTCTGTAGCCCCAGATACCTGCTGTGGGCCCCCCGGAAGCCTTCCTTACCCTCCCAGGGCTCTGTCTTGGCAAGCACCAGTCTCCAGTTCTCCGTCAACAGTGACAGCTTTATCCCATTCACAACCATCCCACTGCTTCTCTCAATAGCATCTCTGGGGTTGTCATGGGCCCCTACTACAGAGACTCCCCCACCTAATCAGGTGATAAGAGCAGTCCTTTTCTGGTGCTTACTAGGAGCTCCTACCTCTACCTCACCAACTACCCCTCCTGTAGCTTCCAATTTCTGGTGCAGCCAACTGCTTCACTCTTTCCAAATGTTTTGCCTTTTCTGGGAAAACAACCCAGAGAGAAACAATTTCTCTCCTTCTATTGGGTTTTCTAGAGGAAATCAGAAAAGACACCCCCCAAAATGGAAACTAAAGTGGGGGAATATCAAGGTAGAACATACAGGAGACTTTGTGGAGGTCCCTTCTTGTCATTTTGGTCATTAGATTATAGAATATTTGTGAAGGGAGGAGCCCTAAAACACAAAGTTAGTGCTGGGAGAAACTTTAGAACACAAAATGTTTGAGCCTTAGAGGGACCTTAGAAAATGTTTGAGCCTAGATAGAACTTAGAAAGCATAATGTCAGAGCCTGGAGGGACCTTAGAACCAGGAATCTTAGATGTGGGAGAAATTTGAAAGGTTACCATGCTCAGCACTCTCATTTCACAGATCAAGGGACTGACGGTCAAAGAGATCACACATGCCTTTAGTAACTGAGCTGGAGCTAGCACCCCGCTAGCTCTCTTGACTAAAAGTTTAGTGTTCTCCCTGCTAACCTCTCTTTTAGAGTCTCTGTCTTTTACAGTTTGAAATTTGGGAGATAGCGAGGGAGGGGTAGAAAATCCAAATCACCATGATCACTGATCCTTGGAAGCCAGGGCAATAAAACCCAGTTGGCATATTAGCCTGGTTCCCCAACCCAGGACTCAAAAGAGAGAGTCTGAGCCAAGAAAAAATCAGGAGGCAAATTAAATGATTGGCCATGTGCAGGCCTTGCCATTTTTTCATTCAATTCAATCCCACAGGCATTTATAAAGTGACTACTATATGACAGGGACGGGGTTAGGGAACACAGAGGCAAAAGAAAAAAAAAGGTCCTGCCCTCAGGGCTCTTAAATTCTGTTGGATAGAAACCACATGAACACAGATAAGTTAATACAACATAAATACAATGTAGTTGTAAAGTAACACTAGAAATTGGGTGAGTCAAGAAAGGCCCGGGATAGAAAGAAGCACGCCCTGGATCTGAGCCTTGAAGGAAGCTAGTGTTTCCATTTCTTTCAAAAGTAGTAACATTTTTAGGGGAGGGGGAAAGGAGTGACTTTGACTAGGAAAACCAGTCAAAGAAAGAGAATAGTAGTAACGTACTCCCCCTGAAAACTTGGCATCCCCTTCCCAGGTAGTGAGGGAATTGTGAATGATAACCAACTTCTTCATGTGATCCTGGGAAAAGTAACATGTGGTGATGGGAAGAGCTTGGGACTGGGAGTTAGGAGGCCCAACTTCTTATTATGTTCAGCTACAAATATGTGGTGCGATATTGGCCAATCAGTCACTTCCCCTTACTTTTCTCATCTGGCAAAGGTACTAGATGATCTCAAAGATGCATTTCAGCTCTGACATTCAGTGAACCATCATCCTTCCTCCCCTTCCAGGCCAAATGGAGGATCTGCCTTCCCTCCTCATCCCATAATTTAATGCTCCCTCCCTCTCCTCACCTCTCCTCTCCCCTCCCCTCCCCTCCTTTCCTCTCCTCTCCTATTCTCTCATCTCCTCTCTTCACCTTTTCTCACCTCCTCTCCCCTCCCCTATCCTCTCTCTCTTTCTCCCTCTCCATCTCTCTGTCTCTTTCCTCTCTCTCTCCTCTCTGTTTCTCTCTGTCCCTCTGTCTCTGTCTCTGTCTATCTCTCTGTCTCTCTCTGTCCCTGTCTCTGTCTCTGTCTCTCTGTCTCTCTATCTCTCTCTTTCTCTCTCTCCCCTTGGGAGAGCACTTCCTGCTAACCTCTCCCTGGGGTGGGAAGAATCAATAAAGGCAAGGCTTTAAAAGGGTTTACTGCTTCTTGGAAGACAGGTGCTAGGGGAAAAAAAATCTCACTTTGATGCTTCTCCTCATTCCCTTTCCATTACTGGCCAGGCTAAATTTAGTTCCCCATTCTTCACCCTGCTTTGATAGACGGTGTTCAGGCCACTGACAGATTCATTCAGCAAGGCTGAAACTTGGTCACATCATCTCTGTTTTTATACAGGCTTGGCCTAGGAGTCTACACTTCTGGCTCCTAGTCTTATCCCTGCCTTAACTGTTCATGTTAATTCACTTCCTATTTCTAACAGAGGGACCTCTAAGTTCTCCAATGCAAGGACAGTTTGAATACTGAATAGAGAGTGCTTTGAGATCCTGTGATGGCACAGCCAAACCTAAGAGGTTCCTCAAGGGAGGCCTTTGGTTCAATCAAAACACTGAATCATTGAATGTCAGAGCTGGAAGGGATCTTCCAACAGAGAACGTTAGACCTAGGCATTAGAACATTAGACCTAAGAACAATGTTAGAGCTGTAAGAGTATAAGAATGGAATGTTAGAGGCAAAGAATGCCATAGAACACTGCTCACTAGTGCTGGAAGGAGTTCTGGAATAGTCTAGGGGCTGTTGGAGTTGGAAAAGATCTTAGAACATAGAATGTTAGTGCTAGAAGGGAGCTTAGAATGTAGAATGCCTGAAATGGGTCGGACCTTAGAATGTGGGATGGCCAAGCTGCGTGGGCCTTAATCCATCACCTTCATTCCACAGAAAAGGAAAGTAATAGAGATAAAGCCTTGATTTAGGGAAATCTCCTGCATGTGCCTGGGATGGAAAAGCTGTGAATGTAGGATAGGATTGGAGAGGATGGCTAGCCTGATCTGGCAGCCACTCTATGTGAGCTAAAAAAATCTAGCATTCACTTGGGCCATGTGGAGAGACATGGCCTCGTTTGTCCTGGAAACCACACCTCTCACTGGCAGATGTGTCACTGACAGGTGGTTATCAAGCACCTACTGTGTGCCAAGCACTGGTGTCAGAAATACAAACAAGAGCATCTCTGGCCTCCAGGACCCATGTTCTCCTGGGGGATGCAGTACCTTGGCATGTAAGTAAATCCAGGAAGCAAAGGACATACAAAAGGGTTTGTCCTTCTCCTCTCATACAAAAGGATTTCATAGTGGAGGTTGCTC
>CM053583.1:15055991-15072255 GCA_028627135.1 Pseudochirops cupreus | reverse complement strand
TTTTTTTTTAACACATTTCCTCCTGTGTTGAAGTACCTTGCATAGTGTAAAAGCATTGGACAGTTTTGGAAGACACAGAACCCTAAGATATGGGAGAAGAGCAAGCTCTGAACATACATTTCTCTAGCTTCCCAGGTCTCCCTGGGGCTGGCATGGATTCTCCAACAAACATACATTCACAGCTCCCACTCCCATAGTACTTTTCTGTTTACCAAATCCTTTCCTCAGTTGCTATGGTAGGAGGCATAAATATTATCATCCCAATTTATAGGCTGGGAATCTGATCCCCAAGGAGCTTATGTGACTGGCTTAGGCCTAAACAGCAGCCTGTGGATTTCTGCTCAGGTCCATCTGACTCAAACTCTACTTTCTTTCAGCTGTGTCTCCCACCAGGGTATGCTCTTCCATGATGCCCAAGGGGTTGCTTGTAATGCTTTCTCTTTCTGCCAAGAATGTATGTAGTAGTGCTCTCTTCTATATTGGCATGGCCTGGGATAAAGGGGATCTCACTGACTAAACAGAGAAAAATACTTTATTTTGGGAGGTGTGATGGTGGTCAAGGGCGGGTGCACTTCTGAGTCCATTATCTTTTTATACTTCTTGGATTGTAGGTTTGCCAAGTACTTTAAGATGGAGAATGGAAGTGAGTATCGGACACTCCTAAAGGCATTTGGCATCCGTTTTGATGTCCTGGTATATGGAAATGTGAGTCTTCAAACCAGACCAGGCTGGGAGGGTCAGGGAGGAGACCCAGGGAAGATGTGAAAAGAAGCAAGGGGATCTTCAAGGAAGGAGAGCAATAAAGCTATGAATAACCCAGTGCCCTTGGGATCCCTTTACTTTTGAGATCTACAACCCTTTGGGTTCTATGTAGGGCTGTTTTGAGGGAGCGACCTCTTCCTAAATACCCTCCAGCATTCGTTTCCCCTCCCATTACCCGCCCCCCCTGCCCAGCTCACTGTCCCATTCTGCCTGCAGGCTGGCAAGTTTAACATCATACCCACCATCATCAGCTCTGTGGCAGCCTTTACCTCAGTGGGAGTGGTAAGTCTGGGCTCCTGTCACCCGAGCATTCCCCAAAGGTTCTAGTCAGCCTCTGTTCTGGGGTGCCATGGTGGCATTATAGCCACACAAGTAAGGCAAATTTCCATTTGTCCCTGCTCATCTGCCTGTCTCATGGTAGCATCTCGTGTGACAGTCCTCTCTGTTCACTGAGTTGCCATGAAAATGAGTTCTGGGGTGGCCAAAGTGAGTAAAAGGAGACGGTATTTGGTAAGGTGGGCATATCCCCTTTCCACGTCTCTCACTATGCCTCTATCTATCCTTCCACCTCCATGTTCCGAAATTAGAATATTGGATTTAGAATCAAAAGGAAATCTCTGCCACTTCACAGCTCTGTGACCTTTGTTACTTTATGTCTCCAAATCTCGGTTTCCTCATCTATAAAATGGGAGTGCTAATACTTGAATACTCTGCCTCTTCAAGTTATTGGGAAGAAAGAACTTTATAAAGTGGTCACTATGGAAATATGAGTTGAAAATTTTACACTGGTCAAGTAGAGTTCTGTGCCCTCTGTTGCTCTGTGCCTGTTTCCTCCTGTCCTCCCCATGCCCTGTGCCTGCCCTCATTCCTGCCTATACCAGGCCTAGTTACTGGGAGCTTCCCCCACAACTGTGTCTCTTCCCTCCAGGGCACAGTCCTCTGTGACATCATCCTGCTTAACTTCCTAAAGGGTGCAGACCAGTACAAAGCCAAGAAGTTTGAAGAGGTAAGGAGCTGAAGAGAGGCCAAAGGAAAGCAAGGGATGAGGGCAGGGCTGAAGTAAAGAAACAGCAGCTCTGAAGAGTTTCTGACTGTTCCTGTCAGAGCCTCTCCAGACTCTATCACAATAAGGTCAGATCAGGGGAACTAGGGAACAAGGAGGTGGTAGCTGTGGCCAACAGCCCCAGTAAGGGTACCAGCTTCTCCCTCATTGTCTGTAGGCAGAAATTAAAATCACAGATCCAAGGCTTCTGGCTAGTGTTTCCAAACCTGGCCCTAATACTATGGCTGCCAAGTAGAATGTATTGGCAGAAGGGAAAGTAAAAGCAAAAGGTGAGAATTCATCATGGCGGAGCAGTAAAACTGCTTTCCTGGTGCGTCTTTGCATGTTCCCCTGTGCTGTGCAGGCATCTGGGAAAGTCTTGTGAGTTGGGTTGTGCTGTAATTTGCCCAGAGTTTTTGGCACAGAAAACACCTAAGAGTTGGGTGATTGTGATTTTTATGCTGTAAAGTCAATAAGTTACATCATTGGCAATGTCTTTGGAACCTTTTCCCCTATTTTCTCAGGAATGTTTGTGTAAGAGGCAATATCTAGTTTTAGGACCCTGATAGGAGAAATGGGGGGTTCAGTGGGAGGAAAGGAGAGATGTAATTATGGGTGGGTCATGACAGAGAACAGGGATTGCAAGGAACTTCTATGTCCTCTGCTGTCATTATCAACCACTCCTCTTTTAAGATCCCTGGGCTTGGACAGATACTATACCAGAATGTTTTAGGCTCCTGTCTTCTCTTCCCATCTCTTCCAGGTGAATGAGACAACTCTGCTATCTGCCACTTCTACCAACCCCATGTACCCCAGTGACCAGACCCTGGAGGGCAGAGAGGAAAAGCAATCCACGGACTCTGGAGCCTTCTCCATTGGTCACTAGGCCTCCTCACTCCATTTATCATTAACCTTCTGCCCTAGGAATTTATACCTCAAAACAGTGGACCTTCCATTGGGGAGAAGGGGGAAAGGGGAAGTGGCTTACTTTAGGAGAGGCAACAACTCAGACCCAGTTCCCAGACCTCCCAGTGTGCCAAGCAGTAGATAGTGCTCTCTGCTAAGGCTATGTACATTCTCACTGAGAATCTGCCATTCCAAGGCTTCTTCCATCCTACTACTCCCATCTCAGAGGCTGAAGTCTTTCTCACTCCACTGCCTAAGAACACCCTTGATCCCCTTACGCATTGCATATACTCTTGTGTAGAATATCTCTTTGGTGTGATTGTGATGTTGTCTTCTGCATATACACACTAAATGACTCCCTATATGCCATGAAGATTATTATGAGTTCATTGTGGAGAGGAATTGATAACGAGCAAAGAAAAACTGGTACCCAAGGTGGACCCCTAGAACAATAATGAAGGTTGTTGGCATATCCCCACCTTCTCTTCAAGGTCATCCTCTTACTTGGGGAGCTTTAATTTCTCCTTGTTGTCTCCAGGATAAAATGTAGACTCCTAAGTCTGATATTTGAAAACCTTTACCTCACTTCCCAGCTTTATTTCCCATTATTCCTTTTCATACATGCTGCATTCCAGGCAAACCAGACTATTAGTTGTTGCCTCAACTGGGCATCTTGTCTCCCATTTCTGGTCCTTCATATAGGCTACCCTCTCTGTGTGAAATATACTCCATCCTCATCTCTACCTTTCAATATATTTGCTCTTCCTTCAAGGCTCATCTTGGGTGACACCTCTACCATGAAGCCTCCCTTGATCCCCTTTTCCCCTAGTGCTGGTACTCTCTCTCCCCTCATATTATCTTGCATTTACTTATCCATGTGCATGTTGTATCCATCAGTAGAATGTAAGCTCCTTGAGGGCAAGAACTGGGTCATCTTTGTCTTCATATAGGCAATATCTAGCACAGTGACTTGCATGTCATAGGAGCTTAATAAATGTTTGTTGTATTGAATTATCCAACCCTTGCTTCTGACCACCTTCCTAGTCCAACTGCCTATTCCATGTTTCAGTTTCAAAGGTTCTTGCTCTCAAAAGATTCTAGACCAATTCATTCTCAAATGTGTTAGCAACTGATGAAAATTTAAGGTGACCGTTTCCAATCTCCTGATAGGAGATCCTTGACTATTTTGAGAGCTTTCAGTAGCCAAAGAAGTGATTTTCAAATAGCAAATTTCTAGGCATTATAAGACTTGATGGGGAAGATATTTGGGAGCAGGGATCAGTGCATAACATCATTAAGATCATTCATTTTTCAGAGCAATAAGAGAGAAGGAAGATGCCACCTGATTCAGCCTATATTTGATTTGATTTTAATAAACATATCAAACTTATGTAAATCCCATTAGTTCATACAAAGCTCAAACCCTTAGAATGTGATCACAACCCACTCTCCAACTGAGCTAATGAGTCTCAGAGCTTTGGAGGCAGTCCTCACAGAAGCGTGGTTGGGAATCTATGGGCATTAGGGTTACCTTCATTTCAGTGCTCCAAGGGAAATGGACTTCCTATCCTGATTCTCAACCTGGAGCAGGGGTGATATACAGAGGGTGGCTGTACTCGACCTCCTCTCTTTCCTGCCCAGGAAAGATTTATACTCAAGAAGACCTGAGCACAACCTGCCAGGTGGCCTGTCACAGAATCAGAGTTAGTAAGAACTTCAGAGGTGATCTCATCCAACCTGCACTGAACAGAGAAATCTCCTCTTCAACAAGGGATTATTCAGTCTTAGAAGACCTTCAGTGACGGGGGAGGGAGCCCACTCCTTTCTAAAGTAATTTGAACAGCTCTCATTGTCAGATGTGTTCTTCATAAGATTCCTGTTCAGATTGGAAGGAAACTAGGTGATCTCTGAGATCTCTTCTAATGTAAAAATTCTGCGATTCTTTACTGTGTAATGGATTCTTCTGTCCTCTCCTCTCCTTTCTATGTCTTTGTCTCTCTCACCCTTTTTTCTGTCTCTCTCCCCCCCTCCCCAATCAGCTCTCACAAACTGGAGGCCTCAGAATCTTGGAATGGTTTAAGATAGCAGTACTGATTTTTAAATGCTGCTTGGTCTCAAAGAAGATATAGGGACAGTTCTGACCCATGCCCCCAAGGAAAAGGTCCCAGCCTGAATCTTAAAGTCTTTCTTCTTAGTATGGGGGGGGGGGGGAAGGGTGACATTCAATCCTAGGTCTTGGGAGACTAGGCTCTTTAGTCACTGAGATTAGCCAATAACCCTTGAGCCACAAAATAAGCCCTCAGTGGTGGAAGGCAAAATCTCTTATCAGATTCTGAGGAAATAGTGGCAGTTGCCCTATGATATCTGACTTTGGCTGCCCTTTGTTTCATGCTCAGATAGTTCTCCATTTGTATGTGCAACCTAATTATCTACACCCACCTTGACAGTGGGACTGGCTTGGGTATAAGGCAAGTAAAAATTCCTAATAGACTGGTTTAGAGATGGAAGAGGGGGAATTACGGGACAGAGAGAAGATGGATGCTTATGAGTATTGAATATGAGAAAAACTGATAGGAGAGAAAAGAGATTAGAAAATAAGAGAAAAGGAAGGAGATTGGAAAGAAAAGGATGTCTGAGAGAGAAGAATGAAAAGAAAGGAAAGAGAGGAGAATAAAGCTAAAATATTCTCACAGTCCTTGAGGAGCCATCCATTATTCCCATATGGAACTTGGCAGGTCCTTGTGCTTAATTTCAGGGATATTTTTCTTCCTTCTGAATCCACTAACCTTGTATATCCCCAATCCACCATCTAAATAAGTCTATTCTTTAATGCCAGACCACGGCAGAGTGCACAATCACTTCAATTCCCGTCTCTCTCATCCTCTTGCACAAAAAAGGTAGATAGCAGTGTGATAGGCTGAAGAACAGGACTGGATATCCTAGGGGGTCCTCTAACACTTTCTGATCCTTCTAAATCAAAGCTACCTTGGAAAACTATGGTCACATCACCATCATCATTGACCACATGCTCTGCCTCAGATCTGTTCACTTCTCTCTGCATATACCCAAGCACCTGGCCCAGAACTAAAGGCTTGTGAGTTTATTGATCTGTGTATGATTGATGAACAAGATATTTCTCTCAGACCTACAGAGACAATAGATAAGGCCTTATTGTCAGTTACAAGGAAATTTCTTGGTTTACAACCTGACCTTGTAAGAGGGTATCTTGGTGGAAAGAGCACTGGATTGTGAATAAGAAGATCTTGATAACCTCAGGCAAGTCACTTTCCCCTCTGAAACCCAATTGTCTCTACTCTCAAATGGGATTAATAATAATTCCAGTACTTACTTCAGAGTACAGCCATGAAGCAAGTGCTTTCTAAACCTTACAAAGTTTTAGAAATATTAATTGTTAAAATTGCATCAGCAACACCTTCTGCATTGTGATAAAGATAGAAGAAACCCCTAGAGAGTGGTCCCAGTGACTTCCCAAGTCCATTCTGCCTCTAGAGTGCCCTTCCTCTCTTAGAATCAGCTGAGCAAAAGACCATTACCTAAGACATGAGAGGAGGAGGAGGAGGAGAAGGAGAAGAGAAGGAGGAAGAGGAAGAAAAGGAGAAGAGGAGGAGGAGAAAGAGGAGGGAGAGGAGGAGGAGGATGAGGATGTGTATGTGTGTAGGGGAGAATCAGACTTTTTAAAATCCTCATTAAGCCCTGAGACAACTGGATTATAGAGGGAAGCAGAATGGTACAGAGAGAGGGAGAGAGTACAGGTATTATAGACTTCCAGACTTAAAGTGTAAGTGTCCCTGGGCACTCAATATGTGCAAGGCAGAGAGACAATTGTGCTCTTCATTTGACAGATGAAGAAACACATTTAAAATGCTTATTTTCTAGTTGGGCAAACATCCTGTTAGGATCTATAAAGAAGAGCTTCACGAGCTGTGTGTTCCTTCTACCCCATCACACCCAGAGCACTGCCACAGCCAATCAAAGCTGAAGTAACCTTTGGATAGGATGGCTTGGGGCCCTCATTAAAAAAAATACACATTAGACAGAATTTTATTATCTGTTTTGGGGTTGTTGTTTTTTTTGCTTTTTTTTTTTTTGGAGGGGGAAGGCAGGGCAATTGGGGTTAAATGACTTGCCCGAGGTTACATGGCTAGTAAGTGTTAAGTGTCTGAGGTCACATTTGAACTCAGGTGCTCCTGACTCCAGGGCTGGTGCTCTATTCACTGAGCCACCTAGCCACCCCACATTTTATTATCTGAATGTGCTTTGCCTATTTTTTTAAAGTTTCTAAATTCTTTTCCTCTTCATTTTCTTATTTGGTCATCATAAGCCTGTCCATAGGCAGGACAAGTATGATTATTTGTGTTTAACAAATGAGGAAACAGCCTCAGGGAAGTAAAAGGACTGACCCAATATCACACAGCTGTTGAGTGGAAGACCCACTGCTCTAATCCAGATGCCCGACTTCCAAATCCATGTTCCTCTTTCCACCAAGCTACTCTCATCCTTAAGAACCAACTGCCATTGGTGACTCTTGACCTCTCTAGATCTTTGCCCATCCTTGTTTTATTGAGTTGGGAAGGTATAAGGAGGGCTAAACAAAGGATGTCTAGACAGGTTGTGTCAGAAAGATTTACAGGAATGGAATGCCAAGATACCTGGGTCTGGAATCAGAAAAACAAGGTTCCAGGTCTGTCTATGCTCCTTACTACATTCATCAAATCAGGTCCTCTCTCTGGGTTTCAGTGTCCTCATGTAGAAAATAAAGTGAGTGAACTAAAAGATTTTAAAGTCCCTTTGAACTTTAAATCTATGAGTTTCCCATCCTGTGTCCCTGTCTGTCTTTGGGTCCCAGTTTCCTTATCTATTTATAAATGAGGGAGTTGAACTAGGTCAAAGGTTCTTAATCTAGGCAGCTTCCATGATCTCAGGAGGTCTAGGAACTGGGATGAAGATGGAAAATGTATCTTTTCAATAACATCTAACTGAAATGTGGAATTTCCTTCAATTACTTAACAATTCTATTCTGAGCAAAGATCCCTAGGTTTCACCAGACTGCAAAGGTGTTCCATGAGCCAGAGTGGGTTAACGAACTTTGAATTAGATGACCCACTCAAATACATAAGTGCTTGGGGCTATTTCAACCCAGCACCCTGAGATCCCCAGGCCATGTTCCAAGTTCTGAAGTCATTTCCATCTCGGATCTTTAGGTCCTACTAGAAACAAGGTATATGAAGTCATGGAACAAAATGAGCTGTCCATTTGAGTTCTCAGCCTCCGTTTGCCACTGGCTGTCCCACTTGCATTCTCATTTCCTCCTCCTTAAAAAGTGGTCCCCTCTAGACCCTTTCTCAGTACATGTGTATAAATGTAGTGGCCCTCTACAGGCCCCTTCTTGATGTGAGGGGGTGCAAAGAGAGCAAAGAAAGGAGCCCAATTCTCATTTCAAGAACTCTGATTTATTGCAAATGAAGGAGAACTGGAATTTCAGAAATGGGAAGAGAGGGAACTGACTGCAGAGTCTGCAGAGGATTCTCATGGCAGCCACTAGAAAGTCTATGGATTGGCCTGGTTCAGTAAGAGCAGATAAAGGGCAGCTTCCTGTCACATGGAGCTCTTTGCCAATGACCCCCTGTGAAGAAAATAGAAGGCCTTCAAGGTTCCATACTCCTCCTCCCCTTTTCTTTTTCTCCTGCCCTTCCCACCTTGACTACCCTCCAAAGAGCCCCACTGCCTCATCAACCACATTCTCCATTACAGGGGGCTCAAAATAGCCCAAAGACCTCTCCTCCAAGGAGGTCCATTGACCTGGAGTTCCCATGAATAAGTTCTCTCATGGGGCATCTTTTATGTCCCAAGACTGCCGAGTACTTGTGATATTTCTGCTATCCTGCTCATTGGTCTTAGGTACTAGAACTGTGGTTTCAGGGTGCAGAGGCCAAAAGGAACAAAATGGAGAAGGCTTCTTTTCCCTTTATTGTCTCTTACCAATCACAACCCTTCACTGCTTATAGCCACTACTTACCTCTGGTGCACAAGGTCACACAATGGCCCTCACCATTCCCAGGCTGGCCAGATGCCCAGTAAGCAAAATTCCAATAGCTCCCATCAAGCCATAAGAATCTCTTAGAGGAACCCTACATGGAAAATGTAATGAGAAGATAAGAGAGAGCCCACATAGTGCCATTATCCCTAGGCAGGGAAGGCAGGCCAGGGAGTAGGCTGACTATATATCCCTGCTAGCCAGAATCACTGCCAGCCAGAGTGGGTGTGGTCCCACACACCCACTGGGTATGCAGGGCAAAACTCGGAACTATTCTGAACAGATCTATAAGTAGCACTTCTTGCTGGAGATGTATAACCTGATACATAACCTCAGAGCACCCCCAAGTTTCCTAGCCCAACTCTGATACTGCACAGCATAACAAGGAGTCAACATCACCAGTTGTGTCCAAAAATCATTCGTCCTGGATTGAGACTAAGAAGTTAACATGGCCCCTAACTGGAGATCCAAGGGAGAAATAGCCATGACAAGTGCTAGATTCTTGTCACTTACCTCACCAGAGACTTGGCCTCCAATCCAAACCTGGTCCTCGTCGATTCCCTGAGATGCTCTATAGATTAGATAATTACAGTTGTACCTGTGGATGGAGACCAGTGTGCCTCTGTAGCAGCGCCGGCAGACAGCCTGAAAAGAATGGATATAGAAAACAGGGTGGGAATGAGAAGAAGAAATTGCACCCTCTGTCTACCTTATAGTTATCATTACTTTTATAAAGTGTTATTGTTAAGCTCTTTAGGGTTTAAATCACGCCTGTCATATGTCTTGTATGACGTCCTCCCGACTTACCCATCTAGAAGGACAATGTCACCACTTATGAAAACACTTTCAAAGTCATAAAGTACTTTCCTCCCAACAGTCCCATACAATCAGTTATGTCAATGCCATAGTCCCCATTGTATAAGTGAGAAAAAATGGGACTACAAGGGGAACTGACAGCTAGCAAGCAAGAGAACCTACAAAATCGTATTCAATGCAATCTAACCAAATGCAATCCAACAAGTCTTCTTTAGGCTACAGTGTACAAGGTAAGACCTAGACCTTCTGGGTCTCTATCTAATTTACTTTCTGTTATGTTCTGCCAAGTGTTTATCTGACTAGTTAAGGCAAGCTGACTATTGTAGTTTCTATAATGAACAATTTGGTGGGTTGTCCTGAAATGGGATTCAGAGAATCTTTATTCCTTTGCTTGTTCTGTCACTATATAGGTATCTGACATTGAGCAGATCCAAATTGTTCTGTCTCAATTTCCCTATCTGTTAAATAAGGAGCTTATAGTAGATTTTACCTATAATTCCTCTCCACTTGAACATTCCATAATTTATATTCCAAGTTCTAGTAGTATATATTTTAAAATCCCTTCCACCTTTGTCATTGTATTTTAGCTATTACTATCTATTGATCTTTTGTAAGTCATTTAACCTCTCCCTCAGTTACCTCATAAGTGAAGTGATGAGCTTGGATTAGATGATTTCTAAGGTGGGACAGCTAGGTGGCATAGTGAACAGAGGACTGGAGGACCTGAGTCAGAAGGAGTCAGGAGGACCCGAGTTCAAATCCGACCTTGGACACTTGACACATTTACTAGCTGTGTGACCTTGGGCAAGTCACGTAATCCCAAATGCCTTTCCTTCCTCCCTCCAAAAGAAAAGATATAATAAAATAAAATATTTCTAAGGTTAACACAATATGCCTTCACTCTGTGACAGTCTTCAGAGGTCCTATGTCTCTTCTAGCTCTGACAAACTATGTTCTAAGATTTTTTCCAGGTCTTATGCTCTATTGTCCAAGATTCTATGCTTCTATTCAATATGCTATTGAAGGCTTTCAATCTGTGACATCTCTATTCTGTATTTCCTTCACAAGTCTTTTATGGTTCCCTGCTTCTAATAATAGTCCCAGTCCTGTTCCTCAGTCAATATACTCCCATCAATACCTTGTCTCCTGCCTCTTTACTCTTGACCCAGCTTCTGTGACATCCTGGGGTCTTTCCCAATTGGAAATTAACTAATAAGGAAGGGGTGAGGCCCTTATCTTCCAAAATTTTCTTATAAAATTAACTTTTCTTTACATTCATCTCCAATGATCAGTGCTTTGACTTACTTGAGCATTTCCAAATGTTTTTGGTTGTCTGATTAGCAGAAAGCGGCAACCCTGGCACTCTGGGGTACCTGTCAAATGAACTATGTCCTCTTCCTTGGGGCACACATTATTATCATCTTCTTTAGTAGGTGGCACTGGGACTAATTCAGAGGACTCTTTCTTCTCCCACCAGGAGTCATCTTCCCCAGATGCCAGTCTCTCCTCTTCACCTGAAATCTCTTGTTCTTGATTCAGTGTCTCTTCTTTCTCCAGTTTATCTATCTTAAGATCCTCATTCTCTGGAATAGAGAAAAAAGAACTGATCAAATTTGTCCCTCCCATCCTTTTCATTAATTTCTCTCAGAAAACCATTGACAGCTCCCAACTCTTCAATGCCTCTAAAATGGTTAATAATATTGAATCCTGTCTAGTTAATAGAGGTTGCCGCTTCTGTGTTGGGAGAAGCTAACTACACCAGTTTATATCATATGTGGGTGGGGATATCTCCTGACTAAAACAATAGGATTGCAGATAGAAGATAAAGAGGATCTGAGAGTCTCATAAAAAGGCTAAAAATGTTCTGAGCTTTTCCACCTTCTCCACCATGTGGAGAGCCTATTCCTTAGAGAAGAACCCAGAATCCCTGACAGAAAGCTCAGGTAGAAGGTCTGAGCTGAATAATAGCTCCCCTTGTATAATTCTCCCTGGGTTATAAAGTGCTTTCTTCACAATAATCTAGTGAGAGAGATGTTGTCAATACAGTTATTCCCCATTCATGGATGAGGAAACCAGAGCTAATGAAGGGGCTGTAACTTGCCCATAGTCACAGGCAGACCCAGGGCTAGGTTCTAAGGCTTTTTTTTTTTTTACTCCAAGAACAATATTCTTTTGTGTCCACCTTATTGGCCTTATAAGCCTGGTAAAAGAACAAGGTGAAGATGTGGGCCTAAGCCCACAAGGAACAAGAGAAAACAGAAGAAAAGAATAGGAGAATGAGGTATGAAAAACTTACTCAAATGAAAGGAGGAGGCTATTCCCAGCAGGACAAGTGAGAGGATCAGACAGAGCTTCATCTCTTCTCAGTCCCAGGGGCACAACCTTTGTCCTTCTCTGTCTGAGACTTCTCCCAAGAATGTTATAAAGAATAAATAACTTCACACGATAAATAAACAAATTCTGGGCTGTGCAACATGACCACACAAACAGAAGGGAAGAAATAATGAGAAGGGGAGGACAATTTTTAATTTGCTCAGATAGATCTGTTCTATTCCAGAATCCAGCCTGCCCCTCCCAGGCCCTCAGCAATTGAATGAAGGAGGAGCATTGTTCCACCCTAAATTCATTCCTCAGTTGAATGAGCCAGAAAGCAGGGAAGCAATGGAATGCCACCCCAGTGTGAATGAGAGCGTAGTGGTCATCTTATCCTTGCAGATACCCTCATTGGACTTTTCCCAAGTCTCTTGTTTCAGGCTAGCCCCTGGGTCCCTCATCCTTCTACTACAAGGGCAAATACTTACTTCCTTGGGAATCTGGGACTCAAACCCTCAGAGACTTTAACAGCTGAGCTCTACGGACAGCCCTTATATCAGGACTTGGGAGGAAGTAACCAGTGGGGAAAGAGTTATTGCCCCAGACATGAGAGAGGATGAGATGATAATCAGCTGAGTTCCTCATTCCCTTGAATACTGAAGGAGTCAGTCCTCAGTCTGTTCTAAAGATGACTTGTCATTAGCACCCACATAATGTGGGAATTTCATATCCCATGGAAAGATGGCTTATCTTAAGAGTCCATGTGGAGAAGTTAGATTTATGTGTTAGGGAAGTCTGTGAAGTCAGACCAAGGAAATATATTGTTTTGCTGACTTCTCAGAAAAAAATTAGGTATAGGAATTAGAATGAATCAGGGCATACTGACCAATTGTTCCTCCAAAAGACCAATGATGATGCATATTTCCTATCTCTTGTCAAATATCTCAGTGATAGACTAGAGATATAAAATTTTGAGACACGGGTAATGTCTGGTTTTTTTTTTTTTTTGCTTAACTACTCTTATTTGTTCAAGGGAAGGATTTTTGGGATGAAGTGGGAGAGTTGGACTGGAGAGTGGGTAGATGGTGACAGTTATGTGAAAGAAGAAGAACAGAAAGGAAGGAGCATCAATGAATTTTTTAAAAATACTCAGAAAAGTATTCTAGTGTTTAGCACAGTTTCTGGAATAAATTAGGTGCCTAATAAAAGCTGATTGACTGATTGAAGAGACTAGAAGGAACTCCAGAAGGGGCACAGAAGGGCAATTTTGTCATGTTAAATTTAATATATATTTTTAAAATTACTCACGAGAACTTCATATTTCATGTCCAAGATTCTTTTTTCTGGTCTTTGCATGTTAAAAATGTTCATGTTTGTTGATATTTGCTAAATTCATAATGAAAAATAGAATTGGTTAGGAGGCTACAAAAACAAGGAATGAGTCCATGAATAACAATTTGCATCAGTCATTTTCAGATAAGATGACTCAAATGAGCCATCTTCAGGATTGTGCTTTCAATTGATTCCCTACTAGCTGGGCTGAATGTCTCTCAATCATTCACACTCTCTCTGATCTCCCTACTGAGCAATAGCACCAAGCTTTGGGCCATAGGGATTCTTGAGAGATATTTCATGTGCAAAGTATGCAAGTTCATAAGAGTTCAAAGCCTCAGGCCTTTGATCCTTTAGCAAGAGGCTCTCTCCATCCAGCTTCACAAGTGCTGGTAATGTCTTGAGTTAGAGGAACTCATTTGGAATCTATGACTGACTTCCAAGAGACACCAAAGATACTTCTATCTAATGACCCAAAGAAAAGTTGTCCTTGGCTCCAAGGCTCAGGGTCCCCATCTCAGTCTGGAAAGGCCTCAAGCCTTGACTGTGGAATATCAGATATTTGACAAACAGTCTTAGCTAACAGCTCAAGATATGAAAGATAAGCTCTCAATGATGAGAGTCATGGTTCATTTTTGGGATCCTTTGGAGATAATGGCTGGGCCAGTTTCCTGTGAAATCAGACCTGGGATGCTCTGTACTGTCTGGGCAAACATTCCACATTTATAGATGCCATAAGTTAGGTTGGGAAAGTCAAAAGACCTGTCCTTCAATCTCCTTCTTGCCAAATACTAACTATATACTTACTTTTAAGCAGTTGACTTTAACCACAATGGGTCCCAGTTGCCTTAATTGTAACATGGGGGTGTAGACTGGACTAAATGATCTTGAAGATCTCTTCTAGCTCTAAATCAATGAATTAATAAAGGTCCACTATCATAACTTCTCAGAGCAGTTTAGTACCATATTTACATCATCCCATGTTTCTTAAGTATGGGCTACAAGACAAATGAGAAGGTCCCCCAAGTGGTGCTAAGGCCCCTTATGTCTCTGACCCAAAGGCGACATTTTCACCCCATGTTTCTTGATGTTGGATTATAGGACAAATGAAGGAGAAGGTCCCCAAATGGTGCCTGGGCACTGCATGTCAGGAGTCTCTGACCTAAAGGTGACATCTTGGGTGGCTGAGACACTGTCTTTCTTTTTTTTTTTTTGCAGGGTAATTGGGATTAAGTGACTTGCCCAAGGTCACACGGCTAGTTTTTTGTGTTAAATGTCTGAGGCCAAATTTGAACTCAGGTCCTCCTGACTCCAGGGCCAGTGCTCTATTCACTGCAGATGCTGTCTTTCACATGAGCAATAGCTGAGCCTAGGTGACATTCCTTGCACTAAGGGCCTCAAGAGGCAATGAACCATTATGCATTGTTTTGTGAGGCTGAACTGATGCAATGGCTTCTCATTCGTTAGAAGCCTGCTGCCCTGGGAAGCGTACTTCTGCTTTGGGGAATACCACTGACCTGTTTTGAAAAGCATCACTGAAATGATATCAGAAGCCACTTTTTTTTTTAAGCAGACCTCTGATTTCACCAGTATGGGGAGCTTTTAGTGAGGACCTTTCTCTCCCATTGTAGATCACACCTTTTCTGCAACTTAGAGGGTTAAGGAGTATTCTGGGACACTAAGAAGTTAAGTGACTTGCCCAGTATCACAGAATCCAGTATGTGTCATTGGGGGCCCTTGAATACAGGTCTTCTTGACATCAGTTTCATCCCTCTAGTCACTCTGCAGCACTGACTCTCAGGACCCATTACAGGAGGTAGTAGCTAAACTATTATCTGAAAATTAGCATGATCTAGTGGATAGAGTGATGAATTTGGTATCAGAAAGATCTCGGTTTAAGTCATGCCTCTGATGGTGGGTTTGTTTTGTTTTGTTTTTTACTTTCGCTGATACTTAGTTTTTTCTTTTGTAAAATAGTAATTTTCTCCTTCACATAGCAGTGAGATTCAAATGGGACAATACATGTAAAACACTTTACAAGCTTTCAAGTCCTAAGTTATTATCTGAAAATTACAAAGAATAGACCTTTTATAACCCAGACTGACAATATGGGAAGCTGTTAGTAAGGTGAAAAAAAAAAGGTTTGGAGGCAGAAGGTTCCATTCAGTCACTATCTCTCACCAGCTGTGTGACATTGAGCTAGTCCATTCACTTCTGTGAGTCTTAGTTTCTAGTTCTATAAAATGAAAATTATCAGAGGTATCTTTTCATCAACGTGTCTTTCTCATTCTCTCAAAGCATAATGAGCCATTGTCTTTTAGCCTCAACAGAAACCTTGACCTCTGACTTAGCTTTTAGTTTCCCGTTTTAAATTGGTTTTATGACTTCACCATCTGTCTAAAGTATACCAGACTCACAGAAACATCACCAGTGGGGTAATCAGTTCCTTAGAGAGGTAACCCAATGGAAAACAACCTGCATGGACCTAATTGTTTAGCCATATAGTTATTGACTTTCAAAGTCCTTACCCATCCATTGTATCATCTGAGGTCATTCCATCTTCATTATGCCTCTGGAAAGAAGGTAGGGAGGACAGGTGTGCATTTAATTCATTAATTCATGTGTCCATTCATTGAATATTGTGTGCAAGACTCTGTTCTGCCCATTTAACAGACATAGAGCCCTTTCATTCTCTGAGTGGAAAGATACCCTGCCCACCCCCAACCCCATCCCCAAGTAGATTCAATAAGGAAGTAATTCTGTGTATTTGCTGTGCATTCTTATCCTTTTTCAGTTTTCTCATCTATCAAAGGGCTTCATTGGTCTATTAACTCTAAGCACTTTTCTAACTTCCCCTGTCTTCCTTTTTTTCCTAATATGTAAATGTTCTATTTTTTCCTCAATTACATGTTAAAACAGTTTTTAAACATTTTTTCAAAGTCTGTCCTCCACTTTTGACCAAATTTAGAGGAGATGAATAGGGATGCGAGAGAGAGAGAGAGAGAGAGAGAGAGAGAGAGAGAGAGAGAGAGAGAGAG
>CM053583.1:15018016-15055491 GCA_028627135.1 Pseudochirops cupreus | reverse complement strand
GACTCTCTTCTCATGATTTTCTTACATCATTCTTATTTCTCTTCCCAATTTTTCCTCCACTTCTCTCATTTGGTTTTCAAAATCCTTCTTAAGCTGATCTATGGTTTTTAGGCAGTCTTCATGTTTCTTGGAAGCTTTTGGTGTGGGAGTTCTGACTGTGTTGTCTTCCTCCCATTCCCTGCTTTGATCCTTCTTATCCCCAAAGAAGGAATCTAGAGTTTGGTTGTTGTTCTTACTTTGCTTCCTTTGCTTGCTCATGATGGCCAATCAATGATATTTTAGCTCTGTGGAACTCTGCTTCTGGAGGGGAAAGCTCTGTCCCAAATCACTGGGGTTTTCCCAGCTGCTGGAGTTATTAGGAGGCTGCCATTTTTTTGCAGCCCCCACCAGCTTTGGCTCACTGAAAGCGCACCCCAGGACCACGATCTGGATCCAGGCCACTCAACTCAAGAGCACTTGGCCTCTGAATGATCGCTTGGCCCCCCTGCAGTCTGCAGCCCAGGAGCTCTGAAGCAGGTATGTGGAGGTGGCTGCAGGGCTGTGCTTCTGCCGCTTCCTTGCCCTGGAGGCAGTTTGGCTGGACCCTCTTTTCTTCCCCACGTTTAGCTGAGTTCCACTGACCTGTCACTTAGTCCTTGTTTCTTATGGCTTGATAATTCTGGAAACTGCCACAGCTGCTGCTGATCCACTCTCCTGAAGCTCCAGCTGCAGTTCAGCTCAGCTCCTCTGGCTGCCCCTGGGACCATGCCACAGTTTCAGGCTGGGTTGGTTTTGGCTCCCAGCACTGAGATGGTCCCTTCTAGCCAAGCTGCCTTCAGTGGGAGGTATGTTTGTGTGAGTTTTAGACCCCTAAAATTTGTTTAGAGTCATATTTTATGGGTATTTGAGGTGGCTATTTGGGAGCTGTGGTACCTTGCTGCTCCTACACCGCCATCTTGGTTCTGCCCCCCTACACAATCAAGTTCAAAGCTCTTAAGAGTGACCTTGAGAGTGTCCTTGCATCACTTCTTCTGACCACCATGTGAATGCTTGCTCTGTGTTAGTTCTCTGTAAAACAGTCCTTTTGGCAAACATTCAAACAACGTGGCCAGCCTACTGGAGTTACGCTCTCTGAAGCAGAGTTTGAATGCTTGGCAGTTTAGATCAAGTAAGGACCTCAGTGTCTGGTACCTTATCCTGCCAGGTGATCTTCAGAATCTTCCTAAGACAATTCAAATGGAAGCAATTCAGTTTCCTAGCATGGTACTGGTAGACTGTCCAGGTTTCACAGGCATACAACAATGAGGTCAGCACCAAAGCTCTGTTAGAGAGATGTAGGATTCATGACTCAGTAAGAAGGCAGATGAAATTCAGTTTTATGTCAACAGTAACAATCCAAAGCACTTTTGTGATGCTCTGAAGGCTATTTACGGACCAAAGACCTATGGTGCATCTCAACTACTCAGTGCTGATGGAGCCACATTGATTAGTGATAAGGATATGATCCTCGAGAGATGGACTGAATACTTCCATAGTGTTCTCAACAGACCATAATCAATCAATGTTGAGGTCATTGACCATTTACCTCATGTTAAAGCCAATCCCTCTCTAGCTGAAGCTCCAACTAAAAAATGAACATCATTAGGCTCCTTTCATGTGGCAAAGCACCTGGTGCTGATTCTATATTTATAAGGTGAGGGGAGGTCCATTGCTCACACAAAAGCTAACTGAAATTTTCCAGGTTATACGGCAAGAAGAGGTTATCCCCCAGGAGTTCAAGGATGCCTCCATATGTATAGATATAGATGCATCTCTATAAAGGCAAAGGAAATAAATTGCCCTGTGACCATCACAGGGTGTCTCTTTCTTGATCATTGCTGGCAAGATTCTTGCCAGAGTCCTCCTTAATAGGCTACTCCTTCATATAGAAGATGGGCATCTACCTGAGAGCCAGTGTGGCTTCAGAAAGGTCCAAGGAACAGCCAATATAATGTTTGCTGCCTGACAACTCCCAAAGACATGCTAAGAGCAGAACAGAGGTCTGCACACAATGTTTATAGATCTGACCAAGGCCTTTGATACTATTAGTCATGAGGACTTATGGAAAATTATGTTGAAATTTGGTTGCCCAAAGAAGTTCATCAGCATTGTATGTCAGTTTCCTGATGGCATGCTTTCCTGAGTTCTAGATAACAGACAATGTTCTTGTGCCTTCCCAGTCACCAATGAAGTGAAACAAGGCTGTTTGCTCCTATGCTTTTTAGCATGATATTTTCAGCCATGTTGTCAAATGCTTTCCATGAGGATGAACTACCTACTACTACTACCACTACTACTACTACTACTATTACTATTATTACTACTACTACTACTACTTTTACCCATACTGTTCCTTTTGAACTAGATATTTCAATACAATGAGACTAATTTGAGTCATAGATGCCACTGAGATTTGATGGGATGGACTAATGGTGAAAATATGTCTGTGAAAGGTTGAACAATCAAAAGAAACAGAATGGGTAAGAGGAGGAGGAGGAAAAGAAGAAAAGATGAAATAACTTTTACATGGAACTTTACATATACATATACATGCATATATCACTTATATATACATTTATCACTTATTAACCTTATTATGTGAAGAAATCCAGAAACCAGAGAGGGGAAATATAATAGAGAGCATGTGGGAAAACAACAGTGGAGCAGACACAGAAGGTATGTTATTATCAAAATATACTACAGACCACCTGGACAGAAATAAGACATAGATGAGGTATTTACAATATGTTCTATGGTACATACATCATTTTACACGATCCTCACAGAAATTCATTGAGGTATGTTATAGTACTAATTACTATTTCTATGAAAATAACTATTATCAAGTAATGACAATTATTACTTAAGAATCAGCTTGATGAGTGGGTAGAGAGCTAGCCTTAGAGTCTTGAAGATTTGGGTTCAAGTCCCATCTCTGACACATTCTGGCTATATCACATTTGGTAAATCAATTAATTCTCAGTGCTTTAGACAACTCTCTAAGATTATAAGTTGCTGCAAAAGTACCAAGCTGCATAGGTAGAAGGATTTCCTCACCTGGGAGTTCCCTATGCCAATGAAATCTCAGGTTCAATCTCTATCTCTAATTATTATTTACATTTACTTTTATCCCATTTTAGAGAAAGAGAAATCAGGGCTTAGGGAGGGAAATGACTAGTCCAAGTTCACAGTAGTGGTAAGTGATGGAGTCAGTATTCACACTTGGGTTTTCTGCCTCTCAGTACCCCAAGTGCTTCACTAAACCTCCATCAAGTATATTTTCACATTAGCTATATGAAAAGCACTCCTAGGGTTTTTCAGTTAATAGTTTTCATGCTGTTTCCTGAACAGAGCTGACTTAGGAGTTGGACATTTTGAGTTTTAGATTCCTTTCCACCACTGGTTAGCTGTCCGACTTGGTCAAGTCAGAATTTTTCCAATGGTCTTTTCCTGTCTCTAAAAAGAGCCCTAACAGTAGTAAATGATCTCTCCAGCTTTTAAGAACCCTAATGTTCTATATCCTATATTCTAAGGGTCTTCTTTACCCTAACATTTTATGATCTATGTCCTAAGGGTCCTTCCAGCTTTAGCAATGAATCATTTCTATGACATTAATCCTCCTCTCAAGATCTTATTCAATGCCTCACTATGGCAAAAGTTAAACCTGACTTCTTTTGAAAGTTTGGGATAACAGAGCACAAACTTTGTCAAGTCATACCATACTGGAAGGTCTTTGAGTTTGGAGTCAGGAAAGAACCATGTCTTTGTCACCTG
Organism: Pseudochirops cupreus; assembly: GCA_028627135.1. Lineage (NCBI taxonomy): Eukaryota > Metazoa > Chordata > Mammalia > Diprotodontia > Pseudocheiridae > Pseudochirops > Pseudochirops cupreus. The sequence goes on along the minus strand of CM053583.1, from coordinate 15,051,699 downwards.
AGGTTCATCCTAAATTAGTAGCTCATCACCAGGTTGAACATAAGATAATAAGTTTGGGGGCCATCACATCTCTCTATGATTGACTAAGTCTAAGAGGGATTGCAATTTGTATGAGGGGATGGAATGGTCAGCAATGAGAAGACTGAAGGATTGAAGTATGCATCTAAGAATATTCCCAATCCAATCCCCTCTCTTTTATCTTTCCTTACTTAAAATCTTCCATTAAAGCCCTTCACCATTTGACTGATTCCAATCATCTCAGTCTTCTTACATTTTACTATGCTCCATCCATTTTACAATCCAACCACACTAACCTTTTTGCAATTCTTTGCTAGGTGCCTAACACCTATTAACTACTTCATAAACACTTGCTGACTGACTCACCACATGGCCTCTCTCCTTCCTCAGTCTCAGTTACATCTTAAGGCATTTCCTGTTGGAAATGAGTTTACAAAGGACAGATGAGACCAAAGTTTCCCTGCAACTGCTGTCTTTCTGACCATTTCCCTAATCCTTTCCCAGATCTCAGGGTTTCCTCTCAAGCCTTCTGGGAAATCTCTTATGGAAGCAGAAAGGAGGACTAAATTGCTTCTAAATTCCATGATGAAAAAATATACCGATAAGCTGGAGAGGAGGATGGTAACACAATAGTGTAGCGGCTTGAGTCTATGGCATATGGGAATCAGCTGAAGGAACTAGTGTTTAGCCTGGAGAACAGAAGACTCAGGAGAAACATAACAACAGAGCTGAGTATTTGAAGGGCTGTTAAGTAGAACTGCTTGGTTTCAAACTGAGATACTTCAACACTGAAATAATGGAGCACAAACTTTGTCAAGTCCTACCAAGCTGGAAGGTCCTTGAGCTTGGGGCCAGGGATGAACCATGTGTTTCTTATCTGAAGACCATCTTATCTAAGCTAGAGGTTTGCTGACTGCTTGGCCACAGGATAATAATAACTTCTCCTGGGAGAAGTTTAGGATCTGGGAAGCAGGCGAGGGAATAGAAACAAGAGTAATGATTTGTGTCTAAAAATGTATAAAGAGAGGGGAGGGAAAGGAGAGAATTTAGAATTCTAAATTCTCAAAAACAAATGTTAAAAAGTTGTTTTTACATGTAATTGGAAAAAAAACAAAACATTATTTAAAATAAAATGTATGGGAATCAATCAATCTACAAGCAATTATTAAGCTTTTACTGTATTCCAGGTACTGTGTTAGGTTCTAGAGACACAAAGACAACAATTAAACACTTCCTGCTCTCAGTGAGCTTACATTCTACTGGGTGAATACAATATGTTTACAGATAAGGCAAGATGAGATGTATATAAAATAAAGGCAGAGTGATCTTGGTAGGGGCAGTAATGACTAGTTGGAGGATTCAAGTCAAGGCCTCTTGAAATACTTAACCCTGGATCTAACCTTTGAAGGGAGCTAATTGCTCCAAGAGGTGAGGAGGGAGAGCACTCCAGGTACAGGGGACAGTCTACAGAATGGAATGGGGAATGAAATTAAAGAAGGGGATGGAATGTTGTGTTCAGGAAACAGCCAGCAGGCCAGTCTGGCAAGAGTATAGAGTGTGTGAGGGAGAAGAATGTGCAAGCAGCTTGGAAAGACAGATGGAAGGAGACTACTGTGAAGAATTATAAATGGCAAGCAGAGGAGATTATACTTCATCCTAAAGGCAATGGAGAACCATGGAAACTTATTGGAAAAAGGAAAGAAATAGCCAGAACTGTGTTATAGGAATCTCTTTTTCATGTTTGTATTGGGGATAGATTGGAAAGAAGAAAGACTAGAGGCAGGGAGACCAATCAAGAGATTATTTCAATAATTCAGGAAACAGGTGAGAAAGGTCTGGATTAGGTTGACTGTGAAGAGGGAAGATACAAGAGATCTTGAGAAGATAGAATGGATAAGACTTGGCAACTGAATAGATATGTAAAAAGTTCAATTGGTTAGGAACTGGGGTAACTAAAAGAATTTTAATGACCTCAACAGAAATTGGGAGGGTTGATTGGGGTTGACTTTGGGGGTAATATTGATTCTGTTTGGATATGCTGAATTTGAAATGTATATGGTGAAGATCCAAGTAGGTATTATGTTTGGAAGAAAAGTGAATATGGGGACTAGAAATCAGCAGAGAGATGAAGGACAAATATGTAGATTTTGGGGTCATCTGCACTGAAATAATGGTTGAATGCATGTTAACTGATGAGTTCACCACAAGGAAAGTAGGGAGAGAGAAGAGGAAAATGTCCAGAACGAATCACTCTTTCCTGAGGGGTAAGACATGAATGAGGACCCAACAAAAGAATGCCAGAAGGATTAGTATCACATATAGGAAAAGAAACAGAACATAAAGGTGAAACAAAAATCCAAGGATGAGAAAGTAGCCCAAAAAAGGAGTGGAAGTAAGTAATATCACTGTAGAGTTTTTAAGAAGAATAAAGACTGAAAATAAGACATTGAATTTAGTAATAAAGAGATCATTAGTGACCTTGTAGAGAGCAGTTTCTATGGCTGAAGTCAGACTATAAGGGTTTAAGGAGTGAGGGGGAGGTAAGAAAGTGGGAGTAAGAAGCATAGATGATCTTTTCTAGGTGATGGGTTATGAAGTAGAGAGATATGGGATGATAGCTTGAGGGGTTAGTAGAGTCTTGTGAAGGGAGGAGATTAGTAGACTAACCCCATCTTTGGTAGGTTGTATGTCCCACTAGCTGAGATAAGGGCCTCCCAATCATCCACACTATCCCAGTATCCCTCCTAAGCAACAGTCCTGTGTTGCTTGGACTTAGGAAAAGAAATGGTGTCTGAGAAAAATAAGTTTTCCGTGAAAAGGGAGAAAGTTTATATGGGGAATAAACCCCATACATTGATCCCATTGACACAGCCCTCATTTTCAGCTAGAACTCTGGTGCAGCTTGCAATATTGGGGGTTGGGTATTTATAAAAGTCAAAATGACTGAGTCCATCAAAGTTGTTCTTAAAACAACATTGCTGTTACTGTATACAGTGTTCTCTTGGTTCTGCTCATTTCACTTCATTATTTTCTGTAAGCCTATCCATGTTTTTCTAAGACCATTGAGCTCATCATTTCTTATAGTATAGTAGTATTCCATCACAATGATTACCAAGGCTTTGTGAAGGAAGATGCTATCTGCATCCAGAGAAAGAACTGATAAATGGAAGTATGTATAGAATGGTATTACAAATGTACATATTTGTTTCTAATGGCAGTCATCTCTAGGGGGGAGGGGGAGAAAGTTATATGATAACTTCATTATATATTTTAAAGGAATAGCAAGTTGTACATAATAGATTAACAATTTCATGTGCAATCATCTTTTTTTTTCTATTTTACTATGTCATGGAAATGCTTGTTTTATTTCTTAACTTCAGAATAAAAAAGTAAAAATTTGAAAAAATAAAGACTATCTTAACCTCTTCCCCCCCCCCCAAAAAAATATATATTGGTTCAGAATTCCTGCTTGGGGTCCCTGAGATATCAGGGACAAATCAACCTCAAGGCACTGAAGCTTGGAAAGTTTAAGCTCTTAATTTAGAAGGCCCAGATGTTTGGTCACCAGGCTTGGCCAACAGCTCCTAAACTCAAAGATAAGCCTTTAGTGGTGGCCTAGTCAGTTATCAGGGCCCAAGAGAGATAGTGGCTGGGGCAATTGCCCTGTGAAATCAGCCCCCAGGGATGCCCTGGGCCAACTGCTAAACTACTTACTTCTCTATTTGCAAGCAACCCAGAGAGGCTGTGGAGAAGGGATCAAAACTTCTTACTCCCCTACCTCTAACCCTGAGCTCTAAGAGTTTCAGGGACTGGGTAGTACAACCCATCACAACCTGGCCCCTTTCTACATTTCCATTCTTCTTATACTTCATTCCTCTCCACAGACTCTATGATCCAGTGACATTGACCTCCTTGCTAATCCTCAAATACAACACTCCAACTTCTATCCCCCATACTGGCAATATTCTTCCTCCTCACCTCTGACTCCTGGCTTTCCTGGCTTCCTTCAGGACTCTGCTCAAATCCTACCTTCCTCAAAAAGCACCTTCCCCTACTTCTAGTACCTTCCCTCTGAGATTACCTCCCATTTATTGTCTAGATGTCTTGTAAGTACATAGTTGTTTATATGTTATTTCCCCAATTAGACAGTGAATTCCTTGAGGGAAGGGACTATGGTTTTGCCTTTATTTATATTGGTAGTGCTTAACACAGTTCCTGGCACATAGTCAATCCTTAATATATGCTTGTTGGTAGATGAGATAGAGAGTAAACTTTCCCATACCCACATCCACTCCCAACACACCTCTCTGTCCTATTTGTAGTTTTTCTTCACAATCATATTGGCCACAAAGGAATGTCCTCTATGTGAAACATGGGTGAAAGAGAAAACAGAAAAGTGGGTCTATCCCCTGCCTCACAGGGCTGCTTCAAGGACAGTACTTTGTAAATTGGAAAACATCACAGAAATGGAGGCCTTTGTCATGATCTCACCAGAAGCTACTTCTCTTCTTTGTCTCTTAGCACCACCAAGATAGCAAAGGGTCACTAGTCCATATGAAGATCTGAAAAGAGCCTGAGGATAGAAGTTCTGGAGAACAGAATATTCAGGAAGGCATGAGGGCCATGTTCAAATATTTGGAGGGTTTTCATGTGGAAAAGGGGTGAGATTTACTTCTGTTTTAGGGGAGGTATAACCAGGATCAGTGGGTGGAAGTGGCAGAGAGGAAAATGTATATAAGGAGATATAAGGAAGAGTCCTTACCAATAGTAGAATAATCTTTTTCAGAGGTAATTGGTTCACCTTCATTGAGAGTCTTCAAGCACAAGCGGAATGACCACCTGTTGGCTATTACTATGAGGGTTCCCCTGTTAAAGTTTGGATTGAACTAGATGGTCAGGAAGGTATCCTCCAACTCCGAACTTCTATAATTCTGTGGCTACTTAGGCTCAGAGGGGGAAATTTGACTTGCCCCCAAATCATGAAGGTAACAGAGTTAAACTATGAATTGCCATCCTCTGATTCTAAAGCTAGGGCTTTCTTGTATGCAGGGCTCTTTATTGGTCTGTGCTATATGTTCTTCCTGTTTGACAGATGAGGAAACAATCTCAGAACTCCCTGATTCCCCAATTAGGTAAATGCCCTGCTCATTAAATTGCTTTTTAAGGAATCATGGAATGTCAGAGTTGGAAGGGACTTCAGTGGCCATCTAGTCCAATTCATACCCCCAAAGAATTCCTACTACAACATAGCCAATGAGGGGTAGCCATATTCTGCATGAAGGCATTCATTGTTGGCCAGGAGTGGGAGAAGGGAAACTCACTATTTCCCAAGCAGCAATTTGCCATTCATCTATTGTTCAGCTCCCTCGGTTCTGAGGACATTCAAAGATTCTGTTATTCTGTAAGTTTTAAGCCTGACTCTGATACTCAATACCCATGTCACATTCCACATAAGGAGAGCTCTAATCATTAGGATATTTTCCCTGACATCAAGCCTACATTTGCCCCTTTGTAACTTCCAATCTTGCTCTTAGTTCTGCTCTCTGGAGCCAAAATAGAACAAATCTCCACATGACAACCCTTCAAAGACCTGAAGACAGCAATCATATCTCCTCTGAGACTTCTCTTCTCTGGGATAAACATCCTCAGCTCCATCAATCAACTTTCACATGACATGAAATTCAAGGACACCATCCTAGATGTCTCCTCTGGACACTGCCCAGTTCACCAGTGGCCTTTCTAAAATGTGGTGCCCAGAAGTGAACATAATATGCAAGATGTGGTCTGATGAAGACAGAGTACGATGGCACTATTACTGCCCCCATTACTGGAAGTGACTCTGGATGTATGTATTTGATCTGTCCTCTTCCTCACCCTGGTCAATCTAGAGGACTACTACAGTACCTATAAATACTACCTTAGAAAGAAGGTTTATGGTATTCTCACTGTGCTCATTTAATATTATTAATAATTTCTATAACATTTTATAGCACCTTCTAGTTTACAAAAGCACTTGACCCATATTATTTTAATTAATCCTTATAATCCTATGGTATTAGAGAGATGGTGAAATTGAGGTACAGAAAACTGAAATACCAAGAAGCTCACAGTCAAAGTCTGTGGGAGAACTAGCACTCAAATTCAAACCTCTTGACTCCAAATCCATTCTCTTTCTTTCTTTTAAAAAAATCATTTTTAATTTATAGAATAAAACAAGCATTTTCATAACAGTATAATAAAAAGGTGATTGCACATGACTGTAAATCTACTGTGTACAACTGGCTATTCCTTTTAAATATGCAAAATTATCTTGTGAATTTCTTTTTTTCCTCTTTCTTCTTCCCTCTCCACACCTCTCACCCTAGTTTGTGTCTAATGGTGGCCAAACCCATGTTCTTTCCACTAAAACTGTCAGGGTCTCCTCTATCCTAAAAACACTCATGTCTCATTAGCCTCATTAGGGCTGGAGATGGGGACCCTTAAAGAAGGTTATCTGGTCTCAGTAACTCAAACAAGATTAGATCTGGAAAGAACAAACAACTTTATGCCCTTTACAACCATTCCCAACTAAACTTCCTGCAGAATTTACCTTATCTTATTTCTTTTTCTTCTATTTTACTCCATTTGTGTTCCTTAACACAATCAAGTTGAAGTTGGTTAAAGAGAAAAGCAGTTTCATTCCATGCCAAAACAATAGTGTTGGGTAGATCCAATACCCCAGGGGTCCAAGAAGTAACAATCACATTCTATATTTCTATAGTCTTTTAAGGTTTCAAAAGTACTTTCTTCCCAACAAACCTGTGAAGTAGGTAGTATAATATTATTATCTCTACTTTAAAGATGAAGCAATTGAGATCAAGAGAGATTAAGAGATTTTTCCAGTTACATATTTAACTTAATAGTCAGAATCTTCCTTCCCCACACCCATCACCACCTGTTGCCCAGTGGTGATGGGAGATGAGTTAAATAGAACATAAAGTCTTAAAGAAGGTAGACATAGGATTCTTTGTCTTCTTTCCACATGGGAAGCTAAAGGCTTTGGAAATCTCTTGTCCACCACTATGCCGGAGATTGTAAACTCATCCGATATTTAGGAAAGAAGGAACACAAAATTGTGGTGTTAGAAATGAGATGATATGGAAAAAGCACTTGTTATGGGGTTATGTTCAGGTTTCAAAGGGTCCTAGGAAAAGATAAGAAGGATCCAATGACCCAAAACTTCCACAAAAAAGATGGGAAATTCTCATCAAGATTGAAATTCTAAAACTAAAGTCAAAACATGCAGGTCATAGAAGAAAGTAGAAGGTACCCAAAGAAACCAATGTGGCTGCATAGGGATCTTATCTCATAAACTTAGATTTCAAGAAAGGTGAAAGTAATACAAGATGAAAAATTCCAAAGAAGTGCCATTATCCCTAAAACTAGAGTCAGGAGCACTATATCACTAAATCAGCTGAGCCTGACAGGGAAGACTGACAACAAAAAAATTTGTTTGGGTTTGGTTTTTAACCCCCATATTGAAGAGAAATAGTGGGAGAGAGGGCTAGGATTGCTGCTCAAGGTCGATTGGATCATAATAATGGATGACGATGAAAAAGTTAAATGCCTGCTTGGTGAGACAGTGTGAGACAGTGAAAAGAACTGGTTCTGGAGACAGAAGGCCTGGATTCAAATCCTTCCTCTGATATATATTACTCTTCTGACCTGGGGCAAGTTCTTTGAGTGCCCTAGACTCTAGGTTCCTCATTTATAAGGTGAGGAAGTTGGGCTAGGCAGCCTCTGAGGGCTCTTTCAGTTCTGTCTTCAAGAACTTTAGATCTGTCTACAAATTACTGTGAAACGCTGGAAGAGAGTGGCTTCCCACTTATTAAAGGCTTCCGGGCAGAGACTAGGTGACCACTTGACAATGATTTCATAGAACTGATTCTTCTTCAGATATGGGTTGAACTAGAACAAGGAAAGTCACTTAATCTCTCAACCTCAGTCTATTCATCTTTAAAATGGGAATAATAATAACACCTGCTTCACAGGGTTGTTGTGAAGATCAAATAAGACTATATGCCCCTCCCTTGGGATCCGTTGATAGATTTGTGGGGGTGTGGGGGAGGGGAGGTGTCTATGTACTTAGGACAAATTATGTCTTTATTTTCACTAACCTCCAACTAAAATATAGTATTTCTTTCCATTTTGTTTTTAAAAATCATTGTCCTGAGAATGGGTCCACAGGCTTTGCCAGACTGTCAAAAGAGTTCAAATCACAAGGAAAGATTAAGAACTCTTAAGTAGATGGATTCAGTAAAATTAAAGACTGCTTCCTAGACCTGAAATACAAACATTCTGTGGTTCTACAAGCTTTCTTCTTGGTGGCTGCGTGATTTCAGTCTGTTCCTCAGTTCCCTCAGTGCTGAGGACATTTGGGGATTCTGTTATTCCATAAGTTTTAATTCTGACAATGATACTCAACACTCATGTAACCTGGTGCAAACCACTAAGCCTTGCAGGTCCTCAGCCTTGACATAACACTAATGATAGCCCTTAACATCTATATAGTGTTTTAAGGTTTGCAAAATGTCTCATTTATATTAATTACAACAACCTATGAAGTAGGTATATTCTTTTCAAATTTTACATATGAGGAAACTAAGTCTGAGAGAGGTGCAATGACTGGCCCAGGGTCATATAACTAGTAAGTATCTGAGGCAGGATTTGAATTGAGGACTTCATGACTCCAAGCCCAGAACCCTAAGCCACTCTGCTATCCAGTTCCATCCCCCTTACATTTCTAACATCTTATATTTATATTCTATGGTCCCTAATGGTTCAATATTAATGGTTCTAAAATCTTTCCCAGCTGTAACTTTCTGTTTTCTATTTTCCAAGATTCCTTCCAGCTGTAGGTCCTCTAAAACAAGACCACACATCCTTCTTTTAATATTCATTCCCTTTTAATCTTTAAGAATGAAACGCTTTGGGCCATTTTGAAATGTTTTGGGTAAAGATCAGGGGTAGAATGCCATATGTAGGACAAAGAAGAGAGAACAATGATTTGAACTTTCAGAAATCTGGTTTATTTCAGCAAACAAAAGGGAGGGGAAGAGACAGGCCTCAACTCCAGGTCCTCCAGTGGCATTGTGGCATAGGTCTTGACTGATTTCTTCAGTGGAGCCAGCTCAGTAAGAGCAGGCAAAAGGCAGGAGACGATTGCATGGGGCTCGACGCCAATGACCCCCTGTTAAGAAAGTTACTCCTTCACTCTCTACTTCTCTATGGTCTCTAAGGAACTCCATTGCTCATTTGTGCCCAACATCCTGATTCTAGTCTTCCTCATAGTGGGCCCAGAAGAGCCTGGAGTCTTCCTCAGAGACCCTTAGGCATGGGATTACAGTGAATAAACTAGGGCTACCTCCCATATCCCTTGGCTGCCCATCCCATAAGGTTTCCTGACTCCACCACCAAATTACCCCAGGGACCAGAGTCTGGGTCATAGCAAAACAGAAACAACATAGGAGAGATTTTCCTGCTACTTATTTCCCCTGTTCTACCACATCCCCTGGGTTCCCTTGTTGCTACTCACCGTGGGTACATAAGGCTACACATTGGCCCCCACCGTGTCCAGGTTGGCCTGCTGCCCAGTTAGAATATGTCCAATAACTCCCATCAACCCAGCGAAATGTCTTTCTGCAAAACTACAGATCATATGGGAAAGGATAGGTAAGGTACATAGACCATGAAATTGAATTTCACACATGTCATACAAGAAAGCTAACTAACAATATCCCTGGCAGTCTCAGTCTCTGAACACCAGAGCAATATGGGTACTGGGTTAAAACAAGCACTATTCTAAATAGGCAAATATTGATAGGAACTGTCCAAGCCAAACCCACTGAGAGCCAAAGGCAGCCTTCTCTCAGTTATGCCCACCACCCATAGCATCAAGTGAACATCATAAGGGCTTCCGCAAAGCCACATGAATAAAGGACTATGCCATGACTAGGTAGTCAGCTGGGACTCTTTAAAGAGAGCCAGGGAAAAAAAATCCATGACCAGAGTTATTTTCTGTTCTTTTCTTACCCGGTGCCGGACTCTGGCTCCAATCCAGATCTGGTTCTGGTTGATTGTTCTAGCCGAACACTGGATGCGGGAGTTGGTGTAGGGGCTATGGATAGAGACCAGATGGCCATGATAGCAACGTCTGCAGATTTTCTATGGAGACAGAAAAGAAAGAGGAGGAAATAAGCATGAATGAGGAATCCCTCTTGTTCCTAAACTCTGAGACCTCCATGAATTTTGGTATAACAGGTTTCAGGAAGAGACAAAAAAAGGAAAAGGAGGTAGAGGAGAAGAAAAAAGAGAAGGAAGAGAATGAGAAAAATGATCTATGTGTATAGTTTTATAGTTTACAAAATGCTTTAAATGCAGTATTATATGAGACTCTCACAGTAATCTTGAGGTAATAACAATTCACATTTCAATTGTTCTTTAAAACATTTTTAGCCTGTACCAATTCATAGCTCCATTGACAGTTTATTCATGTGCCTGCTTTCTCACAGCCCTTACAACATATGTCATTTTTCTTCCCCTCCCCCCCACCTCCCCCTTCACTAATCTGATAGGTGAGGTAAAATGCCAAAGTTGCTTTAATTTGCATTTCTCTTCCAGACAGAGAAGTAACAGACTAAATATACAGAATAAGACATACATTGTTGGACCTGGCCAGTGTGAGATTTTGTTTTGCTTGACTATGAATCTTTGTTATAAGGGTTTTGTTGGGTTTTCCTCCACTGGTGCAATGAGAAAGAGGATAGAGAAAAAAATGTTTATTAATTTAAAAAATTTAATGAGAAAATTTCCTCTCTATGTGGCCATAGGCAAAGTATCTAGCATCTCAAAATATCAATTTTCTCATCATGAAATGAGTGTGCTAATATACATAGTATCCACCTCACAAAATTGTTTTAAGGTTCAAGTGAAATAATTTATTTAAAGCGCTTTGCACCCTTTAAGGCACTATATAAATACAACTTATCTTCATTATCATTTCCTCATAACAACCCTGAGAGAGAAGAAGGGTAGTTTAAGTAGTGTTATCTTCATTTTTGGAAAGAAGAAATTAACTCTAAGCAATAAAGTGATTTGTCCGATCTCATACAACTAATGAACGGCAGCTGTATGTCTCAAACTTATTAGCCCTCAGTCCAGGGCACTTTCCACTCTCTACTAATGATCAGATCCATTAAGGTAAACTTAATGATATTATTTCAATAATAAATCTTGGAGTGGTAATGTGAAAAGAGCCGGGGGTGGAAATCTGGAAACCTGGCTTTTAGTCACTGATCTGACACTGTCTGTGTTATCTTAGACAAATAAAAAACCTCTCTAGAGGTTGGTTGTTTTTATCTGCAAATTGAGGAGGTTTGGCTAGATGATCTTCAAAGTCCCTCCCAGCTTTGGCATTCTCTCTTATTATGATTTTAAGGACATTTCTGGACCAATATGTCCCTCCCCCTTTTCTCCTGCTTTACCACTCCGTTTCCAACCTTTATCTTTACTTCAGTACTTCATCATGGAAAGTGAATAAAGAAAAAAAAAAGATTAATCTTCCTTCCTATCTTCCTTCTTCCTCCACTTCCAAGACCTTTATCCCCATCTTGTTTTCACCCACCTGAGCTCCTCTGAAGTTCCTTGCCCGGTTAACAATCAGGAACCGGCAGGTCTTACATCCTGGGCTACCCAGTATACGGACTACATCCTCTTCCTTTGGGCAAAGATTGGCATCATTCTCAGCAACTTCAACCTCCTCATCTTTATCATCCTCTTTCTCATCCCCTAGGGCCAAGTTATCCCCTTCCTCTGGCATCTCCAGGGGAACCAAGGCCTTTTCTCCCTCTGATGCCTCTAGTTCAAGAGCCTCATTTTCTGGGAATGAGAAATGGAAAAAGTACTGGACTGAGAAGGAACAGGCCAAGGTTCTAGATCTAGTCATCAGTTCATTGTGTAACCATATGCAAGTCATTTCTCCTCTGGGTGTTAGGAATGGGACTCAATAGTGCTGAAGATCCCTTTCACATCCAACATTATGGTTTTATAAAAGGCCCTCCCCTTTCAGTACCACACTTCTCTAAGAACACGCTCCCCTAAGTACCACGGACAGTTCCCAATCTCAATACCTCAGTGCACAGTCTCACCTAAGAGGGAACTTTGGATCTCAAGCTGTCAGTGATTTAATCCCTGAGATTCTCTATTGCCTCAGATATGAGGACTCTGTCCTTTTAATAAGAATCCAGAATCTGAGTTCTGTCTGATAGAGTGGAAAGAATATTGGTCTAAGAGTTACAAAGACTTGGATGTGAGTCCCAATCTGTCACTGAATGGTTGTTTGATCCTGGGCAAGCCATTTGCTTTCCCTGGCCCTTAGTTTCCTTATACATAAGCAGGCAAAGGTCAGACTATCTGAAATATAGTATCTCTTCTGACATTCCATGTTCTACTTTCCTTCTCAGCAGCGATACTCTGTTCTTTATGTTCTAAGGTTTCTCCCAGCCTTGATATTCTAAGTCTGTGGTCATCTGACCAGATCTGGTCTGATTGAAAATCTAATTCAGGTGAGCTATGGCCCAAAGTCTATAGAAAGTAGAGAGGGACAAAGAGAAAAGAAAACAGCCTGGGATTTTAGGGAGTGGGAAGATACTTACTCAGATGAAGAGAAGATACTGTGCCCAGCACGAGAAGCGATAAGATGAGAGATGATTTCATCTTTACCAGTAGAAAAGTAGTTGCTCCTTCTGCCCCTAAGTTCTCTTTCAGAACCGAAGGTCTGCACCAAGCTACCCACGAGCAGAAATAATCACTAAATTCTTGACTGAAGGGAAGACCTGTAAAAAGGAGGAAATAGGATAGGGCATGGAGAAAGGAGAAGGCATCAAAGGGAAGGAGAAGGATCAGAGAAAAGAACCCTCAATCCAACTCCTGTTTTCCAAGTGTACAAAGAATATTTTCTGAGTGATATGTATCCTGGACCATGTTCCCGTCCTCCATGTAGGGTTGAGAAATTAATAATGTAAATAGCAGAAAAAGGAAAACAGGGAGACTGAGTGATGGCAAGCCTGGTTACCCAGTGAGTAGCTGAAACATAGGATTTCAAGGCTTAGAAAGCTGTTCCCTCCTCCAAACTCAGATAGGCCACATGTATCCAACCACATGCTCCTAACCTGCTTCCCACTTCCATGACTGAAGGGAATTCCAAGTTTATATACAGTTATACAGCTTATAATTCCAGACAAGATGAAGCCATGGGAAAAGAAAAAGAAAAGAGATGAGAATGGAAGGCACTACAGTTAAAATTAGAAGAGTGTGTCTTGAGTCCAGGCTTTGCCATTTGTTGGTATATGACTTTCAGCTATTCACTTTCCAAAATGAACCTCAGTTGTCTCTTCTGTAAGATTAGGATGATCCAGACTTGCACAGTGGTCACAAGACAACACATATGAAGTGCCATATCCATATTTGCTATTGTTATCATCTTGGTTCCAACCTCTAAAAATAGAAGAACTCTCACCTGTAAGAGTTTAAGGAGCCCAGTGATGAGCCAATGAACGATTACAAAGAATCAAAAACTTACAATGTTTTCCTTCTTAAAGCCAAAGAGCAGCTACTTAGACCACCCCCCACCTCAGAGCTTAGCAGCTCCTTAAAGAAAAAAAAGCATTGGTTTTAGGAAAATCAAATGCTAGTCTTTGGATTCCATTTGCCTCAAGCAAGGAGAAACTCACCTCTTCAGGAAAGCAGAGATGAAGACTAGATCTTCATCATTTCTGTGAGCTTGTGTGTTCTTGACAGTGTTTTATAGAAGGACATTGGAGGAAGTAGTCGATGAAGAAAAGATTGCACCAACTCAAGGGAGGTAGATAAGCTGATAATGACTGTCTTTCCACATCCCTTCTCCAGGGCTGTACATCACCTAGCTGATGTCCTAGGTCTCCTTTGACTTGCCCACTCCAAGACTAATAGAGATTGCTCTGGAAATTTCCCTCTGTGTATACCTGGTATTCCCAACAATCTTATGAAGTGTGTAATGCAAATATGAGTATCCCCACTTTACCTATGAGGAAATTAAGCCCAAGAGAGATAAAGTGATGGCAAGTTAGATACAAAGAGGGCCAGATTTCAACTCTAAGGACCTGGGTTGGGATTCCAGCCCTATCATTTACTATTGGAGTCTCATTGGATGTTTCACTTAACCTTTCTGGTCATCAGTTTCCTTGTCTGTAAAGTGATAGAGTTGACCCAGATTACTCTCAAAGCCCCCTTTACCATCCTAAATATATGATCCTGTGACTTTCCCAGGATCATACAGCCAGGGAGAGGCACATTTTATTGTTTAGTCATTTTTCAGTTGTGTCTGACTCTTCATGACCCCTTTCGGGATTTTCTTGGCAAAGATCCTGGAGTGCTTTGTCATTTCCTTCTCTCACTCATTCTACAGGTGGGTAAATTGAAGCAAATAGGGTAAAGTGACTTGTCCAGGGTCACACAGCTAGGAAGTGTCTGAGGCCAGATTTGAACTTGAGAAGATGAGTCTTCCTGACTCTGGTCCCAGCACTCTATCCACTGTGCCACCTACCTGCCTTGGGAGTGGCAAAGTTGGGATTCAAACCTAGGTTTTTCCTCACCCTCACTGTAAGACATAGCTACACAATTTCTCACTGTAAGGAGCTGATTATATAGTTAAGGAGCACAGACTAACTGACATGGCACACTGAGAGAATCAATGTGGTGATAAACCAAATTGTAGTGTGACCCTTCAGAGAAGACAGAGACCTCTATGGGCTGGGGAAGTCAGGAAAGGTTATCTAGAAAAGAGGTGATTGATGCTGAACCTGAAAAGATGGATCAGACATGAATGATGGCCAGAGAAAAGTGGGTATACTAATATGTGGATTAAGGAACAGCATGAAAAAAGTGAATGTCATGATGCATATGCCTCGTATCGTCTACATAAGGAGCCAGGCTTGGCTGAAGTCAAGAGGTCATTGCATCTAAGTTGTTTGTCCTTCATTCTTGAATAGGACTGACATCAGGAAGGTGGTGCCATGATGTGCACGTGAATTGAAGTAAGGAAGGGCTGTGCAAAGTCACCAGCCTCACTCTCTCCTCTGGAGCCATCTGGGGCCAGTGGGAAGACATGGATGAGGCTGACTAGAGATGGCCCCAGATACAGTGGGAAACCTTTGTCTTTTTAAGGAATTTAATAGGTCTCAGTTTGACTAAGGCAACACTCATTCAGTGATTAAGGCTAGGCAAGAAATAAGGCAGAGAATGGCCTCTTTCCCCTGGTCAAAAAAAAAAAAAATCAGTCTGGCAGGGGAAGACCCTCAAGGTTTCTGGCCAAAACAGAAACAATTGCTGTTTACATTCACTCTGAGCCAGTCAGGGCCCAAACAATGACCAAACACAGCTTGGCCTAGGACCTATTATTGGCCAATCAATGAGAGCTGAAGTGATTTGGGTTTAAGGCAAGGCCCTTAAGAAAAAAAATAATCTAAACTCTAAGACATCTTTCAAGGTTTCAGGGATCAAAATTTACATTCCTTTGGGCAGAGCACCTGAAGGTTAAGGGCATGATACCCTATGGAAGCAGTGGGAAATAAACGTTAGTAGGGCTGAGTGGAGCTGTATTCTCCAGACCCTTGAGAGAAAGGGAGAGGACTTTGGAGTTATCTTATCTACAGACACACTAGTATATGCCCCAAGGGCAAGTCATTCCACCTTCCCAAGCCTCAGTTTCTCCATCTGGAAATCGGGAATTATAGTACTTCTCCTACCTATCTCATAGGCTTGTAGTTGGAAAAATACTTTGTGTGAGTCATAAAAAACTATATAAACTTCTAGATGGTGAAGATTGTGGTGATGATGATGGTGATAATACAGTGCCAAGTGGTGGTTCCAGGCCAGGAATAAGAGGTGTGGGAGAGTTTCTTTGACATTTAACCAGATTTAGAACATTTTTTTTTCAAAGAATCTCTCTCACTGATGGATAACAGAACCCAAGAATCTTAGGGCTATAAACAGAACATAGAATTTGAGAACTAGAAGGGACCTTAGAACATAGAATGTTGGGAAGTGATATCAGAATATAGTATATAGAATGTCAGAGCTGAGAAACACCTCAGAATAGAATATTAGAGCTGGGAGTGGGTTTAAACTATGAAATGTCCATGCTGTGAGTGACACCAGATCATTGAACATGGAAGAGAAAAGCTGGAAGAGACCTTAGAATTTATCTTGTACAAGTCAGCAAGGTTACACAGTGTGGTGATGGCAAGAACCTACAAGAATTCCTACATGAGAGTTCTCTATGCCACACTAAGTAAATCTCACTTGGTTACATTGAGGGTAGGGTGGGAGAACCAAGAGGGGCCTAAAGTCACCTAAGCACACACTCAAGTCATAAACCAACTAAGACATAGGAGGATATTTTCATAAGGTCAAAGTCAAGGTCTGGATATGCATAAAGATGGGCTTGGGGTCAAGCTGGAGCAGATTTGGGGAAAATACTATATAGCAAAGGGAAATGGGAAGAAGGGAAAGGTGAAATGAATCTCTCTGTATAATTGGAAGATTCCTCACACCCAACTTTCTGCCTTTCTGAGTGATTCCATTATGCTTCCCCACAGCTGTACAAAGAAAGGATTTCTCCCTAATCAGAAAACGGTTAGGACCAGAAGTTGGAACTCTATTCTCACAATCCTGGCCTCTGTTTGTTAGGCTTGGCCAATGTTCTGTGGGTGGGAGATAAACTGTAGGTGATAAAAGGGCCTATGGTCTTCCTAGGGAGCTAGCTGCATAGGAGATAGCAACCTTTTCTGTTGTTAAGTGAAAACGTGCCCCTATCCCCTCTTGCTGAGCTCACAGACTTCCATATTTGGGTGCCCAACTGGAGTTGAGTAAATGCTCCATAATGAGAATAAAATAATGATGGTGATAATGATACTAACTACTTTTAAGGTTTCCAAAGCACTTTACAAATATTATTTCATTCCATCCTCACTACAGCCTTGGGAAATAAGTGCTAATATTGAAATTATTTTATAGATGAGGAAACTGAGGCTGAGAGAGGTTAAGTGACTTGTGGGGTCCCATAGCTAAGCAAGAATCTGAGGCAGGAAATGGTCTTCCTGACTCCTGATCTGACATTATATCCATTGCACCACTAAGTGCCTTACCTTACCAATTCACTTTCTATACAACTGTCAAAAAGAATCTTCCAAAAGTACAAGTTTGACTATGTTACTCCTCTGGTCAGGAACCCTCAGTGGCTCCCTATTACATCTAAAAGAAAACAAAACTCATTGGGTTGGCCTATTTTTTGAGGTTGGAAATCTCACTTACATTTATTATTGAACATGCAATGGGTACAAACCAAAAGATACAATCAGTCTCTTCAACAATGCTTCTTTAAGTCTGTAATTAAAGAAACAGCTTTCAAAATGGTAGGGTAGTAACATTTACTTCTTATTGGGCATGGCATGGTAAATTGTTTGGGTGTGGCATAGGATATACACACATACACACATGCACACACATATATGTATACACACATGTGTACATACATATACATAAATGTCACCATCATATTAATTCTTAAAAGCCGATCTTGATCTGACTCCAGAGTTTCCTCTGACTTGTACCCATTCTTATTTCCTATTTTAATGAAAGTTCACTGAAGAATGGGACAATTTTGTTTCTTCTTCTGTGCAAGGAACCTTTTCATCCTGAAAGTCTTGTGGGAATACATGGGGAGAAGGCTGCCACAGTATGGGAACCACAATGACAGAATGAATGCTTGATATTTAAATTTCCTAATATTATGACTCCATCCTACTTTAAAAAAACCATTGCTTATTCTTACCCTTCACATGTTTTCTGTTCTAGTTGAACTGGCCCAATTGCTCTTCTCCAAACTCAGCATCCCAGCTCCCACCTCCTCACCTTTGCATAGGCTATCTGTCCCTCATGCCTTAAATGCCTTCCTTCATACTAGAGATGTAGAGGTAAAGATACACACAAGAAGTAGGGATGAAAAGGGAGGGCATTCCAGGTATGAGGGACAGTCCACTAGTGCAAAGGCAGATGTTTGGCATATAAAAAACATTTAAGAAATGCTTGTTGAATGGCTGAATACATGGAAAATAGAATGGCTGTATAAGAAACTACATGAAAGTCAATTTGTGGGACACTAATGCACTATTGGTGGAGTTGTAAGTAGATCTAACCATTCTGGAGAGCAATTTGGAACTATTTCCAAAGTGCAACCAAATTGAGTATACCCTTTGATCCAACAATACCACTATTATGTCTGTATCCCAAAGAGATCATAAAAAAGGAAAATGACCTTCATGTCCAAAAAAATTTATAGCAGCCCTTTTCATGGTGGCAAAATATTGGAAACTGAGGTAATGTCCATTAATTGGAGAATGGCTGAACAAGCTGTGATAGATGAATGTAATCGAATACTATTGTGCAATAAGATATTGTGAACACTGGGGTAGGGAGATCTAACTTGCCCTACCGGAAAGTCATAGGGGTGATGGGGGAGGATATAGGAGAGAGCAGATTGGGGAAAGGGGTATACAGTGGGATCGCTGTTTGGGCGTGGTGGGTAGAGGAAAGACAGGGAGAAAATTTGTAACTCAAAATCTTGTGGAAATGAATAATGTAAATTAAAAATAAACAAAACAATTTTAAAAAGGAAATTGTGAACAGGCAGATTTCAGAAAAACTTGGAAAGACTTGTATGAACCGATGCAAGGTGAAATGAGCAGAAGCAAGAAAACATTGTACACAGTATCAACAACACTGTGTGATGATCAACTAAGAATGACTCAGCTCTTCTCAGTAACACAATGATACAAGACGAGTGCAAAGGACTAATGAAGGAAAATGCTGTCCACATCCAGATATAGAACTGATGGACTCCGAATGCAGATCAAAGCATTTTTTTTGCTTACTTTGTTCTTTTCCATGGTTTTTCTTATCTGTTTCTTCTTTCACAACTGTGATCAATATGGAAATATGTTTTACATGATAGCACAAGTATAACCTATATCATGTTGCCTATCATTTTCAGAAGAGGAGAGGGGAAGGTGGGAGGAAGCTTTGCACAGTGTCTGGTATGTAGTAGGTGTTTCACAAACATTTATTAATTGACTACTAAAAGTTGGTCCTTGGGTGGGACCCAAGGGTCCTCAGGTCCTTGAAGTATTGAGGTACAAGTAAAGTAACTAAGAGACTTCTCCCAATGCATATCTCTTGATTTCCAGTCCAGGACTCCTTCTTCTACCCAAAGATTTGTAACCTAAAGTCTGTGCTTTTTTTGGTTTTTGTTTTAACATTTTGACAATTATTTAATATAATCATTCCCTTTGCAATCCCATGTGTTTTATTTTATGCATTTAAAAGCATTATTCTGCTCAAGGGTCTATGAGCTTCACCAGACTATCAGGGGAGTCCATGAATAGAACACTGGGGCTGGAGTGAGAAAGAACAGAGTTCAAACCCAGTCTTGAATTCTTGCTAGTTGTGTGACTTTGAGAAAGTAATTTCACCAGTTTCCTCAACTGTAAAACAAAGATAATAAGAACACCTACTTCCCAGAGTGAGCAGCAATCAAACTGGCCTACCCAGAATGGCTGCTAGCACAGGTTCTTAGATCTGTTTTACTAGGAAAGATGGCCGTTTAAGGGGTCAATAATCTTTTTAAATTACATTCACTAGTTCAGGGGGAAAGTCAGCACCCTGAACTTCAGAGAAAATACAAGCAGAGAAATAAAGACCAACAGATAGGGCTCTGACTGCCTGAATCAAATATACACTTTATATACATCCCCAGATCGAGAGAACCTTTACATTTGAGCAGTCAGGGAACTCTACAGCCACTCAGAATTTCAACTAGCGAATCACAAGAACTTTCTCATAAGTGAACTCCCAAAGCAAAATATCAACTCAGAGTATATATACACTTCTCAGAGACAAAAGCATCACAGCCCTTATGACTCCATGCCTAATTAGAAATTAGCAAAAGGTGTGCAAGCCTTCCTACAGGTAACCCTTCCCTAAGTAAACTTCCCGTAATGGGCTCCATCTATAAATGGGTGGGGAAGATATTACATCCCATTAGCATTACACAGGATTGTTGTGAGATTGAATGAGGCTGTATTTGTAAAGCCCTTATCACAGTGTCTTGTACATGGTAGGTGCTATATACATGTTTCTTGTTATTATTATTATAACTTAAGGAAAAATGTCAAGTTTCTTCTCCTTTTGTCCACAAAAGCTGAGAATATCTTTCCCAGAGTTGAAGACTCAAGCAGAAAAGGTTATTGGGTGCCTACAGACTACAGTCCTCAGATCTAAAGCTGGAAACATCTTAGAAATAACTTGACCTTGGGAAGTGGTGCAGGGCACTGGAAAGAATTCTGAATGAACTTAAAGTGGTAGAACCAGGAATCTCAAACCTACCCATGTAACCCAAAGCCAGTCAATTAACTTCTTTGGGCCTCAGTTTCCTCTTTAGTGTTAGAGATGACCTCAAAGGTCCCTTCCAGTTTTGGTTCTTCAATGTTATGACACTGTCCAGAAGAGTGCAATCAGGGTACCGAGAAGACTGGAGACCAGATCATATGGATAGGTTGATAATAGAACTGCATGTGTTTAGTTTGGAAAAGCAGACAAAGCAGGGCATTATGGCTGCCTTCAAAAGTATGTGAAGACCCGTCACATGGAAGAATTAGACTAGTCCTCATGCCTAGCAGAGGGTCTGATATAGTGGGCACTTAACAAATGCTCGAGGATTATTTAATTTAATTAATTGTCCCCAGAAAGCAGATATGGGCAGACAGGTAGAGCATCGGAGAGAGCACTGGGCCTGGAATCAGGAAGACTCATCAACTTGAGTTCAAATCTGACCTCAGACACCTACTAGCTGTGTGACCCTGGGCAAGTCACTTTACCCTGTTTGCTTCATTCTCTTCATCTGTTAAATGAGCTAGAGGAGGAAATGACAAAGCACTTCAGTATCCTTGCCAAATAGAGTCTTGAAAAGTCAGCCATGATTGAATAATAAAAGAAAACAAAAACTAGAATCTGGTGGAATTTATAGACAGATGTTTACTTGATGTGAGGAAAAACTTCCTGACGATTAGGAGTGCCCAAAAATGAGATGAACTGCCATGATGAGTAGTGAGGGGTCCCTTTTATTGGAAGTCTTCAATCAAAGGCTGAATGGACTGCTTGTTGACGTTGTAGAAAAGATTCTTCTCCAATCCTAAGATCCCTTCATTTTAGAGAGGAGGAAAGACCCCAAGAGTTCCAAAAGTCACACAGTTCATATCAAAGCAAAACTTCAAACTCAACCACTTACTATCCTGTGTGACACTTCCCATCACTAGGTCTTGGTTGCTGCTCCAGCAAAATGAGGTATGATAGAAGCTAGAAGGGACCTTAGAAGTCATTTAACCCAAATCATTTTACAGAGCAGGAAACTGAGGCCAGAATGAGAATGACTTGACCAAAGTGGGTAGAAAGTGGGAGAGCTAGATCCTCTGATCTCCATATCTAGGGCTCACTCCACTGAACCACACTGGGGCTAGATGAGAGGACCACTCAGCTTGCTTCTAGCTCTAAACCCACAATCTTTTGATCTTACTCTAAATCTTAGGCTTTTTCCACGTGGCCAGCCTACCTTGGCCTGACCATTTAGAAAGGGAGTCTCAGGGTCCTGATCTGACACAAACCTTGAGAGAAGGACAGGCCTGAGACCCACAAAGGTCAGATGAATATACTGTTAACTGACTCAGCTGAAGGTTATGTCGGATGCTCGTCTTTGTCTTTGAGGTGGACAGGCTGACTTAGCAGTTGCGAGCTGAACAGCACTGGAAATTGTGGAGCAGCCCATTAGGGGAACGTCTTTTCAACTGTGCTGGCCTCAGCACAAAGGTGGCCATGGAGCCATCTCTGTTCAGGCTTCTGCCAGGCCCAGGCTGAGTGACTGAGTGTACCAGGCTGGGCTTGCCAAAGTTTGGAAGCTCTGGGCCAAGACAGGGAAATCGGAGCAGAACGTGGCAGCTGAGGGTGGGGCTTTCCTCTAGAAAGGGTGGACTTTCTGGATGACATGAGGGCAGTGTGGAAGGCAGTGGAGGCAGTGAAAAGAGCACCAGGCTGGGATTCAAAAGACCTAGAGTCAAATCCTAGCTCTGTCATCGATCACCTGTGTAGCCTTGGGTAAGTATTCAATCTCTTTGAGCCTTAGTTTCCTCATTTGTAAAATGAGTGGTGAAGTAGGCCTTTGAGGTCCCTTCTGGCTCTAGAACAAATATCCTAGGATCCCACCATATCCCTTCTCTGGGTCTCCATCTTCTTATCTATGAAATGAGGGTGTTGGGAGATAACATCTAAGGCCTCTTCTTGTTCTAAAGCTATGACCTTCCTCACCAATCTGGCCCATGTGCTGTTTCCCATACGCCACTTTCCCTGCCTTTGCCCAGGCTGTGTCCCCAATGTCTGGAATGCTATCCTTCTTCAGCTCTGCCTCACTACCTCACACCACCGTATGAGGGGTCACAGCCTTTCTGAGCTCTTTGCCTTCTCTGCCAGTTTGCTCCACAGCTATGTTCTGCATCTCAGACCCTGAAGTTCCAAATCCCAATCTTATGCTATGGGATTTCCACCTTGAATGGGAGTCTCCCCTGCCACGGAAGCTGTCCTGGGACAGGCTCCACATTTCAGGTTTGGGCTAAATCCACTATGGTTCTAGGGAGCCGAGAGGCCCACAGGGCTTCCTTCATACTTCTCACTCCTCTCTACTCCTAAAGGGACCTTCCTCCATGAGTCAGCACCATCATATACTGGCAAGAGTCCTGGATTTGGTGGTAGGAGGCTTGAGTTCAAAGCCACGCTCTGACATTCTGTAGCTCTGTTGCTAAAGGCAAGTCACTGTGCTAATCTGAGCAGCTATCTTTGCATCTGTAAAATGGGGATAACACTCGGCTTCACATTGTTGTGAAAAATAATAGCCTATATCAATTATGTCTATATGTCTTTATATAGAAATGTCTATATCAATTAAGTTTCAATTAGCACTTCCCCCTGAAATTCTGCATACCATTTCTGCTTCTTGCATGCTTTGCAACCCTGAGCAAGTGATTTAATCTCTTTATTGACTCTGGGGTCAGATACAAGGTCTTCCTTTTGCCATCTAAAAGTCTTCACACTCTGGCTCTGGCCTCCCTTTCTAGCTTCCTGTGCACTGCTCCCCTTTTGCACCCTCATCCTATCAACTACTGACCTCTTCCCTAGTCTTCCAACCTTAAAATTCCATAATGGTCCCAGCGTGTATGCAGGGGCCATTTCCCACATCTGGAAAGCATCACCTCCTCAGAATCCTCCTCTAAGAATTCCTTGTGTCATTGCTGTTGAGTAGTTTTCACTTACATCCAACTCTTCATAACCCCATTTGGGGTTTTCTTGGCAGAGGTACTGGAGTGGTTTGCCATTTCCTTCTCCAACTGAGGCATACAGCTAAGTCACTTGCCCAGGGTCACACAGCTAATAAGTGTCTGAGACCAGATTTGAACTCAGGGAGTTAAGTCTAACTGCCCTCTTAGAATCCCTATCTTCCCTCACAGCTTAGTGAAATGGAAACTTCCAATATTAGGCACCCTCCCCACTAAAGACTTTTCCCTGGTCTGCCAAATCAATTTTTGGGGGGAGTGAGAATGGAATTTATGATTTCATAGGTGTGGTAAGGAAACTTGCTCTGTAACTTGGGTCTTAAAGAGCTGTCTTTGGCCCCAAGAGTTTAAGGGAGTTATCCAGGTCCACAGCACCAGTGTTATATCAAGGGAGGATTTGAATGCAGATCTTCATGAGCACAACTCTCTAATTACTGTGCCAGGCTGTAGCCCCCTATTGTATTTAGTGTGTGTGTGTGTGTGTGTGTGTGTGTGTGTGTGTGTGTGTGTGTGTGTGTGTTTTGGGAGCTAGCATGATACTAGGGAAAGGACACTAGTCCTGAAATCAGAGGGCCTCACCTCTATCCTTCACCACCTGTGTATCTTTGAGCAAATAACCACTTTCCTAGGGCTGTTTACTCATCTGTATCAATGAGACGGCTGGGCTAAGGTCACTTCTGACATCCCTTCCAACTCTTGAAGTATGATCCTATGTAATCATTTATCTATGAAATGTTTATGTTGCCTCATTCTCTCCCCCAACAGAATGTAAGCACCTTGAGGGCAGGAACCACTTCTGTTTTGAATCCCCCCCCCCCATATAGCACAGCCACTGACACAACAGGATTTTAATAAATGCATACATGAATACATGTGTGCCTGACTAAGCACCTCAGGGCCCTTAGCTGCTAAATCACAAGTCCTTCTGGAGATACCACCATAGCTAGTCTTAGCTCCCTTGGAATTCCACTTTTGAACTCCAGTCTTCTGAACTCAAGTACATCTCTCTTTTCATGCCCAATAATGTTGAATACATACTGCCATGGTTTAATTAAATGCAAAGAAGCTTAAGAGGAACAAAAACCAGCTGTATCTTCTTCATCATTTTGCCCAAGGCTGGGTCCAGAGTCAAAAAGACCCATCTTCCTGAGTTCAAATCTGGCCTCAGACACTTACTAGGTGTGTGACCCTGGGCAAGTCACTTAACTGTTTGTCTCAATTTCGTCATCTGTAAAATGAGCTGCAGATACCACTCCAGTATCTTTGCCAAGAAAACCCCAAATGAGATCACAAAGTGTTGGACATGATTGAAATGACTGAGTCAAGGTCTCCGGAGGCCAATGTGAGCTCCCCAACCTACACAAGTCAGGGAAATTTCCCATGAAGCCTTCCTGTTCCTGGACCAGGCACACAGTTGGGCTCAGTAGTGTAGTGGATAGAGCAAGCCCTGGACCTGGAGTTAGGGAGACCTGAGTTCAGATCCAGCCTCAGACACTCACTAGCTGGGCAGCTCTAGGCAAGTCACAACCTTTTTTTTTCATCTTCCTCAGCTATGGGGATCCCAATATCCCTTACTTTACAGGGTGTAAGGTTGGAATGTGGTAATATCTGTAAAGTACTCAGCACAGGGCCTGGCTTTTAAAATGCTTGTTTCTTCTATCCCTTTACTTAGTGGATCCTGAAGCAATAAAAGCCTTGCTCTTATATCTCTTTGTAATTAACATTGCCCAGAGCGTGAATTTTCTGGCTACTATTGAAAAAGAATATAGAAAAAAGGGAGGGACATAAAGGGGAACAATTTTCACTGCCTTTTGCGGTTGTTTTAAGACTGGCTCTCCCAATAACATCAAGGCTAGAAGTGCCTGGAGTTACTCATGGACACTATCCCACTACTTTTTGGTCTAGGACCTGAGCTGGTTTGTCCCTATTAGGCAACTCAGTTTCCCCTGAGTGGGGGCTTCACAAGATTGACACTAAACAGTGCCTACATCCAAATGACAGCCCACTGAGGCTCCGAATCCCCAAGCTCCAGAGCTCTGCTAGCCTCAGTCTCACTCATAACTGAAATGATAGGTGTGAGCCACCACAACTGCCTGTTGTGAAAGCTGTTCAATTTTTAGGTGTGTCTTTATTATTTCAATATCAAAACATCAAGTTACAATCATTAAAGAAAAGGCAAACACTTACAGTATTGTTCTCTTCCATGATTTAACCCAGGCAGTAACAACTGGGCTCCCTTGTGCCCTTGAAGAATGAGTCACTCTGGGGAGCTTTGAGTGAATGAAGGCCAATTGGACTGAAGTTAAGTACTTACTCCTGGCAGGAATCTCATTAGCTCCCAAAGAATCTCTTTCCATTTCTGGACAGCTGGAGCTGGTGGGAAGATGTTCTTATCACCCAATTAGCCACAGAGTAGTTAACGCCATACTCACCTCCTTCAACTGCACCTAAAAGAGGGGGGTATGCTTGGCTGTTGTAAGTCCTCTCCCCCCCATCTGACCCCCATGCCATCTTAGATACAAATCTCTTGGGACATTCTTAACGGTGCCAAGCAGGTAGGCCATTGCTATACAACATAAGATACTTGTGAAATTTTACTTCCTCATTTTGAATGGCAGTTGGTCCTGTCTGTGGAAAGATTAGAGGGTGGTGAAGAAAAAAACATGGATGTGCAATCTGATTTTTTACTTCATCAGCTCATCTGCACCATCCCAGGTACCCATCCCCTTCCCAACTCTGTTCATACCTTCATCTCCAAGTTTCCCAGTACACTTGAGTGTCCTAGACCTCCTCACCCACTCTGGCTACATGTTTGTCCTTTGTCAGAGACTATACATTCCTGGTCACCATTTCTTTTCCCTTCTCTCAAGCCTACTCATAAACTAAATGTTGGGAGCAGTGGAGCAGGGTGGAGAATAAGATGAGAAGTCCCGAGGGGAATGAAGCATAGTGGCAAGTGAACTGACCTCAGTGGACATGGAGAAAACTTGTTTGAATCTGAGCTCTGTCACTTGCTCTCTTGGGCAAGTACCTTGACTTTCCTGAGCCTCAATTTCTCCACCTGCAAAACCAGGGAACTGTCCTCTATGCTCTCATCTTAAGTCACAATCTTTTGGTCTCAAACACACTCAACTCTCCCTAATCCTGAAAAACCCTCACCAGACCTCAGCCCTTCCCAACCTTATCATCCTATCTCCCCTCCCTTTCATAGTCAAACTCCTTCAAAAAAATCTGTCACCATCCATTACCTACTCTTCCTTTCTTCTCTCTCACATCTCAGCCCTTTGCAATCAAGCTTTTGACTTTACCACTCAACTGAAAACTGTTCTCACCAAGTTACCAATGAGTTTTAACTGCCAAATCTAATGGCCTTTTCTCAGTCCTCATCTTTCTCTGCCTCAAGGTAGCATTCAGCATTGCTGACCTTTCCATCTTCCTGAATATGTTCCCCTCTCGGTTTTCAGGACCCACTTCTCTCCATTCTCCTAGCTGACTACTCTTTCTCAGCCTCCTTTGCCCCAAATCTTGCCCCCTAGCTGTGGGTGTGCCCCAAAGCTCTTCCCTTAGTCATATGTCTATGGGGGTGTGCGGGTGTGGATATGTATTGTTTTTCGTTTTCCAAGAGGACCAATGAATGACATCATGGGATGATGATGATGTCTGAACTGAATTTAAGTGAGGCAGAGATGCATAAAGTCATCAACCTCATTCTCTTTTCTAGGGTCACTGAAGTCCAGTGATGAGATAAAAGTTAGGATGCCTGGTGATGGCCCTGGATGCAGTGGATGACCCTGGTATCTTTTTGATGTCCGACCAAGATCTAATGGCTCCACAGCACCTGCTTCACTGCCCTCACAGCCTTTTGGAATAAATTGTTCTCATCTGCCCATTCCACTGGAGAAAGTCTTCATGTGCTTGGGATAGTCACCCTGCCCAACTCATCAATGAGGCCTGTCAGTTACCCTCAATCTTGTTTAGGTCATCTGGTGAGACAGCTTACCAGCGAGTGGCTGCTGAGTATGCTACGGCTTCTTGGAGCCACAGGTGAGAACTGGGGGCCAGGTAGATGCCAAAGGTGGAGGAGCAGCCCTTAAAAGGGGTCTGCAGCCCTCACACCGGAGGGGCTAGTCCTCCAGGAACACCCTGTGTATACATGTGTGTACACACACACACACACACACACACACACACACACACACTGAGTGAGAGAAAGAGAACATGACAGAAAGTAAGAGTGTATCTGGAACTCTATTAAATTTTCAGCATGAGCATTTATACCTCAGAAGGCTAATGTTACAAATCAGTGTTTTATTGTTTTATTAATTATCTAGACTTAAGAAAATGGTGGAGAAAATGTCAATGCAGATAATTTAAAAGTGTGTCATACACTTTTTTTCCTGGATTGTTAAGCATTTACCATTTCCCTGGATCCAGCCCTGGTTTCAGTTACACATCTCTAACTGCTTACCGCTTTCTTTGGACTGGATGTTCTCTAGCCACCTCAAACTCAACAGGTCCAAACAGAACTCATTCTCTTCCCCCCCCCCCCCCAAGTGACTCCTCTTCTGAGCTCCCCTACTTCAGTTAAGGGCACCACACCCTTCTCATCACCCAGAGTCACTACTTCCTCCTCCTCCTCATCTCCTAAGTCTCACTCACCCTAAATATCTAATCAGCAATTGCTAATGAGTCTTGTAATTTCTACTTCTACAATAGCTTTTATTTCCATCCCCTTCTCTTTTCACATCAATGTCTCCAACCTAATTCAGGCCCTTTCTCTTAATTGTTCTCTATTCCCTTGGTGTCTCCCTCTCTAATCCACTGGCCATACAAGGGCCAAATACATTTCTGGCCATGTCTCTTCCCTACTCAAACTCTAAAGATTTTCTTAAACTTCTAGGATCTACTGTTTAAGCATTCTGTTTAGTTTTTAAAAACCTTCACAATCTGGCCCCAACCTACATTTCCAAACACACTATACATTATTTTTATTCCCACACTATTTTGTTGTTGTTCTGTCATTTTTCAGTCATGTCTGACTGAAAACCCTTTGGGGTTTTCTTGGCAAGGATACTGGAGCAGGGTGCCATTTTCTTCTCCAACTCATTTGCCAGATGAGGAAACTGAAGCAAGTAGGGTTAAGTGACTTGCCCAGGGTCACATACTAGTAAGTGTCTGAGGCCAGAGTTGAACTCAGGTCTTCCTAACTCCTATCCACAGCACCATGTAGCTGCCACACTATGGATCAGTCAAATTGGATCCCTTGCTGTTCCTCATTTTCTTCACCTGAGAAGTAAATTGATTGGGCTAGCACTAGATTGGTCAAGATCGCTTCAAGTTCCAAAATCAACAAACCTCTAAGCTCTCCCTCCTCCATCCCCTTCCAGTGCCCATTCATTACCCCCAGGACAGTGGCCTGATTCTCTGGGACCTTACAGGAACCCCAGTACTCATTGATGGAAGCATGATTAATTACTCAAGTGAAAAGTCACACCCTTTCCCCAATCTACCAGGTGAATGGGTTCTCTTCCTTCTCTATTTCCCTAGAACTCTGCACACACAACTTTTCTCTCCTGCCATCATCCTCTGTATCACACCTGTGTAGATGTATCAGCATTCAGAGAGGGTAAGCTCCTTGAGGACAGGAACTGTACTATCTTTATCTTCAGAGCCCAACCGAGGGCCTCAAATATAGTAACCACTTTATAAACACTTGAATTAAAAGCTGCTGTGTCCCACATTTTGCTAAGAAATGAAACAGAGCAAAGAAAAGAACAAGGCTGGTTTGAAGGCCCATTGGGGTAGACAGGAATGAATTGGGTGGCTTCCCCTCAGGGATGACCACTTGGGCATATGGTCAGGAGCATTTGGAGTCAGGGGGCCTGGGTTGGACTTCCAGCTGTATTACTTGGTCCTTGTATAACACTGGGCAAATCCTTTTACCTCCTTTAAAATGAGGTGGCTGGTCTAGGAACTAAGTCCTTGCCAATCCTAGATTCTCCAATTCCTTGTCAGCTAAGCATTGGCCACATGGCTCGGGGTTAAGCCCTGGAGGGACCTTAGTTTCAATCCAGAACTTGTTAAGAAACCTACAGCAAACTGACAAGATAATTTAAGGTTACACAAGGCAAACAGGAGCTGCAGTGGAGAGAGGCAACTTTAAAGTCAGCAAGACATGAGTTCAAGTGCCACCTAGGACACAATGGCTGTGTTACAAACCTCTCAGCGGCCCATGGCAATTCTCTAAATCACTATCCAGGAGATGCCAACCTGGATTGATAAGAGGGAGTTTCCTTGCCTGGAGTTACCTACACTAATAGAATCACATCTGGTATTAAACAAAAAAGCACAGGGAGCTGTCAAATCTAAGTACACTTTCCTCTGTGACTCAGTCACGCAAAGTCCATTCATTTTGATGAGACAGTCAATGCTTTTGCCCTTTGTAGCTGTCATCTCTAGACAAAGCTGCCTTGTCATCACTCTTCAATCTGCTATCCTATCTGCCTCTGAGTGACTGATGTGGGCTCTTTGTTATTCCTGTTCCTATCTGATCACCATCCACCAGCCAAAGGGGGCAAATTACCTTTCAGGTTTCACTGAAGTAGGAGAATGGTTACAGTTTTAAAAATCTGACCAGCCTGCACAGATGCACTACTGTAACCAGGGTAGGTCAACCAGAATCTTGTCTCAGAGTACCAATTTTGTAGTATGGAAGTCATTGGGCAGGTTAAAAAGCTGAGCTTAGCAGTTTCCTTCTTGCCCTATTCCTCAGCTCGCAACCCTTGCCTTCCCAGAAGCAACCCTGTGCTTTCCCAGGGGCTCCTCCCTCCTTCCTTCCCTCCACCAAATGTCTTTAAAAGATGTTTTGGTTTCATGTTTGTCATCACCTGCCCAAGGTAGAAAGTGGCTCGTCATGGCACTGCTCCTTAGTTTAAAAGCCACAGGAGCTGTGAGTGAGGAGGGAGAATCACCTGGTGCCAACACGGAAGGAAGACAGAGAGTAGCTGCTGGGTGCCTCTGCTAAGCAAACTTCCCCATTCTGTTTTTCTTACAGCATGTTTAGAGTTAGAGCTGGTAGGTGACCTTACATATCATCTAGTTTGACTTTGGGGAAAAAAAATTGAGGTTCAGAGAGAAGAAACAATATTATACATCCAAGCAGTGGCGATCAGGCTGCTAGGTGGCACCATAGCGCACACAGCCTGGCCTGGAGTTAGGAAGACTCTTCCTCAGTTCAAATCTAACCTCAGACACTTCCAGCTATGTGACCCTGGACAAGTCACTTAACCTTGATTGCCTCAGTTTCCTCATACATCAAATGAGCTGGAGAAGGAAATGGCAAACCACTCCAGTAGCTTTGCCAAGAAAATCCCAAACGGGTCATGGAGAGTCAGACATGAACAACTTGAACAACAAAGTGAGGATTCACACTCAGGTCTTATCTCCCATACCTGTATCCTCTATGTGTCCCAATAATGTCATCTGCTAGACAGGACCCAGGAAGGGTCTGGATGGGGAGAGAGAGTGGAAAGGGAAACAAAAGGCCATAGCTTTGGGCCTGTATCCACCCCACCTCCTCATCCCATGACTTTCTCCCTTGGAGCTAGGATTTGGAAGAGTTCTGTTTTAGAAGTGGCTGTGTTAATAGGGCTTGGCATACAGCAACTAAAGGATGCCAGAAGACTGGACAGCCCCCAGAGGGCACTGTGGACCAGCAGTTCTGTCTGCTTCATTCAGGCTGCTGATTTCTGCCCTGGGTTCCCTGAGCCTTGAAATTAGATGGGCTCCCATCCTGGGTCACAAAATCTCCAATGTTCAACCCAAGTTTATATAATGAGGTTGTGGAATGTATTTTTTAGGATAAAGTCCTGGGTACAGAGTAGGAGAGAGGAATAACAGAGAAGAGAGGTTTGCAGTCTCTCCCCCATGCAAACCCTCTAGTCCAGTGGTTCTGGGGGGAGGGGGAGTCACAGACCCCTTTGGTAGTTGGTGAAAGCTAAAGACCCCTTCCTAGAATACTTTTAAATAGTTGAAGCAAATGATAAATTTCAGTTAGAGATGAGTAAAAATGAAGATATAGAGTCTTTTTACCTAAGTTCACAGACACACACACCCCCATAGCTATCCAAAGACCCCTGAAGAATATCTGTGGACACCAGGTCGAGAGACTCTGCTTTAGAGAATGAGAGAATTGCTTCCTTGTAGGAGGTTCCAGTCTACTCCACATATTTCATCCCCTTACCTACATAATCCACTTGAGGACTCCATCTTATCCAAAATTGGCACAGTCTCAGGGCCTAGTGTCCTTGAATAGTAGGTACTTTTTTTTTAAGCTTTTTATTTTTTATTTTTTGCTTTTTTGGAGGGCAATTGGGGTTAAGTGACTTGCCCAAGGTCACACGGCTAGGTTTTGTGTTAAGTGTCTGAGGCTGGATTTGAACTCAGGTCCTCCTGACTCCAGGGCTGGTACTCTATTCACTGTGCCACCTAGCTGCCCCTGAATAGTAGGTTCTTAATAACTGAGTCACATTCAAAGAGTACTTTTAGATTTGTGAAATATTTTCCTCATCCTGCCAGTGAAGTAGATAAAATATTATCTCCCTTACAAAAATGAGAAAAGGTGTTTTTTCCTCCTCTTTTTTTTTCCTTCTTTTTTTCTTCTTTTTTTTCCTCTCTTCAGTGCCCCTAAAACATCCTTATGCCTAAGGGCATCCCCTCCCACTGTATAATGCTATAAGCTTTTCAAAGTACTTTCTTTACAAGTACTGAAAGTACTTTACAAACACAGATTATCCCAAAAGTCTTAGTGAAGTTCTCACTTTTCAAAACCAAACTATTACACTATGACTTTTAGGATACCCTGTAAGATCTCATTTGATTCTCAAGAAAACTGCAGGAGGTAGGTACTATTATCTTCCTTTTACAGATGAGGAAACTGAGGCAAATAAGTTAACTATAAATATAAGCAAATTAATAACTTTAAACTCTAAATATAAATAAGTTACTTGCCCAGTGATGGGCAAGTATTAAATGTCTGTGACCAGATATGATCTTAAGTCTTGCTGACTCTTACTCTGTACCCATTGGGGAATCTCATCAGCTCCCATGAGTTGAATCACCATCTCTACCCAGATGACATCTAGGATCTATGTATACAGCTCGTCTCTCCTCTGCTCCAGGGCACCATTGCCATCCTCTGCCCATATGTCTCTCTAACATCTGACACTTGTGCTTGTTGTTCATTTTTCAGTCATGTCTGAGTCTTTGTGACCCCATTTTGGGTTTTCTTGGCAAAGACACTGCCGTGGTTCCTGCCATTTCCTTCTCCGGTTCATTTTATAGATGAGGTAAACAGGGTTAAGTGATTTACCTAAGGCCACACAGCTAGGAAGTGTCTAAAGCCAGACAGGAACTCAAGAAGCCTCATCTTCCTAACTCCAGGCTTGGGCTTTGTCTATTACACCAACTAGCTGTCCCATGTCCAAAACAGAACTCATACCATTCTCTTTCCCCAAAACCTCTTCTCCTCCATACTTCTCCATTTCCATCAAGGGTGCCACCATCCACTCTGGCACCTGTGATCACAATCTATCATCCTCAAATTTTTCTGTCCCTCACTTTGTCCTTATTTACCTTTTTTTCTCCATTCATCACCTTTTTCTCCACTTCTAAAGCCTTAGCTTGGGCCCTCATAATTCCTGCCTGGAATACTGTAATTAAATCGCATGCTTATAGTCTCTTCCCTATGCAATTCCTCCTCCACAATCATCACCACACCAAAATCATCTTCCTAAAGCATTCACCTATCATTCCTCTGCTCAAGAACTTTCAATGGCTCCCTGTTGCCTATAGGATGAAATACCAACTTCTCAGTCATTGTAATAGTAATTAGTTTATCAGGATACTTAGCACTTAGTAGTGCTAAGTGCTAAGTGTGGAAGGTGCAAACTCTGTCCCACCGTTGAGAAGGCATGAACTCCCCTGTTGATGTGGAAGAAGGGGATTGGCTGAGGTGTGTATATAAGCAAGAATTCCAGAGACAGACAGACAGAATTGGAATGTTGCTCTGGGTGAAGGAAGAATTGTGGAGACTGAAGCTGGCTGAGAGAGAGACAAAGAGAGGGAGAGAGAGAAAGTTTCTCTCCCAGCATCTGAGAG
>CM053583.1:14987199-15017516 GCA_028627135.1 Pseudochirops cupreus | reverse complement strand
AGTGTTCACTATATTTTGTAATCTGAACTCTAAAGGCTGCTCACAGTAGCATTCCTTTGGGAATCTGCTGGTGCATGGCATTACAGTCATACATTTAAAGCCCTGCACAATCTAACTCTAGCCTATCTTTCTGGGCTCACTACACTTTCTTCCCCTTGACATAGCTTCTATTCCAGCCAAACTGACTGGCTTATTGTTCCTCGAACTCAGCATTCCACCTCCAACCTCCTTGCCTTTGTCCAGGCTTGCCTTTCTATTTTGAAAAATTTCCTCCTTAGCCTGCCTCTTAGAATTCCTAGCTTCCAATCAGGCTTGGCTCAGGCATGTGCTACCATCTACAGTAAGCCTATCCTGAGCCCCTAGTGGTTAGGGCTCTCTCCCTCCTCAAACTAGCTTCCATTTCTTTATCTAGCTTCCATGGTTTATCTTCCAGCTGAACATAAACTCCTTATAGGAGGACCCACTGCCTGTTTTGCCCTTATATCCTCCTATCACCAGGTCAGTGCCTGGTGTTTAACAACTGCTTCTTGAGTTGAACAACATGCTTACTGGACTCGATATTGAAGGAAGAAACAGTTTAAGACAAGATCCCTTCATGAAGCTTAGAGTCTAGTTCAAGGATGGGGAAACTGTGGCCCTCTAGGTCCTCAAGTGCAGTCCTCTGACTGAATACAAACTTCACAGAATAAATCCCCTTAATAAAAGGATCTGTTCTAGAAAACTTGGACTGGGTCAAATGGCTGAACCCAAGGACCTAGAAAGCCACATGCGGTCTCAAGATCACAGGTTCTCTACCCCTGGTCTAGTTCAAGGTTATTTGACCTTGAATTCAGCCTTGGAACTTAGGCCCCTGCCTGCTAGACTGACCCAGCTCCCTGATAACCAATGGATTCTCTTGCTGCTGTAACTAGATTCTACCCAGCACACCATTCTCCAAATTGAGTAGATGTGTGTCAACCCCTTGAAACTTGCCCTCTCCACATCAACCCACCATCCCAAAATATAGAGAAATGCTCCCCAGATATGTCTGCAGGCACTGGTGTTCACACATCTTATTTTTTTTTATTTTTGTACAAAAATATTTTTTTTTTAAAGTAAGCCATGATCTTGTCTGTCCCATGGCAGATAATATACTGAGCTTAGGGAAAATGCCTTTCTAGGCACATCCCAACCCCCTCCCTCACTGACCTGTAAGGAGGCTCAGCAGTAACACACTCAAAAGAAGAGGGGGGGGGGAGGGCAGCCAACTGCATTCCTATGAATCCCTGAGCTGGAAGGAAGGGGAATAAAAGATGCACAGAACTTCACGTATGTTTTTCCTGGTCTCGCCACTGCCTAGACACAAGGAAGGGATGCACAAAGGAGAGGAGAGTGAACAGTATCAGCATGATGTTTACCTGTGAGAGAAGAGAGGGAAGGATAAGCACCAGGCCAGTACCACCTCAGCCACAGCAGTCACTAGGGTGAGGTAACAAGAGCACCAAGATCTGTAGGGTGCTAACAGCACTTGTACTCCAGCAGGTCAGAACAATGGAGCATCTAATAAGTTAAAACAAGAAGCTCAGAGGCCATATTTCCTCCTCACTCCAAGGGAGTTCTCTTATCTGACCTTACCCTAATCCCTCTCCCAGAGCCAGCATGTGCAACCCAGGCTCTCTCTTCCTTCACTATAGGACCTTGCATTCTGAAATCTCCCGACTCCAATCTGAATTTGTCTTTGAAGTTGATCTGAGGGCTACTTTCCTCTGATGCAGTGTGTGCTACTACCCTCAAATGGTAGGGATTCTTGTTATGGCCATGTCTTAGAAGACCCATATCTTTGGGCACCTTGCTCATTACAAAATATTAAGAGCTAAAATGAAAAGTGTATAGCAACTGTTGATAAGCTTATAGTGCTAGAAAGGAGCACCAAGGCCATTTAGTCTAATCTCCTTACTGTACAGGGAAGAAAACAGGCCCACAAAGATGAATTGACAAACTGAAGGTCATACATGTATTAGACTCCACAATCCCTGCTAGTCCAATCCCTCCATTTTCCATGTACAGAGAGAAAGCAACTCACTCAAAGTTGCACAGCTGGTTGTTAACAGAGCTGAAATTTCAACTCCTCTTCTGATTCCCAGGGAGGCTTACTAAGAGCCAGTATTCTTAGGAACGCTTCTAAATGAGCCTCCAGGGACATGTGAATTTCTACAGAGTGCTTTTGAGAAAAGAAGGCACCATATAAGGAAAAGAACCCTGGCTACACATCCTGGCTTTGCCTCATCACCTGGGTGACCTTAAGGAAATTATTTACCTGAGGCCCAGGTAGTTTCTCTCACCTATAAGAAGAAAGGCTTGAGCCAGATGACCTCTGAGGGCTGCTCACAGTTTGGATTCTATAATCTCATTTCAGCCTCAGGAGAGGACAGCAAGGTAGGCAAGAGAATTCTATTCATTGGACAGATGAGGAAACAGAGGACCATAGTGGTTCCAGTATCATGGGCACAACCCCATTAGCTAATGAGTGGCAGAGACAAGACCTTAATCTGGGTTTTCTGCGTCTCAGTCCTTGGCTATTTCAAGATAAAGCACATGCTAAGAAGTTTGACTCAATTCAAGTCCTCTGGTTTTACTGTTTATAAGATAAATAAAAAGTTTCTAGTTTCCCTCGCCCCTCCCAAGGTTGGGTTTATCAGCCTTCTTGTGTCATGGGAACATGGACATAAATCTGGAAGGGACCTTAGAGGTCACAGAGTCTAAACATCTCATTTTACAAAAGGGGAAACTGAGGCACCAAGCGATTAAGTGATTTGCCCAAAATCACACAGGTCATAAGGGGTGAAAACAGGATTCAACCCCAGGCCCTGAGTCTAAACCCGGCAAACATTCTGCTGCACGGAGCTGCCTCTCCTTTTTGACTTACTTTACTGCTGGCAACCTTAATCCAGGAAACCCTCAGCCACAGTCCCTCACGGGGAGCTCCTCACACTACAGATAGTAAGCATACAATCATCTTTTTTCTCCCATCTTCCCCCTTCTCTCATTTATTGTTTATCCTCTTCCCCAGGGGCCAGGCCTTCTCATGCAGGGTGAGGGAGAGGTAGCCACAGGGATGTTACTTACGTAAGTAGGGTCCCCCTGGAATGGCCCCTTGATGAGGATGAAAATGGGGAACTGCAGAAATGCAACCACTGAGGATAACATCATCGCTGTCCCATAGATCTTCCCAAAGTGCTGGGAAGGAAAGCTGCAGAGAAACATGGATCTGCCCAGTAAGTCATCCTGCCCCTCCCACTTCAGGGGCTTCTCAGTAACTCATGCCTTACTGCCCCCTTCTCCTATTCTTTTCTTCTAGGCCAGCGGTTCTCAACCTGTGGGTTATGTTCAATTTGTAACAATGAAAATACATCCTGCATATCAGATATTTACATTATGATTCATAACAGTAGCAAAATTACAGTTATGAAGTAGCAACGAAAATAATTTTATGGTTGGGGGTCACCACAACATGAGGAACTGTATTAAAGGGTCGCGGCATTAGGAAGGTTGAGAACTACTGCTCTAGGCTCAGAATCCCAGCATTTTAGAAATGGAAGGGACCTGTGAGATTGCCATGTTCAATCCACTCATTTTACAGAGAAAAATTGAGGCCCAGAGAGACACTTATAATAAAGATTATAAGTAACTGAATCAAGACTTGAACTCTGGTGAACCTTGAACCTTGGTCTCTGGTGTAGAGGAGCTCTAATGCCAGGGTGGATGATTTTCCTAGGGTGGCTGCCATCTCTACCAATGCACAGTGTAGCTTATCCATACTTGGTTAAAGGATCTTTGAGTTTCCATGCCCTCCCCATCATTTTTTTTTAAGTTAATGGCTTCTCTTAGAATTTTTTAAAAGATGAAGTGGGGAAAAAAATGTCCATTAGCTAACCTTCTGGAGATGACTAGCCTTCAGTACTAAAAGGTGCTAGTGACATTATCAACATCTTCTCACTACAAAGAAAGTGCATTACCCATTCTCTTTAATGAAATTCCCTATAGCCCTATGAGGCAAATAGGCCAAGATAATCTTCATTTTAGAAGGAAATTGAAGGTGAGAAAAGTAAAGGGATTTCCCCAATGTCCCACACTTAGTGAAAGGTAGAGTCAGAACCAAATACCAGGTCTGGCCTCCAGGCTCACATTCTTTCCCTTCTACCTCATGGCCCCCGTCCTTGGTTTTCAGATCTTATCATCTCACTATCTTCCCAGCTCTATCTTTACATTTCCAGTGACCTCCAGCCTCCCACTCTTCCCTCCAAAAAACTCACCGCAGAAACTTCGAGTAGAAAGAGTCCACCCCTTAGCTGATCCCCTCTCTCTATCACACCTATCAAGTAAGTAGCTCACTTCTGGCTTGATGACCAACAGGAGGGAGAACTCATAACTTCCAAAGTCAGCCCACTCTATTTTGGGGACAGCTATGATTTTTAGGAAGTTTTCTTGACCTCAAGTCAAATTAACTGCTTTGTAACTTCAATCATTTCTCCTGGTTCTGCCCTGTGTGGCCAAACAGACTGGGTTTGAGTCCCCCTTTCACATGACAGATACTTCAACAATACTTACTTACATACTTGAAGTACTTTAAGAACTAATCCAATCTCTCATGAATCTTCTCTTCTTTAGACTAACCATCCCTGGTTCTTTCAACCCATTGTCCTATGGCAAGAATTCAAGACCTTTACCATCTATGTTGCCCTCAAGCTTACTAACATCAAATCTGGAACCAAGAACTGAACCCCAGAATAGAACCAGAATAGAATAATATGGAAATGACCATTTTCCTAGTCTTGGACCTTATATCTCTCTCAATCTAATCTAAGATTTGTTGTACTTTTCTTGATGGCTATATCAAGGCAGTAATTCTTTAGCTTAAAGTGTACTCAATCCCCCACATCTTAATCAGAAAAACTCCTGTAGGTACAACTACCCTCAGATTATCCTTACAGTCAAGTGAGTTTTTTTTCAACTCAAGTGAAAAGCTTTTGGTTGATCTCTATTGTTTCATCTTGGTGGGGTAACAAGCATACTGGAGAAAGGACCGGCTTTCGAATCAGGAAGATCCAGGTTCAAGTCTACATACATACATATACATATACATATACATGTATGTGTGTGCACACACAAGTGTGTGTGTGTGTGTGTATTAGTATATCTCCCTATATACAGATAAAATAGTATATATATGATATATGCTATTTTATCTATCTATGTATACATAGAGAGAGATACTAATATATAAGCTCAGGAAAAATAGCATATATGTGTATGTGTGTATGCACACATACATATGTGTATGTATATATTGTGTATGTGTGTATGTATATGTGTGTGTGTATACACACACACACACACACACACACACACACACACACACACACACACACACACACACGATTTTATCCTGAGCAATTGCAATTCACTTAACTTCTTAGCACCCCCTAGAAACTCTCAAGGACTAAGTGGCAGAGGTACCAACTTGCATTGGTAACACTTCATGTGGGAGCTCATCATATCAACAAAATCACAGGCTAAATCTATGTCCCTTGGCTTCATCTTAGCAGATGAAGGCCAACATTCTATCTTGTCAAGTTCTTTCTGAATCCTGATCCACCACCAAACTCAATGAAGATATCAGCTCTAGGGAAGCAGGCTCATCTTCCCTTGGTTTTGTGTACCCAGTGCCTGTTGTTGTTCATGTTTATGCTTCATTTTTTAAGAGGACCAATGACCTCATGCAGTGACTTGCACAAGGGTTGGATGCAAGGCAGGGCTGCACAAAGTGATCCTCCAGTGTTACCAAAGTCCAGTGGCAGAACAAAAGTCAAGACCATTGGTGATGCATCAGATGCAGTGGATGAGTTTGGCATCTTCAATGTCTAACCAAGCTCTAAGTGCTCCACAGAGCCTATGTTAGCCAGCTTCATGGCCATCCAAAGCAATGGTTCTCCTCCACCCATTCTTCCATGGGAAGTTTTCATATGCTTGGGGTAGACAACCCTAACTAGAGTTGCAACTATAGGCTTGAGATCTATAGGTTTCCGTCAACCTGACAGCCCATCTGCCAGGACAGTTTTACAGAGTGTGGCTACTGTGCATTCTCCAGCTTCTTGGAGACATGAGTGAGAGTAAGGTGACAAGTGGACACCAAATTTAGATGAGCAGGTTTGAAAAGAGTTCAGCAAGCCCCTACATAGAGGTTCTAGTCCTCCCTGCACACCCTATACACCCTAGCACATAGTAGGTACTTAATAAATGTTTGCTAAGCAATGGATTTATTCAAGTTATCAGTAATAACCTCAAGCAGAAGAGAAGTAAGCTAGATTCCTAGGTACTCCACTATTTTAAATTAACACTGAAACTGTTAGTGACTATTCCTTGATTGTCGACATCGATCCAATTCCAAAGCTAACATTCATCATCTAACTCTGCCCCCTTCTTGTTTATCTCTCATCCATCCTTTGACCCCATTTCATAGGGGCTAGAATGGATACTCTCCCTTTGCCCTAGAAAATACACACATATTTACACTTCCCACCTCCCTGCCTTAGCCCCACTTAC
This sequence comes from Pseudochirops cupreus, assembly GCA_028627135.1. NCBI lineage: Eukaryota > Metazoa > Chordata > Mammalia > Diprotodontia > Pseudocheiridae > Pseudochirops > Pseudochirops cupreus. Next base: position 15,010,934 of record CM053583.1, on the reverse strand, counting down.
GCCAGAGTGAGGAAGGCAGCATTCCCTCCAAACAGGAAAGACCGACTGATAACTTGCAGGACGAAGGTGAAATATTGGAGTTTAAGGATGGGAGTAGAGGCACAGATGGAGAAGCCAAGGCACAACAGGGATGTCAAAGCCAAGGATGGGAAGGTAGAATGAAGGTCTGCCATAGACCCTGGAAAACCTGGTCAGGAAAGAGATTCTGGTTTAAATCAGAGTAGAAATACAGGCAGAGGTACAAGTTGGAAGGTTGAAGGGCTCAGGAAAAAGGGGAGAAATAGGGGGAGAAACCTCAAGGGAAGAGCAAGATCCATGAGGGTAGACGGCAGGGGCAACAGGCTTTGTATTGCCAATGGTACATTTAAGCAGGTAAAACAACGTTTTTTAAGCAAGTAAATCAAGAAACTAATCAAATTGTAAGTTTCTTTCCCCACTCCCCAGGCTACCTGTTCCCCCAGATTGGTCTATTCTCTTTCCCATTTATTGCATCATAGTATCCTGCCCATGGACTAATTCTGTCACTAACATGAGACAGATGTTGGTTCTCTCCATCCATCAAACCTTGGATTCTGAGAAGTCACCCAGCCCTTAGGTCTCCTTCTTCCCAACGCCACTGCCCCATTGAATGTGTATTACAGTTTATCAAAGACACTAGAATTACTCATTTTGGCTCTAGGAAGGAGGGAAAGGAGGCAAAAAAGTGGGAGAAAGTAGACAGAAGAAAACAGGTTTGTAGAAGGGGTTCCAGGACCCTGGACAGAGACACAGTCTCACCTCTTTGTCTTGCCTCTTGCTGGTATTTTTTCTTAAGGCAGTCCAACATGATTCCATTCCAGGGAGCACACAGCACCCCAAAGAGCTGAGTGATGGCAAAGGCATTTGTATAGCTGCTGACTGCAATGGTTAAGGGGTGGTAGTAAAGAAGAATCAGATCTGAGCAGAGGAATGTCTGCCCTACCTGCCCCTGTTGTACCACCCCAAACGCATGTTTTTCTTGACCTTTCTTGGTATCCACCATGCTTTAGTACAGTGTCTGGAAGATAGTGAGCACTTAATAAATGCTTAATAAAAGCCAGGGATGGTGATACATGCCTGTGATCCCAGCTAGCTGGGAAGCTGAAAGCAAAGGATCTCCTGAGCTTGGGAGCTCTAAACTGCAGTGCATTATACTCACTGGATGTCCACACTAAGTCTGGAATCAATGTAGTGAGCCATTGGGGAGGGATAGTGGAAACCATAAGGTTGCTCAAAGAGAAGAACTAACCCAGGTCCGAAATGGAGGAGGTCAAAGCTCCCATGCCAATGAGAGAGGGATTAGGCCCATGAACAGCCCCTGCCTCTCCAGTCTGGGTGAGAGAGGAAGGCTCGGGCCTTTTAAAAAATTTAATAAATGCTTGCTACTGCTGATAGTGATGATGAGATCAGCTAATCCAATGCTTTCACTGTACAGGAGAAGCAAACAGGCCCAGAGAAGGTAAGTGACTTGTCTAAAACGACCAATGAATCAGTGGCACAGGCAGGGCTAAAAACCAGGGCCCTCTTCCCTCATAGGCTAGTGTTCTTTGCACATCTGTATTAATGACATTCTGTCCCCACAAGGGCTGACATAATGGAAAGATGCTGGTTGTGCCAAGAGATGCAGCTTCCAATTCCATCCACCAAGGGATCATGAACAAGTCATTCAACTCATTGAAAGGCAGTCCAGTATAGTAGACAAAGCAATGGACTTGGAAGTTAGAAAATCTGCCTTTGTGAACAAGGTGGCAGTGGCAGTTATGTGAGCCTGCCTCAGCAATTAAATTCCTTCAACCTATAAAATGGGCTCAATGATTTTCCCATCTATTCCAACTCTAATTCTATGACCCCATCGTCCATGGATCTTTTTTCTCATCAGCAAGTTGAGGATAATCCCTGTAGTCCTTACTTCCCACAAAGTGCTTTCAAGGAAAGCGCCTTGGAAACCTTAGAGAGCTAAAGAAACAGGAAGGATTCCCATTGGATTCAACATCCCTTGCGAGCATCAGAACTTGGGCCAATGAGATCTCCCCATCACACCTGTGTGACATCCCCACTAGGCCCAACAGCCCCTCATCTGCTTTCCAGGCAAGTACCTAGATGCTGGTCCCCATGGGCCAGACGGTTCAGCGTGGGGTTGAGGGTGCCAATGAAGAGGTAGTGCCACAGCTGCATTGAAGAGAACCAGACCAGATGCCAAAAGAATCGCCAAGACAGCACACAGCTCCGGAAGGAAGGTGGATCACTCTGGTCAGTGCTGGCTGTCTCTGATAAAGAAAGAAGAACCTTGACATGGTTGGGAGGGAAGGGAGGGAGAAGGGAAGACTACAGAGAATAGAGAAAATGGAAATCTGGAGAGATTGTGGCCAGAGGCTGAGCAGTGGGAGAACCTGTAATAGCAGGCAACTAGGTGTGGCAGTGAATAGAGCACTGGACTTGCAGTTAGGAAGATTAGAGTTCAAATCCTGCATCGGATACTTTAGTTGCATGACCCTGGTCAAATCATTTAATCTCCCTGTTTCTCAGTTTCCCCGTCTGTAAAATGGGGATAACAATAGCACCTGCCTCACAGGATTTCTATGAAGATAAAATGAAATAACCTATATAAAAAAACCTTAAAATGCTACACAGATGTTAGATATTACTATGGCCTATACTGGCGATATTGGACATGGTGTGGTATAGAGGAGAGACCACTGAATGTGGAATCAGGAAGGCCAGAGTTCAAATTTATCTCAGACTCTTACCAGCCCGTGTGACCCTGGACAAGTCACTGAGCCTCTCCATGCCTCAGTTTCCTTTGGTATAAATGAGGAGGTTAGAATAGATGGCTCGTAAGGCCCATTCCAGTTCAAAATCTATGATCCTCTATCTACCACCCAGCCATTCCTCATATTACTTTACCCTATGCTCACCTTTGTGTCCAAATGAACAAGAAGCAATTCACCATTGTGAATCTTATGAGTTGGAATGGACCTCAGAGGCCAGTTAGCCCAAACCAAACCTTATTAAGAAACCTCTCTACAAGTGGCCATCTTGGCTCCCCTTAAAGACCCATAGGCAGGAGGTCAGCCACTCCATCCAGTACCAGTCCCAGGCCATTTTGGAGTGGCTAGAATTGTTAGGAAGGTTCTCATTGTAGTGAGTCTGAATCAGTCTCTATAAAACTTCCACCTCTTTATTGTCCTTCGTGCTTCCATCTGGGATCAAATAGAACAAGCCTCATTCCTCTTGAAAAAACAGCCCTTCTATTGAAGGCAGCCATTATATCCCCCCTGCCTTTATCCAGCTGCCTTTCTCCACATTAAATATGCCTAGTTGCTTCACCTGATCTTCCCATCACCACACTGTCCTAGTACTCTACCATAAATGGGCTTCACTTTGGCAACATCTATCCTAAAATACGGCTTCCAAACTCAATCAGAGTATGCCTAATGGGGTCTGATTGAGGATTCCCTCTGCCTGCAAAACTTTCTCCCCTTGAATACCCCTCCATTAAAAAGTACTACCTCCTCCACGAGTTTCTCTGATGCTCCCATCCAGAAGTGGCCTCTCTTTTGGAATTCCCATCACCCTTTTGCTATTATTCTCATAGCACTTCATGTTGTTGTTGTTGTTAAGTCACTTTCAGTCATGCCTGAGTCTTCCTGACCCCATCTGGTATTTTCTTGGCAAAGATACTGGAAGGGTTTGTCATTCCCTTCTCAGCTCATTTTACAGATGAGGAAACTGAGGCAGACAGGGTTAAATGACTTGCCCAAGGTCACACAGATAGTAAGTGTCTGAGGCTGGATTTGAACTCAGGAAGATGAGTCTTCCTAACTTCAAGATCAGTGCTCTGTGTCTTTGGTGCCACCTAGCAGCCCCAGGGCACTTAGTACACCCTGTCTTGTTTGTCATGCATCCTCCTAAACTCCTGAAGAATGGAGACTTTGTCTTAATCTTGCCTGCCCCTTAGGAGGCTTCCCATAATGAGTGCTCAAAAAAGGCTATACAGAATATTCCAAGAGTATTTGACTTAGAATCATGAGACCTGGGTTCAAAATCTTCTCTAACATTTATAAGCTGGGTGATCATAGAGAAGTCCTTTAAGCCTCTCTGAAACCATTTTCCTCATCTTTAAAATTGTTGTTGTTTTTTTAAAAATGCCAACCACCTGCCTCATGGAGTTGCTGTAAGGAAACATTATATTAGCCTGAAAGTAATAGAGAAATGGCTTCTCACTTATTTGGTCCAAGACCTCTAATTATCATCATGAAGAACTCCTGGGATGGACAGTCTCTCCAAGGCATACAGAAGGCAACTCCTTTATCATTTAAGCGTCCAATGCTAGCTGATTCACATCGACATAGTGCTTTAAGGTTCGCCAAATGCTTCCCATATATTATCTTCTTTGACCTTCACAATACCTTCAGTTTGCTATAATCACTGCTGAGGGGCATAAAGCTAATACTGCCTGAGGCAGGATTTGAACCTTAGTCTTCCCAAATTCAAGCTCTCTGTCTTAAAAATCAACTAGCCACCTAATCTGAAAATGCTTAAAAAATGCTTAAAAACTTAGAAAATTGCCTGAGGACACGGAGAGGTCAAGTGATTTCCCTGTGTAGCAGGATGGAGTAAATAGTGATGGATCCAGGTTCAAATCCAGCCTCTGATCCTTACAGATGATAAGACCAAAGGCAAATCACTGCTTTTAAGCCTCAATTTCCTCACATGTAAAATGGAATAATACCAGTAGTAACTATTTCATAGGGTGCTATGCGGCACAGATGACATACACATAAATATAAATGTATATGTATATCTCTTAGATGATCTATACATATAAATAAAGCAATTTGAAAACCTCAAGATGTAACATAGGGGGTCCTAAAAAAGTCTGAGTCTTAAAGCTATCAGCTTTGAGCTATTAAAGCTTAAAACTGTACTGATATTTGGACACACTACTGAGTAAATGTTAATTAATAACAATGATAATAATGTATCATGCAAGATTTGAACCTACATCTTCCTTACTTTAAGGTCAGCCTTCTCTACTAAACTACATTCTAATTATCAATAGTAAGTATTTGTTGAATAAATGAGTAAGATCAAGAGGAAGAGAAATATAGATTGGAATGGGGGAGAGGGAGGGAAATCAGGGATTATCAATTTTGCGTAAGTGTCAACAGATGTAGGATGACAACTTCCTTCTTTGTGGAAGCAGGGAACTATGAGTGTGAAATACTGCATACTCTCAGACTCGGCTGACATACTGAGTGGTGTTGCTGAGTTGCCTTCCCCTCTCCACTGCCCCCTTCTTTCATTCTTTGTTAAGGAACAGAGGAAGAGAGACAGACAGAGACAGAGACAGGGAGAGACAGAGACAGAGATCTGAAAATGAAAGTGATACAAAAACAGATGGCAAGAAAAAGGTTTAAAAAGGGGGGAGGCTTAGAGAAAAGGGTCCCAACAAGAGGTAGACTTCTGAGAAGGACAATGAAGTGTGCATTGACTGAGGATGACCAGGTGAAGGAAAAGGCAGAGAAAGAGTGAATGCAGTTGACAGAAAGAGGGGCTCCAAGCTTACCTTGCTGAACAGCTGGGGAGGGGGCATTGGCTTCCTGCCTCAGTTCCACCTTTTCCTTCCTGGTGTCTTCACCTTTGGTTCCTTGGGATCCCTCAGCTCCCCTTGAACAATTAATGCTGAGGAAAGAGGTGCCCCCATCCAGCCCCCAGAGCACAGTCAGGTTTTCTTCAACAGCATGTCTCAAATATCCACATTGCCATGTACTCTACTAGGCACTGGGGGTAGGAAGACCAAAAATAGTCCTTGCCTTGAAGAAGCTAACATTCCATTGGGACTGGGGGAGCTCATAGATAACCGTAAAAGAAATCCTGTGTTCTTGGGGGTCGGGGTGGGATTCTGGTCAGGATAACTTGCTGGAATGTGAGACAATTTTGTTTTTCATTCCCCATACCCTACTACTCCACCACATGCCCCTCTACCCTCAGTGCCCTGGGGTAATAATGTTGGCCTCAACCTCTGTCCTGTCTCCCATCAGATCCTGAGAGGTGACTCTGCCTAGGGAAAAGGCTAGACCTTACCCATAGCTGTAGTTGGATGGCAATGGAAAGGGTATATGCCCCCTGGGCATGAGGAAGAAAGTCCGGATGAGATGCCAAATGCTAAAGGCACAGAGGATAAAGAAGGAGATCTGGAGTTTCAAGCCCTGCTCATAGAGAAGCTGTAGAAAGAAGAGGAGTAGGTCAGCAAGGATGTAGCACCTTAACCCAGAGGCTCATTCAGTCTAGTGTCTTGGGAATGGCTACCCTGAGGACATCCATGTATGAGTGAGAACCAGCTTCATGATCTAATAACTATCTCCTCAGGATGGTTGGAAAGGTCTGGGCAGAGCCTTTTAGAACCCCAAAATCTCTTCCTTACCTTATGCTAAAACACACACACATTCTCACACACATACACTCACACACCCTCTCACACGCACACTCACACACACACACATACACACACTCATATACACACACACTCACACATACATACACACACATTCACACACACTCTCTCACACACACACACATACACATTCACATACGCACACACTCACACACACACACATACACACTCACACACACACACACACACATACATACACACACACACATACACACTCACACACACATACACACATTCACACACACTCACATACACAAACACACTCTCTCACACACACATACACACACACACACACTCACACATACTCACAAAGAGTAGACACAACTTCAAGACAAGCCAACAACAACATACATACATGTGTATGCATAGACAGATGAACCTACACACATACTTTCTGTATAATGTTGCCTCTTTGACTAGAATACAAATTCTCTGAGGTTGGAGACTATTTCACTTTTCCCTTGGCATCTACTGCTCCCAGCACAGTGCTTGGCACGTGGGAGGTACCTGATAACTGCTTGTTAATTGACTGATCAATCTCAGTGAGAAGAATGTGGGATGGCCGTGCGACCTCTCAAGATCAGGGGCACCATGGGACTAGATGATGAACGTGTCTGTTTGGAGTTTCTGGGAGCCTCCTCACATCTGTGAGGACCATACAGCAGTGCCAGGGCAGCACAGGCTGGTGATCGAATGGCAGGAGTCATGTGGGGTCAAAGCTCGGTGTGGGATGGCAGAGGGAACACTAGCTCTTGAGTCAAAGGGTTGAATCTGGCTTCAAATTCCACATCCACAGGAAGTAATTTAGCTTTCACAGGCCTCAATTTCCTTATCTGTCAAACAGAGGTTGAAGCAGCTAGACTCTAAACTCCCTTCCAGCTCCATGGCCATACAGACCCTCTTCTCTTCTGGCCTGGGTCAACCTCAATGACTTCAGACCTATGCACTCAGTCTGAGTGTTTGCTTCAAGACCCACATTAACTTCAATGGGCTCATTGTGCCTGGAAATCCAATCCAGCATTTATTAAGTGCTTACTGTGTACACAAGGCATTATGTCAGGTTCTAGGGTTATAGGGGGAAAAAATGGTTCCTATCCACAAGAAGCTTATATTCTGTGGGGTGGCAGGTTGGGACATGCAACAGGTATATAGATATACACGACAGGAGGAAGAGAAAGAACTCAAAGGAGCAGGAAAGGGTTCCCAAAGAAGATGGCCTATGAGCTAAGCCTTAACAGATCCCATGCAAAAGAAAGAGGAGGGAGATGGAGACCCAACAACAGGCCATTTTGGCTGGGAGAGTATGGAGGGGATTCAAGCACAATGTGCCTAGAAAGACATACGGGTATGAGACTAGATATAGGGCCAAGGACTTCCTCTTATCTTATTTCATCTTAAAGATCATAGGTAGTCATGAAAGTTTCATGAGTAAGGAGGTGACATCAGAAGATGGATAGAAGGGAGAGAATGGAATCCAGGAATCAATTAGGAGGCTAAGAGAAGAAAGGAAAGTAGGTCACAATGAAGGGTACAAAAATGACAAGTCTGCCCAGTAGCTCCATTCTATGGGGAAAAAAATGAGAAAATGCCCCAAGTCCTTGAAAGAAATCACCTGCCACTCTGGTCAGCCTCTCTCTGAAAGTATTTCAAGGATAAGGTGGAGGGAGGGGAGAAGGGAGGAATAAAAGTACCTTAATAATGAGAAAGATGGCAGAGGAGGAGTCGAACGCCCCATTGTAGAGGGTGATTATGGTAGATCGATGTTTACCAAACAGGTTCCCCACCTGGAGGATGGATAAGCAACGAGCCTTTAATACGTATCCACGCGTATACAATGTGACCCTTGAACACAGCTCCTGACCAGAGGCCTGTGTAGGAATACCTCTAACCTCTGTGGGTCACAGCTGTGGGAGCCCAGTTCGGAATGTGGCCTCTTCTTCCTTTGTCCTTGTCCTTTCCCTCCCCACCTTACTTTCAGGGAAAAGAGCAACAGAGTAGGGACACACCTGCAAATTGGTAAGCAGAAACAAAATGCCTCCAACGGCGAGCATTGGGAAGGCCACAAAGAGCATCAGAGCCGTACCTGGAAAGAACAGACAGAGGTCACAGGAGCTTCAGACTCAGTTCGTTTCTGCTACTCCTCCCTTACCTGAAATCAAATTCATAGGCCCAAATTCAAACAGACCTTAGATCTGGAACTTCTCTGGTCTCCAAGGCCTACCCTATGCTACTGCACCTCCAGGAAACCCACTCTCTTCTTCCCTTCCTTGACCTCTTACAGACCTCTAAAGTCTCATAGGACTTTCAGCCTTTGCCCCATAATTCCACAATTAGCTAGTCTGGAATCATTCTCTAGGTAATAGGCTGAAACCATTAGAACATCAATACCAGTTTCCTCCTCTCCCTGCCCTGAAGGCTAAAGGTGATTTATCCACCCCTTGGCATTCTGCCAGGCTGACAAGGACAGGGCTCCCTACACACCTTGGGATATTTTCAAGAGGCCAAACTGAAGAGGGGAAAAGAAGGATGAAGATATTCCTGTTTACTAGAGGAAGGTAGGTGGAACAGTAGAGAGAACACTGGGCCTGGAGTCAGAAAGAATACAGACTCAGACACTTACTAGCTTTGGGACCTTGGGCAAGTCACTTAATCAGTCTGCCTCAGTTTCCATAACTGTATGTTTTTTGCAAAGCATCTGGGGTTAAGTGACTTGTCCAGGGTCACACAGTTAGTTGAGTGTTGGAGGTCACATTTGCACTCAGGGCCTCCTGACTCCAGGGCCAGTGATGTATCTACTGCACCACCTAGCTGCCTTCCACAACCATAGAAAGGGCATAATAATAGAATCTACATCCCAGGATTTCGAGGATCAACTGAGACAATATTTGTAAAGAACTCAGCACAGTGCCTGGGACCTAGCAAGTGCTTAAAGACTTATTCCTTTCCCCTTTCCCTTCCCTTACTGCAGCTTGGCCTAGACTCTAGAGTTCTCCTAGTTTCCACACTCCGTGTCCCTTTGGGGTCATTCACACTCCCCTTATTTCTGGGAACTTCCACCCACTCCAGACTTCCACCTTTCACAAAACCCCCTCCCCAAGTGGCCCCTCAGTGCTCATGTCATGCTCTCAAAGTACCAATATCAGACCAGATGACAAATCTAGTCAAGAAGCTCATAGCATCTTGGTCTCAGAGTTGAAAGGCCATTTGATGTGACACCCTTACATTAAAGGTGAGGAAAGTGAAACCCACACAGAAAAGGGATTTCCTCAAGCAAACATGGTTGGTAAGAGAGAGAAGTGGGACGGAAGCACAAGTCAACTTCCCCCTGTATATCATATGACATGGAGTTGGGGAATCCCAGATATATGACCTTGGACAAGTCCTTTCATCTTTGACTCTTGATTTCTTTGTCAAATGGGAATAATAGAGGCCCATTCTATCAAGCTTACAGGATTATTTTAGGTTTCCAATGAGATGTTCATGAGGACACTTTAAAAAGCACCACCCTTGATCAAACGTAAGAGAGCCATAAACATCACTGGCACAGTCCAGTTAAGGGAATTAATAGGCATTGTCCCTAAGACATTAGTGCTTAAGTGGTGACCCAGGAAAGATTGAGGAGATATGAAGTACCTAAGCCCAGTTCCTGTCCCCCCCTTCTCCCCCTCAACACCGCTGTGCTTTTTGGTCTGATATCCCAGCACTGCGAGGTCCTGTGACAAGCATCCTGCTCTCTTCTATTCAGTTGGCACTCACCAGCAGAGGAGACAGCTATAAGAAGCGTGGCCACCCCATAGAGAAATCTGAAATGCAGAACAGGAGAAGGGACTTGTTGGGAGAGAACACTCAGGCCCCAGAGTGAAAGAATGCAGACTCTATATTCCCTGCTTAGAGTCCACTTTTTTGTCAATTGGGGTTTTTTTTTTTAATTTTCTTTTTGTTGTTCAGCAAGAGATGGACAAGACAGATTCTCTTCTCCCCTTCTCTGCAGTTCCATGGCTGTAGAAGACCTAGGTACAGGGAAAGCAGCCAGCCCTGGGGGGAAGGAAGGGGGAGGGAGAAAGGGGAAAAGATTTAAAGAGTCAGTCCACAAAAAGGACTAGGTACAGTCATGAGGAAACAAGGGAAATTCAAAATGAGGTGATTAAAGAGAATGAGAGGATAAAGAAAGTGATCAAGGGCCCTGGCTTGTCTCTCCAGAAGGCTCTCAAGTAGCTTATAATCTTGGGAACAGCACATACCATGAATGGACAGAAAGAGGGTTCCTTTCACACTAAAACCAAAACAAAGCAAAAAAAAAACTAACAAGTAGCTGGAGGATCAGTAAGGGTATTTCTAGGCAGTGTGGTTCAGTGGAAGGAGCCCTGATCTTTGACCCAAGAAATCTAGGCTGGAGGCACAGCTCTGAAATGTATGAGTTATGTGACTCTGGATAAGTCATTTCACTTTTGTGACTGACTGAGTTCTCATCTAGGTAGTACCAGCTTTTACTATCTGCCTCCTCAGTTCTGGTATGGAAAAGACATCGTAAGCTTTAAGCCACAATAGAAATGTGAGCTCTTATCACTACAAAACACATTTCTTACCTCTAAGAACAAGACCAGACACACCCTAATAATCCCCACCAAGAAGAAGGAAGACAATGTTAATGTCGTTATCTTAATGGCAGATGTAGGCACAGCAAAGAGAAGGCAAGAGAGACTGGGAAACAGTGTAACAAATCACAGTAGATTAATTAGTGGAATGTATTATTATGTTATACAAGAAATGACAAACTGAAGAATTTGGAGAAACTTGAAAGAATTCATATGGACCGCTGGAGAGCACAGTAACCGAAACCGGAGAGGTGATTTACATTATGACCATAATATAGAGGAGGACTCCAGAACTCTGTTCAATGCAATGATCAGCTGGGACTTCAAAGGACTGTGCGGGAATCCTCTTGGAAGAGGTACCTGCTACAGGCACAGGCCAGACGCTTTCAGAAAAACGAACCCTGGCTGCTTAGTGCTGTTTTAATTGTAGTCATCAAAAGTGGAAGTCCCACTTGGTGGTGGGAGCAACGGCCCTGGAACATAGCTATGTTTAATTTGGGAGCTGGTTTGTCTTGTATTTTGGTGTTTGCTTGTTTTGTTTTGTTTTTGAGACGGAGACAAACAGACCATGTATTCTCTATTGTATGAAAACTTACAGATAGATTTTGCGCTTGCAGCAGAAAAAATAAAAACCCACTGGATTTAACACCAGGAGACATGCGTCTGAAGCCTAATTCAGGCACTTACAGCTTAGCAACTCTAGGCAAATCTCTTTCCTTTTCTAGATCTCAGTTTGCATAGGTTTTAAGGGTTACAATTTGGCAAGGAGAAGAGAGTGCTATGTAGCAGTCAGACCTCTCTCACCTAGATCTCCTGCCATATATGGTGGTGGTAGCAACTCTTTAGCCAATCCCTGATTTAGGAGCCTGGGTCCCAGGAACTCACATAGCAATGAGACGTGCCACAGTGGTTCCAAGGCGATCAAAGATATAGCCCATGGGGAATGTCATGAAGTTGTTTGAGAAGGAAGCCAGGGTAAAGATGAGGGAGAATTTTGAATCCTGAGCGCTGCATTCTAGAAAAGAAAGAATGGAAATATTCACATGTCATTTAAAGCAGAAGCTATCATATAGAGAACTGTAACTAGGCAGGCTGACTTGAATGCTCCTACAGAGTGCCAACACTTAAAAAGCACCAAAAATACTGGTATTCTTCAACAAGGGAAAGAATGAGCTTTGCAGGGGCAGCTAGGTGGCTCAGTGAATAGAGCACTGGCCCTGGAATCAGGAGGACCTGAGTTCAAATTTGACCTCAGTCACTTAATAGTACTAGCTGTGTGACCTTGGGCAAGTCAATTAACTTTAATTGCCCTGCCTTCTCACCTCCAAAAAGGCAAAAAAAAAAATGAGCTTTGCCCTTAGGGAGTAGCGATAATTAAGACAGAATGCTACCAGACAGCTTAGTTCCATCCACTGCTGTCCATAGATATCTCAAGTGTGCTCACTCCCTCCACCCCAACATCTAAAGAATTAAAATTTGTCTGATTCTTAGATACACCTGCCCCTCAAACCTGTGTTAAAGTATTACTACATCTCCCTTTCCTCCAATTCTAATTCCAAGAATTAGAACCTTGGAGATTATCTAACATGGTCCACATAAGAACAGGAATGGCTTCTCTACTATCTCCTTCCATTTTCACTTGTAGACCTCCAAGGGAATATTATCACCACAGCATTTATATAGCACCCTAACTTTTGCAAAGTTCTGAGACATAGGATGACAGTTAACTTTTCTTCATCACGAGGTCTTCAAAGCACTTTGTTTACATCATTTCAATGAAGCCTCAACAACCATCCCAGGAGGTAGGTGCTATTATCCTCACTTTACAGATGGGGAAACTGAGGCCCAGAGAGTTTAAGTGACTATCCCCAGGTCACATAGACAATAGTTAAAGCCAGGATTCAAACCCATATCTTTCAACTCCACTTAGCAGTTCTATGGCACAGCAGCTATCTCCTTGGGGAAAGCTCACTGCCTGGTGAGGTGGCTTATCTCCCTTGAGTGTGTTTGTTAGAAAAGTTTGTCCTGGAAGGTAGGAAAGAATTTTTCTACCAAAAAAAAAAGCTAAAAATTGTTTTTACATGGAATTAGGGGGGAAATGTTTTTAAAAAAAGATCCAAGGCAATTCTGGAGGAACTGTGATGAAAAATGCTATCCACCTCCAGAGAAAGAACTGATGGGGTCTGAACACAGAGTTTATTTCATTTCATTCTGTTTTTGTTTGTTTACTTCATTTGTCTTGGGTTTTGTCAGTGTTTAACAACATGACTAATACAGAAATATGTTTTGCAAGACTGCTTATGTATGAGCTTTATCAATTTGTTTGCCTTCTCAGGGGGAGGAGAGGCAAGATAGGAGAGAATTTGGAACTCAAAATTGTTTTTAAAAAATTAAAAATGGTTTTTACCTATAATTGGAGAAAATAAAATATTTTAATATTTCAAGAAAATTTTGTCCTCGTATTTAGCAAAAAAAAAAGTTTGCCTCTGCACCCATTGCCACTTACAGGTCCAATCAATTCCCCAACAAAAAATAGATGAGAGCTTCCCAGAACTGGCCTCTTAGTGTCACCTTAAAACTAGACTGGAAAGAGGTTCAGGAAATAGGGAGCTTGAGCAATGTCACTTCCTGTTTCATTTGTACTGCACTTTTCCTAAGACTGTCTTCATTAGAGCTTTCCACCCAAAGGAGCCGGAAGTATGGTTTTTCCTATACATCAGAAGCCAAGGCTTTCCTTCAGAGAAGTCAAGTGATTGATTCAAAATCGGGAAGATCATCAAGAGCCAAGTGGAGTCTAGGTCATATTTTTAAGGAAAGTTTTCCACCAAAGCTGGCATTTGAATCAATTCATTAACAAGCATTTTACTAAACATATTATTTGCTCCAGGCCCTGTAAGCACAAAAACAAACATTCCCTGACATCAAGGGAATTCCACTCCATCAGAGTATTGCTTTTTGGTCTCCCTGGAGAATTTTGGACTTATCAAACTGGAGAGCCATTCCTGACACTCCTTCCCACCCTCTATACCAGTTGTCTAAAATGCTAACTTCCCTGCACCAACATCTTCCCCCATAAAAACATCACTCATCTGCGACATTCCCACTGATCCCTAAGGACCCCCACCCCACATCAGAGCTTTTTCCTACCTGAATATCCTGTGGCGTTGCTACTCTGATTGGCCGGCTGCTCACACAGATCCTCAAAGTAGTGATCACTTTTGAAAACGAACACCAGCGAGGTCCAGCCAAAGATCAGCCCAGCAAAGGCGATGCATTCCAATAGACCAGTCAGGAGGGTGGCGACTCGAATCGAGAGCTGAGATCCGGCCATGAAGCTAAAACCGGGACACCATTCGCTTAGTTACAGTCCAGTACCCAATGTTCTCCCCTTAATGGGGGATTTCTCTTTGCTGATTTCTGGAGTTGGCTCCAAATTCCCAAAGGAAGAGACGCCTCCGTTTCTGCTCCTTCCTCAAAACAGGACCTCCTTATTTGGTCTCCCTTAGCGCTGGGAACCAACGTGCCGGGAGGACAGTATCTATAGATCTCTGAGGCTCATCTACTCCCTGAAAGGCAAAGCTCACACCTGGCTTAACCTGCGGGAAACAAGATTGGAGGGAGGAGAGTAAGAGCAAACCAAGCGAGCGCTGAACAAATAAAAGAAAACGTTCTTTTACAGGGAATGAGTCCCCGGGACTCAGCAGCTACTAGAACCAGGTGTTAGCTAGAAACGGCTGTGAGGAAGGACTGGGTGCAGGCTTGCCTCTGCTTCCTTGGCTCTCATTTTCTTTCACCATCCTACTTAACCCGGGGGCTCCTCCCAGCTTCACATTTCACTCCTACACCAGAGGGTCTTAATTTTTTAATTTTTTGTGCGTGTGCCTTGGATCCTTTTGGCAGTGTGGTGAAGCCTGGAAACTTTCTCACAACGATGTTTTTAAATGCGTAAAATAAAATGCATAGATTATAAAGGAAATCAATTATATTGAAATACAGTTATTAACAAATTTTAAAAATAAATTCAGGGAGTTTTTCTCTGTAACTGGGAAAAGATAAAATACTAAATAATTTTTAAAAAATAAATTCAGGAACCTCAGGTTGAGAACCCTTGGTCTCTATTGTCCATTACCCAGGGTAATGGCTCCCTAGGTAATCCTTTGTTGAAGACGCATCTCCTAGCCCTACTTCCAGAAATCTCATTCCCCAGAGTCCTTCAGTCATTTTTTTTAACATGACTTTTTAATCTGGTTATTCCATATCCTAAACTCCCTTCCCAGCTCTGCCAAACTGGATTTTTAGGCCCTTCTCAGCTCAGACATTTTTGTGTTCTAGTTATGATACTGTTTTAAGGTCCTTTTTACTGCTCACATTTTAATTCTGAACATCTAGCCCACATTTCCAAGAATGTGTCCTCCCTCTTCCCTTCTCACCTTACTCTCCAGGGGGAAAAACATACTTAATCCTGGAGATAGCTCTTCCACCCAACATACCTCTCTCCGAAGAGCTGAAGGCAACTACGTTTTCCTCCCCGACCCTTTCTTCAGGCTCTTTTCAGATTCCCGCCTTAGCTTCCCAATCTCTCTAGCCCCTCCTCTTTTGCAAATGTGTTAGTTCACAGCCAGGAAGGGACCCACTCCACACTCCAACTAGGGGCTCAGCTCGGCATATCTGTCTTCCTGACCCCAGAAAAGAAAAGGTCTCCCTAGAGGAACTTCTGCCCTGGAGTTTGCTCCCCAGGGGCCCCATTTCCTAATTGGGAACTGTTATTTTCAGGAAAGCTGCAGATTTGCTTCACTACCAGCTCCCTGGCCATTTTCTCACTGGCCTCACCAATTTTGGCCTCACAACTTACTAGCTTCTGTCCATGTCTTCAGTTCCACCCAAGTTTCTAATCTTGTTCTTGTTGTCAGAGGCAGGGGGCTGGAGGGCAGGAATTCAGTGACTGCAGCCAGAAGATGAAAAGACAAGGGGCAGCATTGACTTACTAGTGCCAGAGGCATCTATGGGCTGGAGTTACCCAACATTCTAAGAGAAAGGTCAATGCCTTATTTTCTTAAAGGGGCCATGGTAAAGTGCATGAAATTGCTATTCTGAAATATTTTAAAACCTATTTGACTTATTTAATCTACTTCATCTTGTATTTCCTTATCATCAGAAAATTATGACTAAGGTTGTGTCAAAGAAGTCACCTGAGGAAGACTGCTGGGTTGATCAGTCATGGCTGCCAGAAAGCAGTGGGATCCTTCTGTTTCCTGATCTTTGGAGTGCACTGTGTAAATGCAGATTTTTGATGTATTTGAACATTGGAAAACAATCAGGAGATGGTTTTTCTATGTAAATAAATGATATCTGTCTCAGGGAAAGGAAGGAATTATATTGTAGTAACAGTCAACTCAGTTTACCCTGCTGAGGGAGAAGGGAGCCATAGTGAAGATAATCTTTAAAAAAAAAAAGTCATTTTAATAGTATTTGAACTCATCTATTTTATTGTCAGCCTTCTCCCACTGTCCCTTGTCCCAATTTCTCCTAATTTTGCCCTTACTTGTATAGAAGCAAGAAGCTAGTCCAACAGGATGCCCAGGAGTTACTAGGGGAAACAGCTAGTAGCTAATAGCTGTGGCCAACCAGAAGGTGGAAGAGAAGAGACCCACCCCAGGTGAAGAAAATGGCAATGAATTTCCCCCAGATAATCCACAAAGCATGATTAAGAGTTAAGTTGGTTGTAAATTAGTTCTGTGCTATAAATGACCATTCCTATTGGACTATGTAGTATTTCCAAAAGAAATAAAAAATTGAACAAAGCCCCTAAATGCATTTGTCAGAGGAGAGCTGATTTAAAATAACAAAGTTCTATAAAGAAAATGTTATTATCATTGTTGTTTGTCCTTCATTCTCAAAAAAGACCATGACATCAGGGAAGTGATGTAGTGACATATAAATGCATTGGATTTAAGTGAGGAAGGGTTGTGCAGAGTCATCAGCCTCATTTTTTTCCTCCAAAGTCATAAAGAAATTACTTTAAAGAAGAGGCATTACCATCAGCTATGCTACTGTACCTTAGGGATCCTAGGGCATTTCTAACTGATTTGTATGTATTGTCTCCCCCATTAGAATGGTAGAACTGGGGGCAGGGAGTAGCTGACTTTTCTACTTACATCTCCAGTGCTTAGCACAGTACTTTGCACACAGTAGGCACTTCATTCATTCATTTATTATCTTGTGCTTGTTACACTTAATAATTCCAAATCTTTTGTCTCTCCCCTCCTATTACTGTGAATACCTCACCAAACTGGAACCCTAGAATACTCCAACTGTCAATAGCCTCCACTTCTTTTGTGTGTTGCTCAATGGACCTGGAGGAAATAACAAAACCAAGCCAAGAAGACTGACTCTACTACAAAATTATGTTTATCTACTCTCACCTGGACCTGAAGAGTAAGGCTGGGAGTGCTGGACTGTAAGGAAAGCTGAGTACATAGAATCAATGCTTACAACTGTGGTGCTGGAGAAGACTTTGGAGAGATCCCTGAACAGGAAGGAGATCAAATCAATAGATACTTAAAGAAATTAATTCAGGCTATTCACTGGAAAGTCAAATACTGAAGTGGTCACATATTGAAGGTAAAATATTTAAATACTTTGGCCACATAATGAGAAGACTGGACTCATTGGAAAAGATACTGATGTTAGGAAAGATTGAAGACAAAAGGAAAAGGGGATGGCAGAAGAGAAGCTGGATAGATATTATCACAGAAACAACCATCATCAGCTTAGACAGACTTTGAGAGATAGTGGAGAATAGAAGAGTCTAGCATGCTATGGTCCACAGAGTCAGAAAGAGGCTGACATGACTGAATGACTCAACAACAACAAGTGATTCTCTATCCCACTCCCCACAGATGCTGTTCCAAACTTCTTTCTGCAAGTCTCCCACTCCACTTCCCACCCCTTTTATCTCAGCTAAGGACCTCTCCTCAATATTATCATGAACAGAATTCAATTCATGTGCAGTTTGGAATTTGTTGAGGTTGAATGCCCTCTTCCCCCCTTCTGTATATCTCAAAAGCCTTTGCTGAGATCAGCTCCTCTTCTCTTCTGCTGGAGAAGACTTGATGACAGATTTGCAAAGTGTAATGGTAATGGGATTTGAAGATCTCCCATGCCCCTTGAACTTGTTGATGTAACAGGAAGGGGTGGAACAGAGAGAAGCCCAAACTGAGAGAGGCCAGAACTTCTGGGAGCCAGCATCTGGAGGCTGGGCTGCTACTGTTGGAGAGAGAGAAATGAGAACTGAGAATTAAGAACTCCTGAGAAGTGAGAAGAGAGAAGAACTGGGAGGAAGCAT
This sequence comes from Pseudochirops cupreus, assembly GCA_028627135.1. NCBI lineage: Eukaryota > Metazoa > Chordata > Mammalia > Diprotodontia > Pseudocheiridae > Pseudochirops > Pseudochirops cupreus. Next base: position 14,992,519 of record CM053583.1, on the reverse strand, counting down.
GACTGTGGTGCCAGTACTTTGTCTGTTTTGATGTTACTTTGTCAGATTCATCTTCTGGTGAAGGACAGTGCTGTTGTTACAGAAACCCTGGGACCTTGCTATTGGTTCAGAAGTCCTGAAAGAGGTTGTTCTTGTTATATGTTTACAGAAATCCTGGAGGAGGGTCTTGTTGACATTTTCAGGGGTCCTGGGACTGTACTGACGGTTTATGCTGATTTCTCTGACTTTGTCATTGGGTCTAGGTTGATTTCACAGACAGAGAGTGAATAGATGAGGACAAGAACAATGTGTATGTTTATTATTGTGGCTTTGTTAAGCTTTGCCTTCCCAGGAATAGAAACTGCTGAGAACTTGCCTCGGGTCAAGTTGAAGAAAAGACCTCTCCTTGGGTATTGAATGCTGTGATGATATTGTAACCTAGTTGTGACCTAGGGATGGATGGCTTTTGTGTTTTCCACTGCCCCTTGAGAGGGTGCTTGGTGGTGACTGATGTTATTGTAATTCAGTTGTGATCCAGAGGTGGAAAACTTTTGACCTTTGTACTTTGTGACTGACCAAATGAATGTACTTTGTTTATGATTGAAAACTAATCTTCAGTTGAGGACTTACTAAATGATCGAGTTACTCTGTATTTTGATTTTCTTTTCTATGAATGTTTTGCCTTAATCTGTCACTGAATAAATGTGGAGTTTACTATGCTTGGAATCAGAACCTTGAAGCTGCTTGTGCTTGCCATTCCACAGAGGGAGCAATGTGAAAAATTATTTTTCTTAGTAATCATTATCTTAGAGACTCAGAGCTTCCCCCATCCCTCTTCTACCAGATTCTCCTTATCTTGGGTTACTGGATGTATTCCTGCTCATTGTGTTTGCTTTGACAGATCTGGGAAAATGTTGATTCTCCCTGTTGTCAAGTCCAGAAATTGATGTCTCTTTGACAAAGATTTAGGTGACCTAAGTCATGTATCCCAAGACCCTCATTTTAATATAGCCTGCCTTCCAGTGTGTTAACCCAATCAAAGTTGATTGGCACCCCTTGGGAATACCTACTCTTTGAAGGACATATAATTCTGTACATCAAACACCAAAACAATCCCAGTTCTAGACTGGTTTCCCATGCAATGCATATGTATTGCCAGCTTGAGAGAAACAAAAACATGTACACACACACAAAAAAGATAGATTTGACTAGGTCACTGGTTCTCAACCTTCCTAATGCTGCAACCCTTTAATACTCGTATGTGGGTGTGGCAACCTATAGAGGAGTGGTGTCTCGGTTCCTAAGACCATCAGAAATATGTGTTTTCCGATGGTCTTAGGAGACCCCTATGACCCCTGTGACCCCTGTGAAAGGGTCATTCGACCCCCAAAGGGGTCGCAACCCACAGGTTGAGAACTGCTGGACTAGGTGGTCTCTAATTTCCAACTCAAATCTATGATCCAATGGTTAGCAAGTCAACGATTCACTGGATTTTATATATCTTAAGTTGCTGGTCCTTGAAGTTCTTTGCTATAATAAAGTTACTGGGATTCAGTTTCCCCAGCAATCATTGCAGCCCCTACAGCCTTTGCTAACACTATATGTTTTCTTTAAAAACTGTTCACTAGGACAAAACAGGAAATATCAACAGTGTCTGAGCCAAACTCATATTTTACTGACTCCTGATTTGAACAGCTAACACAGACCCATACTATTCAACTAAATCCCTCCTGTCTCTATAGTTGGCAAAGAATGCCTGCCACATTCAGAGGAGTTATTGGACTAAGGAATGAAGGCAGCCAGGCTTCCTTCTCTCCTCTCCCCCATCTAAGCAACTTGAGGAAGTGATTGTCTAGCAGCCAGCTTTTACATTTTGGGCTAATGGAATCTAACCAAGCCAGTTGCCAGACTCTGCTGCTCACTTCCTCAAATATTATGATATGAAACAATCTTCCACTCTCCTCCTTGCTTAGGACTAGTTTAGGAATCCATAAAATGTCAGAGCTGGAAGGGACCTTAGGACATGGAACAGAGAATGCTAGAGCACAGAGGGACCTTAGAACATAGAACATTCAAGGAACATTAGAGCATAAAATGTGGAATGTCACAGATGGAAGCCACCTTAGAAGAAAGATTTCTTGCCCACCTACTCCAAGCCATGTCACCTCCACTTCTGCAATCATCTTCACCGGAAACCCATACATTGTCCCTGGAATTACCCTGGACTCTGCCCCCTTTTGCTTTATCTTCCTCAGAACCAAGCCTTGACCTTCCTTCCCAGACTACAGCTCCAAACCATGGTGCTCCACCATACTCTCCAGCTCCCATTTATAAGTTGTCTCTTGCATTAGAATGTAAGCTCCTTGAGAGCAGGGACTGTCTTAGCAGGGACAGTACTTAGCACAATGCCTAGCACACAGTTAGAGCTTAATAAATGCTTATCCATTCATCCATCTATTGTCTGTTTCTCCATCCATCCATCCATCTATCCACGTACCTACCTACCTACCTGCCGGTCTACCCATTCATCCATCCATCCATCAACCTACCTACCTATCTACCTATCTACCTTCCATCTATTCATCCATCTATTTACTTGTCTATCTATCTATCATCCACCTAGAATATCAGATCTGGAAAATAGAACATAGAATGTCACAATTGGACAGGACTTTCAAGCACTCTTGCATGTGCACACGCACACACACACACACACACACACACACACACACACACACACACACAAGAACTAGAAGGCACCTTAGAACATAGAATGTCGGACTAGAAGGGACCTAAAAACAAAGCCCTCCTGATCCTGCTCCTGACTTCTATACTTTATAATCCAAACGGGGGTGGGGGGTCGGGGTGAGGAGTAGCAGGTACAGTTTTCAATGAGTAACTCCATTCCCCCCAACACAGCCTTTTAGCTCCCTTTTGTGGACTGTCTTCCTTCATTAGAATGTAAATTCCTCAAAAGCAGAAACTATCCTTCCTGCCTTTGTGGTATCCTCAGCACTAAGTATAGTACCCAACACATAGTAAACACTTAATAAATCTTTGCTTTCTTCCTTTCTAAAATGGACCTTATAGTATAGAATTTTAGACTTGGAAGGGGTCTGAGAATGTAGAGTATAAAATGTCAGATCTGGAAGGAACATTATAATACAGAATCCTAGAGTCAGAAGTTACTTTAGAACATAGAACCATGCTACCCCTCCACCACATTAAATTTTGTGGAGGGACTCAGTTCAGACTTCATTTCTCTCCCAGCCCTGTTTCTGGTTCCCGGACTTCAAAATCATGCTGTCTCATCCCTCAACTAGTTCTTCCTTGCTCTGGAATATCCAGCTACCCCTGTAGCCTTTCCAACCTGGTACGTGCAACGGCCTCCAAATTCATGTCTCAGCCTCCAGCCTCACAGAATTTTATAACCAGAAGGAACTTCCAAGCCCATCTAGACCAATCCATTCATCAAAAGGAATCTCCACAAGAACACCAGACAAGTGGTCATCTGGTTTCTTCCACTTGAAGACCTCCCTCTGTGAGGCTTTCTGTATTTTTCCATTGATGAATTCCTCCTAGAGTATTCATTTTGTGGAAGGGCCCAGGCCAGGCTTCATTGCCCTCTGGGAACTTCTCCTGGCTTCTAGACTTCAAAACTGCCCATGTGGTGCTCTCTCCCTTATTTCCCCATCCAAGGGAAATGAAGAAAGGTAGAGGTAGAGGGATATTGAAGTCCCCTGCCACTATTTTACCACCTTCTATGTCTTTATCTTCTGATAGTTAAGTTAATTTTTCCTTTTTGAATTTAGATGCTAAGGCATTTGGAGCATATACATTTGCATATAAATCGATAGTGGTTTGTTTTCTATGGTTTCTTTCAGCATAATATGGTTTCCTTGGTTTTTTTTCCTTTTTATGTAGTAAAATTTGCTTTTACTTTATAATTACATCTACTTTTGGGGGTTCATCTGAAGCAAAATTATTTTCCAACCCTTCATTTGTATTCTGTGTACGCCTTTGAATTTTAGGTGTATTTCTTATAAGGAAAAGATGGTGGTCGTATTTGTTTTCTTATTCAATCTGTCACATTTCATTTTGTTAGATTGTTTAATCCATTTACATTTAAAGTTATGAGAGTTAGGTTAATATTTTTCTCCATTGTTTGAAATATTTTTCTTTTTCTTTTTGCAAATTGGGCTTTTCCCCTTCTTCATCTGTAAACATAACTTTGTCTTTTCAGTTATTTTAGCTTAATCTACTTTAAGGCAACCCTATTCCCATCAGCTTTCTTTCCCTTGCGCTCAACAGCTCCCCAGCACCCATCCAATTTGTTGCCCCTTTTTCTAGTTTTGGAGTTTTGTTCAACTTATTAGTTCTTTTTTCTATCTTCTTTTTTTTTTTAATTCTAGTATTTATTTAACTCTTCCTCTATCTTTCTCCCCCTCAATTAGGTAGTCAAGTAAAAGCCCCCTTCCTCCCTACCCCTTTGGCTTGTTTTGTCAGTTTTTAAAACTTCATTTTTTGTATGCTTTCCTAAAAAGATTTCTTTCCCTCATTATTCATCTTCCCTTTCTGTCTATTCTAGATTTCTATTCTTTGGTTCATCCTGACCCTTGTACTTATTTAGTCCTTCATTAGTGTCTTTTATTCTTCCTAGAACTAAAGCTCCTAAGGAATCTATTTGGGGTCCCTCTTCTAAAATTTCTATGTCATTGCCTTGTTGTTCTTATCCCCTGCCACCCTCACTCTGCTGTGCCTTACTCTTAGAAATATCAGTTCCTGCAGGTGAATAGAGATGATATTGCCCCATAGTAGGAATTTTCCTTTGGCCCTGGTATTTTGCAATTCATTATGGACTTTGCCCTCCTCGTGGTCATTTTTCCCCATTTGTCATGAGATCTCCTCCCTGGACCCCTTGTTCTTCCATTCTTTTGGAAGTGAGCTGCCACCAAGGCAGAATGAGTGATCTCTCCAAGTACTTTTACATCTTTGTTTTCTTATATTTCTTTACATCTTTTCTTTTCTTTACATCTTTTCCTTTTTGAATTTAGATGCTAAAGCATTTGGAGCATATACATTTTTTCTGAAGTTTTAAAAGTTTTTAATTTTATATATTGCATTTTTAAGTCACTTGGACTACACCACTGATATTCACTAATGAGGTTAAAAGCATAAGATAACCTAGTTGTTTCTTTTTTTTTGTACCTTTTCTGTACGGACCTCTTTTTGGGGAAGCTGTAGCGGTATTGCGACCACTAAAATCCCTGCCCTCTACTTACCCATCCTGGGTCTTCGGTCGTCACCGGCCCCAAAAGGGGAATAACCAGACAGAGTGCCC
>CM053583.1:14968106-14986699 GCA_028627135.1 Pseudochirops cupreus | reverse complement strand
TGGTGCTTCCCTCTCTGGTAACTGAATAGGTAACTGATGTAGTGGTCAGACGCTGGAAGCCGTCTGCTGATCTGTTTTTCTGTTTGTTTGTAACTTCTGTTTGTATTCTCTGAAGTTCAGGGTGCTGACTTTTCCCCCTGAACTAGGTAAATGATATTTGATCGATTAAAGTAAGATTGTTAACCCACTTTGAGTTGCTTTCCTTTAGAAAAGCAGATCTAAGAACCTGTGCTAGTAGCCACCCTGGGTGTGCTAGGGTGCTTGCTGATACAACATGGGAATCTGGAAAGCATTTTAGACACCAACACATAAGTCTCGATTATGTACATCACAAACAATAGGTGCTTTATGTGAGATCAGTCATCCCAATATCTGGATGTGAAAAGTTTAGAATCCTAGTAGGCACCTAAAATGTATTTGAATAAATAAATTAATAAGTAAGTGGAATAATTGATTAAATAATCAATCAACAAGCGTTTATCAGGCCCTAATTATGTGCCTAGAAAGCTAGGCGGCACAGTGGATAGAATGCTGGAATCAGGACTCTAACTCAGACACTTCCTAGCTGTGTGACCCTGGGCAAGTCACTTAACCCTGTTTGCTTCGGTTGCCTCATCTATAAAATGAACTGAAGAAGGAAATGGCAAAGCAGTCCAGTATCTTTGTCAAGAAAACCTCAAATGGGATCACACAGAATCATACATGATTGAACAGCAACTGAACAACAAACCAAGAGGCTGTAATAAAGGGACTTCCCTCATTGGGAGTTTCTTGTTCCTTATGCCTATAAAATCACAGCTCTGGACCAAAAAAACAAAAAAAAACCGGCCAGGCACTGTGCTAGCTGTTGTGCTACAAACACAAAAAAAGAATGTCTGCTCTTCCTCATAAAATGCAAGTCCTACAGGGGAATTCCATAAAATTTACAAATAACCAGAACAGAGAACACAGGGTACATGGTGAGTGCTGTGTAAGTGGAAGGGAAGCTGAGAGGAATAGAAGAGGTCATAGCACTACTGATATGGGGCAATCAGGAGGGCTTCGTGGAATATATGGCATTTAAGCTGAACTTTAAGCAATCAGTCAGAATTCAACTGGAAGAGCTGGGAAGGAGACCGTTCAAGGAAGAGCAAAGGCCTCTAAATGGAGAAGTTCAGATATGTAGGGGAGGATAGTGCCCATGAAGGGGAGGAGTAAAAGAAAGATAAGGCTGAAAAGATAGGATAACTTCAGAGTCAACCCCACCATCCCACCTCCACTCCCTTTCTTATAAGCTTAGAGGCAATAACTTGGGGTGAACTTCCAGTCCCTCTAAGTGGTCCAGGGAAACAATAAAATCCTTAGAAAGTGTAATGGATTTGGAGAGCATTTGGAACCATGCCCAAAGGGCTACTGTGCATACCCTTTGATCCAGCAATAACACTACTAGGTCTGTATCCAGAAGAGATTTTTTAAAAAGAAGGAAAAGAACCTATACGTACAAAGATGTTTATAGCATCTCTTTTTATGTTTAAAATTGAGGAGATGCCCTTCAATTGGGAAATGGCTAAACAAGTTGTGGTATATAATTGTGATAGAATACTATTATGCTACAAGAAATGACAAGCAGGATACTTTCAGGAAAATCAAGGAAGATTTATATGAACTGATACAAAGTAGAATGAGCAGAACCAGAAGAATACTGTATACAGCAATATAGTACAATGATCAACTGTGAATGACTTAGCTGTTCAGAGCATTATAATGATCCAAGACATTATAATGTCTTATAATGAACTTATAATGAAAAATGCTATTCACTGACAGTAAAAATTCTGATAGAATCTGAATGCAGATTGAAGCATACTTTTCTTTTTCTTTTTTTTTTTTTTTTTGCTTTTTGGAGGGCAATTGGGGTTAAGTGACTTGCCCAAGGTCACATGGCTACTTTTCATGTTAAGTGTCTGAGGCCGGATTTGAACTCAGGTCTTCCTGACTCCAGGGCCAGTGCTCTATTCACTGCACCACCTAACCACCCCAAAGCATACTTTTCATTCTTTCTATCTTTCTATCTTTCTTTCTTTCTTTCCTTCTAAAATTTCCTATACTAGTCTTTTGGGGGATTTTTTTTTTTTTGGTCTGCAGTTGTTTTTTTGTTTGCTTTTTTGCAGCATGGCTAATATGGAAATGTTTTGCGTGACTATACATATATAATCTATAACAAATTGCTTTCCTTCTCAAGAAAGGAGGGAGAAAATAGGGAACTCAAAATTTTTTTTAAAAGAATGTTAACATTTTTTGTTTACATATAATTGAAAAATAAAATAAAAATTAAATGAGAAAAAAGAAAGTAGAATAGATCCTCAACTATTTTTCTAAGAGATAATTTATATATCCAGCAGCAAAATATGATGAGCTGAAAGATGGAGTCCACAAGGAGAGGATAAGACAAATCTGGAGTCCAAAATGCCTTTTTCTTGCTTGTCTTTGTCCTTCATCTCGTAGGATAAGTCCCCTTAAGAGTCCTGACCATATTATCCCATTATTACTTTGGGTTACAACCTAAGCAGTACAGCATTGAGCCAGACCAGTGGAGAATAGTCTAATGTAGTGAAAAGAGCATTGGACTGAGATTCGAGTCCTAGTTTTGCCACTGTATTTACTGTGTCTCCCTGAGAAAGTTACTTGGAAGGTTGGATAAACTCTGAATCCCATCAAGCTCTGCAATTCTAAAGGGCTTCTCAGAGGTTTCATATCAGTGGTCTTCAAGCAAGAATTGGATGACCCCTTGGTAGGCATATTATAGACAGGATTCAGGGGTGGGCACAGGATGGACTAGGGGGTGGGGAACCTCCGACCTCAAGGCCACATGTGGCCTTCTAGATCCTCAAGTGCAGCCCTTTGACTGTATCCAAGTTTTATAGAACAAGGGAATTTGTTCTGGGAAGTTTAGATTCGGTCAAAGGGCCACACTTGAGGATTTAGAGGGCCACGTGTGGCCTCAAGGGCACAGGTTCCCCACTCCTGAATGGATTCTGAGATCTCTCCTAACTTGGAATTCTGAAAGAATTTCTCGATGTTCCCAGATCAGATAAAACACTTTGTCCTTATAAATTAACAAAGACATATTGGAGAATTCCTCAATCCAGGGGTCCTAATACCCTCCCAGAAAGCAATTCCTCCCAACTTTGCCTGGAGAGCAACATATCAAGCCTATGCTAAAAGACCAAAAGTTTAAATAGCATCAGTTGGGGGGGGGGGGGCGCGACTGATGAATCGCAAAGCCCAGAAGAAGGGAGATGCACACATAGATAAGATTTTTCATAGCCTTAGGGCTGACCTTACAGGTAACAAAGAAAGCCCATCAGGTGAGGTTCCTTAGCCACTTTCCTTACTTGGAAAGTTGAGTTACAGGGACAGAATGTCAGGGAATTTTTGGAAGAAGAGGTTAACCTTGGGGCCTCAGCAGTTCACAAAGATTAGGTTTGCTCTTGGGGGATGTTTTCTCTGTAGTTCATCTTATCAGATATTCTGGCAAGAAATCTCTGTGAGACTGGAGGCCTCTTTCACGACAGAAATCAGGAAGGTTTCTTTGGTCCTTGCCAGCCTGAGGATCACTTACAATGACCATTTACAATGACCAGATAAGTCTGTTTCTTTGATCTATAAGGTTACTTTTTTTTTCTGGAAAACAGATGTTTTCCCCAAATTCAGTCTACTTCCTCTACATGGAATAGTAAGTAGATACTTTGCTACCCCCAGTTGTGTGCAGTTGAATTCTGTGTGCCTCAGTTTCTTTACCTGTAAAATGAAAAAAAATATCAGTTCTACTTCCCTCACAAATTTATAGTAAGAACCCAGTGGGATGATAAATGTGAGAGTGCTCTGAGAAAGATGAATCACTCTGGGCAACTGAGAGGTGGCATGTGTGTGCTGTGGATGTGTGGAGACAGGAGCTGGGTTTATCTTTGTTTTTTTTTTTTTTGATGGGAGATGATGCCCTTCCCTTTGTCAGCCCTGAAGCTGAGAAAATTTTCAACTTTTAACATCTAAGTTCTAAGGTTTCTTCCACATCTAACATTTTGTGTACTCAGGCCCCTTTCAGCTCTGATGTTCTCCATTCCAAGGTCCCTTTCAGCCCATCCATTCTATAGTCTCTCCTCTAATCTGTCCTTTTTAGTTCTGACAATCTCTGTTCTAAGCACTAATTCTAAATAATGCTATATGGCTCAAATATATGTAAGTTTATTTAAACCTTGACTGAACATATAGTTGTGTTTTCCACCTTTGGCCACAATAAGCATCATAATTTCCTGCGTAAAGGATGTATAAAGTCTTCCTCCTTTGTATTTGTCCTAAACTGAGCTTTTAAAATTTTCTATAGGAGGAGATAGATTTTTATTTTAACCTTGGGCATGTAACTTCTTCTCTCTGGGCCTCAATTTACTCAATTACAAAATGAGGGAGATGGGTTAGATCTCTTAGGTCAGCCCCACTTCTGCCATTCTCTATTCTGTGTTCTAAAGCCAATCCAGCTCTGGCATTCTATCAGTCAACAAACATTTGTTAAGATCTACTATGTTCTGGACACAGCTCTAGGCACCACAGCTATAAAATTGGGATAGTCTCTAAGCTCTAGAAATTTACATTCTACTGTTCTAAGGCTCCTCCCAACTCTGACATTCCATGTTCTGAGGACCCTCCCAACTCTGACATTCCATGTTCTGAGGACCCTCCCAACTCTGACATTCCATGTTCTGAGGGCCCTCCATCTCTAATATTCTGTTTCTCATATACTAAAGTCAGCCAATTCTGACACTGGAGGATTCTATTCAAGAAGATGCCTGGAGTGTGGGAACTTAACCTACCAAAGCTCCAGGTAGCTTTCAGAGAGAAAGTTAATCTCTCCTAAACTAGCCCCTTGGTTTTAACATGTGAAACAAGTTAATGGCTCCCTCCTTCCAAAGCCTATTCACTTGGGAACAGCCAGGAATTTGAGTTTTTCTCTGCCCTTAATAACATTTTCACACATCACAGACTCCACTCCCTCAGCTGAAAGGCTTTAACCAGAGATTTAGGCTGAGAACAAAAAGAGCTTCAGCCCAGACTGGATCAATACTGCTGCCTCAGATCATAGGATCAAAATTCTAGGGCTGGAAGAGACCTTAGAGGTCTCATTTTACAAAGCGGGAAATTGAGGCCCCGAGAGGTTAAGTGACCAATCCAAAGTCACAGTTACACCAATTCCAGTTCCCTTTCCCTTGTGACACTCCTGCTGAGCACCGGAGATACTTCTACCTGACTCAGAGGTTCGAAGGTTGCTATGGAGAGAGGGCATTGTGGTACATAGCTAAAGTAAACGGCTCTGCTTGTACTTGTGTTCAAATCTCAACTCTTCTACAAATACCACTGTGACCTTGAGCAAACCTATTAATTTTTCTTATCCGGTCCGAGAGATGGCCCGTCTAGTTCAAGTTCTATGATACGAGTATTTTTATTCTGTTTTGTTTTGTTTTGGTCCAGATCTGTGATGCCTTTGGTGTGGGAAACTCCTGGTGAGAAAACTCCCTCCACCAATGCAGGTTGATACGGATTGTGCAGCTTGTAATCTTAAAAGGATTCAACTGCCTGGGACAGTGGGAAGTGAAGTGACTTGTCCAGGGTCACACAGCCAGTCTTCCCCTTATTGTTTGTCCTTCATTCTCGAAGCAGACCCTGACATCAGGGAAATGATGCCATGACTTGCAAAGTGAATTGGATTTAAGTGAGCAAGGGCTGTGCAAAGTCACCAGCCTCACTTTCTCCTCTGGAGCCATGTGGGTCCAGTGGCCAGACATGGATCAGACTTTGGGAGATGGCCCTTGCCAGTCTTCCTGACTCTGAAGTGAATTTACTACCTGCTACATACACACTGCCTCTCAGTTCTGCTGCTTTTTAGAGAGTCATTCTTTCTAGGGCCTGAAGGCTTTTCATCCTCAGAGAGCTCTCTAGTAATGCAAACACTCCTGGGGAAGAGTTAGCTCAGCTGTTATCATCTAAGGCCTCTCCTATATGTGAGAGATATCCTAGGGAAGGAGCCACAGGCCGAGCAGAAGCCCCTGGGCAGGGCCTCATGCAAAGGAACTGGAAAAAAGCAGAGTTAGATCTAGGAAGCTGATGGAGGCTCAGAATCCTCAGTCTTTCTTCCTTATACAAGACTGTGACCTCCTGAGCAGGGAACATCCTGGAATGAAACCAACTTTCTCTTAAGCTCCTATCCAACTACCTTCCTCTCAGTATCTCCTCAGGGTGTATATCTCCCCATCCTACTCCTAAAGCCATCGAACGCACGAAGAAGAGTCTGGGAGCAGGTATTAATGAGGGTCTTGTGACAGCTCAGGGACCAAACCAGAAACACAAATTGGGGCTTCTGACCTTTAGGCCCAACTTGGCTAGGAGAAAGATGACCACGGAACTTCTTTACTCAAAAACCTTCAGTGGCTCCCTTCTACACATGAAATAAAGTAAAAGGTAAATTCTGGTGTTCTGTCCAAGTTCTATCAAATCTGATTCCAATATACCTGTCCTGGCTCCTTCACGTTGTTTATCTTCTGAACTATATGAATGAATAAATGAATGAATGAAAAAGCATGAATTGGGCACCTACTCTGTTCAATCAATCAGAAATCATTTATTATCCACTCATATTCCAGGTGCTGTGCTAAGCCCTGGAGATACAAAAAAAGGTGAGATGGGGGTAAAAAAAACAGCCCCTGACCCCCAGGATCTTAATTCTAATGGGAGAGACAACTGGTACATGTGTAGGTATGTACAAGACACATAGAAAGCAGGCACAAGGTAATAAGCTAGGGAAGAGCTAGCAGCTGGGGAGACAGGGAAAGGCTTGCGGCAGAAGGTGTGATCTGAGCGAAGTCGTGAAAGAAACCAAGGCAACTGCGAGGCGGAGGTGAGGAGAGAGAGCATTCCAGGCATGAGATTGAGCCAGTGCAAAGCAGATGGGCTGTCATGGAAGAGGAGCAGCCAGAAAGGCAGTGTCTCTGGATTACAAATGGGGTAGAAAGGAGTAAAGTAGAAGAAAGCAGAAGAGCCAGGTTTTGAAGGGTTTTCAATGCTGAGGAGAGGATTTTATATTTGATCCTGGAGTTAAAAAGGAGCCACTGGGATTTATTGAGTAGGAGGAGAAATGGGTATACCTATGCTTTCAAAGAATTGTTTTGGCAGCTGCATGGAATGTGGCATCTGGGGGAACAATGAAAAGCCCATTTCAGTCGTTGAATGGAGAGCTAATGAGGACTCCTCCTTATCTTCTCTTCTTCAGGCTTCATGCCTTTGTTCACCCAGGCCTGGGTGCCTGGAGTGGACCTCCCCTCACCCCCAGGCCCTGTCTCCATCTATTGAAGGCACTTCCTTCTTTCTAGGCCCAATTAAGGTGCCCCCTCTTCCTTGAAAATTTCTTTACTGATGCCATTCCCAGAAGTAAAAGCAATCTCTCCTGCTTCAAATTTCTCAAAGCTCTCTCTGGCTCTTGACCCGCCCTTATTTGTGTTTGTCTTCCAACCCCCAAGCCCTTCCCCCCCTTTAGTTAATAAGCTCCTTCAGAGCAGGGTTGTTGGTTTTTTTTTGGGGGGGGGGAGGGGATCTATACAAAGATGGAAAATGGCACAGTCCCTGACATCCACTAGGAAGAAATAGACAAACTGTGATCCAAGTTAGAATGCAATGGGGACAGAGCCATGCAAAATACTTAGGAAACTGGGATTCAGGAAAGATTACTTTCACTAGAGCAAGCAGAGATCCTTCCCAGGGGAGTTAGCACCTGAGTTGAATCTTGAAGCAAGAAGAAAATTTCAGCAAGTAGAGATGAGAAGGCGATGCACACGGGGTAGAGGACACAGCCTATAGGAAGCTGGGGGGACAGGGCGGGAAGCAATCAAGAAATGTGGAATAAGCTGATTTGGCTGGAATGTAGAACTTCTGAAGGGGAGTAATAGGAAGGAAGGTTCTCTCCAGAAGCAGGCTGGGGCCTCCAAGAGCAGGTGGGGAGTGGCTGCACAGGACTACCAATCTCCTGCCACCAGAGGCCCAGGGAATAAATTATCTGCTGCCACAGGACAAAGGCAAAGGCAGATAGCAGAGCACGAGGTTTCTCTTTGCTGAGTCTCAGACAGATATAATCAAGATAGGGCACCTAGACAGAGGAGCTGCTAAGTAGTCTGGGTTGTATGGCATAAACATACGCTTGCAGGAAACCATGCATTTCTAGTGTCTTTTCCAAATTCTTTCTAAGAGAGACCACACTAGATAATGAAAATTGGATTAAAAATTGGTACCTGGGTTCAAATTCCAACTCTTAATTATCAAGCTAGACAAATCTATAAAAGAGAAAGGAGTGTATTGGGATCAGCAGACCTAGGTTCTCTCATCAATTGGGAAATGGCTAAACAAATTATGGGCAGCTAGGTGATACAGTGGAGGGTATGCTAGGCCTGGAGTCAGAGGACTCATCTCCCTGAGTTCAAATGTGGCTTCACACACTTCCTAGCTGTGTGACCCTGGGCAAGTCACTCAACCCTCTTTGCCTCAGTTTGCTCATCTGTCAAATGAGCTAGAGGAAGTAATAGAAAATCACTCCAATATCTTTGCCAAGAAAAACCCAAATGGGGTCACAAAGAGTTGGACACAACAGAAGTGACCGAACAACAGCAAATGAGCAAATTATGGTGTGTGAATGGAGAGGAACCCTTTGTGCTTCAAAGAAACCTGGGAGGACTTCTGTAAAACGATACAGAGTGAAGCGAGCTGAAGGAAGATGATTTCTCTGAAGACAACACTATAAAAACTTCTTTGCATCACTGCAGTAAATGGTCATGATTCCAAAGTACGAATGATGAAACGTGCTACCCACTTCCTGACAGACAGGTATTGGATTCAGGGTGTAGAATGACATGTTTTCTGGACATGGTTTTGCCTGACTATATATGTCTGTAACAAGGGTTTTCTTTTTTCTTTTCCAACGGGAGGGAGGGGAAGATGACCGAGAGAAAGTAATTTTTGTTCATTGAAAAAGATTAAAATTTAATTTAAAAAAATGTCAAAGACCTGAATTCAAATGCTGGCTCTGCTACTTCTTAGAGGCAGTGCCCTTAGAGTCATTTTCCTCTCTCTTGCCTCCAGTTTCTTTAAGCAAAACACTTCATTTCCCTAAATCACAGTTTTCTCTTCTGCAAAATGGGGATAATAATACTTTTCCTGCCTACCTCCCAGAAATATAGGGAGTAAGACACTAGGTAAACTGTAAATAGCTCTCTAAGTGTGGTGTTATTAATAGTAGCACTTTATTGGTCTTGGAGGACAAGAATAACAGCTGAATTGCAGGCTTTCCTTGTTCTGGTGAGAAAGATGAGCCATATATCATCACTATGTGTCTTGGGAACAGGATTTGACCTGCAGGATAAATAAATCTGTGAATTTCCTTATAAACCAGCTCCCTCCATTTCCTATGCTCCAAAGGCTAGTTTGTTCTCTGGACCTTTCCATCAAATTCCCCATTTGTCAAAGGCCAGCCCCTCCTCCTCTTCAAATTCCTTTCCCTTCCTGGATCAGTACAAGGGCTACCCCCATGAAGTCTCACTGAACCTCTCCCTTCTCTGAATGCCTATTTCACTTCATGGGTTAAGCCTTGGATTGTTTCTGAGTGTGGCATGGGGGTTACTCTTATCTCCCCATGGGGACCATCAGCACCCAAACACCGGAGACCAACTTATTATCCCTAGAGCTCTAATTCTGGAGCTGGACATATAATACAAGGATAACCATAGTCTACTTTTTTTATTATGTTTAAAAAATAGTGAAAATAATTGTTGCTGATCTGGACTTTCTTGTTGTTGATGTCATTATTGTTATTACCTCAGCCCTTGAAAAGGCTGACAGGGAAAAGAATCCCCAGGGCCAGCGAATAGTCCTAAAAAAACTGAGGAACAGCATGGTAGAATAGTAGGGGTCTTGGGTTGGGATCCCAGCTCTCCACCTGCCTATTTTGTGTGACCATGGAAAAGTTACTTTTCCTCCCCGGGCCTCAGTTTCTTCATTTGTAAATCAAAGGGGATCAGACTAGCCCACACTCACTTGTGAGGTCTCTTCTGTGTATAAATCCTATGAGATTCCCACCAAGGACAGCACCAAGGGGCAACAAAGTTCCAATTGATGGCATAAGGCAATTTTGTTATCACTTTGTTTGTGTTCCTCCCCTCAGTTTAGCTTTTGTTTCTTTAACTGGTAAATAATAGCCCCAAGCACCAGCATAGAAGGTCCTGCATAGAGATCTGGGTCGGGAGCCCAACAGACCAGGTTCAAGTCCAGCCTCTGAATCTTGGGCAACCCGTTCCTCCAGGCAGCTCTGTAAAGGCTGACAAGCCCTTGGTGATTTGCATTGGCAGAGGACATTTCCTCAACGTAAATTCCCCTTAACAGTGAAATCACAGGACATAAACCATGCATTTGTAATTATATGTATAACAGGCACGTATATATGATAAAAATGTAAGTGTACAATTATTTCAATCCTATTTTGACTATTTCATTTCCCTTATTTTATTCTTGTTCTTTTTTTTTTGATGGGGACAAAGTCCTGTTGTAAACATGGGCACAATTCATATGGGTGGGATAGGCAGGCACAGCAGATGGGTTGAACTCTCCCTCCCTGGAGGGAACTTCCACATTGTTACTTATTGGAGTTTTTGAGTACTGAGCATACTTGCTAGCAGAAACTAAAATAAAATTCAGTTACTGGGTTGTTTGTTTTAATCTAAGTCTCAGAGAGAAGTGACAAGCCCAAGAACATGTAGCTAATTAGTGACAAAGGCAAGGTTTTAGAAATCAAGTTGTCTGGCTCTGAACTCTTTCCATTGCTTCTAAAAACTGTTTTACAAGCTGCTGAAGGGGCAGCTAGGTGTTGCAGTGCATAGTGTCAGGCCTGGAATCAGGAAGACTCATCTTCCTGAGTTCAAATCTGGCCTCAGACACTTCCTGGGCAAGTTACTTAACCCTTTTTGCCTCAGTTTCCTCATCTGCAAAATCAGCAAGCTACTTCTTCATACAGGTACAAAGGGCTAACTGCATAAGGAGAAAGGGTTATTCCTTCATTGCTGCTGTTAACAGAACAGAAAGGGGGTGGGGTGTGACTGTACAAGAGCAGAGGATAAGGAACATTTCAGAGAGTGGGAATCACAACACAGTGGAAAATAACTATGGTGGCGTAGTTTATGTCTGAAGATGCTGTGACTGACCTGTAGTTCTGAGAAGGAGAATGTCAGAGCTTAGAATATCAACACAGAATGTCAGAGCTAGAAAGAACCTTAACCAAAGACATGGAATGTCAGAGCTGGAAGGGGTCTTAGAACATAGAATGTCAGTGCCATAATGGACCTTAAACATAGGCAAGAAATGTCAGAGCTGGGGGGGATCTTAGAACACAGAACTTAGAAAGTCAAAGCTAAGAGGGACCTTTGACCATAGAACACAAACGGTCAGAAGGCAAAAGGATCTCAAGCACAGAATATCAATATGAGAAGACACCTTAGAATCAACCAGATAATCAAGAAGCAGTCTTTAAGCACCTAAGTCCAAAGCACTATTGTAGGGGGTTAGAAATACAAAGGCAAAAAACACAGTCCTCACCCTCAAGTAGATAACTTTCTACCAGGAGAACAATAAGTGTTCACATAACCAAATACAAGATGTGTACAAAGTCAAGACAAAGTAATCTGGGGCATTAGCAGATGGTGGAGTGTGAGGGGCATGGTAGGAAAGTGCTGATGTAGTAGGTGGCATGTGAACTGAGTTCTGGAGGGAGCTCTGGATTCTAAGAGGCAGAACTGAGGAGGGAAGGCATTCCAGGCATAGGGCACAGCCAGCGCAAAGGCCCAGAGATGAGAGATAGAACATTGTATATGGGAATGTCAAACAGGCAGAGTGTCACAGATGGAAGGGACTTTTGAATATAGAATATAAGCCATAATGGCAGACCTGGAAAGGACCTTAGAATATAGGAAGTCCCTGGAAGTGACCTTCAAATATAAGCAAAGATGGAAGAAGCTTTCTAATGTAAAACTATAAAGAGGAAAACCTGGGGTGGGCGTGGGGGCAGTGGAATTCTTGAAATTTAGTACACAGCTTGTTAAATCTGGAAGGGATAAAAATAGAGATCATTGGGTACAATCCCTTTGTTGTGTATGTTAAGGGAACAAGGTCCACAAAGCGTTACTGCCTTACCCAAGGCATACTTGGGACCTGAGTCTTGGTCTTCCCAATTTACACAACATTGCCTCCTTCAGCAGGACATGCATTTGCACTCATTCAACACATGTTTGCCAGGAATTTACTATGGCCTGGCCCTGTCTAGGCACTGTGGAGTCACAAAGATAAATAAAATAATATCTTTGCACTAATGTACCTTCACAGGCTAGTAGGGGGTGCTCAGATATCCCTGATATAAAGCAAAGGATAATAAGGGTCCTGGCTGGTGGTACAGGTGGTAAAGATCATAGAGAAATGACCAAAGTGGGGTTTTGTCAGCCAGGCATGATGAGGTTACTAATAGGTTACTAGGTGGTGCAGCAGAGTCAGGAGGAAACTGAATTGATTCAAGCCTCAGACACCTTATTGGCTGTGTGATCTTGGCCTCTCTCAGCCTCAGTTTCCTCATCTGTAAGATGGGGCTAATTATAGCACCTACCTCCAGAGTTGTTATGAAGCTCAAATAAACTAACATGTAAAAAGTGCTTTTCAAAATTGAAAGTCTCTCTAAATGCTAGCTACTATCATTATCTTTCTACCATTCATAATAATAATGACAGTTTATACATTTTGGAAAGGTAATTTGGCAAAAAAATAAAGAGCTAATATTCAACGTCATTTCTTAAGGCAGCTAGGTGGCAGAGAAGACAGGGCTGAGCCCAGAGTCAGAAGACATGGGTTCAAATTTGACCTTGGACACTATCTGCATGTTCTTGGGAAGTCACACGTGCCTTTTCCACAGTTGTAGAGTGGATGATAATAGCACCTAAATCACAGGATTGTTGTGAGTCTCAAATGAGGCAATATTTGTAAAGCGCTTAGCACAGTTCCTGGCATGTAGTAAGTGTTTAATAAATGCTTATTTCCTTCCTTCCTTAAAAGTATCCCTAAATGTACACTGAGACCATTCGATTAGGCACAATACATAATTATGCAAGTGAAACACATGGCAAATTTGGGAGTGTTACTTACAAAACAGTAATAATAGCTCCTAAAATAGATAATAACTACTCCTGTTCAATGGTAGGCTTGCCTCACAAGCTGCCGAGGGAGCTTGTGCTGGGAACTATCTCCCCATTCTACAGAGGGCTAAGTGACTTGTCACTGATCCCATAGATTGTCAGAGCCAAGATTTGAATCCCCACCTTCAGATAGCTCTACACCTCCCTCCCGCCTCTCCTTATGGCTCTTAGAGATGGCTGCCCAAACTAAGGGATGCCATCTGTGGCCATAGACTAGACTTTAGCTGACTGACCTCTTCCGGGGATAGAGACACTGACTTTGACTCATTAGCACCAGGCTCTGGCCCAGCTAAGCTAACAGACATAGCTCCAAGTGGCCTCATCTGACTGAGTGATTCAATAATCTCCCACCTGTGTAGAGCCATGGAGTGACAAGCTCTGAGTGAGTAGTTATGGAGAAGAGCAAGAAGTCAGGCCTGGAGGCAATAGCTGATGTCACTTGTCACCCAGAAGACAAGATGCACAGACAAGAGCAGGAGCAGGCTAGAAGGTCACATTCATGTGAGGGAGGCCACCAGTGGCAGCTTCACCTCTCCACCACAGGGCAAAGGTTTATCATAAATGGGATGAACACTGCATTTTTCCTTTGTTAAAGTGATCTGAAATCCCATGACCACCAGGCTAGGGCTTCCTATATCTTTTTCCTGCCCTCAGAACTAACAAAATAGGAAGCCTACCAACTTCTTCTTGCTACAAACCATTTCATCACAAAACCCTAAAACTAAGGGGATCTCAATAAGCCTGCTTCACCCCACATTCTAAA
Source organism: Pseudochirops cupreus (assembly GCA_028627135.1). Lineage (NCBI taxonomy): Eukaryota > Metazoa > Chordata > Mammalia > Diprotodontia > Pseudocheiridae > Pseudochirops > Pseudochirops cupreus. Next base: position 14,972,641 of record CM053583.1, on the reverse strand, counting down.
TGAAGCTCTCCAAGGATATAGATCATATTTATGACATTTTAAACCTTATACAGCCCTTTATTCACAATAATCCTATGAGCTATGTAATAGGAATGTTACAGAAGAGGAAACTGAGGCCTGACAGGATAGGGTTAGGGTTAGAGTCATATAACTCTATTTATATATTATGGTTATAGTCATATATAGTCATAATCATAATAGCGTTCCAGTCCTGGAGTCAGGAAGACCTGAGTTCAAATCTGACCTTAGATATTTCCTCGCTCTGTGACTCTGGGCAAGTCACTTAACCCTGCTGGCCTCAGTTCCTCATCTACCAAATGAGCTGGAGAAGGAAATGGCAAACTACTCCAGCATATTTGCCAAGAAAAGGGGTCACAGAGAGTCAGACACGACCAAATGACTGGCCAACAACAACAACAACTTAGTCCTAAACATCAATGACTTGATTACAACCACAGAACCAGTAGACCTTAGAGCTGGGATTTGAACCCAGACCTCCTGACTCAAAAGCCAGTAGTATTCTTTCTACTGCACCATGTAACCATCCCAAACCCATGACTTCCAATTAAAAAGAGGCAGAAAAGGAGAAATAAAAATAATGTGCTAGTTTGCAAGAGCTCTTTTGAAGTTCAGCCTCTAAAAAACAGGGATCTTAGTTATTAAGCACCTAATGTCACACAGCACTGTGTATATAACACATTCATTAAGCACCCACAATGTGCTAGGCACTAAGGAGACACACAAAAAAGAATAAAGTAATCTCTATCCTCAAGGAGCTTACAATGCAATGGGGGAGGTAGGGAGGAGAGACTCCATAAAATACTTAGCATATAGGTCATGAAAGGAAATGGTAAGTGGAGTGGCTAGGTGGTGCAGTGAATAGAGCACCGGCCCTGGAGTCAGGAGGACCTGAGTTCAAATCTGACCTCAGACACTTAACACAAAACCTAGCCATGTGACCTTAGGCAAGTCACTCAACCCCAATTGCCCTCCAAAAAGCAAAAAAGAAAGATTTAAAAAAAAGAAAGGAAATGGTAAGGTAAATCAATCTAGCATCCTGAAGGAGGTGAATGGAAGTGAACTCAGCAATGCAACAAACATTGATTAAGGAAGCACCTGTGTATCATATCAGGGCATTGTGCTAGGCACTAGGAATTTGTTGTGTCGTTTCAGTCATATCTGACTTTCCATGATCTCATTCGGGGTTTTCTTGACAAAGACATACTGAAGTGGTTTGTCATTTCCTTCTCCTGCTCATTCTACAAATGAGGAAACTGAGGCAAACATGGTGAAGTGAATTACTCAGGGTCACACAGCTAGGAATTGTCTGGGGTCAGATTTGAACCCAGGAAAATGAGTCTTGCTGACTCCAGGTCTGATATTCTTCCACTGCTGTGCCACCTAGCTGCCAACCAGGGACTAAGAATACAAAGAAATACAAAAACCAAACTGTCTCTGTCCTGGAGGAGCTTTACAACCTACTGCCTGGTAAGAGTTCTGAGTCACTTCCCAGAATCTTTATGGAACCTTGGAGTTGTGGAGAATAGAGAGGTGTTGGATAGAAAGGAGTCTGGAAATGGAAAACATCTAGATTTTCACAAAATAGAGAAAGGCAGATTTTACAAACGATAGACAGGTAAACTGCATCTTAATCCCTTGCACAATTCAGAGAAATGAAGACAGCATGGATTTGCCAAGAAGAAATTGTGTCAGACCAACTTCACTTCCTTTTTTGAAAGAGTTACTAGAATGCGAGAGCAGGAAAGTACTGTGGACATACACACATACCTGCCATACACACATACGATATGCATGTATGCTTACATACACACAAACATAAATACATACTATTTATAGAGTTCATCAAGGAATCTGGCAATGTCTTGAGGATGACTACTGTATGGATAAAGTAGAGAAATGTGAACTGAATGATGGGGAAATTCACAGCTCATTGACTAACCCAACACAGAAAATTGCTACAAAGGGAAGTCTCTACTAAATACAATGCAAGGTTCTGTTCTTGGTCCTATAACATTCAATATTTTTATCAATGACTGTACTGAAGACACAGGTGATGTTATTACTAAGTCCATGAATGACACAAAGCTGAGAACAGCAGCTAATGCTTTAGAATCAGCATCCTGAAAAACCTTAGGATTATAGTGTTAGAGCTAGAAGGAAAGGGGAAACCCAGGTTCAGAAAAGCTGCATAAATCACCTGAGGTTGCACAGGTAATAAAGTCTATGGAGGGGTTATACAAGGGGATGGCTGTTTTGAGGGGAGGGTGGGGGAAAGATGGGGAGAAAATTTGTAACTCAAAATCTCGTGGAAATGAATGATGTAAACCAAAATAAATTAAATCAAATTAAAAAAAAATAAATAAAGTCTATGGAGCTGAGATTTGAAAGCAGGGCCTCTGCCTCCAAAGTCAGTGCTCTTTCCAGTATGCCATGCAACAGACAGGAGCATTGCCCCCACCCCCACCCCTTTATTTTTATCCTTCAATGGTTCTTCAGTGTCTTTGATGTTGGTATCTCATCTACCAGTGCTGTTCCAGATCCAATCATGCTTTCCCATCATGGGCAGGTCTCAGTCAGATCTTTCCATTAATGTTACATGGACAATCCACCCAACATGTCAGAGGTCTTCCTCTAATTTCTTCTAATATTTTGTGGACATGAGCACAATACTGGGGCTTCTCATATTCTATACCTAGATCTCACCCATAAGTAGCCCAACCATCCAACCACTTTATGGTACATAATTATCCTTGATGGCACATTTTTATGACGCTTCTTGCTATGTACAAGTAATCATTGGTAATAGGCTACTGTCTGTTTACCACTCCCAAAGGAAAGAGTTTATCTCTTTTCTTGGCCTTTAGGGTTACCTGCAATTTTGATTCTTCCAAGATCTCTGTGTTTTGTCATTTGTAACCAGACATAAAATTTTGCACTTAGGTTAAGAGGGAAAAAAAGAAAGAAAGAAAGAACGGCACAATCACAGTATGAGGGTTACATGGTTTAACTGAAATTCATGTGGGGGAAAAAAATTACAGGAGTTTTAGTGGCCTGAAAGTTCGATATGAGACAAGAGTGTGAAGTGGCTCCTAGCTAATGTGATCTGAGGTTGCATTAATAGATGTACAGTGTTGACAAGACAGGATGCTGTCCTCTAGGTTGGTCAGACTAATTCTGAAATATTGTGGGGGTGGCGTAATTTTTAAAAATTACTTTGTTCTTGTTCATCTTTCATTTTTTTGCATTTAGTGATATTTTTCCAATTACATGTAAAGATAGTTTTCAATATTCATTTTTGCAAGATCTTGAATTCCAAATTTTTCTTCCCCCCACTTCACTTCCCTCCCCCTTCCCAAGACAACAAGCAATTTGATATAAGTTATACATGTACAATCACATTAAACATATTTCCACATTAGACACGTTGTGAAAGAAGAATCAGAACAAAAAGAAAAAAGCATGAGAAAGAAAAAACAAACCAAAAAACGTAAAAATGGTATGCTTTGATCTGCATTCAGACTTCACAGTTCCTTCTCTGAATGTGGATAGCATTTTCCATCACCAATCTTTTGGGATTGTCTTGAATCATTGTATTGCTGAGAAGAGCTAAGTTTATCATAGTTGATCATCGCACAATGTAGCTGTTACCAAGTATGATGTTCTCCTGGTTCTTCTCACTTCACTCAGTATCAGTAATGTGAGTCTTTCCAGGTTTTTCTGACCTGCTCCTCATTTCTTACAGTACAATAAATTTCCATTACATTAATACACCACAACTTGTTCATCCATTCCTCAATTGATGGGCATCACCTCAATTTCCAATTCTTTGGGTAGGTGGCATAATTTTTTTCAGGGGCAGGGGTGGTTGTAGCTTGTAGCATAGTGCCCAGCACATAGTAGGCATTCAATAAGTGCTTGTGGACTTACATTTAATTTAATTTAATTCATTAAGCATTTATTAAGTGTTTACTGTATGTTGGGGGGCAAATATGTGACATAGTGGATAGAGTGCTGGACCTGAAATCAGGAAAATTTGTCTCCCTAAGTTCAAGTCCAATCTCAGCAACTTACTAGCCATGTGATCCAGGGCAAGTCATTTAACTCCCTTTGCCTCAGTTCCTCATCTGTAAAATGTTGTTCAGTCATTTCCCATTCTTTTTGGCCCCATTGGTGGTTTTCTTGGCAAAGATACTGGAATGGTTTGCCACTTCCTTCTTTAGTTCATTTGACAAATGACGAACTGAGGCCAAAAGGTTTAAGTGACTTGCCCAGGGTCACACAGTTAGTGAATATCTGAGGCTGAATTTGAACTGAGTTCCTCCTCAGCATTCTATCCACTATACCACCTAGCTGCCTCCTGTAAAATAAACTGGAGAGGAAAATGGCAAACCATTCCACCAAGAAAACCCCAAATGGAGTCATAAAGAGTCAAACATGACTGAAAACTACTGAACAACAAGAACTCAAAATCTATTGAGCACTGTGGTAGGCACTGGGGATTCATAGACAAAAAA
>CM053583.1:14936598-14967606 GCA_028627135.1 Pseudochirops cupreus | reverse complement strand
GTGGTTGTTCTTTCCACTTACATCATTGGAGTCATGGCGTAGGATTGTTTTTCCTGAAGTACTTCTGTTTGTATCAATTCATATAATTCTTCCAAAGCTTCTCTGTATTGATTCTTTGTATTTCTTAGAACACAGTAATATCCTATTATGTTCTAGTAGCACAATTTGTTTGACCATTCTTTAATGGACAGGCAGCTGTTTGGCTTCCAGGCACTTATTACTGAGTGATACAATTTAAGATTAACCAAGTCATGTCCAAAGGAAAGTCCTCAGATCAATCAAGAGAATTAGAATCATGTCATGTAAGGAAGAACTGAGGGCAGTGGAGGAGTGATGCCTTAGCAGGTCCTTCAATAACTGTATTTGGGCGTTACAATCACAAAATGAAGAGTCCAATCCTCCTCATTTTACCCATGAAGCAATAGACTGAGCCTGATTAAAATACCTTCTAGTCATTGGCCCAGCTGGTTCTTGGTGGAGCTAGAAGTATGGTGGGGGAGTTTTCTGAGTTTGGTCTAGGTGGTGTATCTGTAGCCTGTCTGCATGCATGCTGATATGGGAAAAGCCCCCCTCCCTTGCTGCCTCTCCTTTAGCTGAGACTAGTGGGGAGATTGGTGCATTTGAAGTCAGAAGATCTGTGGTTATTAATAATTATAACATTAATAGCTAGGATTGACATAACTCTTCAAGGACTGCCAAGCACTTTACACATATTATCTCATTTTTATCCTCATAGAAGCTCTAGGTGAGTGCTATTGTTATCCTTGTTTTCTAGGTAAGAAACCTGAGGCCTTACAGGTTAAGTGACTTGCCCAAGATCACGGGGCTAGTAAGTATCTGAGGCAGAATTGGAAACCAGGGCATCCTGACTCAGGGCTTCCAGCATGCTCTCTAGCACTGAACATCCTAACTGCCTACTTCTTGTTGTTCAGTCCTTTTACAATCCTGTCTGACTCTCTATGACCTCTTGTGGGGGTTTCTTGGCAAAGATACTGAAGTGATTTGCCATTTGCTTCTCCAGCCCATTTTATGGATGAGGAAACTGAGGCAAGCAGGGGTAAGTGACTTATCCAGGGTCATACAGCTAATCAGTGCCTAAAGTCCAGCTTTGAATTCAGGAAGATGAATTTTCCTGACTCCAGGCTTGGCTCTGTACCCACTGCACCACCTAGCTGCTCCAGCTGCCTATTTGGTTTGAGTCCTGACTGATGCTGGTTCTGTGACCTTGCACAAGTCACTTAAATTCTCTCAAACTCAGTTTCCTCTTCTGTAAAAAGGGTATAATAATACTTCTGCTGCCTGCCTCATACAGTTATTATGAAGGGGAAATGGAATACCTTTATATGCAAAAAGACATACAACCCTTATAGTGCTATGGAGATATTAACTATTACCATATTTAATTCAGTCCCTTGTTCAAAAAATCATTTCTCCTCTGGTTCCCTCTCACAAATTCCTGTGCACTCAGCATTATTCTCTCACCTCATATTCCCTTTAACATATTCTTCACTCTCTCCATATAATTATTCTCCATCTTCACTTCAGGGAAGCAATCTAGTCTGGAAGGATCATTCTGGACTTGAAATCAGGAAGACCTTGGTTCAACTTTCACCTCACTTCCTAGCTATGGGTCTCTGAACAAGCTACTTATCTGGCAGAGCCATAACTCTTGCTTCCTAGGGATGTTGTGAGTTTTAAATAAGACAAAAACAGATTTTAAAGGTTTTGCAAACATTGAAACCTATATAAATGTCAGTTCTAATGTCAGCCTAGGTGGACTTCTTACCTACCTGAGCTAGGTAAATAGAGCAAGGGATCTTATAGGTTCAGTGTTGAAAGTTGAAAGATCATTTAGCCCAAACCTCTCATTTTACAAATAAGGAAACTTATTCCCAAAGTCCCCAAAGTAGGAAAGGTCCTTGTCTGAAGTTATACATCGAGCAAGTAGCAGTGATGATATTGGAATCCCAGTTCCCTCACTTCAGAATCAGTGATCTTCTGCCTGTATTGCATCATTCTCTCAGGAATTATTGCCTCTGCTGAAGAGGTCTAAAGATGGGGAGTGTGGGGAATAAGAACTCTAGGCTGATTGAGGCCTCCTAGCCTTACCATTACCATGTCCCCTAACTCTTGCTCTGCTTCCATACCCAATGGTCAATGCTTCTTGTCCTTGGTTTTATCATTCATCTCTCTCCCGAAGCAGCAGCCCTTCAGACCTTGATATAATTGGAGAACCACACTACTACCACCTCTACCCACCCCCCATCCTTAACGAGGCTCCCTTAGGGGAAGTCATTGGCCTAACCACATTCTCTACCTCTGTCAGCACATTCTGCTCTTCTGGCCTCTGGGAAGACTGGGCATTCTGTTTCACAGATAAAGGAACAGAGGCTTAAGAGGCCAGAGGGAGAATGGAAAAGCACGTCATGTGGGAAGGAGGAGCGCTGAGTCAACCTTCATTTCTTTTAAAGAAGAGATGGGCCTTTGAAACTTATCTTGATGCTTGCCTCCCTCCTCTTTTCTTCTTCCCTTAAAAGGGCTCAGGAATTGATTCCTGTGCCTTTAAGGCAGAAAGATATTGGGAAAGAACATACTCTCTAGTTGGGGTTTGGGAAAAGACAGGGTTTAGGTTTTGTCGTCATGGTCCAGTCATTGGTCAGTTTTGTCCAACTCATTGTAAACCCTTTTGGGGGGGTTGTCTTGGCAAAGATATTAGAATAGTTGGTCATTTCCTTCTCCATCTCATTTTACAGATGAGGAAACTGAGGCAAAAGGGGTTAAGTGACTTTGACTTGCCCAAGGTCACACAGATATTAAGTGTCTGAGGCCGTATTTGAACTCATGAAGATAAGTCTTCCTTCTTGGAAGCCCAGTGCTCTGTGCCAAAAAGCAAGATAAATAAACTCCCATCTCTGGGTGCTAGATCACAGCTCTGCTGCCCATTTGTGAACAACCCCAGGCATACTTAGTTAGTGCCTTCTAGAGACAAAATCTCCCCTGGAGAAAGCATCACTCTCCACACTCCCAGCCCCAAGATGCTCCTATTAGTTAGCTCTATGGAACCCCCATTAGCTCTCTAAGGAACCAGGGCCCCTGGGATTCCCACCTAGTGCCCAGCCAGGGCTTTAAACTAGGATTGTCAGGCCAGCCAGTGCAAAGGCAATGGGAGGGGAAACTCAATGCTATTTAGTCACCCAGTTTAGTTGGTACCAGGGTACAGTGCAGAAAGCCTGGCAAGGGAGGTTCTAATCAGATTTGTGAAGTTTGTGTTTTCGCCTAGAGGCGATGGGGAATTGTTGAAGCTCCTAGAGCAAGGAAGAAACATGATCAGACCTATACTTTGCTAATATCACTTTGGCAGCTGTGTGGAGGACGGACTTGAGAGGAGAGAGACTTGGGACAAGGAGAGCAATTGGGAAGCCGTTGCAATAGTTCAGGGAGAGACAAAGATGACCTGAACTCGACTCATGACCTAGAAGTGAGCAGAAAGGGCTAGAAGGAAAACATTAATGTTGTGGATTTGATTTCAATTGAATTGAATTGGCATAGTGTAACAAGCCACAGATTGGGAGTCAAAGGGTCTGGATTAAGAGAGAGACCTGGGCAAGTAAGGGCTTTCTCTGGCTCCTCTTCTGTCAAATGAGGTTTGACCAATTGATCTCTAAGGTCACTGTCTTCCAGCTCTAAATCTTAAAATCCTATGAATGGAACAGAAAGGAATGGACTTCTCTCCCTGTGGAGCCTGGCACTACTCCCAGGCTAAGCCCCTAGAGGATGTCTTCCTGGAGGAGGTGACATTTGAGTTGAGCTTTAAAGAATGAGTTTCAATCCAACAGAAGAGGAGGAAAGAAGGCATTCCAGGCATAGGGTACAGTGAAAGCAAAGAAATGGAAGTGTGAGAATGTGGGGTTTGTTTGGTAGGACAAAGCCTGATATAGCTAGAGTTTAGGGGAGCAAGATGAGATAAGTCTGGGAAGGTGATTCATCCCACCCAGGGGCATCTGCTCCTCGAAGCAGTTACTCAAACCCTAGGACTATGTCTCCCAGCAAAAGGATCTCATCTCATGTCCCCGACCTCAAACCCTCTAACCTCAGGTTCAAAGCCACAATCGCCAGGGTTCAGGCGGGTTGTTTAGTGACACATCTCCTCTGACCGCCAGAGGGAGTGCCTGTCACGCAGCTGCTGGCTGGGACTAGGTCATCCGAAGTCTAAGAAATCTACGTCCAGGCTCAGCAATTCTACTTCCACTTATGGTCCAAGGCCTAATCCACCCTCCCCTACAAGTAATTCGTGCTTAATTGTAATTGTTTGCAAAGAATGGAAGCAGTCCTACTCCCAGAATCTCAAAGCACTTACACACACACACACACATACACACACACACACACACACACACACACACACACACACACACACACACACAGGAGATAGAGGAGATACTTTGGCGATAATATGGCCCAGTTCTCCCTTTTTGCAGACGGAAAAACTGAGGCCCAGATAGAGAAAGAGACTTGCCCAGGATCACACAGTCAGGAAATGATAGGAATTTGAACCCACACAACCAAACCCAGCGTCCTACTTCTTCCTTTCCTGTTTAACCCAAACAGGGCAACCTATGGTGGATAACCCAAGATGAGAGGGTCCATGCGGTTGCCATGATCAGGGAAATCGGTGATGAGATTGTGGGAACCGGCCTGGGGATAGAGAAGCCTCTCCAAGTACCAAGTCCACTGGTAGGAATTGGGGGGGGGGGGGGGGGGGGAGAGGAGGTGAAGAGGAGGAGAGTCCCTGACAAGTCTGGCTGCGTCCAAGCCAATGACGGGGGGCGGGCAGAGGGGCCCCCGCCCCTCCCTGAGGAGCGCTGGGCCAGCTGAGCCGGTGACAAGCACACCTGAGTCAGCGCCCGCCGCCCACCCGGCCCTCAGCGTCTGTCTGCCCATCTTGTGATATTTCGCTTCCCGGGAGCCCGCTCCGCTGCGCTCCGGAGGCAGCTCGGCAAACAAACCCGGCGACAGATTGCGGCGTGGCTCATTCCGGGGAAGGACGCCAAATCCCCCCACCCCCAGCCCTCGCACCCCCCACTGCCACCCCCTCTCCTCCCCGCCCCTTCCCTCCCTCCCGACCCCAGCCTCAGCTTCGTGTGCCGGAAAATGGGGGGGATCCCCCACTGACTTCACCTCAGCTTCCTTGGACCCACGAAAGGTGACAGGAACTGTTAGGGGCAGGGGTTAAACTAGGTACCCGAGTCCCAGAAGGGGATAGGGGTTGGAGTTGGTCGCCTAATGCACCAGCAGGGGGCACCCCATGGAGAGTGAGTTTGTGTGGCAGGGCTCAAGGTCCCAGGGAGCTCACAGAGAAACTGAGGCAGAGAGAAAGCGAGAGAGAGAGAGACAGAGACAGAGAGAGAGACAGAGACAGAGAGACAGAGACAGAGAGACAGAGAGAGAGAGACAGAGACAGAGAGAGACAGAGAGACAGAGACAGAGAGACAGAGACAGAGAAGTTGGGCAATGAGAGACAGGGAGAATAAAAGACACTAAAAGAAGGGCGAATTAGAAAATAGAAAAGAAGACGAGGAGAGATAAGAGACAAAGACAAGAGGTGGGCAGGCTGACAGGCAAGAAAAGAGACAGACACAGAGATAGACGTATAGAGAAGAGAGGGAAAAAAGAGGCGTAGGAAGAGGGGAAAGACAGGAGAATAGGCAGTGATAGAAAAGAGATGAGAGGAAGGAGAGAAAGAAGAGAGGGAAGCGGAGTAAACGAAGAAAGAGGAGTAGAGAGCGAGGAGAGGAACGGGGATGGGGGAAGAGGAGGGAATGAGGAGTTTCCTTTCTGCACCCAGAGAAGCAGCCCTGGCTAGGCTGGGCGGGTCTCCGAGCTGAGGGGGGCATGGGGCTGCGTAGCAGATGGCTCCTGGCGGTCCCAGCCCGTACCCAGTCCTGGCGCCGCTCCCCAGTCCCCCCCTCTCCCGCCCCCAGTCTCCCTGGCTCCCTCTCCCGTGCTAACGGCCGCCTTTTCCCGGGCGCTTCAAGCTGGTTGTCCGGGGGCCGAAGGGGCGGGCTGACCGTGGCCCCTGGGAAGCCTCAAGGTAGTTCACATCTTTTCTCTCCTCCTCCCGGTCCGGGGTGGCTGACCGAGCTTCAGGGTTCCAGCCTCTCTGCCAGGCGCCCCCCACACTCCGAGGTAATAGTCTCTACTGTAGCAGAGAGTGGGGAAAGAATTCTCTGGCAAACCCATCGGGAGGACCAGAGAGAGGCCCGGCATCAACGTAGCTGCATTAATACTAATTAATACTGATTATGCTACCCTAACAGAAGGCTACAGGGAATCGAATGGGGTCTGATTGACAAGATAACAGACTCTTCCGAGTATAAAGAATTCTGGAGCCAGAGACTTGGGTTCGAACCCTGACTCCGTTACTTACTCCTAGTGTGACCCTGGGCAAGTCACTTCACCGCTTTAAGTCCCAGGTCTAACAAATACAAAATCAGGATATTGACCCAGAGGATAACTAAGGCCTCTCCCCACTCTAAACGCAGCCGGTATGGGTTGTTTTGTTTTGTTTTTTTAGAGAGAATGCTAATGGGCACACACCCTGGAGCTCTTCTCTTTATAGGGCCAGCGAGAAATGCTGGGGTCCTAGAAAAGAATGTCTCGTCTATCTTTCCCCACCAAACCAGATCTTCCTGGGGTCGGTTGGGGAGAGGAGGAGATAGATGTCTAGGATGGGGTGGAGGGTAAAGCTGAGAGACTTCAAAATTAGGACTCCATCCCACCTCCCACAAGCCCCTAGGCGACGAAGGTGTGTGTAGATGGAGTTGGGGCGGGGGAGGATTTGGGTCTAACGGGGTTAGCCCGAAAGAGGGTTCCCTCCCTTTTCTCGCACTTCTTGAAGAGTTTTCCCAATAAGAGCAGAGCCTAGATAGAAAGAACGTCCCCTAGATCCCTGGCAGCTGTAGGAAGAGGTTGGACTTGGTGGTTGGATGGTATGGGATGGACAGGGTGAGGAGGGAGGCCCTGCTCCCGCCCCCCCGATTTGCCATTAAACGGTTAAGTAGCCGAGCGAGGGAGGAGCCAGAGGGAGGGGAAGGGGGGGTGCGGGGTAGGGAAGCACTTCCCTGCTGTCCTCACACTCTCAGGGCTAGCGGTCGGGGCGGACGGAGCCCAGGATCCTACTGCCCTGCTTGGCGTGGGAGTGGGGACCCGATCACCCGGCCGCCGCCGCCTGTCCCATCTCATCCCGTCCCGTCCTGTCCTATACGTCGGGGCTGATGGCTCCCCCTGAGCCGCGGAGCCCCGGGGGCGCAGGGTAGAGCCCAGCGGACTGCCCAGACCCCCCTCCCAAGTCTAGGGGCTCGGAATCCAGTCCCACTCCTCGCCCCAAGCAGTAGACTCCGAAGGGGACGAGGGAGAGCGTGGGAGCCCCCCCCCACTGCTCCCCACCCTGCCCCGCCCCGTCCCCCTCCCCCAGCTCCGAGACAAGATGCTCGCCTGGCTCCGGCGCCTGCTGCAAGGTAAGAATCCCTTGCTCGGACCGGGCTGGGGGAAGAGGGCTCCGCAAGGAACCTGGTTGTGGGGGAGGGAAGAAGAAGAGGAAGGGCAGATGAATTGGGGGGGGGGGTAGAGGAGGACGCGAGGGATGGAGAAAGGAGTGGGAAGAGACGGAGGAGGGGGTCGGAGAAGCCCAAGGGGAAGGGGGGCACTGGGATGGGGTGAGCCCTTCCAGACCGAACGTCTGTCTGGTCACCCCCAAACTCGCTCCAGGGGTTAGGAGAGCCCAGCGACGTAACCGAGGCACGGCCCAGCCCGGCTTCCGCCCCTATGGCCGCCCCGCCGGGTTTGGGAGCTGGGCCGGCCGGCTGCCCCGCGGCGGGGGAGCTGAGCCCGCAGAGGCTAGCGTGCGGGGTGCTAGCTCGTGACTGTGGAGCCCTGGGCTACCGGCCGGGGGGCGGGGAGGGTTGGGTCCAGGGTTGGCTGGGATAAGGTAGGGAAGATCAGGTTCTGCCGTCCCGGCTTCGCCTGCTGGGGGCTGAAGGCAGTGCACAGAGGGGCGCGGAGGACTCCTCCGGCCCGAGAAAACGCCAACTCAGCAACTCCAGGGCGGTCGGTGCGGGACTTTCCTCTCGGCTCCGCACCTTCAGTCACCTAGGAGGACTGGACTGAGAGGATAGGTTCCGAGAAAGGGATGAGAACTGCCAGGAGGCAGTAGGGGCAGCCAGACGGGCAAGAGATCTACCGGGAGGATGATAGGAGGCAGCCGGCTGCGGGGGAGTGAGGGGCAAGACTGGGCAGTGAGAGGAGAAAACAGAGACAGGGGACATCAGGCAGAGGGGCTGAGGCAGGGTGACAGGGCCAAAGAGAGCGGGGAGATTAGACAAGGGGACAGGGAGGTAGGGTTTAGAAGCAGAAGGAGCAGTGAAGCCAGGGGTGAGGAGGAGAATGTGCAGGAGGGAGTAGGGCAGGAGGGGCCAAGAAGTCAAGAGAGAGAGTGATATAAAGAAGGAGAAAGCCCTTACTGCACTTTAGTGCTAATTCAATGCATTTGGGGAGGGCTTCCCCTCCTCTCCTTTTGGGGCCCTTAAAAGGTCACCCCATTCCTAATCTCCTCATCATCTTCATTATCACAGGAGGCCCAGAGCTCAGGGCCCAGGAACTAGTTAGGCCCAGGGTCTTGGGAGTGGGTAGCCTGGGCCTGGACAGCAGGGTAGGGTGGTGGAACCCTGGAGTCGGGCAGAAGCCCTGGTGGGTAAAGCATTGCCATTTTTATCCCCAGGCCCTCACCAGACTAGACGCTATGGGGACCTCGGGTGGTGGCTTATTTGGGGGTATTCTATTCTGGCAAAGTGAGAAACTGTTTGCTGTGGCTCTGAACCTCACCACTCGCACCAGCGTCACTGCCTTCCTGGGTCGATGCGTCAGCACCACCATCTCCACCTCCGTCCGGCTCTTCTCCCACCTCCTTTGCCCCCTCAGCATCTGCCTGGAAGCAGCTCGTGCCCTTAACCCCCTGCCTCTCCCTGGAAACAGTGCCTTTAGGCCATCTTCAGTGACTGATGTGGAGCTTCTGGAGCTGCTCCATCAGTGGAATCTAGACCCCATGCTCCTCATTCTTTAGACTCAGGAACTGAATGGGATTCCTCTTCAGTATTAGTCCCTTTTCTGGAGTCACTAGCTAGCTCACTCTTCCTTTCTTCTCAACACCTCTGGCTTTCCTTTAGTCATACTTGAGGCTTAGATCCTTCTCCTTCCAGCCAAGTCCCTTTCCTTACCTCCATCATCCCAGTTTCAGGGGTTCTGGAATCTTTGAAGCTAAAGGTGGAATTTGAATTCTAGGATTTTCTCAGAGCCTTCAAGCCTTGGTGTCTGAGATCCACCTGATAGCAACATGTGTCCTCACACTGGTGGCCACGTTCCTCAGGCCTCTACTTTCTGGGATCTTCCAGAACAATCCAAAGAGCTCTTTTCTGACGGTTTGTGATCTTGGCTTCCCTTGCTAGAGGAATCATAGGGTTACAGTTAGAAGGGTTCTTAGAAGCCTTTGAGTTAAGCTCTCTCACTTTATAAATGAAGAGTCTGAGGCCCAGTGAAGTTAAGTGACTTCCTCAGGGTCACACAGCTAGTAAGTCTATGATAATATTTGAACCTAAGCCTTCTTGACTCCAATTCCATTGTTCTATCCACCAAGGGTACACCTGCCATTCTCATAGTCCCACAAAGTATAGACTGTATGGCCATCCCGTACTGGACTTGATGGCTCCTGTCTGACTGTTGCAGCCCAGGGAAATACGAAATAAGAGAAAACTCAAGTCTCTTGGCCCTTTCCCTGTGCTCTGCCAGCCCAGCTCTGTACAGTAGCTTGCACTGCCCCCCTGGGTCTGTGGTGGAGCCCAGGTTCTGCACCCCCTTGTCTCCATGGACATTGTTCATTCCACTTTAGGGTTGGTCTGTCTCCAATGAAAGAACCAGAAATAGATCATAGTACTTAGTGCAGGAAGAAACCTTAGTGAGCAACCACTCCAGTCTCTTTATTCTGCAGATGAGGAAGCTGAGGCCTATGGAGTGGGTTCTAATTGGCCCAATGATTCCACAGTTAGTGAGCTCAGCCATGAGTCAAGGCATCATGACTTCCAGCCTGTGTTCTTACTACCCCATGCAGGCTTCTTCCTGGTTCTCATCTTTATTCTCTTCTCTACCTGATAACCAATCCTTAATCTCTAGCCCCTCCCTCTTCCCCAGAATGGGGACATGAAGAAAAGGAGGGATGTGGTGTTTGGGGGACTCTGGAAGGGCTTTTCCTTGCTGTGAAAAGATAGAGAGATGATATAATGAATAAAATGATATGTAACCTATTGTTGCTCCATCCTACCTGCTGTCCTGTGTCCAGGATTCTCCAGGACACTAGGGTAATGACAGAATTGTCATAGCAGTCCTTTGAGAGAGTACCCAAGAAAGGAAAGGAATGAGGGGTGTGGAGATTGGAAGAAGCAAGAGAAAGAGAAGAGAAGAGAACATGTGAGCATAGAGGGAAAGGTAGGAGAGAGGATGGAAAGAAGGGGAACTCTGGGGTGAGGGGAAGCCAAAAAAAGGAGGGAGCAAGACCAGAGTGGGGAGAAGGGGACACTTCTCAGGTGTCAGCTGCCTCTAACCAGGAGCTCAGCTGAGCTGGGCCTGGGGGCAGAGGCGCTGGAAGCCCCCACTTTTCTCTCCACTTGGCCTCCAGTGAGAGCCCGCAGCCTGAATTATGGATGAAGCTCCTTGGGTTACAGCCACTGTACACGGGCAAGGACTAGAAATGGCATCAGCCACAGCTCTGCAGCGGCAGCCAAGACACCCCTCCCCCAGCCTCTGGCCCATCCCACCCACACTCACCCCCCATTCCCTCTCCCAGCCTAGCCCTGGCTCCCTGAACCCAGTTCCTTTTCAGGGTTGATGACAAGTGGTACTTTGGGAAGGGCAGAGGGTGTGGCTACTCATTGGGGAAGTCCGGGCCAAGAAGCCCCATGGTGTAGGCAAAGAATCTTGGATCTGGAATATCCCAGTTATGTGGCTCTGTGACCTTGGGCAAGTCACTGCCCCTCTCTGGGTCTCAGTTTCCTCAGCTGTCAAATGAATGTGTTGAACTAGATGACCTCTGAGGTCCCTTTCAACTTACAATCCAGCAAATTTCTATGAGACTAGGGTGATGGGAAATTCCTCTTTGGCCTTTTTGTTCCGTGAGGGAGGAGAGAAGAAAGGGAGACAGCTGTCTTTGGGGTGCATGAGATAGAATTACGAGATGAGAGAGGAAGAGGAAAGACTTGACCACCATTTCTCTTCCCTAACCAAACCATGCCCTTAGATGCTGGATACAGTCAGGACTGAGCTGTCAGGAGCAAGAACATGCCCTTTCTTTCCTCTTTCCTGTGACAACTGACAGAGAGAGAGAGAGAGAGAGAGAGAGAGAGAAAGAGAGAGAGAGAGAGATAAAGAGGCCTTCTAATCTGGGAGAGCCTTGGCAAGCCTCTAGATCTGGGTGGGATTAAGGGATCAGGAAAGGAATTTGGCTTCCTAGAGCGTCAACCCCAAGGGGAAGCGGCGCTAGGGAGGGGGAACAAAGTAATAGGGGTTGTCTCCACTGAGCCAATATGAGAGAACGTCCCCACCCAAGATCCCATGTTGGGCTAGGGGGTTTAGCCTCCCAACTGTAGCAGTAATGGAGAGGGAGTGAGAGACTTGTCCCCCCCAATTCACCCCATGAGGCTCAGGAAAACTGGGGAGGAGAAAGTGATCGTGAAACGCTGCTCGGGGGAGGGGTGAGAAGGGCCGAGAAGCGCGGAGGTGGTGTGAAGGAATGGAACAGCCGCCGCCTGTGTCACTGAGTATTACATCACACCCCTGCCTACACACGCACGGGGCCCAGCACTCGCTCACACGAGGGGGGACTACAGGGGACATCCAGAACATGCACACTCATGTATGGGCATGGACCCTTAGTGGGGCTCCAACACAGGTGCTGGGATCCTATCCAGGGGCACTGTCCAATGGCCATGGACCCCACTCTCAACGATCCACAAGCCTGGAGCACTGATGGCTTACACATGCCTCATCCTGTGATGCTCCACAGTCTGACATATAAGTCAGGATGAGGACCTATGATGTTTCACTCGGGATGGGTGATGCCATGGAGAGACGTCTGGCAGGATTGGCAGCATCAGATATGGCAAACGTGGGTGCCTTGAGGGTACACCTCGCAGAAGGAGGCCAGGAGAGATCATAAATCTACGCACATAAAAAAGGGACAAGCCAAATACCTAAAATTTCTCCTACATTCATGTGAAGATGTCGTAGTGGTGGTAGTGGTGATAGTGATGATGGGAACACCCTTCCTCCATCAGGCATGAAGGCATTTACAAATTCATACCAATACATGACAACCCACATCACCTCCTAGTAACACTCAGCTTCAGAAAGGTAGAATGAGCTAATGACAAAGGTTTGTGTCTCAGCTTTGAAACTTGCATTCTGTGTGACCCTGGGCAAGTCATTTCATTTTGTGGTGACTTTATGTCTCCATCAAAAAAATGGAGAGAAGAAAACAAAGCAATAGGGCTTCAAGATTTGTAAAAAGTTTTGTACACACCATCTGATTTGATCCTTACAGTCTCCCCTGTGAAGTAGGAAATAGAGAAAGGGGGACTCTGAATACCTGAAGCTCTACCTCAGAGGCTTGTGGTAAAGATCAAATGAGATGGTATATGGAAAGCACTTTGAGAGCCTTGAAACGATTACTACTACTACTACTACAACTACTACTACTACTACTACTACTAGCTACATTATTTATCTTTTGCAATATGCAATACATATGTTATTTCATTTGATTCCCCCCCCCAACAACCCTAAGAAGCAGATATTATTATCCCCGTTTTACAGATGGGGACACTGAGGGAATTTAAGTGACTTAGTCAGAGTCATATAGCTAATAAGCAGCTCAAGGCTGAAGGATTTTAACTAAGATTTTCCTGACTCCAAGTCCAGGGCTCTATCCACTTAATGTCACCTAGATACCTCTATCATTATTACCTTTTTATCTTCATCATCCCCATTTTAAAGATTAAGGAAGAGAAATGAAATGATTTGCTCAAGGTCACAAAGCTAGTGTTGGAACCCAAGATCAACCACAAGCCTGTCCTAAGTGCAAGTCCCGGGTGTTGCCCTTCCTCTCAGGGTTCCTAGGAGTAGAGCACTCAGTAAACCTTAATGGGATAAAGAAATGGGTATCATCTCTAGATCCATGGGTGAGGGCACCCACTAACCTCTGGTGAGTGAAAGAGAATCCCTTACACAATGTTTGCTGAGTAAACGTTGGTGGATGGTGCACACCTCCATCCAGGACCAGCTAGGGAGCCATTGGAGAGCGGGAAAGACAGAAGCAACCTTACAGATGAGGAAACGAAAGCCCAGAGAGGTGCTGTAACCTGTCTGAGGTTACCCAGTGAGTGAAAGGGGGAGGCCATGGGACAGGGTCCCTCTGGAGTCCCTCCAGGTCACGCTTTTGTCTCCCTCCAGGTCCTGCCTCAGCCTGCCTGCTGTTCCTGCTGCTGGCTCTGCCTCGAGTGGCCCCTACCTGTCCCATGCTGTGTACCTGCTACCTCTCCCCACCAACCGTCAGTTGCCAGGCCAACAACTTCTCGGCCGTGCCCTTGGTACTGCCACCCCACACCCAGCGCCTCTTCCTTCAGAACAACCTCATCCGCTCCCTGCGGCCTGGCACCTTTGGCAGCAGCCTGCTCACCCTCTGGCTCTTCTCCAACAATCTCTCTACCATCTACCCCGGCACTTTCCGACACCTGCAGGCCCTAGAGGAGCTGGACCTTGGGGACAACCGGCACTTGCGTTCCCTAGACCCTGACACCTTCCAGGGCCTTGAACGGCTACAGTCCCTCCACCTGTACCGCTGCCAGCTCAGCAGTCTGCCCAGCAACATCTTCCGGGGCCTGGTCAGCCTACAGTACCTCTACCTTCAGGAAAACCAGCTGCTCCACCTCCAGGTAAGCCCCTTTGTCCTGCCCTTCCCCCCCCACCAACGTCCACTCTTTTGGTCTTAGTCATTGAGCCTCTTCTGATCTCCCTCCTCTCCTTCCCCTCCCTCCTCTCCTTCCCTCCCTCCTCTCCTTCCCTCCCTCCACTCCTTCCCTCCCTCCTCTCCTTCCCCTCCCTCCTCTCCTTCCCTCCCTCCACTCCTTCCCTCCCTCCTCTCCTTCCCTCCCTCCTCTCCTTCCCCTCCCTCCTCTCCTTCCCTCCCTCCTCTCCTTCCCATCTCTCCTTTTCTTCACTCCTTCTTGCCTTTCCTATTGCTTTCTGTATCTTTCAGTGCCTCACTATCTCCTCCTTCCCAAATGCCCATTTTTCTTTTCATTCTCCCTTTCTTCTCTGTTTGCATCACAAAATCCTTAGATACTTTCTCCCCTCTCAGCACACGGAATGTGAGGGTAGGGTGGGGAGGTGGGCAGTGCAAATGGAAAAGATGATCTCATCAAAGGCCTCTTCCCACCTCATCTTTGCAGGGTGACTTGGGGGGGGGGGTACAAAACCCTTTGCCCTTCCTATGCTTCGGTGTCTGTTTCTGTGAAAAGGGCAGAGCCTCATCCCAGGCCCCATCCTGTCTGCCTCGGTGGCTGCTATGGAAATGGAAGGGAAAGCAGTGATGGCTATTATTAGTTTTATTAACATTATTATCAGGAATGATTAATGTTTCTTTTCAACCTGATTTTCCCCCATTCTGTCCACCCCCTCCCCTCCCCAAATCACAACACCCCCCCCCAAAACCACGCCCAGGGAAACCAAATTCCCAAAGGTTGCTGCTTCTGAGGGTGTGTTGGCAGCAGGGCGATTCTGAATCATCCCAGTGCCGTATGAATCCATGCAGAGCTCTTCTACAAAGGGCCGGGCCTGGCCTCCCATATCTGGGGCAGAGGCACAAGGGGGTGGTGCCGTCGATGACCACACTGGCCATCTCCATGTAATGGAGGCTGCCGCAGAGCATCACTTAGTCGAATTCGGGGCCTGTCTTGGACTCCTTCCAAAGGTAGTTAGTACTGATATATGGAAGAGGCCTACTCTATCAGCCAGGCTTGCTTGTAAGCTATGGATGCCAAACACAAGAGTAAATCAAAGCTTCTGGATTTCAAATCTAGTTGCCATTTCTGCCCTGTGTGGATTTGGGGCAAGGCACCCAATCTCCTTCTGCTTTGGTTTCCTCATCTCTAAAATGAGGGACTTGGATGCGAGGTTCTCTGCAGTCCTTTCCAGCCCTAAATCTCTGGTCCTATGATTCTTTGTCCTTACACGGGCCTTCCCAGAAGGGTACTGGGTACCCTAAAGATTCTCTCTCCATTCCCACCTCCCTCCCAGACCATAGAAATCTAAGATAGAATCCTCTCCTCAGGCCCAAAGTAGAACCATTCTTATACACATACGCTATTCCCTCACATCAGCCATTGAGATTCTTTCTGCTCTAAACCTGGGATTCTCTCGGTATTGGAAGCACCCTGATGAGGAAAGTCCCTTTACCCCCAACCTCTGCACCACTGACAGTCCCAGGTTGCTGCCTGGACTGCTGAAAAGCTAAGTGATTTGCCCAGAGTCACACAGTCCACATAGGTAAGATGTGGGTCCTGGACCTGTGTGTTTCTGGCTCTGAAGCCAGCTGCATTCACTATGCCACAGGGCTCCGATGTGATTCTTGCCACATATAATTACTTTCATAGTTATGCTATCTCACATTATTATTTTTAAATATTTAATTAAATTATTAATTAGAATAATTATTGGTATAATAATTACTAAAGCAGAGTAGCAGAGTGAGAAAGCTGGCTTCCATGCGAGGAAGGCAATGAGAGAGAATAAAAAGAACTCTGAAGTCAGATAGCCTGGGTTTAAACCCCGCTTTTGATGCTTGCATGACCTTGGATAAGTCACCTAACTCCCTTAGTTACCTAACATTCCTTGCCAATAAAAATGAGGGTCTTCACTGGATTGTCTGTGAGGTCTGTTCTAGCTCTGAATCTATAGGATCCTAAGATCTGAGTTCCAGTCTATCCCCTAATTAACCCCTCATAAATGACTTGACCTCTCAACAACCCAGTCTACTTTCTAAGCCTATGAGTTGCTGTTCTGAGTTGGTGGGGGGAGTTCCCCTAACCAGAGTTTCCTAAACCAGGGAAATCATATGTATGGCCAAAGAGCAGTAACAGTGGTGATTATGATCCCAATATTCTTATTCAATGACAAAAGGCAGTTGTTTTATCAAACTGGGCAAGGTTTGGTCCCCAGACCATTTCTACATGAAGCCCATCACAAATTATCGTTATAATAACTCCTTCTACCAATGTCCCACTGGAGCACGGACACACCCTTGAGCTCTCCAAGGTGAGGCCAGGGTAGGACAAGGGCTGGCCCTTTCTTCCAAATTGGAAAGGCCTCCAGTACAGGCTTGGTGACAAATGGTGTGTGTGTCCTCTGGCACTCACCCCAGCCAAGTTCAGGGAGGCTCATTGCCAGCTTGGCTGCTCTCTGTTGGGAAGGGGACAAAATCAGTCCCTTGGAATACTTTTCTTAACCAGATCAGTTGACTTCAGTGGTACGAGGAACTTTCACGTGAAGAAACTCTTTTTCCCAGTACAGACTGTCACCCACAGTGCAACTTACCATTCTAGGGAGTTAGACTGAGAAGTGAAATACCTTACTCAAAGCATTAAAACGGGCACAAAGCCAGGGGGACTCGGAGGCAGGACTTCAGGTCAAGTCCTTCTGACTCCAGGCCAGCTCTTAAGCCATTCTCCTAACAGCAATACTGATATGCTTCCAGTAAGGCTTCAGAAACTGATATCCTACTAGTTTCGTTCACTTACAAAAATAACATTTTATATGCTTATAAAATAGATTGCAGAACATTAAATGTAGAAGAATTGTAGCAGGACGGTGACTTGTCCTTGGACCATTTCTGTGTTTTCCTGCCACCAAAAAAGAGTGAAAGACTGAACTTGGGATGCTGTAGTGTTTTGAGGGGCAGCGCAGAGTGCTGAGTAGAGAACTAGCCTTGGAGCCAGAAAATCTGAATTCCACTGATGCACTTAGACCTCTGAGTTCAGAAGCAACTGGGTGGTGCAGTGGGTAGAACATGCGACCTGGAGGCAGAAAGACTTGAGGTCAAACTCTGCCTCAGACATTTAATAACCATGACCCCTGCCAGTCCCTGAACCTCTCGGCCCAGTTTGTTTTCGCATCTATAAAATCGGCGTGATAATCACAGCACCTGTGTCCCAGAGTTGTTGTGAAGATCCCGTGAAATAGTATTGAAGGGCTTTGCAGACCTTCGAGTGCGACATATTATCATGTGCTCCCCCTCTGTGTGACCTTGGACAAAGCACTTCACTTCTCAGTGTCCTAGGCAAGTCTCTGAGACCATAGTTTCAGGGAGTTTGCTCTTTGGGAGAGCCCTATACCAACAAAATCACAGTTCCAATCTCTATTCTTATTCCTACATAATGCTTAAAGTCTGTCCCTAGGGCCCCCTAGGACCCAAGACAAGAGAGGTTCCCTCCATGGGGCTCTGTCCATGGGGCTCCGTCCGTGGGGCTCCGTCCGTGGGGCTCTGTCCTTGGGCATAGAAGTTGGGAGGCTGAGCAAGGGAGCTCCCTGGTACCCTAGATGATGATCTTTGGCCTCACGGACCCACACCTTGCCATTTGGTCCTATGTGGAATAAAGAGAAAGGCAGCTTCTTCCTGGGAGTGGATTGTCTGAATTAGGCCAACACAAGTCACAGGCAGATAAGGAAGCCTGAGAGCTGGGGTGACACCCACTGGGGGGCAGGTGCGGCTTAGGATGGACACCTTCCTCCCCTACAGCAGTGGGTTGAAAGGAGCTATTTGAGGAAGGCAAAGGTGGGAGTGGGGGTGGGGAGGGTGTTTCAGGTGTGGAAGAAGCTGAAATGGGGTAGAGAAGGAGACTGAAGTTGGGAAGCAGCAACGGGGAAACAATTCGGTTTGAGGTGGGGGAAGGAACTTAGCCAGAGAGGGAGAAATGCAGAATGGAGATTTTAAATGGATGTGGGGAACAATGAACCAGTTGGGGGAGGGGACAGAGGGAGAACAAGAGAATGTGGTTGTAGAGATGGAAGATGATTGAAAGCTTTCAGGCCAGGAAGTGGAGGGGGGAAAGGGGAGGAAGGGGGGAAAGAGGGCTGTGAAAGTCAAGAACTGATTAATGCACAGAGAGAGGTTTTAGCAGTGGGGAGAGGAAGGAGCAGATTTTAGAGGCGTGGTAGAAGATACAGGATTTGGGCAACAGCTTGAATGGGGGGCGGGGAGGTGCTCCAACTTCAGACCCCAAGATTATGCTTTGGATGGAGCCTGGTCCCTTGCAGACACAAGGGGACAGGGAAGAATCAAATAATGAGGAATTGTTACACCCCTCCCCCATTTGGTCTCTGACTCCCAAGGTGAAGCTACCCCCCAAAAAATTCCCTTGATCCTAGGTGACTTGGCAGAATCTCCAGGGGTTCAGGTCACAGCTCTTCCCTACCTCTACCCCATCCATTATCTGACCAATCTTGTCTCCCGTTTCTATGCCCCATGGTGAAGCAGTAGGTGTGAGCATTTCAACCCCATTGCACAGATGGGGAATCTGAGACACAGAGTGGTGAAGTATCTTATCCAAGACCACCCAGAGTCATCCTTCTAAACCAGATCTTCTGGCCCTACACCCAGTACCCTTTGCTAAAACATCACTCAGCCTCTCAGTGTCCTCTGAGATAATACAGCCTGCTTAATATTTACTAGAAGATGTAGCGCAGGGGAAGAGATTCAGTAACCAACCATTCATGGGGTGAGTTTAATGGGCAGAGAGGTGGTGGGACAAAAGGCTGATAAAGCGAAGGGTGAGAAAGGAGTCTGAGTAGAGAATCGGTAAGACGCAGAGAAGTCAGGTAAACCTGGAGATCCGAAGACTCATTTTCCTGAGTTCAAATCTGGCCTCAGATATATTCCAGTTATATGAGCCCGGCCAAGCTCCTTAACCCTGTTTGCCTCAGTTTCCTCATCCTCAAATGAGTTAGAGAAAGAAACAGCAAACCACTCCAGTATCTTTGCCAAGAAAACTCCAAATGGGGTCACTAAGAGTCAGAAATGGCTGAACAACAACAGAGAGGTCAGAGATGTAAGGGGAGAAGAGGACAGAGCCATGGAAAACTCCCAGGATGAAGAGAGAAAAGCTCTGTAGTGTCAGAGGCAAGGGAGAGGGGGAGGGGAAGGGGGTTGGATGTGGTTAAGAGGAGGAGATCTTGGCAAGCATGGTTCCTGTAGAGAGGAGAGGGTGGCTGCCAGATGGGAGGGGGGCGAGGAGAAAGCAGGAGGACAGGAAGTGGAGGCTGGGAATTGAGGCTCTCCCCACCCAAACTTCTCAGACCAGACTTCAGGGAACTGGGATTTCTTTGGGGCAAAGACTGTTTTCTCTGAAAGAAAAGTTAGGGCCGGGGGCTGTGAATCCCTGCCCTTCACCAGGGATCACCTCTCCTATCTAAACTGGGGTTGGGTTTAACACAGAGAGGAAGGCTCATTGACTCTCACTCAGGAACCTCCAATCTAGTTCTTGAAGCCCCAGAGCATCCTACTACGCCTCCAGACGCTGTCTCTTAACAGCTGTGCCCCCAAGGGACACTCTGAGCTCATCCAGATCATAGATTTCCAGTGGGGAAAAAAAAAAAACTATCTCAGTCCCTCTCCCTGCTCCCCCTCCATTTTACATACAAGGAAGCTAAGGAAGAGTTAAGTGACCCACACCAGGTCATGCAGGTAATATACATTAGATGTAGAATTTGAACTCAGATCCTTTGACTCCAGAGCCAGTGTTCTTGCCACTATATCATGTTCCTTCCTGCCCTTCTCCAGTCCTGATCTTCTAGAGAAGCGCCACCCCCACGCACAGACGGACACACAAACACTTGTCTTGGATGATGGGAAAAAAAACCAACTCCCTTTTGTCTCCCCAAGCCAGCCCCCGGTGAGAGGTGTGTGAATGGCAGATACAGGATCAAGTCAAACACAGAACTGGAACAGGAGAGTCAGGACAGAGCTGGGTTCAAATTCTGACTTTGCCATTAACAGGCCGAATCACTCCGAGCAAGTCTTTTATCCAAACTGGCCCTCAGTTTCCTTACCTGTAAAATGGAAGCAGTCATCCTTGCTCTGTCTACCTTGAAGAGTTGTTGTGAGGAAATTGCCGTGTCAACCTTAAAGCCTAACAAAAATGTGAATTCTAGACAGACATATATGCATAATTACATGCATATGATATATATGTATGCATATATATATATACATATATATATATATACACACACACATTAACTAGCAGTTGCATAGCTCTTCAACACTTGCAAAGCACCTTGCATTTGTGATCTTCATTTAGTCCTAATCACAACCCTCCAAAGCTGGTGCTAGTATTATCTTCATTTTACATAGAAGGAAACTGAGGCCCAGGGAGGCATCATGTAGCCAGGAGGTGCAGTAGATAGAGCACTAGGTCTGGAGCCAGGAAGACCTGAGTTCAATTGTGACCTCACACACATATTAGCTGTGTGACCTTGAACAAATCACTTCACCTTGTTTACCTCAGTTTCTTCAGCTGTAAAATGGGAATTATAGCCCCTACTTCACAGGGTTATTGTCGGCTCAAATGGGATAATATTTGTCAAGTGCTTAGCACATACTAGGCATTATGTATATGCTAGCTAACATTATCCCATTGGTGGATGTCTGAAGTCAGATTTGAACTCAGGTCTGTCCTGCCTCCTGGTCCAGGGCTCTCCCCACTGTTGTATCTAGGCAGATATGCATGTGTGCCTAGGCAGAGTGGGAGAGCTTCCATCAGATGTAGCTAGACCAAACGATGCCTGAAAAATAGGCATGAGGTTCAGGGTCCAGGGACCCTGTGGCTGCATCTCAAGGCAGCATGGCATAGCAGATAAGGGGCAGAAGGAAGATCTGCTTTCAAATCCAGCCTCAGACATTTACTGAGAGTCCCTGGGCAAGCTACTTAATCTCTCTTTGCCTCAGTGTCCCCATCTGTAAGATGAGGAGTTAGTCTCAATGGCCTCTGAGATCCTTCTGCTACACACTTAGGACAAATGGGCAGTTGGACAGATGTTGGACTGAGATAAGTCAGCCCCCTCCCCAGCGAGCCTGGGCATTTCCCCAACTCCCTCCGGACTTGGTCTCTCTCCAGGCTCCTGATCTCCAGGGAAGAGATCCTCATGACACACCAAACAGCTGGCTTGGGGCTCTTCCCTCCTCTTTTCTCTGGGAGAAGAGCTATCACATGGCCAGGTGAGAAGCCAAGAGCCTCAGAGGATCATAGGATTCAGGGCAGGAAGGGGCCTGAGAGATTATCTGGCCTGACCCCATTTCCTTTACAAATGAGATAACTGGGGTCCACAACAAGAAAGTCACTTGCCCCAGGCCATACAGGTAGTAAGAGATAAAGCCACCATTCAAACTCAGGGCCTGTAACTCCAAAGCTGTTGCAAGGCACCACGGAAGCCATTTTTCAGATGAGGAAACTGAGGCTAAGTAACTTGGCCAGGGTCTCAAAGGAAGCGTTGTGGTTTGCACCCACCTATCAGTGGCAAGGGAGTGTGGAAGATACAACAAGGGGACTGATCACCTTATCCTACCCTCTCATGTTTCACTGGAGGACAGAGGGTCATAGAATAAAGTGACTTTTGGCCTTGGTCACATAGAGTAAGTGACAGAGCTTTGACTGAACCCAGACGCAGGACCTCTGACTCCAGATCTCTGGGTCTTTACCTTGTCCCAGGGTTACTTCTGGATGACTAAACACCAACTTCTTCTCTCTAAGCATGGCTCTCCAGGGGCTACTTCCCCATCCTAGGATTCTGCCACCCCCAGGCCCATGACATCTCTTGCACCCACTCTTTTTTCTCTCCCATCTCCTGCCACCCCAGGATGATCTGTTTGCTGACTTGGCCAACCTGAGTCACCTCTTCTTGCATGGGAATCGTCTCCGACTGCTCACTGAACACGTCTTTAGGGGCCTGGCAGGACTGGATCGACTGCTGCTGCATGGGAACCGACTGCAGGGTGTGCACCGAGCAGCCTTCCGGGGCCTGGCCCGCCTCACCATCCTCTATCTATTCAACAACAGCTTGGCATCGCTGCCTGGAGAGGCATTGGCCGACCTACCTGCCCTGGAGTTCCTGAGGCTGAATGACAATCCCTGGGCATGTGACTGCCGGGCCCGCCCTCTCTGGGCCTGGTTTCAGAGGGCCCGGGTGTCCAGCTCAGATGTCACCTGTGCCACCCCTCCTGAGCGCCAGGGCCGTGACTTGCGGGCCCTCCGGGAATCGGACTTTGAGTCCTGTCCCCCTGCTACTCCAACCCGACCAGGTGGCCGTGCTCGTGGGAACAGTTCGTCTAACCACCTGTACGGGGTGGGAGAAGCTGGGGGAGCTCCCCCTGTGGATCCCTCTACCTTATACCGGGACTTGCCGGCTGAAGACCCCCAGGGGCCCCAAGGTGGCGATACACCCACGGAAGAAGACTATTGGGGTGGCTATGGGGGTGAGGACCGGAGGAGGGGAGAGGTGTGCCCTGGTCCAGCCTGTCCCACCTCACTGGACTCTGGAGGCCCTTCCCAACACCATGGTCTGCCCACCCCTTTGTTCTGCCTCTTGTTACTGGTCCCCTATGGCCCCTGATGGGCAGGTTGATACTTGAGAGGGTAGCGAATGGCAGGAGGGCAGCCAAGGATGGAGGCGAAGAGGTAATGTCAGTCTAGATTACCTCCTGCCTCCATCCCTTCAGAGATTCCTACCCTCCTTTCTGCTGCTACCTTCTCACTGACTTATTTCTTGTCCCCACCCCTTCCAGGACACTTCCAAGGGACAGCATCATTCCTCCATTCCCTACTCTCATCCCTAGAATGCTTAATATGGGCATTCTTCCTCAGTCTTCACCCCTAAACCCAGCCATTAGCTTTTTCCTCTTCTTCCCAGGGCTGGGATTAGGCTGCTCACAAATCCACCTTTGGGCCCTTCAGGGGCCAGAATATTCTTTGGGGGAGGGCATACTTAGTTTTCAGAGCTCTCTCTGTCAGCTGGATATATCCAGTGCATTAGAGTTCCTAGGGCACCTACAGGCTGGAAAAAAAACCTTCCCTGCCTCCCCATCAAAGAACACTATGGGGAAGTACCCCAAAGATGGCCACTCTAATCCTGGCAAGGGATGACCCATAAGACCCCAACTTCTCCTAGCCCTCCCCAAACCCCTGAGAAGGAAGGGAACTTTTCCTCGTCCATCTCTCCTGGACATTTTTTGGGGGCGAGGGGCCCCCTGGAGACCTTTCTTCTCCACTGTGCCCCCATGTGGCAAAGAACAAAAAAATTGTTTGAAAACAAATTTATTAAAAAATTATATTATTTTAGATATGTCTGTGGGACTCCTTCACTTTTAGTCCCCAAGAGGTAGACTGTCATAGATCCTTGAATCCTCGGATTCTGAGCTACAAAGATATTTTTAGTTCATCTCCTCTCACCCTTTCATTTTACAGATGAGGAAACAGGCCAAGAGACGGGTAGGGATTTATTCAAGTGCTCAGAAGTGGCGAAGAGTAGAGTCAGGACCTGAACCCAGAGTCCTCTAAGAATTTAGAGCTATTGTAAAGACCCCCTCAGATCCAACTAAGCCAGGACTGAACCCTTGTTCTCTGACTCTGTATCTGAACCTTAGGATCATTTCAAGCAAGGAAAGATGCTTCCACTAAAGTCAGAAAGACTTAGAAAACAGGAAGAAAATCTTCAGTATTTAGACATTAAGCTTGATTGGTGACTGAGGAGCTGATGCCCACAAAATGTTAGGGACCAAGGCCATAAGAGATGAATGCATTTCCTAACTCGGGTGTGGGGTGTGAGTCAAAGTACTTCTCCCAACACATGGGAAGCTTCCTCCTTAAAATACTCCTCCTCCTTCTTCTTCTTTATATTGATTGGAATAGACACAGTCTCACATCAACCCATGATACCTGGAACAAATCAATAATCAAGCCTCAAACACCTACTGTGTGCCAGGAACCTTACTAGGCCCTGACAATGCAAAAGCAGAAGTGAAGTCATGTCTGCCCTGAAGGAACTTGTATTCTATCAGGGAGGTAAGGCTGAGGAAGCCAGTTTGGCTGAGGATAATTTTTCTTATATCCCAATACCTGACCCTTCTGCTACAAGCAGTAACTAAATATATAACTATTTGTAATATATAATGGAGAAGTGCTGTATGATAGAGTAAGGGCAGAAATGCTAACCTTGTGCTTCTCATCTTTTCATTCAACAAGTAACCAAGCATTTATTAATCTCCTACTGTATGCTAGGCACGGTATTGAGCAATGGGGTTATGAAGGGAAAATTTAGCAGCTTTTTCTCTCAAGGAAATGACATTTGACTGTGGGAAAAGCCCAGGTACACAGGTAAGTAGAAAATGAATACACAGGCATCTTAGAGATGAGGAGAGATCCGACAGATCCTTGTGGAGGAGGTGGCACAGCAGCTGACCCATGAAGGGGGCAAGAGGTTCCAAGACACCAAAGTCCAGGCATAGGGGCTGGCCTCCGAGGAAGGGCGTAACTGGGAGATGGAAGGCCACGTATGGGGAGTTTGGCTTGGATACAGAGTGCAAGGGAGGGAAGAGGAATGTGTGGTCAGTCTGGAAAGCAAGGTTGGAGTCAGGTGGCAGAGGACTTCCAATGACAAATGGGAGTCCATATTTTATCCTAAAGGCCAGAGGCCATTGAAACTTCTTGAGTATGAAGATGCCAAGGTGAGCCTGTGGATTGTGGTTGTCCATTTGGCAGTAGTGGAGAAGAAGGACTGCAAAGGGGAGAGCCTGGAGACAGGGAGACAGTATCGAGGCTGTTGCAAAGCTCCCTTGATTAGCCGTGATTAGGCTTTCTTGTATGCTGAGTAGTACTGAAAGACAAACTAGGCTAGACCACCTATTAGCAGGACAGGCTAGACCAGGAGTTCTTAACCTTTTCATTGTTATAGAACCCTCTGGCTATCAGCCTGGTAAAGTCTATGGACCTCTTCACAGAATCGTATTTTTTAAAGGCATTAAGTAAAATATATAGCATTACAAAGAAGTCCAATTATATTGAATTAATGATTTTAAAAAGTCCTAAAAAACCAAATTCCTGGATCTCACATTAAAATCTCTTGGCAGAAGAGAGTGATGATCAAGAGTGGTAAGAGGGCCCTACATCCTTCTCCCCTGCCAGACTAAGGTTTGGGGAGCAGTTCCCATTTGGACAATGGCCCAGGCCTCCTGTTGCCCTCTGACCTACCATATTGGTCCAAGAACAAGAGATGTGAGATCTGAGGTGTCAGAGTGTGTGATATTAGGAACATCATTGGGGAGGAGGTTAGCGCAGGAAATCTTGCCTGGGAGGCCAAAGATGAGAAACTAGGACTGAGGGCTGTTTTGATTAGGAAGGCTGTAGGGTTAGGGTTAGGGTCAGTCTATCTTTAAGAATCAATCTTGGTTTTGGGGAAGTACCAGGGAAGTATCTCATAGATTGAATGGAAGTGGTCATTGGTTCCTAGCACAGACCAAGTCTGGAAGACTTGGTTAATACTATGACTCTAGTTAAGGATTGTGTGCCCTTCAGCAGAGAACCAAAGGAGCTTATGACAAGGGTGAGAAGGGGTCTTTGGGCCCCAGAAACTCACCAAGACCAGATACTAAGGTGTGAAGAAGCTGTGATTTATGTGTCAATGGATAAGAGAATGAAACATTCACATGGAGGAAACTCCCAGTCCTGAAAGTTTTGAACTTGGGGGTAGGAGGAGAGGGAGGGGAGACTTTTAGGGTTTGAAGGAATAGGAGTCAGACATTCTGACTAAAAGGAAGAGGATTAGGGGGTTGTAGCCCTGGTTAATGTGGACTGTGTTGTTGTAGCTGGATTAGGACTTGGTTAAACAGAGGTTAAGGATATAAATTGATGGAGTTGGGTGCTGAGGTTGAGATAAGAAGAGTGAATAGGGATAAGGTAGGGATGGAAGAAGCTTACAGCTGGGAGAGCTCAGCGTTGGGGAACAGAACAAGTCTGGTTCCTAGCTCAGATCCTTATGACTTTTATTTGGGCTATTGGAATATGCAGTGCTATGCTGAACATAGAATGCAGAATGTTAGGACTAGAAAAGATCTTAGGACACAGAATATGAGAGATGGGAGAGTTCTCCTAACAAAGAACCCAGAATGTTGGGGCTGAAAGGAACTGTAGAATTTGGAAGGTTAGAGAAGGAAAGGGACTTTCAAACATGGAACCCCGAATTTTAGGTCTGGATAGAGCCTTTGAACAAGTAACACAGACTATTAGGGTCAGAAAGGACTTTAAAACAAAGAGCCTACAATGTTAGAGTAGGGGGGTAACTTAGTACATGAAATATCAGAGCTAAAAAAGACTTTAGAAGTGAAAAAAAAACAGGTGCTTCAAGGGACCTTGGAGATCAAGGTAAATGACATATCCAATATCATGCAGTGAGATCTGCCAGCTGCCACTCCAGGACTTCCTCTGAGAAGGTTGTCTTTGGGTGCTAGCTAAGACTGATGTTTGGTTTGCTTTAGGGTAGGCAGGCTGTGAATGGGAATGAATCCTGAACCTGGGACCCATGGACAGTGGCAAGTATTTGGGGGAGGGAGGGCTCAAGATGGAGACAGGCAGGTATAAGGTTGGTGGACTACACCATGGACCAGGGGAGGGCAGGTGCTGGTAAATCACAGCCAGCCTTCCCAGGCCATGTAATTATCCTTGTGAAAAATTCATGGGCCTTCAGTCCAGATGCTATTTCAGAACAGCCGGGAGAGCAAGATGAGTGAGCAAGACAGTTTCAGGAAGGAGACTGTAGGCATTGGCTCCCCAGCCCACCCCCACACACTCAGCACAGACGGACACACAGACATCCATAATGGGCTGTGGCACGTGCCCAAACATAGAAACACTCCCAGAGATGACCCACAGCACGTGTGCAAGCCCATAGATCCCCAAGGGGGCCCCAAACAGATATGTATCCCCCAAATCACACACATGCCTACCCCCACCAGCTGCTCTCATATCCAAGCTGAGACCACACCCAGAGATACTGCACCCACATCTACGTGCAGAGCTACAATGGGAACACACAGGCTCTCAGCTTCCTAGTCCCACCCATATCCTCACCCTCACCCCCACCCCTGTGGAAGGCTCACAGTTACAGCCTCCACCATGGAAGCGTGCAGTTAATAGAGTCCAGCCTCCTTCTCTCCCCTCCCCCCTTTACAGCTGAGAAAACTGAGGTACAGAAAGGGGAAGTGCACTGTTCACGGTCATCCACCCACTTGGCAGAGATGAGTCTGGACACTGGGTCTTCCAATGACAAGAGCAGCTCTTTCAGCACACTAAAATCCCCTCCTCTGCTCCGAGGTTCCACCACCCTGGCTCAGGACCTTTACTGGGCTTTTTACATTGCCAGAAGACTCTTCCATCTCCAGTTCATCCAGTTCACCACCATTCATTAATTCACTCATTCATCCACTGACAAATCTTTGTCATTGTGGGTGTTCAGAGCACTGAGGGCGGGGAGGGGGAGGAGATAGCCAATGTCTAGCTGAAATGTCCCTGACTTCAAGGAGCTCCCAGTTAAGTGCGGGGGAGGGGGTGTGAGACCCAAAAACAAATCATTCTGATAACCAGATCAATCTCTTTTCCATTAAAACAAAAATGTCTGGATACACACCTATATTGCCTCCTACCCCAACTATGAGTTTCTCTCCACAGTTAAGTGAAACAGACCCATTGATATCTTTGGACAGTGTATTCGACACTCCATACATTTTAATGGAAGGAGAATGGAATAACCATTTTTTAAGTTCCTACTGGGTGCCAGGCACTTTACAAATATGTCATTGATGTGGCCCTGGAAGGTTGGAGTTGTTATCTCCATTGAGGAAACTGAGGCAGACAGAGGTTAAGTGACTTGCCTAGGGTCATATCAATAGCTGGATTTGAATTCGGGTCTTCTTGACTCCGGGTCCAGCACCACCTAAAGGATATGCCTAAAGGATAGCAGTATACTTTCCCAACTCTTCCTAATCAGATTAGGTGTCTAGAACAGGCATGGGGAGCCTGCAACCTTGAGGCCGCATGTGGCCCTCTAGGTCCTCAAGTGTGGTCTTTTGATGCAATTCCACACCTGAGGACCTAGAGGGCCTCAAGGCTGCCGGTTCCCCACTCCTGTTCTAGAAGCATTTGTCACAGAATTTTTTCAAAGAGATTTTCATTGTCACTCAAGAAAGGACAATGACTCCCTTTTGTTTGCAGCTCAAAGCCCAAACTTACCCTGGCATTTGAGGCCATAATATCATCTGCCTTTCTAACCTTATCTCCTGCTGCAAACCCTCTGTTCTAGTCAGACATGCTTGGGATAGGTCCAAATATTCCACAAATACCACCAACTTTCACCTTTCCCCAAAAAGCCCTACTAAACTCCCCAACTACCCACCCACCCCCTGTTGCTAGGGTGCTCTTCGTCTCTCCCTACTTCGTGACAACACATCTCTGAAACTAAGGCAATTCTCAAAAAACAGTCTCTGGACTTCAGACCTACACAAAGTGTGCCTTCACACACACCTGAGCAGCATTCCCTAGCTTCCCCACTGCAGCCCCAAGAAAAGAATCCAGACCCCTGTCTCCTACACAGACCTGCTAAGGCTGAGGGTGAACATCTGTTGGAGGCACCCACAGCATAAGAAGTCAGGACTGAGGGAGATAAACCAGCTTACTGGGTTGAGCTCTTAAACCTATAAGGCTATTAGACATCCATTGAGAGAGGAGGGCTTCCTTTAGGCCCTTTCCTGGGATCCTTACTCCCAAGAATCAGATAAATGCCCGGCATTTCTCAGCTCTGCAAGCCTTCAGATGGATACAGTCTCACAATTTAAATCATATTACTCCCCATTTTACAGATATGGAAAAGTGAAGTCTGAGGGAATAGAAATGAGTTGCCGAGGGTCACATGTCATAAAGAATCATCACACACACACACACACACACACACACACACACACACACACACACACACACACACACACTTCCCTTCCCTATTCAGAAACCCAAAGACAGCAGGAAGGGCTGGGGGCTCCCAGATTATCAATGGAGAAAAGCTCAGGCTTTGGCTGTGAAAAGTGACACTATTTAAGAGCAGCACAGGTGGTGGCCCTGGGGCTAGGTTGGGGTTGTCTTTCCACATAAATGTTTCATGCTTCCATCCAGACCTGTCAGATGTTCCAGAAACCTGAGCCCAGCTCTGTGTCTTTGTAGAGGTATGACCTTTGCTGGGGGGGTGGGGAGCTGGTGGGAAGAGCCCCTAAGGACAAGAAGACATTTGCCCAGGGGCATGCTGGGTAATTTCTACTTTGGAGGGGGGGGTATATTTTTAGAGAAGGAAGAGTGGGCAGGGAAAGGGAAAGGGAGCAGAATTGACCTTGAGAATTACCTAGTGACCTAAAATTAAGGAGTTTCAGGAGGCCTGCTTTGAATCTGACTAGGGCAGCTGCTTTCCAGATTTTCTGCCCTCCTCCTCCTCCCCTCCTCCCTCTCAGCTCTAGAGTATTCTCTAATCCCTGCTGTTCTCATCACCTCCTGCTCAAACCCTGCCTCCCTCCCTCCCTGCCCTATAGATGGCCTCTGGGAGAGAGAAGACCCCAGGGCTGAGCAGGCAGCTCAGAGCATAACTCCCCCATCCCCTTTTGCTCTGTGATTCAGTAAGAGGAAGGTTGGAGTAGGAGAAGGGAAAAATGAGAGAAAGATATTAAAGATTGGCAAAGAGAGAAAAAAATGGAGATGCAAGGGAGGGGAGTTTGGAGGGAAAAATAAAGCAGGGAAGGGAGGAGGGGAAGGCCCATGGAGACAGATGGCAAAGAACAGAGAGCCAGGGACAGACAGACACACCAAGAAGCAGGCAGCGGAGGGAAGGAACCGGGGAAAGGAGGAGGCTAGGATCGGACCAAAAGCAAAGAGGCAAGAATCAGGCTTGGAAGCCCAACTCTGCCACTTACTCCCTGTGTGATGTCCTGCAAGCGACTTGACTTAAACCTCTTTGGACCTCAGTTGAACTATATGATGATCCCTTTGAACTTTACATTTATGATACTGTGATACTGGATATGACACTGGACTCGATGGCCTCTTGGATTCCTTTCAGCTCTCCACCCGTGGATAACTGGGAGAGACTAGGCTGATTGTCTCCACGTTCTCAAAGGTGGGATGGCCTCGGGGGCAGTGGGAAATCAGAGAGAACAAACTGGGGAAGACGTCCTGGTTTCCTATCTGCAATTTTCCAGGGACTGTTAGGGGGCAGCTAGGTGTTGCAGTGGGTAGAGTGGCAGGCCTGGAATCAAGAAGACTTATCTTCTTGAGTTCAAATCTGGCCTTAGACACTTCCTAGCTATGTGATCCTGGGCAAGTCACTTAACCCTGTTTGCCTCAGTTTCCTCATCTGTAAAATGAGCTGGAGAAGAAAACGAAAAATCACTCCAGTATCTTTGCCAAGAAAATGGGGTGAGGAGTTGGACACGACTGAAAAGAACAAAGGGACCATTAATACTAGAGTGAAAGGAGGTGGAGTTATTGGCCAGGAGAAGGGGGGGGGGGGGAGTCGGGTTATGAAATAAAGACTCAGGAGAACGAAAAAAAGAAGTAGTGAAATAATGGAGAGAAGAGAAAGAAGCTGAGAGGAAGCAAAGAGAAGCATGGTGGTAGAGAGAAGAAAGAGAGCCGGAGGGGTGGGGTGCTGCCAGTTGAAGCAGATTTGGAAGAGCAAACCTCCCATTCAGTCATTCCACCTTGGGGCAGGAGAGGTGCCTGTGCACGGAGGACTCAGAGGGAGGAAGGAGACGTGGAGGTGGAATCAGCCCTCACA
>CM053583.1:14914385-14936098 GCA_028627135.1 Pseudochirops cupreus | reverse complement strand
GTCCCCAGCTACATGCCTATGTGTCTATAGACTCAAAGACGGTACACACACACACACACACACACACTCTCTCTCTCTCTCTCTCTCTCTCTCTGTCTCTCTCTCTCTCTCTCTCTCTCTCTCTCTGTCTCTCTCTCTCTCTCTCTCCCCTGGACGGAAAATTCCCGCCCCCTTTCCGAATCCCTTCTCACGGAGAGAGATACAAGCTCCCTTCACGTGCCACTTCGGTCTCTCATCTGACCTCTTCCCCACCCCACATCTTTTCTCTGCCTCTCCCCCCTCCATCCCAGCTCTTAGCTCCAATTCATCTGCATAAAGTTCCAATTAACACGTTTTCCTTTTGCTATTTGCGATCCCTGAGCTGGTTCCCAGCTTCAGTAAGCCAGCTTCCCACCCACAGCCCCCACCTCCCAGGCCGGTCCTATTAACCCTTAGGGTTCTGGGCCTTTGGCTTCGCTGACCTGGGCAATGGGACCATAGGTTTTCGAGCTAGAAAGGAACTCGAAAATGATCTAGTCCAACCCCCACAGTTTACAAGAGGAAACTAAGGCATAGAGGAAGGGAAATGACTTGGCCAAGGTCACACGCAGCTGAATTTTGGTGCTAGGACCTATGACTGGGAAATCTTTACGCAGATAAGAGGTTTGTTTCTGCAGGAGTCAGAGCGTGTGGGTAGGGTATGGGGATCCCAAAAGGTTGGGGCAGAAGGTGGAGAGGGGGCAGTGCTTAGCGATGCTTCCTAGGTGGATGCCAGCCGGCCGACCCACTCATCTTTTCAGGGAGGGTGGAGATGGGGGAAGGGGTTTCTCCTGGGAGACTCTGGGCGTCGAAATTCCGCGTTCCTCTTCTTCCGGCCCCCGCACTCCCTCCCCCTCCCCACGCACAGTTTCCCCTTCCCAGCCATCTGTTCCTTTCCGCAGCGACAAACACGGCTCTCGCTCCATCCCGCCCCTGCTCAGCCCCCTCCCCAAACTCCAAAAGACTTGAGGGTGGGGAGGGAGACTCCCACAAGAGGGTTGCCTCCTTTCTCTTCCGGGATTCCTCTCTAAATTCCCTTCCTCCCCGAGGGCTGATGACGAGGGAAGAGCAGAGTCCCTCTTTCCTTCTCTCGGGCTGAGGAGTGAGGGAAGGGGAAGACCAGTCGCCCAGGCAAGGACTGCTCAGGGATGGGCTCCAGGAGTGGGTCCCGAGAGTTGCGAAAAGGCTGTGGAGTGCACTCCTCACGGGCTCCGCAGCGCCGCCTGCTGGGCGTACAGAGTCCCTCAGCAGGGCGCGAGGCTTCCAGGGAGCAGTCCCTCGTTAGCCTCAACCCCTAAAAGACTGGAGCTGTCAGGAGGGACCAAAAAATCCCAGGAAACGGTTGTCTCCTGCCTCCAAGCACACCCTAAGATCCTCTCAAAGTCCCGTTCTTCCTCTGGCTGAGAAGAGAGATGGCAGCTCCTAGGACCACGTCTTCCCGAGATACACACACATACACACGTGTATACACACACACACACGCACGCACGCACTTTTCTGGGGCCCCGCCCGTAGAGAGAGAAATCTGCCACTTGATCTTAGACATCCCCATCCCCTCCCTTGCCCTTACTTTCCATCACCTCATCAACTCTGCCTCAGTATCCTCCGTAAGCCTAGATTAGACTACGCCACATGCAACTGAAAATGCCAGAGAGGCATTTGCGTGCGTGAGTATTTGTGTGTGTGTGTGTGTGTGTGTGTGTGTGTGTGTGTGTGTGTGTGTGTGTGTGTGTGTGTGTGGGTGGGTGTGTGTGGGTGTGTGTGGGTGTGTGTGTGTGTGTGTGTGTGTGTGTGAATGCATGCGTGCACGCTCGCTCTGAGGAAGAGAGGGCGAAGAGCGCTTGACCTCCGGCCATTCTGACCGCGGAGCTGGTATCCAGGGAATAGTACCAGCCTGTTCGCTCAAGGCTGTCCAATTCTGAGACCAAAGGGGGTTTAGAGCCCATCTCATCCATTCCAGCTTTTGTCAGAAGACGCATCTGAGACCCTGAGCGGGGAAACAGTGCCCAAGGTCTCAAGGGCAGGAGTCACAACTTCTCGTTGCTTCGGTTTCCTTATTTGGGAAAGGGGGATAATAGCACCAACTTCATAGGGTTGTTGACGGGATCAAATGAGATAGGACGTGTAAAGCGCTTTGCAAACCTCGAAATGCTGTATAAATGCTAACCGATAAGTAAGTGAATGAATGAACAGATAAATAAAAAGCAGCAGAACCTTCGCGCTGAGCGGGCAAGAGGGGTTGTCAAGGAGGAGCTCCTCCTAGGGGGCGGCGCTCTAAGGGCAGGGCTTTTAAATGGGATGTTGGGGCTAAATTTGCGTATTTTAATGACAGAATATTCCATTTTTGTTACCAACAAGTACTTACGCTGTGATGAATCCAATCTCTTTTTCAGTAGTTAGATGTAGCGGAAAGGGTGCTGGAGTTGGAGATAGGGAAAGCCCGAGTTCAAATTCTGCCTCAGACACTTTCTAGCTGTGACCCACACTCCATTTCTGGATTTTCTCTGCTGTCCACCACGCTTGGAATGCTCTCCCTCCTCATCTTCACCTCCTGGTTTCCCTAGCTTCCTTCATGTCCCAAATAAAATATTTACTTCAACAGGAAGCCTTTTGAAACCCCTCTTCTAGTGCCTTTTTTCTCCTTTTTCCTATTTATCCTGTGAGCTGGTAACTTGGCACAGCCTCCCTCATTTAAATCCAATTCACTTGAATGTCATGGCATCACCTCCCTGATGTCACAGTCCTCTTCCATAACAAAGGACGAACAACAACAACAACAGTATGTTTGTATACTTGGACTGTAAGCTCCTTGAGGTAAGGGACTGTCTTTTGCCTCTTTGTATCCCTCCTGCTTAGCATAGTGCCTGACACTTAGTAGAGTTCATAAATGCCTATTGACTGACTGACTCTGGGCAAGTCACTTAAGCTTCTTCTGTTCCCTGATCTGGAAAATGAACATAATAATTGCATTTATTTCCTAGGGTTATTGTGAAGATCCAGTGAGATAAGCCATGGAAAGCACTTCACAAACCTTAAAGGGCTATATTTATGTCAATTCCTGTTAGTAGTAGTAGTATTTGCTAACAGCTGAGCAGTGATGCACAGTGAATGCTATGTCTAACTATGCCCGTGAGGCCACAGGTTCCCTACGCCTGGAACCTGTCTCCAATCCTTGTCCCACCTCTACCTTCCAGAGACCTACTGTCACCTCTTGGGAGTGGGGTGGGGAGGGAGGTCCCTACTGCTTTTAAGATTTAAAAACTCACCACCTGAGCTTGGCTTTTGATGCCCTTCACAACTCAATTCCTGCCTACCTTTCCAGACTCGCTGCACATTTCCACACTCCCACCCCACCCCCTTTACATGCTGTACTCTCAGCCAAACTAGGCTAGGTGGCTTTTAACCATACTCCATCTCTTTACCTTGGCACAGGCTATGGTCCTTGCCCGGAAGACATGATTCCTCCCCTCATCCTCTTAGCATAGGTAGCTTCCTTCAGGGCTCTGCTCATGTGCCACCTCCTACAGAAAGTCTTTATTTTTACCCCCTTGATGTTGGTGATCTCATATGTACATTAAGATCATTAAGATTATATGTATTATATTACATATTATATGTCATCCTCATAATGTATATACTTATTTAATCTATAGGTTCAAAGATTTTGAGTTGAAAGGAAATTTAGAAGTCATAAAGTCCAGTTCCCACATTTTACAGGTAAGGAAACTGAGGCACAGAAACATTAAGTAACTTTTGTCCCAGGGCACAAAGCTAGTGTCTGAGGTAGGATGTAAACCCATATCCTCTTGACTCCAAGGCAGGCTCTATCCAGCATGCCACATATCTCAGTAGAACCCAAAACCCATGAAGGAAGGGGCTCTTGCTTTTCCTTCCCAAAATCAATTGTGAAGTCTTGTCCATTCTCCCTCACTAACACCTCTCCCATTCCTTCCCGTATCTCCATTCACTCGGACACCACCCTGTTTCAGGCTTTCATCACCTATAGTCTGAACTCTTGAAATAGCCTCCAAAATTATTTACCTACTTCAAGTCCCTCCCCTTTTGAATCTAGCTTCTACATCACTGCCAAACCACAGATCGGATCGTGTCTTTCTCCTGTCCAAGAGGCTTCAATGGCTCCATCTTGGATCTTGTATAATACAAACCTCTTAGGCCTCCAGCCCACCTCTCTTATACACATCACTTCCTTTCATGACTCTATAGTCCAGTCAACCTGACCTCTGTGGGATTATTCCCTATGGCATTCCCAACTCCGTGACTTTCCACAAGGAAGGCTCTCATGGCTGGGATTAATCCTTCTCGCTTGAGGGGGAATTTTTCCAAGCAATTTTCCAAGCTGTCCCTGTTACAGTGAGTGATGGGGAGAGAAGAAGGTGAGGAGGAGCCAGACAGAGCCCGGAGGGGCCCAGGCTGGCACCCAGGGCATTTGTATACTCTGAGTTCAGGGCTCAGCTGAGTCTGTGTCCCATTTAATGCCAAGACATTTGGGGGGTGGGAGTGAGAGTGGTGGGAAAAGGGAGGAAGGGCTGTGTGTGGGAGGTTCCCAGGTACCAGCTCTGCCCTGAGGCACAGACACAAGCATCTCTCGCTTCCCTTCCCTTTTTATTTCCACTGTGGCAACCACAGCAGTAGCGACAAGGAGGGAACCTGCCCTCCCACCCTCAAAGTCAGGCTTCCCTTCTCAGCTCTGGCCCAGATACCCATCCTGGGCCCAACTCCACAAGCCCTGCACAGGGGATGGGAGGCCACCCTATGGATCTCGTCTCCAGAAATGTCTGTCACCAGGGTAGCACCTCTACCCACAGAGATCAGTGGGTAGCCCCGGCCCTAGGCAGCCTTGTGATTTCAAGAGAAAAAGAAAGCAAGTCTTTCCACTTGGGTCTGCCAAGGAAGCCCTTTAGCCTGGCCTTCATCAATGGAGCATTTCTGTGTGGTTTTTTTTCTTTTGGTGGTTGTTGTGGGGTTCTTTGGGTTTGAGTTTTTTGGGTTTTTTCTTTTTTTGGTTTTGACTTTTTTGCAAGTTCCTACAAAAATAGAACTCATGTATTTATAAATCCATATCCCGTGGCTATGTGCATATGTTGCAGGTAGAAACTCCAAGCTGGGGCAATTCCTCCTGTTCTCCCTGGGTATACCGCGTGGGGGCACTCCTTCCCCCAACTAGGCAACTGTTTCCTGCAAACTGTACACCTCTGGAGCCTTCCAGGAGTGGAACTTTTTCTGCAGCTTTGCTCGATAGAAGAAGAGGTAGGTGGGCAGCAGGTATCCCAGTAGGGAGAAGAAGAGCAGACCCAAATTCACCTGAGGGAAGGGAAAGAGGTGGCACTCATCAGGCAGAGAGGCAGCATCAGACAGTAGCAAATCTGTGAGTCTGACCAAAGAAGGCCTGGAATCAAAAACCAGCTCTGCCCCTTTCTCTTTGTGTGACCTTGGACAGTTCACTTCCTTTGCCTGGACCTCATCTGTACAATGAAATGGTGGTTGGACTAGCTGACAATTGGAAAGCCTTTAAGGCCACCTAGTCTGAAGTTATTTTTAGGACAAGTGGAAGAGAAGAGAAATAATTTGCCCAAGGTCTCATGTAAAACAAGCAGTAGCAATAGAACTCAGGTATTGGGACTCGAGATCCAGAACTCTTTTTCACTCTATCACCAAACCCAGCAATACTGAACCTCTCCCTCAGCCCTTGAGGAAGAGAAGCGACAGAGGAGGTGAAAGGCTACAGCTCTT
The DNA here is from genome assembly GCA_028627135.1 of Pseudochirops cupreus. NCBI lineage: Eukaryota > Metazoa > Chordata > Mammalia > Diprotodontia > Pseudocheiridae > Pseudochirops > Pseudochirops cupreus. Next base: position 14,930,329 of record CM053583.1, on the reverse strand, counting down.
CCTTCAGCTCTTCAGCCCTCCCCCCACCAACAGCCCTCCCCACATCAGCTGCCCGGTGCCTTCTTACCCAGAAAGGGTCTCCATGGAGAGGTCCCAACATCACCATGAAAAGAGGCTGTTGCAAAAGGGCAAATATGGCGCTGATTGTAGACTGCAGGCCAGTCAGGGTCCCAAAGTGATTAGAAGGAAACCTGTCAATTAAAGGGGCCCAAAGCCCCAGATTCATGATGTCTTCTCTCCTACAGTATAACACAATGCTTTGCCCCTTCTCACCCCCTCTACACCCTCACACACACATACCCCAACATTATGGAGCACAGCAAGACTGTGACAGTGGGATTATGGTCATTTGAGGGAGGTAGGAGTGGTTAGGACAACCTGAGTCAAATATGGCCTCAGACATCTACTAGCTGAGTGACCCTGGGCAAGTCATTTATCCCTGTTTGCCTTAGTTTCCTCATCTGGAAAATAATCTGAGGAAGGAAATGCAAACCACTCCAGTATCTTTGTCAAGAAAACCCCAAATGGAGTCAAGAAGAATCTAAAATGATGGCACGACAACAGGCAAGTTTAATCTGGAGAAGAGAAGGCAACAGGAGGCAGTGGCTTTCTGATATCTGAAGGACGGCTGTACAGAAGACTGTTCAATGTTCCTCCAGAAGGCAGAACTGTGCCCCATCAGGGGAGAACAATCAGGATGCAAAACCATATGTCAACATGGGCATTTAGCTCAGCATAGATGTAGGCATCAACTCTGGCTATTGAGCAAGGCTTGTGAAAAGAGATCATGAGCTTCCCACGACTAGCAGAGATTGAGTGACCAGCATCCAGAAATGCTGGAGAGCCATCCCTGCATTAGGAGGTAGGCTCTCAACCTAGGGACTCAACGGACTTGCCTTTTAATATTTTGATATATATATTTAAATGAAATTGGTTTCCTTTGTCATCCTGTATATTACATTTTATCCATTTAAAAATATTATTCTGGGGCAGCTAGGTGGCGCAGTGAATAGAATACGGGCTCTGGAGTCAGGAGGACCTGAGTTCAAATCCAGCCTCAGACACTTAACACAAAAACTAGCTGTGTGACCTCGGGCAAGTCATCTAACCCCAACTGCCCTCCAAAAAGCAAAAAGTAAAATAAAAATAAAATAAAATAAAATATTATTCTGAGAGGGGGTCCCTAGGCTTCATTAAACTGTTTGTCTCTAGGAGGTCCCATGACACCCACCAAAGGTCAAGAACCCTAAACTAGAAAGTCTATTTAGAGCAGCAAAACTCTGAAGTTCTATGACCTAAAATTCTATCTGCAGGGGAAACAGGGAGTAATGGAATACACCCCAACTCATGGGATGATCAGCATTAGAGCCAGAGGAGATCAGAAAGTTCATTTAGCCCATTTTACAGATGAGGAAACTGAGGCCCAGGAAGCAGAAGACAGCAGCCTAGTAACATAAAGGTGGTAAAGAACAGAGGTTGGAGCCAAATCAAGATCCCCAAAGCCAGGGTTCTCTGCATTCAACCCCACTGACTTACACAGCAGCATAGAGTCCCCCACAGGCAGAGTGGAAGAAGCCTCGAATCATGGTGTGTAGGATGAAGGATAAGATCTGTGAACAAGAAATCAAGAAGAGAAACAGGTTTGTTAAAGCTGAGGTACATTGGGGAGGGAAACAGGGGCCTGACTTGGGTGGGACAGTCACTCTGCCTAGGAACTCCTAACCAAACCAGTCCAAAGAGACATTCCCCTTGGAACTGACATGTCAAGTGATAAGGATGTGGAGAAATCTCCCCACTGGGAATGGTGATTGGATGATCTGTCTAGTCTTAGAGTGACTCAGGCAGGGCACTGAAACAATCACCACTCCTTCCGGCCTTCAACACCTCCCACCTGAGCTCTAGCAAGGATCTCCTAAGCAAATCAAATGGGTTACTCTATATATGTCACATCTCGCACCTTGGAGCCCACATAAGTGCTAACTGGTTATTACTGTGATTGTTCTGCCCTACACAATCCATGCTCCACGAGGCCACCAAAGTGACAAGGTGGAAATCTGTCAGTTAAAGCCAGCTCAGGGGGGTGGGCAGTGGAGAGGGTGCTGGGTGTGAAAGTAAATTTGTCTCTTTTTTTGGTAGGACATTAAAAGTTATAGGATGTAAAATCCTTCTTAAGCTCACTGAATGCATCCTTGACACACTCTTGCAGCAGACAGGATGATGGGGCTGACTGCATGCTCCAAGGGGGTGCCAGATCACAGAGCCAATTGTCAAATTCTCCAAATGAGCATTTACACCTTGGAAATGGACAGACATCACAAATTAGGGCTCGATTTATTTCTTGTGTTGATTGTTTAGACTGAAGAAAGTGATGGGGGAGATGTTAGTCTCCTAAGTTAAATGTTAAAGTGCGTCCTGGGGACAATGTTTCTCCTGGGTAGCTGGGAGCCAGAATCCCCCTCTGTGCACCTCACCTTGTCCCCATGTGATTTAGATCTCTGTTTCAAGGTCTGTGTTTGTAATAATTATTGCTGTTGCCGTCATCATAATAAGTCTATGCCTCTCATTTATCGGATAAGGAATGGGAGACCCATACTGCTTAAGTGACTTGCCCTAGGTCACAAAAGCAAGAAGAAAGCAGGATTCAAATTTAGGCCTTCCACCTCTAAGCCACGTTCCCCTTTCACTGAATCAAGTCTTTTTCAGGATCTCCCACACCTGCAAACACCCAGGCTGCCTACTGCCAACTGTAAGGGATTGTCCCACCGAATTCATGACCCAGGGGTGGGGCAGGACAAGTATAAGGGATAAGGTTACCTGCAAGTGTAAGCTGTGAATGAGGCAGGTAATCCCAAAGACCACCAGAAGAGTGTTGGTCAAAAGAAAAGCGTAGATAGCATTGGTAAGTTTCTGGATCTTTCCGTAACGAATTCTGGTCCCCTTCTTAGCAACACCATCCCTGTCAAGATCACAGAGTCCCTTTGGACTGTGGAGATCTACCTACCTCTAGGACTGGGGGTTGGAGAGTAATGGAAACGGCCTACCCATCCTTTCCTCTGGGCTTCCATGACTGAACCAAGGAGGCTTATCAGGTTGTCTCCCACTGACCAGCCTGGCAGGCAGAAGTGCCCCAGAGCTGGCTCCCCATTCCTCCATCCTAGGCCTTGTCAAGACAGAGCCCAGGATGGTAGGATCCTACACAGGGAAGGCAATAGCATCGGGGTGAAAGCAAGAAGCCCTTGACAAAATGGAACCCCACCAGCAAGAACAGCAGAGGACAAAGACTTCGTCAGCCCTGGGCAAGACTGGGATGTCCAGCTCCAACTGGCCCTTTGGGCTGCTCCTACTAAGCCTCCTCCCCACCAACCCTTTGCAAGAGTGGTCTGGGGATAAAGGACATAATCTCATTGCTAGTAGAATGAGAAACCACTTAGGAGTTCTCCAGCAGTCAAGTCCATCCCACCCCGACTCCATTCTCTGGGTCACCTGGCGCCGTCTGAGACGTTGGCATCCCTGGGAGCATCCACACACTCTTTGATTCGCCAGTCCATGATGTAGCCAATCAGAGGACAGGTAAGGAGGCACAGCAGCTGCATGGCACCAAAGACGGAGGAGTAGAACCCAACTGGCACCACAAGAGGAAAAGTGGGATAAGGAGCTGGCAGGGAGAATGCACTCCTCTGCCCTGGCAGGGCAAAGGAGAGGGGCAAGAAACCTCTGATGGGACAGAAAGGCCAAAATCCTCAAGGATATCAAGGTACTTTCAAAACTAGGGAGATTATCCCTAGAGCTGGGTGAGAGAGCCAATGCACTTGACACAGGGGGCAAGCTCAGCATCCCCTTCTGTAAAATATAAGATCTAGCCAAGATGATTGGTAGGAGTCCTTCTAGCTCTGGCCTTTTATATTCCAGAGCCCTGCCCAGCTCTGACATTTGATGTCCTAAGATTCCCTTTTAGCTCTGACTTTCTAGGGTCTAAGGATCTCTGACACCCATGGCTTCATGGCTATAGAAGATTTTGTCCCCTTACTCCACTGGAGACCACATATCTTGCTCCCTCATATAACATTCCTCCTTCTCTGTTTCTGTAGAGAGTTGGGAAGGAGAGAAGGCAGAAAGAAAGACATAAACACAGAGGGCTGAACAGGGAGATAAGCAATTAAAGACACCCCTTTCCCTCAGCCACCGTGTCTTCTCCTATATCCTCCCTCTTTCCCAGGAGCAGTCCTTACCCAGCTCTTGGTCACCAGTGATTAAGAACTCCAGCATCTTGTTCATGGCAGCCATGTAGAAAATCACCCGAAGCTGGGTCATACCCATGGTAAGGATACTCCAGAGAAATATGGGGGAAAACAGGCTTTTCCGAAAGGGGGCAGATTCTGCAGTGAAAAGAGAGGAGCCCTTCCCTGAACTGCCACCAGTTTTCGAGGCCTGATCTTCTACCTCTTCCCTTTCCTGCCTCCTATCTTAGCCCACATGAGCTGGACAGCAGCACCTGGGTACCTCTCTGGTGGTCTTGGGACAATATGTCTTTGAGGCAATCCCTCCCAATCTGTGCAGCTAGGACCTCATGCCTGGAAGGCCAAACCTGCTCTTCCTTCAAAGCCCACCTCTAGCATGAAGCCTCTCCTTGCTGCTCTTTCTCCCTCCACCACTCCTCCCTCTCCCTAAGGTAGAAGAGTTTTCTCCCTCCACCTATTCTTCTAGCATTTCGGCTTCTTCCTTTCCACATCCCACTCCAGCTCAGAAACAAGGGCCATGGCCTGAGTGCAGCTCCTAGTGTCCACCAGCAGAGGGCCCCATAAAGCCAGGCACTGAGGTACCCACTCCCAGAGACTTGTGACCAGAGTCCAGTGATGCAAGCCTCCCTGGGATTGCAGGGGGCTGGGAAGAGAAGCAGCTGCTGGGGAAAGTGGCAGCTGCCAAGAGCTATCCTGGTGACGCCCAAAGGCCTTGCTGCAGTGCCTGGGAGACCCCACCCACCCCCTTCCCAGCATCCAAGCACAATCCTGTAATGCAACAGTGGGTCCCTGAAGCCTGAATTTCCAGGGACTCAGCTCTGGGACATGACCTGGAGGATCTGACACTCACTCTCAGGACTGGCAGCCAAGCTGCCTTCCATCTCTGGAGATAATGAAAAGAACTCCTTTTCTTCCTCTGCATTTGGGGTTTTCTGGTTCAGCTGCTGACTTGCAGTAGCGACGTGGACAGCAGAGCTATCACCAGTCACCTTGTGGTCTAAGGTCAGCCCATTCACCTTGATCTTTTTCCTGAGAAACAAGAGATAGAGGACATGGAAGATTCGAAATCATGGCATCTGAAACATTACTCCTCTAAGAAGCCATCCCTTCTTCTAGATTTACACAGAATGTCACACAGCAGCCATGAAACCACTTGGTCAAACCCATGCCTAACAAGGAATCATCACCATAACATTTCCACAAGTGGCCATTCAACCCCTGCTTGAAGACCTCGAGAGAAGAGGAACCGCCAACTGTCAAGGCAGTCCAGTCCAGTCCCCCTCTGTCCAATGGGGGACAGAGACCAGGCCTGTGACTTCACTAGATTATGGACCTCCTTGTGCCAGTGCAGAAATCAGCACATTTTCTGCATCTTCTCATCTTAGAGCATTGTCTAGGACCCCAAGGGGTTTAAGTGATTGGCAAAGGCTCACAAAGCCAGTAGGCAGGACTTGAACCCAGGTCTCCCTGGCCCTAGGCAGCCCCTTCATTCAATTTGGGACAGTATTACTGGTTAGGAAGCTTTTTTCTTTAAACTGAGAATACGTTTGCTTCTGTACCTTCTACCAGTTGCTCCTGGTTCTGTACTTAGAGGGCAAAGAGAACACTTCCAATCCCTCTTCCATTTCTTTCTTTTTATGACGCAATCAGTGTTAAGTGATGTGCCCAGGGTCACACTGCTGGTAAGTAGCTGAGGCTGGATTTGGCCTCAGGTCCTCCTAAGTCCAGGCCTAGTACTCTCTCCATTGCACCACCCAACTGCGCCTACCCTCTTACATTTCTACCACCCTTCAAATACTTAAGGACAGCTATGATTTTCCTTGCTACATCTTCTCTTCTCATGTCTAGATATCCCCAGCTCCTTCAACTGTCCATCATATGGCATGGACTCAAAACCTTTGGCCATCTGATGGCCTTCGTCAATCATGGCCATCTCATCAATAACCTTCCTGAGGTGGTACCCAGAACCAAACGTAAAACCGCTGATACAGTCTGACCAGGGAGCCATTCACAGGCAGACGTCACCTGCAGATTCCTAGAAGCTTTGCCTTTCCTAATGCAGCCCAAAATCACATTAGCTTTTGGGAGGCTGCCATATTCATTCATTCACTGAGCAAATATTTATTAAACCCCTGGTCCTTGCCAGGCGCTATGGATATGGAGGCAAAAAGGAAATGGGTCCTGTCCTCAAAGGACTTACACCAAACACACCAATAACTCTCATGAGCCTGCAGTCCAACCAAGCCCACTAGTCCCAGTTCAAATGCCTCTACTTGGCACTCAGAGATTCTGCAGAGGGCACAATAAGAACTGAAGTTGGCTGGCTCTTCAGAAAGAGAAGCCTGTCTTCCTTTGCATAGGGATCAGAGGATTGCTATTTGGACAGGACCCTAAAGCTCATCTAGTCCAGTGTCTTGGATTTAGAGTTGGATAAAGTGAGGCTCAGAAAGAGGAAGTGACTTGACCAAAGTCACACTGCCAGCAAGTGACAGAACCAGTCTTTCCACCCTAGTGTCCAATAGAGTGCTGTAAATCCAGTGCCCAAGCACTGCTTCCCAAACCCAGTGGGTCTTCCTCCTAACCTTCTTCTTTCCAGGACAGGGAGAGGGAAGAAAAGAAGCCTCATTCTTATCTCTCCAGCTGTAGCTACACACACACACACACACACACACACACACACACACACACACACACACACACACACACACACACACACACACTTACATGTAATTGGCCTCCTCTGGGGCAGGGAAGGCTTCACCGGGCCAGTTGAGAGCACAATTGATGAAAATGAGACAGGCCAGAGCAGACCAGGTGAACATGATGACCACAAAGGACACACCAGCATCATAGATCAGCTATAGGCAGCAGGAGACACCAGAGTCAGAAGACAGAAGAAAGAACAACAAATGAGTTAGAAACCTAGGAAACATCGAGGCTGTCAAAATTCTTCCCTCTCAGCTACCCAGTGTCAGTGTCCCAGTCATTGCAGTGGGCCAGACTGTCCAGATTTTATGGATGAGGAAAATCTATACTGCTAATGGCTGTGACTTGCCCAGTGAATCACAGCTGGGACTCACACTCAAGGTCTTCAATTTGAGGGCTTTTCCCACTATTCTATGCTGCCTGGTTTCCAGTCCAATACTTTTTTTCCCATCAAACCAGTCTCTCTAAGTGGTATGTGAAGGGGGCCTCTGATCTTTGAACCCCAGAAGTCCTGTAAACAGAGATATCAGCCCCTATTCCAGCTCTTCCCTGAGGGCAGGAAGAACAGGTCCAGGTTCCTCCCACCCAATCCCTACCAGGCCACTGGAGGGGGCTGGCTCTACCTTAACTCCAGGGAATGTGATGGCAGATGATGCATAGGAACCAATCATCAGGGACATGATGGTGGATCGAAGATTTCCAAACATGTTGGGCAACTGAGGGGGGAAAATGCACAGATGAAGCAGCTTGTTAAAGGCTCGCTCCACCTGGAGAATTACAGATCCCAAGAGCCTGAGACAATCTCAGGCATTTTGACTGTTCCAGAATTCCAAGATGGAAAGGACCTGAAAGGTCACTGAGCCCACCTCCTTCACTTGACAAACAAGGCCCAGAGAAATCCAGTCATTTGCTAAATGGCACCCAGCTGTAGGACAACAGAGTGGGATGGAGTCCCATGTCTCCTGACTCCTGGTCCTGCCAGCCCTCAATGAGGCTGGTTTCTAGCCACCTCTATCCCTAAGGCCTCCAGTCATCTCAGTATCTAAAGGCCAGTAGGTTGGCTTGGTATTCTTGAGTCTATGACAAGACTCTCTGGTTGTGCTGAACCAAGCAGTCTTAATAGTCCTTTCCAACTCAGATTCCAAGATTCTAGCCCCAACATTTTTACCACCCCACCCCCACTACACATACATATACACACACAAATCAGCAATCCCACCTGCCACCATAGGGAGCTCAGCCTGGAGGGGAAGTCTCCCACCTGCCAAACCTTCTGCACAGACCTGACAGAAGGGACAGTGAAAGGGCCTGGGAAGGAATGGAAAGGCAAGGAGAATTTATAGAATCATAGCATTAAGAGACAGAGTGGGAGGAAAAAGAAGAGATTGCTGGCCCGGAAGGGCGGACTCTTCCATACCCAGCACACCAGGTTAGGTCAGGATGACTGGACTGATAAGAATTCACAGATAATCAGGCAAGGTGAGCCTTCCCAATATATTGGTGATAAAAGAAAGCCAAGAAAAGTCTAGGTCATCTCCCAAACCTTATCAGGGAGACAGGAATCAAAGCACAACTAATGTAGGACCAATGACATTACTGGAAACACACTTATGCCAGAATGAAGAGGAAGGGAGTGGTCTTTATAAAGTCTAGGAGAAGGTGAGCAATTCACAGAATCTCCAAGTGTCAAAGTTGGAAAGGGCTTGGGGGGCCACAGACAACGCAAACCTGAATGACCAGCCCCTCTACAATAGCCCAATCCCCATACTTAAAGAAACAAAGTGGTCCATCCAGCTTCTGCCTCAAGAGCTGAAGGGGGTGGAGGGTATTGTGAGCTCCCCTAAAAGCATTCCTGACTTTTTCATAGCTCTCTTTATTAGGAAGCTTGTCCTGACATGGAATCCAAACCTGCCACTTTGCCACCTCTCACCATATGGCTCCTAGCTCTGCCCTTAGGGAGGGAGGCCCAGGAAAAGGAGGCCAGGACTGATGTAGGCACTCAAGCTGGAAACTTACACCAGATTTTAAGGCTTCTGGTGATCCTCCCGCTACTCCTGCAGATCTTAACAGCTCACCCCAGCCCTCCCAGAGCCTGCACCTGGTTGGGCTGGCACAGGATCACTTCCCACCCACCAAGAGGCTATGAATGGGAGGACTTAAGGCCGCTTCACCACCAAAGAAATAATTAATGACATGTTTTGTTCCAGCCAGGCCCTGGGGGAAGGGGAGAACAAAGTCATGGTGTCCTTTCAACCTGTTCTTTCTCTTCCCCTTCTACTCCCAGATCAGGCTCTAGGGGCCTTTCCAAGAAAAAGGGCTGGGAGAGGGCGGTCTAGCCTAAAAGCTAGAGAGACCTCAGAGCTCCAGAGCCTTGGGAAAGGAAATGGTGGCAAGCTAGCCATCCACACTGGGGCAGATGTTTCCCTGGTTTCCTGTATCTGAGAGGCCAGCTGCCAGGAGTTTCAAGGAAGGGTGCCAAGGTCCCCAAAAGGAGAGTCTTTGCAGGCAAGACCCATGTTCCTCAGCATGAGGGGATGGCCAACTCGAGGCTTCGCCGGAAGGGGGAGGAGGGCCAGCCCTGGTTTCCAGTTGGTCACGGGCTTTAGCAAACAGTGGGTCGGGAGGCACAAGCTGTCCCAACACACCCGAAACCGCTGAAGGTTCAAGAGAGAGAGGGAGGAGTGGTGGAGGAGGGAGGGGAGACGGGGGCGGGGCCCCGCAGCGGCGGGGCGGGTGGTCCAGTCCTTCCATTGGTCAGCGGCTCCCCTCGGGAGGTGGGAAGGGGGTGTGTGCCTGAGGGGGCCTGATGCAGGAGCCAGTTATCAGGCAGAGTTTCCTGGCGGAGGGTAGGGGTCGCCTCCTCCTGCCCCCAGAGAAGGATACCGAGGTTGCTCTCGACGCCTAAAGTCGGGACCTGGGGGAAGGAACCGGGAATGAAAAGAAAAAGGGGGTGGGGAGAGGAGGTGGACCGGGAAAGGAAGGAGCCAGAGAGCAATAAGGTGGGAGTGGGGGCGGCGAAAAAGGAAAGAGGAAGGGAAGGAAGAAGAAAGGAAGGAGGGAAGAGGGAAAGAAGAGGAGGAAAGCACCCAAACCTGTGCTCGGGAGGCAGAGGTGAGCCGGGGCTGAGAAGGGCTAATCTCACTGCCTTTGGCTTCATGCCCCCGGCGCCCAGGGAGCCAAGGGAGGCCGCATTTCTCATTCCCAGGAGTTGTGCAATGCCCGGGGCAGGAGTGAAATGCTACCCCCTCGGGGTGGGGGAGTCAGCCCAAAGCACCCGGAAGAGCCAAAACCACACTGATAAAAGGCCCTGAGCCCTGCCAGCCTAGGGGCTGGCTCGCTGATCCGCAACGGACACACCTCCCCCAACCCCAAGACACAGTACCACCACCATTCTTCCCGTCCCGCACCTCGGCGCGCGGGCACACACACACACACACACACACACACACACACACACACACACTCATTCACTCACACATCCACACACTCACGCGCGCACACACCGACACATGCACACACACCACCACCACACCTGGCACAGCTACATTCTTTCTTCTCTTGGCTCCCCTTCTAGGCTGTACCCCATCACTGCCAGGCAGCTCCTGGCAAGTGCCCAGAACTCACAGTGAGCGAAGTGAAGGTCAGACAGATGCCACCGAAGCCATTCAGAGACAAGGCCAGAAAGATGAGCGGAGACAAAACTAGGGGCCGGATACAGAGAGCAAGGTGTGAGCCAAGTCGGGGCAGCATGTGTAGGGGGAGGAACAAGTGCTACTTCCCATCCCAACCCCAACTGCCCCTCGGCTTCTTGCCCTCCAGATAGCGGCAGTAGGAGGTGCCCAGGTGAGGATCCACAGCAAGGGGAAAAGTGGGACTGTGCCCAGGGAAAGGAAGAGGGATGGGAGATGGAGGGAACAGACCTCAGAGGGATCTCTCTCACCTAAGGGCTTCTGAGAAGCCAGAGCCATCAGGGCGCAGGAAGCTGCGAAGCTGGAGCTGTGGAGACAACGGGGAGGTAAGAGATGGTGGAGAGGGATCCTGGATGAAGATGACAGCCTCATCCTTACATCACGTTTTACAGTTTGTAAAAAGCTTTCCTCAGTACAACTACGCTGCTTTAACTCATCAGTCTAGACCCACAAGCCTCCTTTGCTCCAGTTGCCCGTTACCCCCTGCTTACCGGTCATCTCCATAAATACTGCCCCAAACAGACTACTTATCTATTTTCTCTTCTCTCTTTTTCCTTTGCTACAAGGGATGGTTCTCTGGATGGAAGTGGGTGGGACGGAAATACTTAGAAATGCAAGCGATATCAAGATAAATGCTATCAATAAGATGGTTTGTTTTCAAAGAAAGGATACCGGGAGAAGCATGGAGATAAATTCTGCTATTCCATGCCCATCCCTTAAAAAAGAAAATAGAACTAAAAAGAACTCATTCTCCTCCCACCTCATCCCTGAACTTATCTATTTCTGTTGAGGATACCACCCCTTGGAAACCTCAGCATCTGCTCTTGAGCTGTCTGTCCCACCACACATCCATTCAGTGGCCAAGTCCGGTTGATTCTACCTTCACATCTCTCTCATCTGACCCCTTCTTGCTACTTTATATTAAAGTGAGTCCCTGAGGTTCTCATCCCTTCTCACTCTGACATTAGAAGGCATTAATTAGTTTTCTAATTGTCCTTCCAACCACCCAAATTAGGTTTCACCTTTACTGGATCCATCCTTCATCCTTATGCCAAAGAGATATTCCTAAGAGTCTGACCATATCACTGCCCTTCCCCTACTCAAGAACCTCCAGTGGCCCCCTAGTGCCCCTAGAATAAAATACAGACTTCTCTCTCTGGCGTTTCAAGCCCGTCTGACTGCAGACCACCTCAGATGGTGCACATTACCCTCAGGAATTCCTCAGTCCAGCTGACCTGCCTGTTCTTCCCTATACATAGTATTCCGTCTCCCACTCTGTGACTTTGTTGGAGATCCTCCCCAATATCTGAAATGCTTCCTCTCCTTACTTCTTTTTCTTAAGAAACCTTGTTCTCTTTAAGGTTCGGCTCAGGTGCCACCTTGACCCCTTCCCACCTCCCCTTCCCCAGCTGCTAGTGTCCTCCCGATGACTTAGCTGTGTACATGGTTTTTTTTTCTTCTTCCCACCAATAGGATGTAAGCTCCTTGAGGTTGGGGACCATTTCATTTTTGTCTTTGTATGGGCAGTGCCAAGCATGGTGCCTTACAATAGCAGCTTAATAAATGCTTGTGAATTGACTCTATCATTCTCTTCAGCAGTAGGAGGGATAGTGAAGATCATCTGGACCAACTTCCCTCCCATTTTACAGATGAGGAACCTAAGGGCCAGAGAGTCCCTAAGTTCACAGATGAGAGACAGGCCGGAGGAGGCTAAATGGCTTACTCAAAGTTATGCAGGTAACAAATGATGGGATCAGAACTTGAGCTCTGGTCCTCCAACTTTGTGTTGTTGTTCAGTCTCGTTCAACTCTTCATTACATGACCCCATTTGGGATTTTCTTGGCAAAGATACTGGAGTGTTCTGTCATGTCCTTCTCCAACTCATTTGACAGATGAGGAAACTGAGGCAAACAGGGTGAAGTGACTTGCCCAGGGTCACACAGCTAGGAAGTAAGGCCAGCTTTGAATTTATCTATCCACTGTTCCACACTGCCTCTGTAAGGTTAGGTTGGAAGGATTCTCTCCTTCCTCAAATGGAGCAGATGACTGCTCTCAACTTTGTTCCTGTCTCTGTCATCACCATCATCATCATCATCACCGTATAGCACTTATGTATCTCTTTAAGGTCTCCAAAGTACTTAACATATATTATCTCATCTGACCCTCACAACTATCCTGTGTTATTATTATCCCAATTTTATAGAAAGGTTATGTGACTCGACCAGGGTCACCCAGTTAGTAAGTGCCTGAGGCAGGATTCAAACTCTGATCTTACTGACTCCAGGTACAACACTCTACCCACTCTGCCTCTTAGCTAACTCTCTTCCTCAGATTGCATTTGTAACACGGTCATGTTATGTGCCCCTGTATTAAATTGTAGGCACCTGGAGAGTAGGAAGTTTCCCTGTCCCTCCCAGCCCCACCATCTCTAGCATCTAAAACAGGCTCTTCGAAGTGGTAGGGCTTCATAAATCTTTAATTGTTCATTGTGGCAAGCACTTCTGGAAAAGATGACCGATATCATCATTCCAAGGTAGCTGGAACTCTATGCCTTCAGAGACAGTTTCATGAATTTCTGAAGCCAAAAATTCATTGCTCCCCCCGGCTTCTTCCATCAGGCTTTGACCTTTCCTCTGCCTTGAGACCTTTCCTCTCCCTCCATTTTCCAACTTACAGCTTCTCTGTGTTTGTGCCTCAACCCACCGAAGAGATTATAAAGTCCTTAAGGACAATAGTAGGTTAATAAATGGGATCGTCTGGTAGCCAACCTTCTGATGAAAAACATCCCTGAAATACATTGGTCTGGTCTTCAATCCAGACACAGTCACAGTGTCCATAGCTGAAGCCCAAACATTACTAGCCCCACTTTGCAGCTGAGATAACTGAGGCTCTGAGAGAAGAAAGAGTGGCCCTACACAAAGGTGGAGTGAGTGACTTGTTCACCATCACACACCTTATAAATGAGAAAAGGCTCAAACCCAAGCCTTCAGTGCTCAGCACACTGCCTCCTGTGAATAGCTTTGGCCTGGTCTCTGTTCCCGCTCCCTCTCCAGGACCCCCTCTCCTGGACTGGGCTCCCTGTTTCCCTTCTTTACCTGCCAATCAGACGAATAGGTCGAGGGCCGAATCGGTCCATGAGGATGCCCAGGGGCAGGGTGGTGGCACTCAGAACAAAGGAGCCGATGGTGAAGCCCAGGTTCAACATTTCCTCCTGGCTCTCACAGGTGGGCCACTGATGCTCGTTTGGAGGCTGGCTTTCACTACTGTTGGTGTTATTCTTCTCTGGGGAAGACAGGAAGGGGCATTTGAAGACTTCAGGACACATTAAAGCACTGACTGTGTGTTTGGCACTGAGGGCACAAAGACAAAAATGAAGAGTCCCAGTCCCCAAGAGCTGACTCTTCTGGATATTACAGATAAGGAAATGCAGGACGACTGGATTTCCTTTTCTCTGACGTCAGTTTGGCTCGGCATTCCTACCAGGGAGAAAATGCTCTGACCAGCAGATATGAGGATTCTCCTGTGGGAAGGCAGTTATCTTTTTCAGCACAAACTTAAACATTGTCCCCTTGGTTATTAGTCAGGCTCTTATGAGCTTAGTTTGGATAATTCCACATCTTGTTCCTACACCCAGTTACCCCTCTACCCCCAGTATCCAAGAGACATAGATTAAGGAATATGGTTCCTAGGCTTGGGTGCTGCCAAGCAAACCAAGTCGTAACCAAACCATGAGGGCCAGAAACTGGTTTTAGGCCTCTGCGCATGTTAACTGCAACTGAAAAGGGCATTCAAGTCTGATCTCACACACACACACACACACACACACACACACACACACACACACACACACACACAGAGGAATGCCTACATTGCAATTATCCAGGAGTATTTTTTTTAGTGGCTACCTGTCTTATCTTGCTACTTAGACTAAGCTCAAAACTTCAGAATCTCTGAGCTGAAGAAGGCACCGCACAGCCCCCATAGGCTAGTAGCCCCTACACCCCCCCCCCAAAGAAGGGATCCCTTCTTCACCAAGCCGGAGGCTGACGTCTGGGGCAGGGAGCCTTCAAGTACAGTGCCTTCCACTTCGGGCGGGTTCTCATTTCTTGGCTGTTTTTGCCCTTCCATCCATCAAGCTGAAATCTGCAGCTTTGGTCTTCCCCTCACTGTTCAAGTTTGGCCTGCCGAGGTTCAGGCTTGCTGTTTAGTCTGTTTTCAGTCATGTTCCGCTGTCCGTGACCCCATTTGGGGTTTTCTTGGCAAAGATACTGGAGTGGTTTGCCATTTCCTTCTCCAGCTCATTTTGTTGTTGTTGTTTTTAAGTCATTTCAAGTCATGTCCAACTCCTCATGCTCTATCTAGCTGCCCTTCCAGCTCATTTCACAGATGAGGAACTGAGGCAAGCAGGATGAAGTGACTTGCCCAGAGTCACACAGCTACCAAGTATCTGAGGCTGGATTTGAACTCCTGAAGGTCAGTCTTCCTGACTCCAGGCACTTTGCCACCTAGCTGCCCTGAGATCAAGCAGCACTGGCCTCATCCCTCCCGTATCTTCCTAGCACCTAGCACTGAGCTAGGCACACATGTGCTTAATAAAAGAATGGTGAATTATAATGTGAAGGTTCCCATACCCATTCTCCCCCCACAGTCTGAGTAACAGGGTCACCTTCTGCCTCAGGCCCCAATTCTGGGGTGATGGCATTGCACCCAGCCCCCAAAATGAAAATGGTTGACACAGGGAATGTAACAAGGAAGGATATAACTGGGGGTTTGTATCCATTTATGTATATAATATAATCACCACATCAGTTCTTATTAGAGAACACCTATGAACTTTGCCCAGATCTAGACCCTTCTAAGTAAGTTCCACAGGGTGCATTCTAGTCATAGACAACAAGACCAGGTTTCTTCTGATTGCACCCATTATGTTTCTATAATAATGACACCTAACATCATGCAGTGTTATTGGGGAAGCTACAAGATGTAGTGGGAAAATCAGAGGTTCTGAGTTAGAGGACCTGTGTTCGAATCTCATCCCTCACCTCTCAAGATCTTGTGACTGTGGACAAGTCACCTCCCTTCTTGGGTGTGCCCATTTCCCCTTCTGTAAAATAAGGGGCTCTGTCTAGATGAGCTCTCAGGTGCCATCCTGTAGTTCTATGATCAGACTGCTTTGCACTTTTTAACATCTCTCAGTGTGGGTTAGGATAGTGCCATCTCTTTCCCATTCTACACATAAAGAATCAGACATGGAGAGGGGAATGAGTTTGCCCAAGGTCACACAGGGAATCTGTCAGAGCCAGAAAGCAAG
>CM053583.1:14875616-14913885 GCA_028627135.1 Pseudochirops cupreus | reverse complement strand
TGAGGTCAAATTCCTAAGGAGAAGTACCTTATCCAGTTTGGGAAGGATGGGTCTTGTTTTGGCCGGTTACTAGTAGTGCCTTGAAAAGACCCTTGTTATCATAGCTACAGAGATAATGCTTTGTGGCTGGGGGCGGGGGAGAGACAGTTAATGCTTCACAGCTGGGGGGAGGGAGGGAACAGAGCCAAACTGATCTCACAACTGATGGTACACTAGACTGAAGTTACAACTATGCCACAAAAATGACCCCAAAATATTCAGAGACACACCATCAGTGTGGTCATGGAAAAATCATTTTATCTCTTTATGCTTCAGTTTCATCATATGTGAAATCAACAGGTTGGACCAGACGATCACTTCAGGCACCTTCAAGGTTCAAAGTCCGTGGTTCCAGTAAGCAGATAGAGAGTTTGGATGTTTTATAATGTGAATTCATAGAGGCAGGCTACGCCTACCGGCCCTCTCCTGCTGCCTCACTTCCAAAAGGTTCACAGAGGAGATGATATGTTTCCCCAAAATTTCCTCCTTTCATCACTTGGCTGTCTTTTTGAGGTAGAAATATATTGAACCCCAGCAACTCTTATTTCACTGACAGAATTCATAGATCTAGAGGAAGAAGAGGAGGAGGGGGAAGAGGGAAGTGGAGAAAGAAGAGAAGGAGGGGGAGGAGACCTCAGAAATTATTTAGCCCAATCCCCTGATTTTACAGGGGAGGAAACTGATACTCAGAAAGAGTAGGAGACTTTTTCAGAGGCTGCAAAACTAATATCCTCCAGTTGTGAAACTTCCTCCAATTTCCACCCCAGACGGATTCCCCTCAGGCAGTCACTTACTCCTGTGCTTTGTCCAGATTCTGCCCACCCCATTTTCACTACCTGGCTATGCCAAAGTTTCTCCCACCTTCTCTCCTTCTTTCATGGAAAGGAGTTTTATCATTGTATTTCACCAGGGGTCAGTATTGTTCTCTCCTAGATGGAGAAAGCCCAGGCATAAGATGAGAAAAGAAGCCTGGATGCAGTTATCCAAGATCGGAGTTACACTGTCAAGCTCCCTCCCTCAGACATTTCTCCAGCCCTCACAGGCTCCCTGAATTTTAAAGAGCATAGGGAAAAATTGGAGAAGATCTAGAAAAAAACCCACTAAGGTGATGAAAAGATTGAGGAATCAGACTCAAAGGGAACAATAGTATTTAGGCAGAAGATGAGAAAGCCCGGGTAGGTTTAATAAGTGGATATCACTGGGTTTTAGAAGGGAAGATGGTGACCAGCTGCTTTCCATCTCCAATGAGGACAGAACAAGAGGGGATGGGATTAAATGACAGCAGGCGGGTTTGGGACATATGGAAGAGCTTTCTGTCTGGGAGCACAGCAGAATAGAGACAACAGGATTTGGGAGGAAGGTTCAGTTCAAACACCAGCTCAGACACATCAATTGTGTGACCTCAAGGTAATCACTTAACTTTTGGAGCCTCAGTTTCCTCAACTGTCAATATGCCACAGACCTGTGGGAATGCCTTCCACTTACCCAGATCACTCATCTTAATTCATTTTGAAGAGTTAACTTGAGGGTGAGAGGTGGAATGGCATTTCCCTGGTCATCCAGCTAATGAATGTCAGAAGCAGGGTTTGAACCAGGGCTTTTGACTCCCAGTTCAACACATTCCATACTCTGCCATGACACCTCTCTTCCTCACCTATAAAATGCAAATGATGATCTTTGTACTGAGGACAAGGGCATAGAGAAATGTCTAGTCTTCTGGTCTTCTGTTCTTCGGAGCTGGACAGCAGTAGAGCTGGCAAGGAAGTCAACTTACCAGCCAACAAAACATGCCTTCTCTTCCTCCCCTCTTCTCTTTCCCCTCTTTGATGCAGTGGGAAGGAGCCCACTGGATTTCTTCACAAAGAAGATCTGAGCTCAAATCTTGGCTCCACCACCTCCTAGCTATGTAGCCTTGGGGAAGTCACATTTTAGGAAGGATTTTTTCCAAGTTTGGAGGAGGAGTAGGATGCTGAGATGGCTTTCAACAAATCAATTGAAATTCCACAGGAATTTTAAAGTACCTACTGTGTGCAAGACAGTGCGGATACAACAACATAAACAAAAAGCCAAATCTGCCTTCAAAGAGCAGGTGGGGCTCAGTCAAGTAGACTCACTCCTCTTTCTGAGTTCAAATCCTGCCTCAGATACTTATTAAGTGTGTGACCCTGAGCCCGTGGCCTCAGTTTCCTCATCTGTAAAATGAACTGGAGAAAGAAATGACAAAACCCTCCAGGATCTTTGCCAAGGATCGATCCCAAACGGGGTTGTGAAAAGTAGGGCATGACTGAAAACAAATAAACAACAACTTGAAGAAGAAAAGACAGGAGGGACATGGTAACTTTGTTCAGACGTATCGGATTAGGTTTGTTCGGCTCAACCCCCAGAGGGCAGAGCCAAGAAGAGCTTGAAGGTGAAGAAGTTTCAGCTCAAAATAAGGAAAAACTTTCTAACAAAAGATTTGTCCAGAATGGATTGGGAAGCCCCATGAAATGGTGAGTTCCTCATCAATGAAGATAGTCAAGAAGAGACTGGAAGAACAATTGTGAGGGATGTTTTAGAAAGGACTTTCATAAGGCTGATCAGTCAACAATTTCTTCAGCATCTACTATGTGCCAGGCAGGTGCTGTGAGAGAGAGGCACTGAGAATACAGAGATAGAATGAAGATGGTCCCTGACCTAAAGGAGATTATAGTGTCACTGATAAGTAAATACAGGGTATATGAAAAATAAATGATGATAATGATTTCGGGCATCTGGAATGGTGTCCTGATGGCACTGGCCGTTGATCAGAGCCTTGAAGGGAGCTAGTGCTCCAAGGGGTAAGAATGAAGGGGAGGGGCATTCCAGGCAGGGGCAACAGCCTATATAAAGGCACAGTGGTGAGAGATGAACATTAAAGCAGGCCAGTCTGGGTAGAGTGCAGTAGGAGTAGGGAACCTGCCCCCTCACCTCGAGGCCACATGTGGCCTTCTAGGTCCTTCGGTGTGGCCTTTTAGGTCCCTGGATGTGGCCTTTTGACTGAGTCCAAGCTTTACAGAACAAAATCTTTTTATTAAGAGGATTTGTTCTGCGAAGTTTGGATTCAAAGGGCCGCACGTGAGGACCTAGAGGGCCACATGTGGCCTCAAGGCCACAGGTTCCCCACCTCTGGTAGAGTATATGTGGAAGAGTAGTATTTAATAATCCTAAATAGACTTTACTCAGATTGTAAAGGACTTTACATGCCAAACAAAAGAATTATTAGGAATCTGACAATTAGGAACCCTAAGCCTAATGGCAATGGGAACACAAGTATGGATTAGACAAGAAGACCGTCTCATTTCCCTTTCAATTCTGAGCTTCTGGGATTCTGTGACATCATTTATACCTTACTGAGCCTCAGTTTCTCCGTTTATAAAGTGAGGCTGCCAATATCTGTTCTACCTACCTAATAGGACGGTTGTGAGGATCAAATCAGGGAATATACAAAGCATGTCATAAATCACAAAGCATTATGTAAATGTCAGTTACTATTAATATCATCCATCGTTTCCCAGGACGCGATCCCTGAAGCTGGCAGCAATGTTCCTGCTCCTGACTCCCTTCCCTCATCTGCCCTCATGTAGCCACCTCTCTCTGGGGAGGAGAAAAGGGATAATCAGAGAAACTTGGGAAGTGTCTGAGCTGGAGAGAAAAGCCAGGAGTCTCTTAGGATGGGCAGGATCCTGCAGAAGGGCTTCGGACTGATGAAAAACAAGAGGGACTTCCCTGCAGAATCCAAAGCAGCTGCCCCTCTGGTTTTGTTTACCTACGGGAGGGGTGGGTCAGGGCTTGGGATCCCAGGGGGTGGAGTGGAGTTAGAGGCTCTAAGTTAGAGGAACTAGTAGAAAGGTGAGTAGAGGGCACGGGCTGCCTGAAGGAGGGGGAGGGGAGATTGAGAGATGCCACCTGTCAGTCTCTTGTTAGAAATATGAGCCTCTAAGCCCAGACGGGTGTTGTACCAACCGAACCATAAACAATGAGCCTTGGCTGGCTGGAGTCCTGCGGGGAGTATGAAGGAGGAGTAAGGAGGTGGGCTCCTCAGCCAGAGTTAAAGGCAAGAAACAGCATGGGCTTAAAAAGAAGAGAGTGAGTCAGAACAGCTGGAGGAAAGAAGAAGCAGACAGAGGCACACACTAGGGCACCAGCAGGTAGGAAGCATAGCTCCCCCCCAACTCTGTCCTTCTCTTCCTGCTTCCCCCACTTCAGTCTCTTGTCATCTCCCAGCATCCAGAGGTTTGATCTGGAAACAGAACAGACTTGGTCATAGGCTCATAGATTCATGGAAGGGACTTCAAAGATTATCTAGTCAAGTCTCCCATTTTATGGTAGGAAAAACTGAGGTCTATGGAGATCCCAAAGTAATGTGCCTAATCATTAATCAGTCCCATAGCTGGGACACTATCAGAACCTCCATCCCTCTGATTCCAGATTCAATGGTCTAAAGACATTGGTATTCCTTAAGGGCTAGCCATCTAGAGGACCTAGCAGTTAAGCAGAGAGCCCTTAAGTCTCACTTGACTGTCTACCCATTGAAAATCCTTGAAGAGAACCCAGCTGTGGGTCAAGAAGAAATAGGGAGGTTTCACCAGATGAAGAGGGAGTTTGCACCCCAACCAGATATTTGGCATCCTTGGGGATGGCCTGTGCTACTTTGAGTTTGGAAAGCCAGAGATCCTTGAAATTCTTTCACTCCCCTGGGTTCTTTCAAGGAAGCTAAAATGGGATGAGAGGCAGTTAATAGCAAGGACATGGTTAGCTGGAGTACAAAGGACCCAAGGAAGGAAAAAAAATAGGAAATCAGCTCTAGCCCCTTATTCCCAAATCTAGGCTCAGCTGCCAACCCTGCATCTTATCCTGGCCTGGGGAGATATGGAAGGGTCTCAGGGGACTGAGGTTACAGGGAAGGGGAGATCACAAGGGGGCATTGGATCCTCACCATGCATGTCGATGCTTTGTCCAGGCATCCTCGATACAGCCTGCAGTCTTGGGCTACCTCATAATCTTTGTCAATTTGTGGTCAGAGCCGGGTAGGATGAGGAAAGAAGTTCACTAAATGTGGGTCTGTGAATGGGCATGGGGGAGGATGTATGGGTATTGGTGTACTGTCTCTCTGTGTGTGTATATACCACTTCAGCACCCCCAAGGATTTCCAGTTTCTTTCTTTTCTTTTTTCTTTTTTGGATGTCCAGTTTCATTCCTGTGAATACTCCCTTCTTTGGAGGAGCTTGTAGCTTGTGGCCCTCCATGACTTGCAAGATGATCCTTGAGAGTTATGGTGGTCAAAAATCAATGAACCTGTAGCCAATTTGATGATGATCCTCTTTATTCCTAGCTAGGCTGGTCCCCAGAGAGTGGATACACAGAGTCCCTCCCTCTCTAACTGATGATTTTGTTGTTGAGTTCTTTTAGTCATCACTGACTCTTCATGACCCCTTCTGGGGTTTTCTTGGCAAAGATACTAGAGTGGTTTGCCATTGCCTTCTCCAGCTCATTTTACAGATGAGGAACTGAGGCAAATGGGGTTAATGACTTGCCCGGGGTCACACAATTAGTAAGTGTCTGAGGGTAGATTTGAACTCATGACAATGAGTCTTCCTGACTCTAGGCTCAGTAGCCTACCCATTGTATCACCTAGCTACCCCTCTCTAATTACCATGTATTCAACTACTTCGCTGATGTTTGTATCTGTTAACTTGCCATTTATGTCATATTCATTTACATATGTACTTTTTGTCTCCATCAGAATGTAAGCCTTTTGCAAGTCAGCATTGTTTCGCTCTTTGTACTTTCATCTCCGTTGCCTAGCATAATGCCTAACATATAGTCAGTGCTTACTAAACATTTGTGGATTGATTGATTACCAGGTCCAAACCACTCTATTGGATGATGGAGTCAAGATAAAAAAAACAAACAAAAAAACCTTGGTGAACTAGAATCATGAGCTAAATTTAATAAGATAAAATTTAATTGCGATAAATACAATGTTCTATATTTTAATTTTAAAAATTAACTCCATGAATTGAAGATGAGGGAGGTATGACTGGCCAGGGGTTAATACAAAGCAGGTCATACACCACAGGCTCAATAATGAGTCCACACTGCAATATGGCGGCCAACAATAGCTAACTTGATCTTTGGCTACATTAAGAGAGACTTAATGTCCAGAATACAGAACTCCTGTTGTCATCTGCCCTAATTCAACCACATATAGAATGGTGTGTTCAGTTGTGAGCACTGCATTTTAAGAAGTAATTGACCAGTTGGAATGCTTCCAGAGGAGGGCAACCAGGATGATGAGGGGACTGGAGATCTGACCATTTGAAGATTACAACATATCAACAAGGATGAAGAGATTTAGCTTAGAGATGAGATAGTTCAATAGAGACATGATAGCCATTTTTAAGTATTTGAAAGTCTGTCCTATAGAAGAAGGATTTGCCTTGTTCTGCTTGGTCCTAGTAGAACAGAAATAATTCATGCATAGAAGTTACAGAAAAAACCAACTTTGGTTTACTGTACAGAAAAACCTCCTACCACTTAGAGGTGTCCCAAAGGAGAAGGGGATGTGGTGAGTTCCCTACCACTGGAGGTCTTCAAGAAAACCTTGGGGATATTTCAGAAGGGGATTCCTGACCAGGTATGGGCTGCTCCTTTCCAAAACTTAGATTCTATAGTTCCATAAACCTAATAGAGCTTAGGGGATCTGCTGGCAGAGGCTTAGAGAACCCGTGTCTCCTCCTCCAGAGGCATTCCAGAAGATCATTGGTGGAAATGGATGAATATATGTGAGTATGCAATGTATACATAGGCATGGATGTAGTGATTGGAAGGGTAAGTGTAGGTGGGTTGTACAAATGGATGGATTACAAAAGAGCAAATGCACCAAACAGGTGTATCCTGGAAAAATGCCAGCCATTGATTTATTGTTCATGGATTTCTTACTGATGGCATGTAATTATTCTTATCAACGAATATTATCTCTAATGCTTTCTTTATATGTTTTATCTTCCACCTAGATTGGGAGCTCCTTGAGGGCAGAACCTGTTATACACTTTTCTATATGCCCCCATGATGCCTAGAACATAGTAGTGTCTCCCTAAGTAGAAGGTTCGAATTCCAGACCTGGAAGGGACCTTAGAACATAGAATGTCAGGACTAGAAAAACCCATAGAAGAGAGAATGGCTGAGCCTTGAGAGAGTTTAGAACATAGAATGGCAGAGTCGGAAGGAACTTTAGAGTTATTAAATATCAGAGCTGGATGAGACATGAACATAACATATTGTCCCTGGAAAGATGGTTAGAGCAGGGATGCTTAACAATTTTTTGTATCATGGATCCCTTTGTCAGTCTGGAGAAGTGTAGGGACCTTTTCTCAGAAAGATGTTTCTTGGTTACATTTACAATTCAAGGAAATGCTTGTTTTGATTCTAGTATTAGTGGAAATAAAGATGTAATATTTTTCCCATCCAGTTTCACAGATCTGTGAAATCCATGATCCCCACTGGGGAGGTGGGAAACCATGAACTCCAGGTTAAAAACCACGGGTTTAGAGGTAATCAAGTCCAACTTGTTTTGCAGATGAGAAAAAGAGGCTCAAATAGGGGAAATAAGATGGCCAATGCTTCATCACTAATTAGTGCCAAAGCTGGAACTAGCATTAGACCCCTTGACTCCCAGTTCAGTGCTCTGTCTAGATTGGGCAACCCCCATTATAGAACAGACAGGAAGAAGCAGGCATTAGGCTATGGGCAAGAAGTGTGGAGTAAACTACAGAGGGCTAGAGAGGGGAGGGACAAGGTATATCTCTAGAGAGATAGGATGCAACCTGGCCCACAGAACCACCTTCAAGAAGATTGGAAACACCTTTGGCTACTAAGGAACCAAAAGCAATGGGCCCCGTCCTTACATGGGAGGGAGGCAAGCAGGAAAAGGGCTGGATTCAGAAGAGAGGACCTGGATTCAAATCCCAGTTCTCCCACTAGATGACCTTGGCAAATTAGTTCATCTTCCTGAGCCTATTTTCTCATCTGTAAAATTAGAGGGTTCAACTAGCCCGGCATCTCTGGTCCCATGATTCTCCATGCAACAAGGATCAGAGTGTCAGTGGGGACCATTCCTCATTCCCCTGTCTGCCTCTCTCCTGTTTCCCTTCCCATACCCATCCGTACATCCAGGTGCCCAGCATGCTGTCAGCCTCAGAAGATAGCTTTGCAAAGGTCAGGGAGTATTTTTAAACAGTGACGGATTACCTGCTCCTCCTCCTGCCTGAGTCACCATTAGGGACCCTGTTTTCTTTGCAACATGACCCCCAAGAGGGGCAAGGGAATGAAGAAACTGTCCTTGGCATCCATCCAGGCATAGATAGCACAGTGAGTATATGTTTAGGGCACCACGAGTAAGTAGGACCCAGCTTAATTGTGTGCATTTCTTACCTTGCCGTATTCTGTCCTAACCCCACAGCAGGGTGAGGCCTGGAAACTTGAGGGAAGAAATCTTGTGTCTTTCACACAGGAAAACGATTTCCTCCAACCCACTGTGTCCGGCAAGTCTAATTAGGGGATTCTCATTAGCACTGGCCAGAACACTGGAAGTTGGACAGAGCTAGAATAATAGGTATGTATGTGTGTGTGTGTGTGTGTGTATGTGTGTGTGTGTGTGTACACATGTATATACATATATACATACACACATACACACATATACATGTATATATATGTATATGTATGTGTGTATGTATCGTGAGTTCAAATCTGGACTATGTGATCTGGACAAGTCACTTAACCCATTAGCCTCAGTTTCCTCAACTGTGAAATGGGGCTAATAGTGGCACCCACATCCCAGGATCATTGTGGGGATCAAATGAGATAATTATTGTCCTGCTTGGTATACAATGAGTGCCATAGAAATGTTAGTTACTATTATCATCATACAGTTATCTCTTCTACACTGAGGGGCTTAGGGCGTGGAGTCCTAAAAACATCCTTGAAAAATGTTTGGCCTCCGTCCATACTGGAGGAGAAGTCTGAATTATTATGGTATTAAAAGATAAAATATGTTGATATTATATAATACTGCAATCTGTTTTATGCATTTCTGAGTTTCTAAACTTTCTCTGTCATCTGCAGCTACCACAAAACTCCCCCCAAATTCCCATTTAATTTCTTATGCCAGTGCTTGATATATGGAAACCTCTACAGGGAAAGCTGAGATGTGGAGGGGATAACTGTACATCACTTTAAGGTTTATCCAACACTTTACATATATTATGCCACTTGATTCTCACAAGGGAAGGGACAAGAATAAACGATCATATATGGTGTTTACTATATGGATAGAGCACAGAGCCTGGAGTCAGGAGAACCTATGTTCAAATCCCACCTGAGACACTTACCAGCTGTGGGACCCTGGGCAAATCACTTAACCCTATTTGCCTCAGTTTCTTCATCTGTAAAATGAACTGGAGAAGCAAATGGCAAACCAATCTGGTACTTTGCCAAGAAAATCCCAAATGGGGTCACAAAGAGTTAGATATGACTAAAATGACTGAACAACAAACATTATTATTCAAATTATTGTATAAAAATTATTATATAAAAAATTATTACATAAAGCTCTTAGCAACCTTAAAATTCAAGGAGGCTATTTACTGGAGATGCCCTTTTAAAGGGTGTTATTTTTTCCTCCACAAAGAAGGTAAGGAAACTAAACCTTTTATCTAAGCTTAACCCTAACATAGGTGCATGATACAGTGAGCCATAGGCTCACACTGAAAGAACACATCACGTCATCAGTTAGAAGCCCCAGCCACTTTTTCCAAGTCACACCTGGCCTACGCTGACCTGTACAAACACCTAGGCTGACGCTTATCCGCCTTCCGTGTGATCTCCCCATACTCCAGCTGCGTTCAGTGTTTCCTCATCTACAAAATTTAGAGGCTTGGATTAGATGATCTGAGGCCCTTTCCAGCTCCAAATCCTTTGATCCCCTGACGATCCCCTATCTCCCGACTGTACTCTGTGCCTTCCTGCCTCTCTCGGCCTTTGCTCAGACTGTTCCCTATGCCTGGAATGTCTTCACAGAGTCACAGATCTTGAGTTGAAAGGGACCTCAGAGGTCAATCCACTGTTTGGTTCTCTTCTTTTTATAGAAGAGGAAACTGAGCCCCTTGGAGATTGAGTGTCTTGCTCTGCACAGATTGAAACTCAGGACCTGGGACTCCAAATCAAATCTTCTCACTATCCCACTTCCCTCTCCCTTTCTGCCTGGTGGAAGCTTTCTCTAAAGCTCAATTTAGATGCAGCCCCTGACCCCATGGCCACCTCTCCACAGCTCCCCATACCTCCTCTTTTGGGCACCAATCATATGTTAGTGTTCATTAGAGTTATTTCTGTATATATATCATCTCCCCCTACAAAACTGTAAGCACTGAAAAAGCAAGGACTGTTTCTTCATCCCTCCAAGGCAACTAGATGGTACAGGTACTGACATTCTAGACTTAGAATGAAGAAATCCCGATTTCAAAGAAATTGTGTGACCCTGGGCAAGTCACTTAACCTCCCCCAGCCTCAGTTTACTTATCTGTAAACAGAGATGAATAATAGCACCTCCTTCATAGAGCCGTTGTAAAGATCAAATGAAATAATAAAAAAAATTACCTTTGAAGCACTCGGGAAACCTTAAAGGGCTACATAAACGTTAGCTATTATATTTAAA
Organism: Pseudochirops cupreus; assembly: GCA_028627135.1. Taxonomy (NCBI): domain Eukaryota; kingdom Metazoa; phylum Chordata; class Mammalia; order Diprotodontia; family Pseudocheiridae; genus Pseudochirops; species Pseudochirops cupreus. The sequence continues at coordinate 14,903,111 of CM053583.1, read as the reverse complement.
CTTTGTATCTTCCCTAACATCTTGCACTGGGTCTTACACACAGTAGGTCCTTGATACATTTTTGTTCTCTTTGCTCTGTTGCAGGGCTTGGCAAACTGCCAAATCCTGACGTGTATTGCTGCCTTCTAGAGATGGAACAGGAAAATGGGCAGCCCCTTCAGGATGGCACCACTGCCTCTCCCCCACCCCAGACAGCAGATACTTCTGGGACTGCAGGGAATGGATGTTCCAACGAGGAAGAGATAGGCAAAGATGTGGCCCAGAAGACATCTGACAAGGACTCTGCGGAAGTGGGAGGAGCTGAGCCCAAGAAGGAAGAAAATAGAACAGAGGAAGCCCAGTCTAAGGCCAAGACAGAGAATGATGAGGCAGTTAAATCTGACCCCAAGAAGGAGGTTGATGAAAAAGAGGAAAGCAAACCTGTACCACAAGGAGAGGCAGATGGGGAAAAAGAAACTGGGTCTGAATTGAAAAAAGAGGCTAAGGGGAAAGAGGAGGCCAAGTCTGAAGTCAAAGAAGAGGTTGATGGGAAAGAGGAGGCCAAGTCTGAACCCAAAGAAGATGCTGATGGAAAAGAGGAGGCCAAGTCTGAACCCAAAGAAGAGGCTGATGGGAAAGAGGAGGCCAAATCTGAACCCAAAGAAGATGCTGATGGGAAAGAGGAGGCCAAGTCTGAACCCAAAGAAGAGGCTGATGGGAAAAAGGAGGCCAAGTCTGAACCCAAAGAAGAGGCTGATGGGAAAGAGGAGGCCAAGTCTGAACCCAAAGAAGATGCTGATGGGAAAGTGGAGGCCAAGTCTGAACCCAAAGAAGATGCTGCTGGAAAAGAGGAGGCCAAGTCTGAACCCAAAAAAGGGGATAACAGAGAAGAAACCAAATGTGACTCAACAGAGGACATACCAATGGAATCAGAGAAGGGGAATAAGGAGAGTTCCTGCCCAGAATTGGAATCAGAAACCATTTCTGACACTCAGGTCACCCAGGTAGGGAAGCCCAGTTTTTCCCTGTTGAGGGTCTCTAAGTGTTTACACCACACACACGCGCTCACGTGCACATACACACACACACACACACACACACACACACACACACACACACCACCACCACCACCACCACCACCACCACCAGCAGCAGCAGCAGCAGCAGCAGCAGCAGCAGCACAGAGAGGTATGATCTAGTTTAAGGAGTTATAGGACAATGGTGGAGGGAGGACACAACTTCTACCCCCACTCCAACAACTTGAAGTGGTGGATTCCTGGGAATTGACTACACCTATGCATGTGCATGCCCAGGACTCACAGGAGCCTGTGTCTTCTCAGGAGGTAGGTGATACAGATGGAGAGCCAGGCAACGGAGCTGAAAAGGAGCAAGGAGAAGGCTCAGAAGCAACTCCTAGTTCACCAGAGGAGTGGCCAGAGAGCCCCACAGGAGAGGGACAGGACCTCAGCCGGGGTAAGTACAGATGTAGAGTGGAGGAGGGTAAAGTCAGGGTGCCAGGGGTCGGGGGAAGAAAGCACATTTCCAACATGCCACATTAAAGGTATGCTTCCTTTAATTTCTCTTCAGATACCATTGGTCCAGAGAGCCCAACAGCCAGGTAAGATGGAGTCTTGGGGCTCCAACCCCCAAGCCCCAGCCCATTCTCACCTTCACCCTTTCTACAGCAGTCTTCCATCTCCTACCAAGTCCATCAGGCCTCTTCAGTCATGTGTCCTCCAGGCCAAGGCTGTGTCTCTGTATTCCTTCCCTGCCAATCACACAATACCCCTGAATCCCCAGTGACACATAACCCCTCTGCCCTTGATTAGAATACAGTTTAGACTACACTCCACTTAGATCTGAAGGTGTCTTAAATGAAGGCTCAGAAGTTCATTGGGTACGTTATTTGTCCTGAGAATACAAAGACAAACCAAGCTAGTCCCTGCCTTCAATGAGCTTACATTCTGTGGGGGGAAGGGGACGCAGGATAAACAGTGCAAACAGATAAGCATGCATAACAAGTTAAGGAGAAGGGATCAGAGAGTAAAAAAGGCTTTGAACAGTAGGACATGGCATCTGAGTCTTGAAGGGAAGTAGGGATTCCAGGAGACAAAGATTAGAAGGGAGAGCATTCCCATTGCACAAGAACGGAAGGCAGCCATCAGTCAACCAATAAACACTGATGAGGCACCTAGTATGTGGTAGGCGCAGGGCTAAGTGCTGGAGATGCACAAGGGGGCAAAGAGAGTCTCTCTCCTCGAGGCCGAATGTGCAACGTTGAGTTTAGGGAACGGCTAGGAAGGGCTGATTAGAGTGGCAAGGGGGTTCATGGAGAAGTGAAGCTCCTGAGCCCAGGTGTATTTCGCATCTGTCTGTATCCCCAGCACCAAGCACCAGGCCTGGCACATGGGAGGAGCTTCACAAATGTTGGTTGACTGACTGATTTTAAGGCACCTCCCTCCAAACCCACCTGTCCACTCGGAGGCAATGTTCTAACCTCTGAGACCTGTCGCATGGCCCCCGCTTGCAGGGTCCAGTCCCTCGGGACCTCTCTCTTGACTCCCTTCTGTCGGTAGTGACTCCTGTTCCAGTGACGTGCCCCAGAGTCCCACAAGCCCTGCTCCCTCAGAGGAGAAGAAGAAGGAGAAGCCGTCAGAACACAGAGTCTCCGCTCCAACCCGACCCCAGGGGCCTAGGGCTCAGAACCGAAAAGCCATCATGGACAAGTTTGGGGGGTAAGAAGCAGGCTGACATGAGCCATTGAGGCTGGGTGAACTCAAGGTAAGGAGGGAACCTTCCAGAATATCTCCTTTCAGGGCCTTCCAACTGGGTCAGGACTGGACTGAAGAAAGGGGAAAATGGGACCCAGGCTGAAAGCAGACTGACAGCTGGAATCTGACACAAATAATCGGGGAAAGATGGGTTCTAGTCCCAGTTCCACCACTGTAAGACCTGGGGCCAGCTATCTCCCCAGAGCCTCAGTTTGCTTCTCTATAAAATAAAGGGCAAAGGGGCACTGTGGTAAAAGAAATATAACCCTGCTTTGGAATCAGAGACCATGCACTAGAACCCCAGCCCCACATCTGCTCAGGTAGCTAGGGACACAGTGAAAAGAATGTTGAGGACCTGAGTTCTAATCTTGCCTCAGCTATTTGGAATCGGTGTCACCATGGGAAAGTCCCTTAACCTCTCAGCCTCAGTTTCTCCAGGTATAAAATGGAGATAATAGCACATCCTTAATAGGGTTATTGTGAAGTTGAAATGAGATGACACGGGCAAAGTCCTTTTGCAAACCTCAAAGTACTTCTATACAGCATGTTATTATTATTACTCCTTGTGTAATCTTGGGGTAATCTCTGGGCCTCGTTCTGCTGTAAAATAGGAAAGAGTGGGTGGCCTCCCTAGTTAGGATTGTTCAGTTGTGTCCAACTTTTTATGACCACATTTGGGGTTTTTTTTTTGGCAAAAAATGTATCTTACAGATGGGGAAACTGAGGCCAACAGGGTTAAGTGACTTGCCTAGAGTTACACAGCTAGTAAGTATCTGAGGCCAGATTTGAACTCAAGGAGATGACCCTTCCTGACTCCAGTCCTGCTACTTTATGCACTGTGCCACCTGCCTGCCTCCCTAGGCCCAGTTCGCAATCCTATGGTCCTATGTGCCTAGGACTAGATGGTCTCTAAGGCCCCTCCCAGTTTGACTGTTCTCTGATCTTTGATCCCCTCTTTGCCCTCAACCCTCCTCTCTTCCAAACAGGGCAGCAACAGGCCCCGCACCCCTTTTCCGGAATGCAAAGGCAGCAGGGGCAGCTGTGGGCAACGTCAGGAACATGCTACTTGAGTGGTGTCGAGCCATGACCCGAAAATATGAGGTGGGGATTGCAACAGACATGAGAGAGATTGAGGCCTTCAGATCCCAGGGGGGAGGACCAGGGGGCCCCTTCTCCAGGATAGCTTCTACATATGCACTTGAGAACCAAAGGTGGGGAGAAGGACATAGCAGACAAGAGGGCAGCAGAGTCCAGCCCTTCCCCTCTGAACAGGGCAAAGGGCCTAGAGTGAGATTTACCCCCAGCCAACTTTTCAATTCTTTAGCATGTGGACATTCAGAACTTCTCCTCCAGTTGGAGCAGTGGAATGGCCTTCTGTGCTCTCATCCACAAATTCTTCCCTGATGCCTTTGACTACACTGCGCTAGATCCCAAGCAGCGCCGAGAGAACTTCACCCTGGCTTTCTCTACTGCCGAGTAAGTCAGAGAATGCTAATGGGAGGGTTTTCCTTTGATTGGGGTGGGGGGGATGCTAAGGCAACCAGAGAGGAGCATCTCTGGGCCTCAGCTTGTATGAGGAAAGCATGGTTCAGTGGACAAACTGCTGGGCTTGGACCTAGAAAGAGCCAGATTCAAGTCTCACCTCTGAGAGTTATTAGCTGAGTGACCTTGGGTAAGTGAATTAACCTTTCTGAGGTTTAGTTTCCTTTTTTTTTTGTCAGACTGGGATAACAATATCTATGATGCCGCTGCAGCAGGTTTACTGTGAGGCTCAAATGAAGGGTGTGTCCTATGCAAAGTACTCTATAACTATCAGTTATCACAGGGACCTGTACAATAGGGTCACTGCACTGTGGTATATGAGGACTTAGCCAGCCCTGACATCATGTTATAAGACCCCTTCTAGCTGGAACATTCTGTGTTCTATGTTCCAGGGTCCTTCCACGCTCTCACATCCAGCACTCTGGGTTCTAAGGTCCCTTGCAACTCTAGTATTCTGTGTAATGATGGCCCTTCCAGGGCTGACTCTACGTTCTACTATCTCTCCCAGTTCTATTGTTCCATGTTCTATGTTCCAGGGTCCTTTCCAGCTCTAACATTCACGTGCACATATCTCTTCTAGTTGTAACAGTTTATGTTTTCTGAAACCTTTCCCCACAAAGGCCAGAGGCCCAGTCCTGACCCAAGGATGTAAAAGTTTCCCAACCTAGGTCTGATGAGTAGGAGAATCAAAAGGGCCTTATAAGAATCACAAAAGTTCAGCACTGGCTCCCCACCATCAACCCTACCCACCCCCACACACGGACAAGACTGAGATGCTATCTGGTGCCCTCCGCATCACTATGGATTCTTCGGGACATCTCTGCTCCCAAGAAATAAGGAATTGCCTGAATTCAAATCCTTCCTCAGATACTTAGTAAATGTGAGACCCTGGACAAGTCACTTTACTTTTTGGTCTCAGCTTCATCATCTGCTTAAGAGCAGTTATAACAGCAGCTACTTCACAGGGTTGTTGTGAGGATCAAATGAGAGAACAGATATAAAGCTCTTTGCAAACTTTAAAGCCTGTACAGAATGTCCCACTGTAGAAATACCAGCTAGCATTATTACTATCAGCTGCTTCTAGGCACCACCAGACAAGATGGCAGAGCTGTGCTCCTCTTCACTTCTGCCCTGGAGCACGTGGGGGTCCTGATTCACAACCCCTGGGCCCCTCTCCTTAGACCTTCTGTGTGGGTTTCCTTAGAGGGGAAAACAATAGTGTGTGTGTGTGTGTGTGTGTGTGTGTTACATATATATGATCAAAAATACATACAGACACTTCATTTCACAAAGCCTCTTCTGTATACTATCTTATTTAACCTGCTCAACACCCACTAAACATTAATAGTATAAGCTTTAGCATAGTTATTGTCCATAGGGGAAAGTTAAGGGTAAAAGAGGTAAAATACTCATGGAAAGTCATACAGCTTCAAAGTATCAAAGCTGGGACTCGAACAGTGAGCTTCTGGCCCCAACTGGCTGCCCCATGGCGCTGCTTCATCTCCAAATAGGGTCACAAGGGCAAAATGTTCTAGAATTGTAACCAAAGGGCTTTGCATGGAAGTCAAGGAGAGAACTTGCTGACAGTAACAGGTGAGAAAGAGACATCAGGACATCAAAGCAGGGGCTTACCTGGATCCCTCCCTCCCATCCCCTGTCAAATTCCCTTCAGAATATATTGTCTTAATTCAGTTCCCTCTGGGAAATCTCAGAATATAACTCAAATATCACTTTTATCTACCTCTCCATGGATGTAAGTCAAAGCTCCTGTACAAGCATTCAAGGCAACTATGAGTATATATAGTACAGGACAGCCTTTATTCTGCCCCACAGAAAACATATGAAGGACGCACAGCCATCCATTAATAAGTAATACAGTTCTCCTCCCTCTCCTATGAGTACTACCTTCCTTAAGGTCCTACATAATCCCTTAGACTTGTAGCACTACTTTGTTGATTAGACTTTACTCAGAATGGAAACACAATTAAAAATGCTAGATGAACAACTCTCCCACCTCTGGTGAATCCCATGTATGTCCCAGAAATTCAATAAGGTACATAAGCCTTATGTTACAACCCTAAGGAGCTGAACTCTCCTAGAGACATACTTGGAATGTGTGTGTGTGTGTGTGTGTGTGTGTGTCTGTCTGTCTCTGTCTCTCTCTGTCTCTGTCTCTCTCTTTCTCTTTCTCTCTCTCTGTCTCTCCCTGTCTCTGTCTCTCTGTCTCTCTCTCTCTCCCTTCTTCACTCAGACTCTGTAGATAATCTGAGTGGTGCATAGTGCCTTACCATAGGACCTTGCCCTACAAAGGACCCTGGAGGTTATCCAGTGCAGCCTCCTCACTTTACAGTGGGGATGGCTATGGCAGAGAGAAATGAGCCCCAAGGTCATGCAGCCAGGAGGGAGGAGCACTGGGTCCCTTGGTGACCAGTGTGGTCCTCTCTGCAGCCACTGTCCGCTGTCCCACTGATTCTTCCCCCCCCCCCCCCCCGCCCTCCCCCCAGGAATCTGGCTGACTGTGCCCAGCTGCTGGAAGTAGATGACATGGTCCGGATGAGCGTCCCTGACTCCAAATGTGTCTACACCTACATCCAGGAGCTGTACCGCAGCCTTGTGCAAAAGGGCCTGGTGAAAACCAAGAAGAAATAAGGAGCACGGGCGCCCCCAGCAGGAGCAGCCCAGAAGGACACCTGGTTGATGCTGGGGAGGTTTCCTCTTGCTCTCCGGCATCCCTGATCTATTTGGGGGATAACTAAGGGCATGGGGAGGAGAGAGGCAGGTGGGGCAGCAGAGTCGTAGCCTCTGAGCACACCCCACCCCCACCCCAAGACAAGTAACAACCTCTCCATAGCAGGCCAAACAAACTTTCCTAAAAACACGCCTTCCCGTCTGCTTCTTCACTTCTGACATCATCTCTCTAGCCTAATCCGTCCTACACAAACCTGGGGAGGTCCGTGGTTCAGATATCATTGTCCCCAATTTACAGATGAGGAACCACACATCACTAAGAGGCAAATGACTTGACCAAGATCACGCAAATGATTTGGGGGCGGGACTGGAAGGAGAACCCACAGAACCCTAGTCCATAGAAATCAGAATTTGTAGGGACCATACCTGATAGGAACATTGAAAGGAAATTTATTTAGTATTATGTAGTATCTGTTTTCCAGGTGAGGAAACTAAGAGAGGCCAAGTAATGCCCAAGAGTAGTAAGTAGCAAGGTTGAAATTTGAACCTATTACCTGTCATTCTGCATTCAATGCTTTGGCCACAAGATACCAGTATGTCCATTACAAACCAGACTCGGGCCGAACTTCTGGGCACTGGGAGCAAACCACACACGCGCACAAGAAGATCAAGGGTTAGAAGTGGGGTGGGGATGCAGCTAGGTTGCTCAGTGGGCAGAGCACTGGCCCTGGAGTCCGGAGAACCTGAGTTCAAATCCAGCCTCAGACACTTGACACTAGCTGTGTGACCTTGGGCAAGTCATCTAATCCTGATCGCCCCCCCCCCCAAAAAAAAAGTGGCATGGAAAATGACTGCTTTTCTATCACACTGAAACTTAGGCTATAGGGGCAGCTAGATGCTTCAGTGAATACAGCACTGGCCTGGAGTCAGGAGGATCTGAGTTCAAATCCCGTCTCAGACACTTAACACAAAAACTAGCCATGTAACCTTGGGCAAGTCACTTAACCCCAATTGCCCTGCCTGCCCCCCTCCAGAAAGCAAAAGCAAAAGAAAAAGAAACTTAGGCTACATCTCTGACCATTGACAAATGTTCTCTGGGGCAGTTTGGCCATTCATTCACTCACTATTCATCTGAAATGCAAATTCAGTATGAAACCATGGGTTTTTTGAGTAGCCAAGAAAACTAATGTGATGTTGGACTGTTGGGAGCACATGGTCCTGAATGTGGGAGACAGTCCCTCTGTCCTCTAGCCTAGTCAGGCTAAAGCTGGACTGTTGTGCTCAGTTCTAGCCACCATATTGCAGGAAAGATGGTGACAAGCTGGTTTGGATCCAGAGGAGGGCATTAGGATGGGGAGAAGACCATTTTAAGAAAGGATCTGCTAAAGGAGATGGGGATGGTTAATTTGGAGAACAGAAGACTTATAAGGGACCTAATACCTCTCTGCAAGTATTCAAAGGGCTCTTATGCAGGAAAAGGAGCTGCTAGGTGACATAGTGGATAGTGTGCTGAGCCTGAGATTAGAAAGACCTGAGTTCAAATCTGGCCTCAGATATTGCTAGTTGTGTGACCCTGGGCAAGTCATTTAACCTGTTTGCCTCAGTTTTCTCAGCGTCAAATGAGCTGGAGAAGGAAATGGCAAACAACTCCATTACCTTTGGCCAGAAAATCCCATCAAAAAATGGCTAAACATATACATATCTAGGAAAAGATTTAGACTTTTCTTGCTTGGCCCCAGAACCAAGAGTAATGAATGGATGTGGAAAAAGGGACACAATTCTACTGGATATAAGGAAAAACTTTCTTATGACTAGAACTATCCCAAAGTTGGATTGGGCTCTTTTGGGAAGTAATAGCTATCCCTGCCAACCCCGAAGGTTTTCAAGGAGAGACCAGATAACCATTGGGGGAAGGAAGGAGATATTGTACAGGGAATTCCTATTTGGATGTGGGTTGGGCTAAGTGGTTTATGAGGTTCCTTCCAAATCGGAGAATGCCAGCCATCCTTTCAACTTTTAAACTTATATATTCCTTAGGGAAAAGCATGTATCCTACACTGATACTTGGTTGTCAAAAGATCTATCTTCTAAGGTAGAAAGAATGTGGGAGTCTTAGAGACACCTTCCAGGTTCTAGATTCCTCTCGACTCTCCCTTGACAGAACCTTCTTTGTCTCACTTCTGCTGGTGAGAAAAGCTTCCTCCCTCCCCCTAACAGCCCTATCTCTCTGGGGACCATGCTGGACCTTGCAGTCATGAGGATTTAGACTGAATAATAACTAACAATAATAAGAGCTACCATTTATATATAACTTTGAAGGTTTGGAAAGTGATTTACAATTATTGAATATTTATCCTCCCAGCAACCCTGGGTGGCATGTGTTATTATCTCTATTTTACAGGGGAGGAAACTGAGGCAGATAGCCATTAAGTGACTTGCCCAGGGTCACATAGCTAGTGAGTGTCTGAGGCCAATTAGACCTCTCTTCCTGTTTCCAGATCCAGTGACCCTCCTGGGGATCTAGTGCAATCCTTTTATTTTCTAGATGAGGAATGGGAGACCCAGAGATGTTGAGTGACTTGGTCAATGTCCCACAGATGATAAGCAGCTGGGGCAGGATTCCAGCCAGCGTCTTCGGTTATCATTCTGTTGTTCTTCATTCTGACATGACCCCCCTGGGCTGTCACCCAAGAAGCGCCTCCCCTACTTCCAGAGAGGGTTGAGCCATTCGCTTCTGTGTATCTTGGCGCTGCCCTAGGCTAGTCTCAAAGCTGGCCTCCCTATAGCTAGACTGGCCACAATTTCCTCGTTAGCTAGGCTGTTAAGAAGGCAGGGCCCTGCTTCCACTCTCTCAGAGGCCCCGACGATTTTGTTGAAGGGTGTTTTATTCCTGGGGGATCTGCTGATCAAACCCCTTGCTGCATGTCTAATGAGTGTGGGTGCAATGAGGTACAATGCTAAGTGCTGTGAAGATCAGAGGAAATCTTAAGACACAGTCCTTGGTATTCCCTTCATCAGCCTTTGCTGGTGGGGGGGGCCATTTTTATTATTGTTCAGTCATTTTTTTAGTTGTGTCCAACTCTTCATGACCCCATTTGGGGTTTTCTTGGTAAAGATACTGGAGCAGTTTGCCATTTCCTTCTTCAGTTTACTTGACAGATGAGGAAACTGAGGCAAGCAGGGTAAAGTGACTTGCCCAGGGTCGTACAGCTAGTAGGTGTCTGAGGCTGGATTTGAACTCATGAAGATGAGTCCCAGATGGATCAGAGCCTCAAAGTCGAACTCTCTCACTTTACACTTGAGGAAACTAAGACCCCCCAGATGTGAAATGACTAAGGAGGTCCGAGGCCAGGTTCTATCCTACATCGTCTTTCCAGGGCTCTATCCTACTGCCTCTAGAGGGCCCATGGGCAGAGGCATGCCAATGGGAAATGTCACCAGTTTGCCTCCTCTGCAACCATAAGGGGACAGGATGGGGCTGAGAAAACAGATCCCCAGTCCTTCCTCGGAGGGGATTAGGAGTGACTTTAAGCAGCCTCCACCCAAGAAGAGATTCCGCTGGGGAGGGGAGGAAGTGCAGCAGTGATTCTCCACCACACTGGGGTAGGGTGTGCCTGGAGCCCAGGGGATCTCTCCAAGCAGTGAGAGTGGCCTGGGAGTAGCTAGGGGAAAATGCCAAGATCTGAGTGTCAACAGCAAGTGAAGCTCTCCCATCCCCACCCCCAGCCCCACCTTTGTGAAAGGGAGGCCTGAGAAAGGAGGGGTGGGGAGAGGCTTTTCCAGGAAAAGATCAGGACTGGGAGGGGGAGCTCTCTAAGGCCCCAGGAAGGCTGAGGGCAAGACCAGCTGTTGTCCCTATCTTTGTCAGGGGGCCTAGAAAAGGGGCAATCACAGCCAGAGGGAACATAGGATTGAGTAGTAGAGGGGACCTTTGTGATCATCTGGCCCAACTCTTTCCTTTTAAAAGAGAAACTGAGGCCCAGGGCGAGGCAGCAAGTAGCCCAAGATCTCAGTGCTAGAAACCAGATTCTAAACTCCAAGAATGGTACAAATTCTACCATATCCTATTACTGGCAGAGTCCTCAAAACTTAGAACACCCAATGGCCTGTGCTGTGTCCAGGGGGATTTGGTCACCCACTCAACCTGCTCAAAATCCCAATACTAGCTCACACTTCACCCAAAGGATTAGAAAAAGTCTTTCTTCCAAACAACCTTGTGTAGAAGAATCATAAATTAAGAGCGGGAGGGAACCTTCAAAGTCATCTAAACCCCTCACTTAACAGGTGAGGAAACTGAGGCCTAGACAGGCTAAATCACTTGCCCAAAGGGATACAGGTAATGAGGAGGAAGAACCCGCATGAGAAGCCAGGTTCTCTGATCCTAAATCCAGCCTGCCTGGCACTGCACCAGCTGCCTCCAATGATTAATCAGCAGAGGATGGTTTTCCTCCAGCATCCTCCGGTTATGGGCCTAGCACGATTATGCTGTACTACCCTCTAATACCATTAAATATCCCCATTTTAGAGAGTGGGAAACTGAGGCACAGAAGATAGTTTAGTGAGAGCACAATGGAGTTTGTGTCAGGGGGACCTGAATGCAAATCCTGCTTCAAACACTTACTGATGAGCTCTTAACTTGTACCTCTGTGACTCAGTTTCCTTATCTGTAAAATGAGGGAATTGTCCTCAGCAGCCTCTAGGGTCTATTCTAGTTCTAAATCTACAATCCTATAGGTGGAAGGATTTGTCCACTATAGCTTGTTGTTGTTCTTAAGTTCTGCTTCAGTCATACCTGACTCTCCATGACCCCATTTGGGGTTTTCTTGGCAGAGATTCTGAAGTGATTTGCCTTTTCCTTCTCCAGCTCATTTGGCAGATGAGGAAACTGAGGCAAAGAGGGTGAAGTGACTTACCCAGGGTCACACAGCTAGGAAGTATCTGATGCCAGATTTGAACTCAGGAAGATGAGTCTTCCTGACTCTAGGCCCAGCACCCTATCCCCCTGTACTACCTAGCTGCCCTGCACCATAGCTGGTGTGTGTCAGTCTTGGCTGAAACCCTATGCTCCTGACTCTTACTTCTCCCACCATGCTGCCTGCCTTTCCATCAAAAAGCAGAGCACCTGCCCAGAGCTCCTTTCTTTGGTCCACACCTCCTCAGGAGGACCTGGTGAGGAGACTATCAGATGCCTGTACTCAAAGGGACCGAGAGGACCCTTGACAGCTCTTCTCTCTCTCTTCCCTTGAGTCATACCACTGATTCCCTGCTTCTGATTCTGGAAGGTTACACCTCTCATCTCACTTAAATCCCTCCAGCTGCACTCTGACCATGTGTTCCTATTAATTCATGTATCAAACCTTAAAACACTACCCACCTATCTGCAAATGCTGCTACTGGAGGTGACCAGGCTCTGTGTGAGCGCCCTTTCTCTTTGGGGCCATGGCTCCTTGGCACAGGTGGTTAAAGTGAGGTGCTAGTGAACCCCCTGCTTCTAATCTGAGCGCTCAGTCAGCTGCTCAGCTCAGTGTATGGAGATGAAGCAAAACAAGGCAAAGGGATGGGAGGATGAACATAGGATCTGGGCCCAGAGGCCCCAGAGGCCCCAGAGGCCCCAGAGGCCCCAGAGGCCCCAGAGGCCCCAGAGGCCCCAGAGGCCCCAGAGGCCCCAGAGGCCCCAGAGGCCCCAGACTCAAGTCCCGCCTCCAACACCTGTATCTCCTCATATTACTTTGAGGAAGTCATCTCACCTCCACCTCAGGGACCTCACCTGTAAAATGAAGGGGTTGGGTCAGACTGTCTGAGGTCTCTTCTGGCTCAACAGTGAAAAGAGTATGGGCTCTGAAGTCAGAGAGCCTGGACTGCAATCCCACCTTTCCCCACTGACTCCCTGTGGGACTTTAGGCAAAGCAATTCATCTCTCTGGGCTTTAGTTTCCTGATTTCAAAATGAGCCCCAGAAGGGGGCTCCTGGGCACATCTGCTTTCTGGCAGACAAGCAGCCTTTGTCATTATTCGGCTGTCTCAGCTGTGTCTGACTCTCTGTGACCCCATTTGGGGTTTTCTTGGCAAAGATACTGAAGTGGTTTGCCATTTCCTTCTCCAGCTTGTTTGACAGAGAAGGAAACTGAGGCAAACAGGGTTAAGTGACTTGCCCTGGATCACACAGCTAGGAAGTGTCTGAGGCCAGATTTGAACTTGGCAATTTCCTGGTTCTGGGCCTGGTGCTCTATGTTCTACACCACTGAGCTGCCTTGCAGCACTTACCAGCCAAGAGCATGGCCTACTTAAAATGAAGGTACTCCATTTGATGGCTTCTAAGGTCCTGGACAGTTCCAGATTCATGATTCTCTGACACGAGGCTCAGAGGCAGGAGACCTGTTCTTCTTGTCAATTTGATTCTGCCGCTTAATACAACCAAAAACTATGTTAAGAGGCTATTGTATGCCAAGTGCTGGGGACACAGAAAGCTGAGGGACACAGCCACAGCCCTCCCTTCCCAGACAATAACCCAGATTATAGAGATTAGTGTATTAGAGAGATGCAGAGTAGCGTCATGTGAGGTCTGAGGGAGGCTTCCCAGAGCCAGTACAATCGGAGCAGGGCTTTTAAAGGCAGATGGGAATCCAAGAGAAAAAGGGAGGGGATTTCAAGCCCAAGGAAAAGGACCACAGGCAGGTTGTTTAGCCTGATGCATCAGGTCTGCAAAAGGAAGTAACATGAGAGGAAGAGAAGGCAGTAGAGGCTGCTGCTGATGGAGGGTGATTCACAAACACCATTCAGAGGAGCTTGGATTTCACCAGGAGAACAAGAGAAAGCCACCGAAGACTGCTAAGCAAAGGAATGGTGCGACCACATCTAGTCAGTCAGCCAGGAAACATTTACTGTACAGTTACTATGTGCCTGCCATCATGCTTAGCGTTGGTGATACAAAAAGAGGCTATCACAATCTAATGGGGAAGACAAGAAGTGAGCACGTACAGACAAAGCAAGCTCTGTTGGAGATAAATAGGAAATAATGGATGGAGGGAAGGCACTAAAGTTAAGCGAGGTTTGGAAAGCCCTTCTGTAGGAGGTGAGACTTTAGTTGGGACCTGAAAGAAGCCAGGAAAGCCAAGGGGCAGAGAGGAAGGACAGCCCCTTGCTGTGCCCCTAGAAATGCCCAGAGCAAAGGGCTGGAGCAGCAGGAAGCCAGTGTCACTGGATCCAAGAGTGTCAGAGAGTAAAGGTGGGCAGCTGAGGGGGAACAAGGGGACTCCAGGCTATGAACAGCTTAGAATGCCAAGCAAAAGAGCTTGTATTTGGTCCTGGAGAGAATAGTGAACCACTGGAGGTTATTGTCTTGGAGGGTGTCGCGGGTGAACACACACAGATCTACACAGAAAATGGATTATTCTGACTGCAGGGTTAAGACTGGATCCATGGGTGGGGACCATGGGGGCAGGATGAGCTATAAGAGGGCAACAGTTGTGGTGGCTAGGTGGCATAGTGAATAGAGTACCAGCCCTGAAGTCAGGAGGACCTGAGTTCAAATCCAGCCTCAGACACTTAATACTTACTAGCCGTATGACCTTGTGTAAGTCACTTAACCCCAATTGCCCTCCCCTCCCACCTCCAAAAAAAGAAGTCAAGTATTCCAAAAAAGGTTTTTTACTCACTTACAAGATACAAGACCCAGAGCTGGTAACACAAAGCTACATGTGATGTGGGGAGGAGGGATGGGACTAATGCTTCAAGAACCTTGGGCCTCTTCCCTTTACCAGGAGGGTTCACAGTCAGTCTCTTATTTGCTGTGATTCTCACCCCTGACTTTCCAGAGATCTGCCAAAGATCATCTTGTTCCTCCTGCTTCCTTCCCACCTGTGTGACAGTGGGCAGCTCCCTTCACATTGCCTGGGCCTGCGTTTCTTCATCTGTAAAATTGATAGCATTGAAGAAATGGCCTCTGATGCAGATTTCATCTCTATGCTCCCTGAAATACCTGGTTCCTTTGAAGCCTGCTACTGGGGGAGGGAGACGGGACAAGTTCAGGAAGCATTGTGATACAAGGGAGAGACAGACAGACAGACAGACTGACAAACTGAGGTCTGGGAGAAAGCAGAGCTCACTTTCACCTGAAGGAGTCGGGGCAGGCTTCCTGGAGAAGAGGACATCTGTGCTGGGCCTTGAAGGAAGGGAAGAAGAGATGAAGAGGGGAGGGATAGGAAGAATCCTTTTTATGGATGGGAGATAAGCAAGGGCATGAAGGCAAGAGAGCAGCAGTGGTATTGGAAAACTCAACTTTTCAGTCATCCTTCTGGAGCTATAGAATTGATTAGTCCACTGGAAAAAGAAGGAGAAAATGAAGCATCCAAAATGTATCTTCTCCAACTGCAGAAAAGCTGAATTCAGGTGAGTGTTTTAAACTTTACCCACATACCATCTACACACATGTACATCTTTCACCCCATTATCGCCTTTAAGATCTTCTTTCTGGCCCCTGTAGGCCATTTTCCTAAGCAGGCCCAGACCTTGAAACTGGAATCAAGGGAGTCTTTCCTACCCAGGAGGACATGTCCATTCTTTAGACAAATGAAAAGGTCAAGTAGAGGAAAAGGGAGGAGGCGGCTCACTGGCTAGTAGGCCGATTTTCCCCAAACTGGAGAGTGAATTCCTTGGCATTCTTCATGAACTGTTCTGGGTTCTGAACGTACAAGTCAGCAAGCTCTGCCTGGAGTGGTAGATCTTGGTTAGGTGTGTTCACTAGTGAGATGAGAGCCTCCAGCACTGGGGAGAGAAATGAATGAATGAATGAATGAATGAATGAATGAGAAGTATTTGTTGAGCGCTAACCACCTGTCAAGCTCTGTGCTAAGTCTTGGGGATATAACTGTCAAAGCTCCACAGGTCCTGCCCTCAAGGAATTTGCATTCTAATGGAAGACACAATACATATGGGGAAGTGAGGGGAAGGGAAGTGTTTTGCTCTGAGAAAGAGCCAGGATTCAGAGCTGAGGAAAGAGACATTGGCGGAGGGACAGTCACTGGCCACCCAGGCCTTGGGGCAACCAGCCCACCATATTGCACTCTTAAAACCAGAGCATTGTTCCAGCTGTAACACTAGGAGAACCTCCCAAGAAGTCCAATCCTAGATGGCTCCTCCAAACCCACTGAATCCTGGCACCAACCAGCTCCCTTGATCATGACACCTAAAGGCCTAATTACTTCTCTTGCCACTCTCCACCACAACACTTCCCACTAAATATTAGCTCTCTATAATTGCAAAGAAATAGAAACAAAATGGCTACCCACCAACTGGTGTGGATGGTTGAACAAAATCTGGTATATGAATGTGATGGGATATTATCGAGCCATAGGAAACAATGAGTATGAGGGACTTGAGCAAACATGGGAAAACTTTGTCAGCTAATGCCAAATGAAGAAAGCAGAAGAAAGCAGCACACAGCAATTGCAAAAAACGATACTGAAAACACCACAAAAAGGCAGCTAAATGGAGATTGTCTAAGACAGTGGTTCTCAACCTTCCTAACGCCGGGACCCTTTAATACTCGTATGTGGGCGGACTCGCCTGGAGACAACAGAGGAGCCGCCTCTCGGTTCCTAAGACCATCAGAAATACATGCTTTCCGGTGGTCTTGGGCGACCCCTGTGACCCCTGTGAAAGGGTCAGTTGACCCCAAAGGGGTCACGACCCACAGGTTGAGAACCACTGGACTATAGGCCATCTCATTTGGTTCCACAAGCTTGATAACGAAACACGCTTCCCTCCTTTTGGTCCAGAGGTAAGGAGCTATGTTGTAGTATCTTGAGCGTTGTCAATCACAGCCACTATGTTGGCCTGTTTTGATTAACTGTTTCTCTTTCTCCTAGTAGAGGGTACTATGGGAGGTGGGACAGTATTGGGAGAGGGTAGTAGCATGAAAAACAAAAGAGCGTCAGCGAAACATTTCTTAAAATAAAAGATAAAAACAGCTCAGAATCAGCCAGGAGTCCTTGTGGACTGGCCAGCCCAGGCCCTGAACCTCACAATCCTTTTTTACCTAAAGGCGCCTTACTCCAGGGCACACCTAGTTTGGCCCTTGCCCCCTCAAGTTCTAATACTCGGCGCTAAGACAGTCTAGCACAAGCCTCCTCCCTACGGTCTATGAGCTCATCATGCCCTGTGAGTCACCCCCCAGAGAAAACCCGGGCCCTGGAGCCCACCTTGGTGGGCTTTGGCACGGGCCGTCCAATTCTTACTGAGCAGGGGTAGGCACACCTCTCCATTCTCAGACACGCTGGGATGGTATATCTTGGTTATGAAATTCACCTGGGGAGGGCTGTAGGGGTAGTTAGGTGGAAAGGTGATTCTGAGCTTGAAAGCCCTAAGGTTGTAGGGCTCTTGGTCCTGGGAAAAGAGAAGAGCGAGGTCATAGTTCTCCTGGGGACTTAATGCCATGCAACTGAGTCTGTTTAAGATTAGAGAATTAGGGTTTAGAAGTTATCTAATCTGATCTCATTTAATATATGAGGAAACTGAGGCCAAGAGACATAGAGTGATCGGTCCAAAGTCAAACAGGTACCGAGTAGCAGAGCCAGGATTGAAACCCAGATTCCCAAATTTGGTGATCCTTCCACTACACTGAGTTGGGGACACAGGGAGGAATTGAAACCTGAACCCACAGCATCACCCATCCTCTTCAACGTCTAGGATACCCAATCTCAAGTCTATTTGAATTCAGGAAAGGATTACTGGGTAATATACTATGGTAGGTTTTGGTGGGACTAAGAACAGTAGCTGGCATGTGTACCACACACTTGGAGTTTTATAAAATACTCCCCTCGCAATAAGCCTGGCAGGTGGGTTGTACAAGTATGAGTATCTCCACCTTACAGATATGGAAACTGAGGCTGAGGGAGGTAGAGCCACTTGGTCAAGATCACACACCTGGAGAGTATGGCTTTGGTTCCGGGACTCACCGGGAGGAGCACCGCATTCCATATGAGCACATTGGAGTTTTCACTGCACAGGTCCTGAAGGTAACTCGGAAGATTTTCCTTCAGCGCCTCCAATTCCTGCCAGACAAACAGCAAGAGGGGCACTCTCCTCACCAACCCCACCCCTCTCCCTTCAAACTCCTCCATCTTCAGCAGCCAGCCTTCTTCTGCCTGGGGGAGAAGGCTCAGACTCAGTACCAAAGTACAGGCAGAAGGCCAAGAAGATCTCCAAGGCCTGGTCCAGCGAGACAGCTCATGGTCCTGTGACCCAGCTCAGCGTTCCCATCCTTATTAAAGGCAGTGTGGTGTAATGGATAGAGTTAGACCTGTAGTCTGGAAAACCTAAGTTCAAATCTAGCCTCTTCACTTCCTAGCTGTATGACCACCACACTATGCTTCTTAAAGCCTCAGTTTCCTCATCTGTCAAATGGGGGATGATGATACTTGCAGTATCTATCAAACAGGGTTGTGGTGAAGTTCACACAAAATTATGCATATAAAGGACTTTGCACATTCTGAAGGGTGATATATGTCTACTATTATTAATTACTGAAACTCACGGAATCGTAGCACAGACCTCAGAGTCCATCTGGTCTAAGCCATATCCTAACAAGGATATCCTATGAAAATAATAATTAGTACTCATATAGTGCTTTAAGGGTGCAACAGATGCGAACCCCTTTGAATTTTCGCAGCAACTCTGGGGACTAGGTGTGGCTACTAATATCCCCATTTTACAGATGAGGAAATTATATCAAGTAGAGATGAAAAGACTTGCCCAGGGTCACACAGCTAACTTCTACTGCTGCTGCCACTTCTACTACTGCTGTTCCTACTGTTCCTACTACTGCTGCTATTACTGCTCCATGAACTTTTTTTTTTGGAAGGGGGAAGGCAGGGCAATTGGGGTTAAGTGACTTGCCCAAGGTCACACAGCTAGTAAATGTTAAGTGTCTGAGGTTGGATTTGAACACAGGACCTCCTGACTCCAGGGCCACCTAGCTGCCCCTGCTACTACTGCTGCTGCTGCTACTGTTGAGTTTTAGAAGATCAGTGATGTCACTGGTAGATGGGATTGAAATGAGATAAAGTCATCAGCCTCTCTCTGCTTTCCTGAGTCATCCAACCTTCAACTGGTGACTCACTCAAGAGTCGCTCCCAAGGCAACCCATTTCATTTGGGGATAGCTCTATGTTAGGCAGTTCCCCCCCACCTTATATTAAGTCTCATTTTACCTCTTTGTAACTTTTAACCATTGTTCCTGGTTGCAGATGGAACAAACAAAGTTTGCCCCCCAGACAAATCTTCACAGACTTGGAGACAGGAATCACATCCCCATTCCCCATCCCCCCACCTCACCTCCCACCCCAAGTTTTCACTTTTCTAAAGAGCCTCAGTTCCTCCAACCAATCTACCTACAGTGGGGCATGAATTCTATACCTTTCACTAAAGTGGTCAGCAACTTCTGGATACTTGACATCTTAGCAATGTTCTTCATAAGACCTGAACTCCAGGTGTGGTCTGAGCAGCACAGAGCAAGTGAGGATGATCACCTCCCTAGTTCTGAGCTCCAGGCCTGTCTTAAGTGCTATTGGTGAGTCATTTCAGTCCTGTCCAACTCTCCATGACCCCATGTGGGGTTTTCTTGGCAAAGACATTGGAGTGGTTTGCCAGTTCCTTTTCCAGATCATCTGACAGATGAGGAAACTGAGGCAAGCAGGACTAAGTGACTTCCCCATGGTCATATAGGTAGTGTCTAATGCCTGATTTGAACTCAGGTCCTCCTGACTCAGGGCCATCACTCTATCTACCCAGTCACCTGGCTGCCCTATCTTAAAGCAGCTCCAGATAAAATTGGCTATCTTGGTTGTGATATCACAGTATTAATTCCTATTGAGCTTGCAGTAAAAAATTTTATATATATTTACTATATATTATATGTACATATACATACATACACATACATACATATATACACACATATACATACATATATATATGTGTATATGTATATATATATATATATATATATATATATATATATATATATATATATATTATTGAGCTTGGAGTTAAAAAAATCCTAATGATCTAGCCATGACTCCCCTCAACCACATCCATCTTATATTTGTAAAATTGATGTTTCAAATCTAAGCACATGATTTCAATTTATCCATATTTTTCATCATATTCTAATTAGTCTGACATTCTAGCTCATTGAGAGTTTTTGGGATCCTGACTTTGTTGCTCAACTCATCAGCCATTGACCTCCACTCTCCCCACCCACCCTGTCCCCAGCCTCAGCTTTAGGTCATCTTCAGATTTGATAACCACGGTTATTCATGCTTTTATCTAAGCCATTGATAAAAGTGTTCCACAGTCGAGATCTTTCTGTCACAGCACTAGAGATCTCACTTGAAGTAGACTGGTGAAGATGACTCATTGGTTCCAGCAATTCACCTGGTTCAAATTCCACCTACCTTCACTATAGACTTGACCATATCTCTCTGTCTGGTCCACAGGAATATCCTGTGATGCTTTATTAAGTGCTTATCTAAGGCATGTGTCAAGGTATTTGTGTCCAGATTACGAAGGATCATAGATTTGGTGCTATATGACCTCAGAGGTCATCCAAGCCAACCCAACCTCAGGAAACAGAGCACAAAAAGTTTAAAGGATTTGTCCATGGTCACCCTGATAATAATTATTGAACTCAGGTGTTCCTTACTTCAAGGCAAGCACTTTCCTCCTCTTTAACTATATGTGAGTCAGGTCCCTCATCTACCAGTCTGATAACCCTGCCAAAAAAGAAAGTAAGGTTAGTGTGGCGAGGCTTCTTGATACTGTCACTGCCTCCTTTTCTGGATATTCACTAAACATTCCTTCCATAGCATGTTCTAGATTTTTACTGGGAATTGAAGCTTTATCCCATAGATTCCTTTTTCTTGCCATTTCTTAGAGACAACATTTGCCCGTGCCCATTCTTCTGAGGCCTCAATCATTCCCTACAACCTTTTGAAAACCACTGGTGGAGACTGGGGGAGGGGGGTAGCTAGGTGGTGAAGTAAATAGAGCAACTGGCCCTGGAGTCAGGAGGACCTGAGTTCAAATACAGCCTCAGACACTTAACAAAAAACTAGCCCTGTGACCTTGGGCAAGTCACTAAACCCCAATTGCCCTACCTTCCCCCCTCCAAAAAGCAAATTAAAAAAAAAGAAAAAAAAAGAAAACCACTGGTGATGGGTCATCAATTACATTTGCCACCTTTTTCATACCCTGTGACGTGCTTTGGGCCTGGAGACTTGAACTCATTCAAAGCAACTGATGCTGTCTTACCATCTCCCTACTGATTGGGTATTTCCAATTCCATTCCCTTCTAGTCATTTTTATCTTCTCTTTTCTAATTCAAAGATCATTCTTCTTGATGAAGAAAAAACAAATCCTAAGCAGCTCTGTCTTTTCTCCCTCACTGACCCCCAGCATTGTTCCATTAATGTGAGCAGGGCTCCTGTTCCTTCTTTGAATTCCTGTCTGGAACACAGCTTTTTTAAAAACCTCTTTGGCTTATTTTTCCCTGTCCTCACCCTATCAATTCATTCTGAGTTTCCATGTTTCTGTTTTTCTCACAGTTCAGCTGAAGGCTTGTACATTCACCCTTCACCACCTGTCTTTGCTTCCATCTTTAATACCCGCCTCTTTAAAATTTCTGGGCCAGATCACACCATCCTTAGATTTCAAGCTAGAAAGGGGTTAGAGGTCATCACATCCAACCCCCTCATTTTCTGGCTGATGACACTGATCTGCAGAAAGGCTAAGGGACTTGACCAGGGACACCTGGCTAGTATGGTTAGAGTTGAGACTTGAACACAGGTCTTTCTCACTCCAAAGCCAGCTGTCTGTATTGACACTTATTCCCGAGTTTTAGAATCAAGTAAGTTGATGAGTTGACCTTTGTAACCGTGTCTTTGTAACCACGTCTTCTTGGACCTTTTCGTATTTTTTCTATCATAAGAATTGTTTCTGTCTGAAATCTTCACAGTGTCTGTATTGAGAGCTTCCTATCCTTTCTGAGCTCAAGTGTCCTGTAGAATTTTAGGCCAAGGGATATGATTTTTCCTTTCCTTTCCCCCCTCTCACTTTCCTGAGTTCAAATCTAGCCTCAGATACTTAATATCTATGTGACCCTGGGTAAGTCACTTAACCATGCTTGCCTTAGTTGCCTTATCTTCCAGCTCTAAATCCAATGAAATCCACAGTCCTAGCTCTCCCATTGATTCACTGTGTGACACCAAGAAAGTCCTTCATTTTCTCAAGTCAAGAAAACTATTTTTTGTTAGACCACCTGTAAATCCGTTCTAGCTCAGACATTCTGTGGCTCTACTTTGGCTTAAAGTATGAACACTGAGGGCCCTCCTGGCAGGCCCTGAAAGGAGGAAAATTTGTCCCTATTTTGCCACAAGTTTTAGAGTTCCTTTGCAGGAAACGAATGCAAAACTTTGCACTCCTGTACTTTTCTGAGACCTTTCATTGTCAGTAAAATCAGCTGACTTAGAAGAACAGAAAGTAAAGCTGGAGAACCCAGATCAACTTGGACCTGAATCCTGGGCACCTCATTCCTACACCCTTAACCCACCTTCCACATTGGAGGAAAAAGGAGGAGGAGGAGGAGAAGGAGGAGAAAGAGGAGGAGGAAGAAGAAGAGGAGGAGGAGGAGGAGAAGGAGGAGGAGAAGAAGAAGAAATATTTACATGGGCTCTAGCCATTGACCCTATATTAAAAATTAAAACTAATCATTTTAAAAATATTTATCCAATTAAAATAACAGTAATCCTATAGCATAACAGATAGCATGTTTTTATGAAAAACAACTAGTTTTCCAAACAAAAAATTTTTAATGAGGAATAGCATCGTTTTATATTTTTTTGCAAATTTCTTTAATGACTGACTTAATTGAAGGCAGCTGTATTCTCACATCTGCTTCTGCATTCAATCTGTTGTGATCTGGTGTTTCATTTAAATATATGAGAAACTCCATCTGAGACACATGGACAGATACACAGCTTAAAAAGGGAGTATAGATAGTCAGAGTATCTTAGCATTATTATGGGAAAAAAAAAAGTTCTGACCTTTCAGTTCCCCTGGAAGGGTCATGGGGACCCTCAGAAGTGCTTGGACCACACTCTAAGAACTCATGGCCTTGTGTAAGACGGTGTGTGGCTGAGGCAAGACAGGAACACAGGTGCTCCTGACAGAGAAGTCAGCTAGGTTTAACAACAACAATTCTGCAGCCGTTTAAGATTTGCAAAGGTTGTACATACATTATATATTTTGTAGTAAATATCAAAACTGAGATGGGAGCACCATCATCTCACAGCTAAACTCAGTGCTCTTCCGAGGATGCCACGCTGCCTTCCTGTATCCCAGCAAGCTGGGTGCCACACCAGGCCGGGGTTCTGGGGTTCTGCCAAATGTGACTCTCCCCCAAGGTCCGACCCACTCTCAGCCGCCTCACTTTAACTCACAGCGTCATAGGACTAGGTTTTAGAAGCCTCCTTGGAGAGCATCTGGACCAGCGGTCTCCGTCTACGCAGTAACTTGAAGCCGGGAGAGGGGAAGGATGTCCTTTGCCCCAAGGTCCTGGGTAGCAAGGTGAGAATCCAGTGCTCTTCACCTCCGCCTATCCAGGATCAAGTGAGGCTGGTGATTCTGCACCGCCCTCCTTCACTTACACCCGGTTCACTGGCACGTCAGGGCATCACTTCCCTAAAGTCTATGACCTTTTCGAGAACGAAGGACAAACAACATTCTATATAATGAGAACGGGGGACCCTTTCCGCCTTTCTTAGTCGCCCCAGCACTGAGGGAGATGCCTGGCACAGAGCAAACCCTTAATAAGCCCTCCTCGATCGATCCCTTTCGTTCGGGGCATGTGGTCATTCCTCGCCAGGAAACGAAACTGAAAGCGCCTCAGAGGCAGATGATGGGGCGCCCAAGCCCGGGCCACGTCAGGGAGACCGGCGGGAACTCTGTACGTCTGCCCTCGAGCCCAGCCCCCGGCGCCCCTCCCTGGCCCCGCACACTCCACTTCTCGGAGGAAGGATAGACGCGGACGAAGGTTCCTAGAGTTGGAAATCTAGGGCCGGCCCAGGGAATGTTGCATCTGCCCGGGTCGGCGGGCAGACGAGGGAGCCCGGGAGGAGGATGGAAGCAGGGAACGGTGGTTGGATGTGGGGGGCAGGTGGAGTCCTGGGAGTGGGGTGATGGGGACCAGGAGCCTGGGAGGATGGGGAGTGAGAGAAGAAGCAGTGGATGCCCTGGGCCAGGGGAGAGGGCTCTGGGAGCAGGAGAGGACGGGGCAAGCCCCGGAGCCTCAGAGTGGGGCACGTCTCCTCCCTCCCTAGCTCACCCCGGCCCGGAGCGTTTACCTTCGCAGCGCGCTTGCTCGCGGTCATCTCTGGGGATGCGGCGGCGTGGGGGGAGGCGAGGGGGCACCTGGCTGACCTGGGGCGAGGAGGCTGGGTGGCTGGAGGTTGGGGGCGGGGCCTTGCCAGCGCTTTCGGGCTCTAGGACTTGCTCTGTAACAGAAGTCGAGAGTTGTGTTCAAATTCTGCCTCCGGCGAATTCTCTGGGTGATCTTGGTCTAGCCTATATTCACCTCTGGTCTTCTGCTTCCCTGTGTGTAAAATGAAGGAATTGACCGGGATTATCTTTGAGGTCTCTCCTCCCTTTGGGGCTTTTCGGGATGCTCCGCCCTCGCCCCGCCCCTTCTTCCCTCGGTACCGCCTCCCCGAGTCTGGCCGCAGGTTCACTCTCCGGACTCAGCAGCGCTGAGAAGATTCGGAGCACCTTAGGGAGCTTCTAGCTCGCAGATCTGGAGACAGCGGCCGAGCAGAGTCTATCAAGGACCTCACTTACCTTGGCAGACAAATATGAGAAGCACTGAAAAAATAATCAAGCCTAGCGTACTCCCTCTTTATGGAAGAAGTGGGGGTCTATGGGCGTGGAATATTGTAATACTGTCAGATTGTAGATAAGTCCATTGATTTTGACAAACGTTTCTTTTTATTTTGCAATCTTTGTTACAAGGAATGTATCAATTAGTAGGAAAGGGGATAGAGAACAGTTAGACGGTGCAGTCGATAGAGCACGGACCCTGAAGCCAGGTGGACCTGAATTCAAATTGCCTCAGATATGTATTAGCTGTGTGACCCTGGGCAAGTCACTTAACCCCAACTGACCAAAAAAAAAAAAAAAAAGGAGAGGGATATAATCGGAAATGAATACAATGAGAGATGCAGAAATGATGGAGTACTGGAGTAAGAAGCTGGCTTCTGAGTCAGAAAGACCTGGGTTCAGGTCTCACCTTTGACCCCTTCTGGCTGAGTGACCCTCCAATGTCACTTCATCTCTCGGTGCCTGAGGGGACTTTGTGAGCTGATGAATGGCAGACTAGATTCCATTTTCATTCACAGAAGAGTTTCTCACACTGCTGATGACACAGGAACTGTGCTCCCCAAAGTGATGTCAGACCAAAAATCATCAATGCTTTTTTTTTTTTAAGTGTGCATCTACCATTATGTCAAGCTCACATCCTGCCATTAGGCTGGGGAAAGGGTGTAATCTTAGCTAGTGAGGGTCCTCAGGCAGAGGAATTGATCTCAACCCTTCCTGCCTTTCTTGAGCCTGCTTCTTTGTTGCAGGTTGAAACCTCTACCACTGAGGATTGGACCTGGAGTAACGAAAACCCTAGAACTAATTGTGACTCCCACATTTACTGTAGAACGTCTGAAAAATCTCTTAACCTCTTAAGCCTGTTTTCTCAATTGGTCAAAATACGAATAATACATTCTGGGGATGGTATGAAGAACAAATTATATATGTAGGAAGCTTTGAAAACCTTAAATGGAGGGGTGGCTAGGTGGCACAGTGGATAGAGCAACAACTCTGAGTTCGAATCAGACCTCAGACACTTACTAGCTGTGTGACCCTGGGCAAGTCACTTAACCCCAGTTGCCTCTAAAAAGAAAGAAAAGAAAACCTTAAAGCGCTATACAAATTCTGGCTTTTATAAAATGCAGGAAAAAGCACTGGTCTTCAAATAGGGAGACGCAGGCTGGGAGCCTCACTCTGCCACTTTCGTTTGCTATGTGACCTTGACTCACGCCACTCAAAGACAGAGAGTAGGAAGGGCCCTCCAAGATCATCTAGTTCAAGGCTTTCTTTCTTTCTTTCTTTCCTTTTTTTTTTTTACAAATGGGGAAAATGAGGCCCCAATTCAGGAAATAACTTGTTTCAGGTTTACCCCAGGAGCTTGCTATTGCTAATGGTGTACTCGAGGGCAAGTCACTGGCCTTCTCAGCTGCCAGGTTTCTTCCAGTCCTGAGATCTATTATAATCTGTTAGAGTTCCCTTCTTTTGTTTCTGTGCCCCTCTCTAGAGTTCTCTTTGGAAAGACGGACTTTTCTCTTGCCACTACTCCTCTAACAGAATGCCAGCTCCCTGAGGGTAAGGACTGTCTCATTTTTGTATTTGTATATTCAGCGCACATAGATGTTTCCCCTCTCTTTTTATTTTTTATTCTCAAGTTTAACATAAAACGAAAACAAACAAAATAAAGCTAGCATTTCCATATACATTTTGGAATACATAGCAAGGATTGTATATGAACCTGCAACTCTCTATTATGCAGAGTTACATACAACTTGCTTTCTTCTTAAGCATGTAATAAGTTCAACAAGTAACTTCCAAGGTAGTCCTGCTTGTCTTTGGCTCCTTCTGGTTTCCTGGTCTCTTCTCATTCGGGGTAGTGGGTGGGAAATGCTTAAAGATATCCCTCCTCTTCCCACCCCTATGATGGTGAAGGGAAGGCAAACCCGTTGTACCAACTCACAGCCAAGCAAAACAAACTTCCCCCATTAGCTATGTCCAAAAATGTATATCTTCTTTTGGTCTTAAATCCATCATCTCTCTGTCAGCCAGTGGTTAGCACGTTTCATCACTACTACTTTGGAATTATGGTTTCTTATTGCATCAATCAGAGTTCTTAAGCCTTTCAAATTTATTTTTCTTTATACTGTTGTTATTGTATAAATTATTCTCTTGGTTCGAATCATTTTATTCTATATCAGTTCATGCAAGTCTTCCCAGGCTTCTCTGAAATCATTCTGATTTTGGCACTTGGTAGCTATGTGCAAATCATTTAAGCTCTCCAGGACTCAGTTTCCTCATCTGAAAAATAGGATCAATAAGTTCTGACTAACACTTCATAAGGCTTGTCTTCTGGCAATGACGTTTTAATAACTTGCCTTTCCTTATCTCTTCACAAAGCACTATTCTCCCAATGGACTTTTGAGATAAGTACGGAGGGTATTATACTATGATGCTGTAGTCTAGACAGCTGCAGCAAAATGTGTCACATCAGCTCATTTGATCCTCCCACCAGTCCTGTAACTAACGCAGGGTCACATAGATAGAGAGGCAAGATTCAAACCCAAGCTCATTGTGGCAGAGTGGCAGGATTGCTGGATCAGATGTCAGAGAACC
>CM053583.1:14806376-14875116 GCA_028627135.1 Pseudochirops cupreus | reverse complement strand
ATCTCACCAGCCAGATTGGCTAAGATGACAAAACAGGAAAATGACAAATGCTGGAGAGGATGTAGAAAAATTGGAACACTAATGCATTGTTGGTGGAGCTGTGAACTGATCCAACCATTCTGGAGAGCAATCTGGAACTATGCCCAAAGGGTTATAAATAATTGCATACCCTTTGACCCAGTAATACCACTTCTGCGGTTGTATCCCAAAGAGATCATAGAAGTGGGAGGAAGATCCATATGTACAAAAATATTTATTGCAACTCTCTTTGTGGTGGCAAAAAACTGGAAATTAAGAGGATGCCTATCAATTGGGGAATGGCTAAACAAGTTGTAGTATATGAATGTAATGGAATACTATTGTGCTATAAGAAATGGGGAGGAGATGAACTTCATATTTACCTGGAGACTCTTATACGGACTGATGCCACGTGAGAAGAGCAGAACCAGGAGAAATTTGTACACAATCACAGACATATCGTGTGTGTGACAACCAGCTTTGATAAACTGGACTCTTCTCAGCAATGCACAGTTATAAGACAATTCTACAAGTCTCAGGATGGAAGGAGATGTCTACATTCAGAGAAGGATTTAGAAAGAACAGAGTTTAAATGGAGACTGAAGCAACCTACATGCTCTTTTCCATGTCTGATTTTGTTTCTTCTTTCCCATTGTTTACTCCATTGGTTACAACCCTTCTATACAACCAGACTAATGTCCAATGTGAAAGTATTTGCAGATCCTATACTTGATTGCATGCTGCCATGGCAGGGAGGAGTAAGGGAAAGGAGAAAATTTGAAACTCAAGGGATTGTGGAACTGAATCTTATAAACTAAAAGTAAATAAACAAATCAATTAAAATTTAATTTAATTTAAAAAATTTCTGGGCGGCTAGGTGGAGCAATGAATAGAGCAGCAGCCCTGGAGTCAGGAGGACCTCAGTTCAAATCCAGCGTCAGATACTTGACATACTTACTAGCTATGTGACCTTGGGCAAGTCACTTACCCCCAATTGCCCTGCCCTCTCCCCTCCAAAAAAACAAATCTTCTACTGTTAACCATGCACATACATACAAGAGATAAAATAGAAATGAAAATGGACTTTGTTATATAACAACGTTTAGTATCCTAAAGTTAAGTGTTTTTCAATTTATCCTATCCACAAACTTTTCCCACTAACTCCAACTGTTGGAATATTTCAATAGTATATTATAGTTCTTGAGAAGCAGGGAGCTAGCCTCAGAGCCAGAGAGAATTGGATTCAAGTCCTTCCTCAAATACATAATGTCCCTGTGGCCCTTAACTTCCCAGTGCTCCACTCTTTAAGAGAGGCTGCAGAGACTGTGCTGCTTGGAATTTGGAGAGGGAAGTTCCTTATTAGGGAGTGCCCCAGGCGGATGAAATCTCCAGTCCAGTCTACATGCTTATGTCAAAGTAGTTATTTGTCAAATATACCATGTATGCCAAGTTGGGAGCCTTTGCTAATAAGGCAGGGTGAGAAACCATGCCATCTCTCAAAGGTCAGGAATCTGGGCCTTCGCTCTAAGACTAAGAGAATTGAGGAAGTCTCCTGCAAACATCCATCTAGAACCTGTCAACAGTGAAAGGGAAGCGAGCTCTCTAGCCCAGGACCCGTGCTCTCTGCACAGCACTACGCTAAGATAATGTATGTGAAAATCTTTTGGAAAGAAGTCATTACAGTCTCAAGGGTGAAAATGAGACTTTTACAAAACCCACTTCGGACACTTAACTGCATGACTGTGGGTAGCTGAGTCTCCGTTTTCTCATCTGCAAACTAGGAATACTAAATAGTATACTCTCTACCTCAGAATTAGAGATGAAAAAGGGATATCAGAGGTAATCTAGTCCAGCACTGATTAGGGGTCTCTAGTGGAAAAAGTCGAAGAAGTCCTGATCTGGTCCAAAGTCCTCATTCCTTGAGAAAATTGAGGGACCAGAGACAAATGACTTGAGACTGGTCTTCCTGTGTACTTGGAACTTGAGGTCACTTGCATATGGAGTGAGAAGAAGTGGAAGGTTTTAAATTCTTTAAATCCAACACTTTTGTTGCTTTAAAAAAAAAAACAGTTCTTTTTTGTTGTTGTATTTTGTTTTTTGGAGGGGGGAGGGAAGGGCAGTTGGGGTTAAGTGACTTGCCCAAGGTCACATGGCTAGTTAAGTGTCTGAGGTCACATTTGAACTCAGCTTCTCCTGACTTCAGGGCTATTGCTCTATTCACTGTGCCACCCAGCTGCCCCCCCCAAAATTAGTTCTTTAAGCAATTTTTTTTCTCTCCCTCCTCCAACTGAAAAAGGAAAGGAAAAGAATAGCCTCGTACCCAATATACATAGTCAAGCAAAACAAGTCTCCAAGCTGGCTGTGCCTCAAAATGTACACCCCATTCTGTATACTGGTACTTTCCCTTCCTGTCAGGGAAGTGAGCTTCACTGCTCTGGAACCATTGTGATCCAGAGTTCTGAATCTTTGTGGGATGTTGTTGTTATACTATAAATTGGCTCGCCCAAGTCTTCCCGGGTTTCTCTGAAACGCTCCCCTTCATCATTTCTTTTGGCACAATAATATTTCATTACATAATTTGCGGATCCTTTTCACAACTGGTGGAAACCCTATCAATTCCTGGCTTTTGCTACCATAATTGAGCTGTTATAAATATTCTTTAATATGTAGGACCTCTTTGTATTTCTTTGATCTCTTTGGGCTACAGTGCTAGTAGTGATATTACTTGGTCAAAGCAAATGCCAAGTTTGGTACTGAACCTTTGAATATCATTCATTCCACGTTGCTTTCCAAAGGGCCAGTCGGGTTCACAGCTTCACCAACCAGCATTGATGGGTCAGTTTCCCCACAGCCCAGTCAGCATTTATCATTTCCCTCTTTTGTCAACTTCACCAAACAATGGGTAGAAGGAAGAACCTCAGAAATCTGCATTTCTCTACTTTTTTTGATGAATCAGAGCATATTTTCATATGGTTATTGATAACTCAAATTTCTCTCCTTAAGAGCTGCTCCACACTTCCTCCCCACCCACCCCCCACCTCAACAGAATGTAAGCTCCTAGAAGGGAGGGACAGTTTTTCATCTCTGTATCCCCAGCATTTATCAGTGAGTCACTCAATAAGCAGGCACTGGATCTGGTATACATCAGGCAATTAATAAATGCCTTCAGTAACTTTTTCTCCCCTAAAGAAGAGATGAGAAAATGAACGTGGTTCCCTGCATTGAAGAAATGGAGGACAATAACTATGGAATATTGCATGTGCTGTCAGACTTAGTAGATATATTGCTCAGTTTTGCAGAAAGGAAGCCAGAAAAACCAAGGTGATCATTTTGTCCAACCCCCTCTTTTCTTAGGAGAGGGGACGTATGCCAAGGAAGGGGAAATAATTTGCTGAAGAGATTAAGAAGCCAAGTTCCCCAGCACCAGATCCTGGCTTTCTCTCCTCCTCACCTTCCCTAGCTTCTCCCAAGGAAGAGTAGCATCAGTGGAGGAACGACATGGGTATGCCAGAAGGAGTTTGCAGTCCTTGGTCTTAAAGCTGGGAGTTGCAGAGTTAATCTCTCAGCCACCCCGCCCCCCTCCAGCTACCCAGATCCCAGAGGGGCCACCCAGGCAACCGGATGCAGAAGAGCGTTTCCTGTTTCCAGCTCCTGATCCCGATAGCAGCATCAGCCAGCGGGTCTTGCTCCAGGGCTGGGGCTTTGCATCCCCTCCATCTCCTTCCTGGGGCTCAGAATCAGGAGATTCCCTTCCTTCTGCCTCCTTACACATTACCCTCTTGAGGTAAGCAATGCCTTCTGAGCTGGGGAGGTAGAGACTATGGCAGAAAGATAAGGAACTCAGGCCGCTGGGGACCAGGGGTGGAAGAGGAAGGCTGTGCAGAGAACAGTGTTAGAGGCGAATCCTTGTGCAGGAGGACCACAGAAGGCAATGGTGGGCGTGCCATGTAGATCATATATCAGAGGGGCCCTGGCCAGTCATCCACTATAACCCCCTCATTGTTCAGGAATATGCCTAAATTCACACAACTAATTCATGCCAGAGTGGAGCCCAGGGCTGGGCTTTTCTCCTTGTACCAAAGCATGCAGAAATAGATCCTATTAATAAGTTCACACAAAAGGGGCCCTGGATCATAGAATGTCAGAGCTGGGGAGGCATCTTAGGAAATAGGCCATAGAATATCAGACTCAGGTGGGACTTTAAAAAATAAAATGTTAGAACCAGAATAAACTTCAGGGCACAAAATAACAGCCGGAAGAGCCCTTAGCGCTGGGGCTCCGTAGGCATTGTGAATAGGTTCTGGGGTCTGTGAACATGCCCAGGGGGAAAAACAGCTTGATTTTCACTAATCTGTAACTGAACTTGGGCACTTCCTTCAGTTATTTTAAAAGCATGACTCTTAGAAGGGGTCCAGAGGCTTTAACAGACTGCAGAAGGAATCTAAGACACCAAAAAAAAAGTTTGAAAACTTTTGCTTTAGAACATAGAAAATAGAACGTGGAAAAGGATCTTCTAGGTCCTTCTTACATAGAAGGTGGAAAGGATCTGATAATATAGATGACCAGAGCTGGAAGGAAGCTTAGAAATCATTAAAGGTTCAACCTCCTCATTTTACAATGTGAAAACTTAAGGCTCAGAAAGAAGTGACTTGCCCAGGGTCATACAGCTAATAAGCTTCAGAGCTAGGATTTGAACCTGAATTGTCTGACAGGGGCTGCTAGGTGGCGCTGCAGTGGATAGAGCACTGCATCTGGGGTTGGGAACACCTGAGTTCAAATCCAGCTTCAGATACTTCCTAGCTGTGTGACCCTGGGCAAGTCACTTCACCCTATTTGCCTCAGCTTTCTCATCCGTAAAATGAGCTGGAGAAGAACATGGCAAACCTTCTGCCAAGCAAACCCCAAATGGAATCACGAAGAGTTAAACACAACTGAACAATGAACAACAATGAACTGTCTGATATTTCATGGAACACACTTTCTACAACATCACACAGCTTCTCTCTCAAAAGTACTGGATTCTTATTGGTTCTGAATTAGGGTGCCTGGGTACTGTTCCCACTAACTGGCATGACTTTGAGGACACCATTTAAATTCTCTATGTCTCAGTCTTCCCATCTATAAAATGGGAACCATGTTCTTTTACGTTGCTAGAAAGGCAAAATCACAATGTAAAGGGGACAGCTCTATGTAAATATAAAAGATTGGCGAACAACACATCCTAAGATCAACTAAAGGTCATTAAAAAAATCACCTAGTCTTTTTGTCTTACACATAGCAGGTTCTCAATACATTTCCTTTTTTTTTCCCAAGGGGAAGGCAGGGCAGTTGAGGTTAAGTGACTTGCCCAAGGTCACACAGCTAGTAAATGTTAAGTGTCTGAGGACAAATTTGGACTCAGATCCTCCTGACTCCAGGGCTGGTGCTCTATTCACTGTGACACCTAGCTGCCCCCTCAATAAATGTTTCTTAGGCAAATTGTGTCAGGAGCTGAAGTCAGATCCTTTGACTCCTAATCTGGTAGGTTTCCTCTACCCACAACATGCTGCCATCGACATCCCTGCCCTGTATTGTCTCCTTGTAGATCATTCCTTCCTTCTTTCTCTTCTTAGCCTTTTCTCTCTCTTCTTTCTTGGCTCCCCCATCCTCCCTTGCTCTCCCCTGATTCCCCCGGATTCATTTACTCCTGTCTTTTTCTCCACCCTCCCTTAGGCACGGAGCCCACTGTCCTGAGGATGCTAACATCTGAGGATGTAGCTGTGTATATCCCCCAGGAGTTATGGCAACAACGGATCACTATTTAAAGAGAACTCTACAGGGATGTTATGCAGGAGAATTAGTAAAACCTGCTGTGTTTGGGTGAGGTGATATCTTCCTCTGGTAAACGAACTCAATTTTTATCTTTCCTCTAACATAATTCCAGTGCAGATAAGAGCTCTTGTCTCCCTTCCCCCAGCCTGATTCTTTATAAAGTCTACATTCTCCTCCCTGACTCAAGCACCAGAGTTAGTCCAGGGATGAGGCTGGTCTCTACTAGGTCTGTACCTTCATACCCATCAGATAATTTCCTATATATGAGCCTTTTTTATCTCCTAGGGGAACAATTTCCTAAAACAGTTGATGAGAAAACTTCTGTAAAACTGTTTAAGAAACTGATCAGGGGGTGGCTAGGTGGTGTGGTGAACTGGCCTGGAGTCAAGAACCTGAGTTCAAATCCGGCCTCCGACATTGCCACACTTACTAGCCATGTGACTTTGGGCAAGTCACTTAACCCCAATTGCCCTCCAAAATAAAAAAGAAAAAAGAAAGAAACTAATCAGTTATGCTCTAAATGGTTGAAAGCAATAAGGAAGAAAAAATGGGGGGGATCCTAGGAAGCCCCTTTAAGCAGAGGGCTCCAAACAACTTATACAATTGCAGCATCTGCAAAGATGAGTTAATGGGTAATTAACATCTGTGAATGTGTGTGTGTGTGTGTGTTTTAATTTTCTTGGAAAGCTTCAACATAGAGTGAATAAGTGACTCTGCAATGGTCCTCCAATACCATCCCAACTCTAAGAAACCATAATGGACCAGAGAGAATGAGACCTAGCATAGATGGTTGTCTTTTTTTTCCTGTATGCTTTCTGTTCCGGATGGAAAGGAGGAAGATCAAAGCTAAAGAAACCTTTCAGAAGCCTCATCAGGGAGCAGATCTGTGAGTTTTATGGACAGATAATTGTAAAAAGCAACAGAAGGCAGATGCCTTGGGGTGGGGGGAAGAAGGATGGACACAAAGCAAAAGAGGCTCCTTACAGTTTTGAAGGCTGGAACAGAACAAGCTGGAGAGGCAAATTTTGAAATGAAATGTTGCCAGAATGTGTCCAGAGCCTGGAACCACGGCTAGAACTTCAAGGAGAAACTTATTTATCTGAACAAGCATCTGATCATGAGAAATGATTTTAGCTGATTTCAAAGGTGGCTAGCTACTTGCTTAGCTTTGAAGAGTGAGGCCAGAAGTAGCCTTGGTAAAGCAAAGATGAAATTCAAGCAGATTGTTGTAATTAAAGAAGCACTGTCTATCTGTGACTTCCTATTTTATTTCTTTAAATTTTTCATTTCATTTTTTAGGTCAGCAGTTCTCAACCTGTGGGTTATGTTCAATGTGTGACAATGAAAATACATCCTGCATATCAGATATTGACAGTACGATTCATAACAGCAGCAAAATTACAGTCATGAAGTAGCAGCAAAAATAATTTCATGGTTGGGGGTCCCCACAGCATGAGGAGCTGTATGATAGGGCCACGGCACTAGGAAGGCTGAGAACCGCTGCTTTAGATGTAAATGTAGGTAATTAGCACTTAATTAATATTCACGTTTTTATTCTCATAAAACTAGTCTGCATTTCTCTAGAAAAAGCCGATCAAACGGTTTCATCCAGTATGTTCTCTTACATTCACCTTAAATAGCCAAGCTTACTGTGAGAGGGGACTGTTAGGAGTTTTGTTCTAGTTCCCCCCCCCCCCCAGCCTGGCCTATAGTATTAACAGGTGTTTAATGGAGACTTGTGGATTGATTATGTGATGCACAAAGAGGAAACTAAGAGACCCTGTTGTCTACCTTGTGACAACTACTAGAATTACAATCTAGAGCTTAATTTCAATGCAGATAAGAACGAACTTCTTTTCTTTCCTTTCTTCCTTTTTTTTTTTTTGCTGCTTTTTGGAGGGGGGAAGGCAGGGCAATTGGGGGTAAATGACTTGCCCAAGGTCACATGGCTAGTAAGTGTTAAGTGTCTGAAGCTAGATTTGAACTCAGGTCCTTCTGACTCCAGGGCCAGTGCTCTATTCACTGCACCACCTAGCTGCCCCTCCCAACACCTTTTAATTCTACGGTCTTCCCTCTATTAATCATTTCCTATTTACTCGATGTATAACTTGTTTGAAGATATCTGTTTGCTTGTTGTCTCTGCCATTAGACTGAGCTCCTTGAGGGCGGGGAGTGTCTTTTCCCTTTTTTGCATCCTCAACATTTATCATAGCACCTAGGATGTTGCAGTGGTATAATAAAAGCTTATTGAGTGACCAAACGAGGGTCCGAAGACTTTGTTTGACTGCCAAAAGGTCCATGACACACACAAAAAAAGTCAAGAGCCCCAGATCTAGGGGATCTACCTGACAAAGGCAGCTTGTTCCTGAACAACAAAGAGCCACCCTTTATAACAAAGATTTTTTTTTTAATTGGAAGAAGAAAAGAGAGAATTCCTAAAATCACCAAATAGTGATACAAACTGACATGGCGGACAATGTCCCACACCTTTTACAAAGAGACAGGAGAAGATCTCTCCTCAGATCTCTTCCTTGGGAACAAGATTGTTTCTTATAATTTCATAACATTGATTTTCAACCAAAATTTCATCTTCAATTAAAAGTTCAAATGAATTTTTCAATGTTCATTGCCATTTAAAATTTCCAATGATTTTTTTCAATATTCGTTGCCATTTAAAAATCCAAATGAATTTCTCCATATTCAGTTCAATTTTGTGGTTATGGTTCTTTCCATTCCCGTTCTTGTTGTCATGGTGTGCCTTATTTTCCATTGTCTGCTTACCTTATTTCGTATTAGTTCATGTCAGTCTATGCTTTCCTGCATTCATCACATCCATCATTTTTGATGGCGTGCTAATGTTCCATTATATTCATGTACCACAATTGCTTTAGTCATTCTACAATCAATGTGCGTCTACTTTTTTCTCAGTACTTTGCTACCACAAAAAATGTTGCTAAAAATATTTTGGTGTATACAGAGTCCTTCTTTTTGTCATTGA
The DNA here is from genome assembly GCA_028627135.1 of Pseudochirops cupreus. Taxonomy (NCBI): domain Eukaryota; kingdom Metazoa; phylum Chordata; class Mammalia; order Diprotodontia; family Pseudocheiridae; genus Pseudochirops; species Pseudochirops cupreus. Next base: position 14,866,289 of record CM053583.1, on the reverse strand, counting down.
TCTCCTTGGCATATATGCCTGGCCGTGGAATCTCGGAGCCAAAGATTATGGACCCTTTAGCCACTTGCATAATTCCTAATTGCTTTCCACAATAGTGCTGTTCTTATTTTTTAATAGTTTATTCCTCCCATTTGTAGATATCTCTCTTTCCAAACCAGACTTCCTCACTCAGATGGAGAAAGGCAAAGGAACATGGAATTGGGAAGGTGCCAAAAAAACAAAAGATCCCAAGGGACTCCCCAGCTGGAACAGAACTTGGGAGACCAGGTGAGTCCTACTAAATCACTGAGTATTCCATTCTGAGTCTTGTTTCCACCCGTTGTCATACACTATCACCTCACGTTCTCTACGGCCCAGACCAGGAGCGGGGAACCTGCAGTTTCAAGGCTACATGTGGCCCTCTAGGTCCTTGGGTGCAGCCTTTTGACTGAGTCCAAGTTTTACAGGACAAATCCTTTTATTAGAGGGATTTGTTCTGTGAAGTTTGGATTCGGTCAAAGGGCTGCACTTGAGGACCTAGAGGGCCACATGTGGCCTTGAGGCTGCAGGCTCCCCCCTCCCGGGCTATACCAACTACTGCAAAGATCCTCTCATTCATAAACTTTCCCATTAAATTCAGGCAAAATTAGTCTCTTCTGTACCTATGGGGAATGGCATAATTCGGACCTATAGCAGGGTTAGGAAGGAGCAGAGGAGCATCCTGTTAGGATACAGCATTCAATTCCCAGTACCACATTTTAGGAAGAGGTTTGATAAACTAACACTTTCTGAGATGGGCAGCTAGGAAGGTGTTATGACTCCAGGTCAGGCTACACACGGATCATTTAAAGTGTCTCCATTCATCTCACATGCACTAAGTTTGGGCATCACCCAAGGTCCTGCCAGAGGCCCCCTTCTCCTTTTACTCTGTGATCTTGGTACAGGATCTTGTCAGCTCCCTTGGGTTTAATTATCATCTCCATAGAAATGATTCCCAGTCTATACACCCAGCCCTAGTCTTTCTATCTAGACTCATACACCTCCATCTTCCTCTTACACATCTTAGACTGGATTCCTATAACCATCTCAGACTAAACATGTGCAAAACGGAACTCACTATCTTCCCTTCAAACTCCTCTCTTTTCTATTATTAACTTTAAGGGTGTTGTCATCTTCCCACTTACCTCATGCTGCCCCTACATATATTACCCATCTTATCCTTTCTACCTTCCCAACACCTCTCTTTCACATCCTCTTCCCTCCCCTCATGCAGCCACAACACTAGTTCAGGCCCTCATTACTTCTCAACCAGCTACTGCAGTTGCCTTCTGATTGATCTATCTGCCAAATGGCCTTCCCACTATAATCCAGCCTCTGTTCAGCTGTCAAGATGATTTTTCTAAAGCATAAATATAATTACGATGAGCAGCAGGAGCTTCGCATCACCTATAGGAGCAAACGTAAATGTTCTATTTGACACTTAAAACTCTTTGAAAGTTGACCCATTCTTACCTTTTTACATGTTATTGTTCCCTACACATTTTGTGATCCACTCACATGGGAGCTCAAACACAACATTCCATTTCTACTCTCCATGCCTTTGCATTGACTGTCCCTCACGCCTGTAATATTCTCCCCCATCACCTCTGTCTCGGTTTCCCTGGATTCCTTCAAGACTCAGCTCAAAGCTCACTTTCTGCAGGAAGCCTTTCCAGGTCCTCTCAGATGCTAATGCCTTCTCTTTTCAAATTGCTTTCCTTCACTCTACACATGTCTTGTATGTACACACTGTCTCCTCTGTTAGAGTGTACTCTCCTTAAGGGCATTTACTAAGCTCCTACTATGTGCCGGACACTGTGCTAAGCACTGGAGATTCATAAAAGAGGCAAAAGACAGTCCCTACTCTTTGGCCTACAATAATGCTGTTAACTATGTACCCCACAGAGGTTGATGACACAGGTGGATATGTCTAAGAATATTAATCACTTGGGGAAAAAAAACACTAGGTAAAAATTGTTTAAAAGAATATTAATCACAGCACTTTTCATTGTAATAGAAAACCGGAAACAAAATAGGTGCCCACCAGTTGAAGAATGACTGAACAAATTACAGTGCAGATGAATGTGATGGGATTTTAGCATGCCATAGGAAATGATGGATATGGTGGATTCAGAGAATTATGGAAAGATACACATGAACTGATACTGAGTGAAATGAGCCAACCAGGAGATCAGCTCATATAATGAGAATAAAAATGATGTGAGGAAAAACAATGTTGAAAACAATCAGAACTCTGTCCAAAAAGTGATCAGTCATTACTTCAAGAGACCGAGGGGGAAACGTACAATACATCTTTGCACAAAGAATTGGTGGACTAGTGGTAAAGAAAGAAATACATGTACTCTGCCATGACTGATATGTTGATTTGGTTTTGCCTCACTATACATTTTTGTTACAAGAAAGAATTTGTACTGGGGAGGAAGTTGGGGGAGGGAGAGAACTAGTTACGTTAGTGTGTAGTGATAGGCATGGGGGGGGGAAGGGAGCACTGATTTTTTTTAAAAACTGTTTTTTGGTTAAAAACATTTTATGTGTCCTTGAGAGTTCCGGGTCTAGACTGAGCAGATCTAGGGAAATTAGTAATTCTCCTCTGACCCCATAACCATAAATATATAGCTGCAAAAGACTTCAGAAACCATCCAATCTACCCTCCTTCATTTGCAGATGGGGAAACTGAGGTTCAGAAGTTAAGGAACTTTCCCAAGATCAAATCAGTAGTAAAAAGTAAAGCTGAAATTTAATTAAAGTCCTCAGACTCTAAATATATCACTTTTCCAGGCATTCATCCTGATCAATCTGGGGAGGTTCTGTACTTTACCAGGTTCTAAAAAGGAGATGGGAGTAGATATGTCTATTTTTTATTACGTGGGTATGTTTCCTGTCTTAGTAAGTATTTGGTGGCATTCATGAATTTACATGTTTCAATTTCATTTATCTCTTTATTCTAGCTGAAGACTGGAGAAAAATGAGGAGGGTTATCAGCTGAAATGTCTCATGTATGAGTACTCTCAAGGGATGTGCACAGAAAGGTTCTAAGAGGAGAAGAAAGTTCCTGGATTATTGGAAGAACCCATGTGAGTCAGTGCACTTCAGAAAAGCAGCAGGGGAAAGTCTTAGGGAACAGGCAGAAAAAATCTATCCCCAAGATAAGGGATCTGGGGAACTTCATTGGTAATAAACCCTAAAACTAGACCAAGTTTTGAGAAAGCCTTTATCTTTAGTGAATGTGAGAAATCTTCAGTCAGCATTCCAAACCTAAAAAGTATCCAATAATTCATCCAGGGGACAATGCTGCAAGTCTGTGGATTGTGAAAAGGGGTTCACTTACAGCTACTTGTACAGTCAACATCTTAGAATCCCTATCAAGAGGGGGGAAACCCCAAAACCTATAAAAGCCCTGAGAGTGGGAGAACCTTTAGTGAGAACTCCAACATCAAAAAATCCAAACTGGGAGTGAAACCCTACTTTCTATCTTGCACTGAGTGTGGAGATCAGTTCAGTGTGAAATCATCCCTCCTTACCCACCAAAGAATCCACACAGGAGAGATACCCTATAAATATTCCCAGGGTGGGAAAAGCTTTATTCGACGTACAACACTAATTAAATGTCAAAGGACCCACACTAGAGAAAAACCATATACAGTCATATACAGTTCTGCTATAACTCTTGTTTTGAAAATGGGAATTTGTTCCAATATAATTGATGTATTAGGCGACAGTTTGAGCATAATGCTAATTTTAGTTTGCTTATGTGTAATTTCATCCACAAAAAAAACAGCTAGAATGCAGAAAACTGCACCCAGCTGAACTGAGCCGTGGAGGAACAAAACACACACCTTAAATATCTACCAGCTACTTCAGTTCACAGTGTGTTATCTTATAAGGTTGTGTTTTGCTGTATTTTTTTAATCTGTGAACTTTTCTATACATATATATATATATATATATATATATATATTTTTTTTTTTTTAAAAACACTCATTCCACATCCCAAACATGTCTAAGCGTCCTGGCCCCAAACCATCAGGCCATGGATGCAAAAGGAAGACTTTCAGCATTGAGGAGAAGCTTGAAATAATAAAGCGTTTTGAAAGAAACGAAAGAACGTGTGATATCGCCAGAGCAACAGGCATAAAGGAATCCACCTTGCGCGCCATCAGAGACAACGCTGTGAAAATCAAAGAAACATCTATGACTGGAACAACTACGATCTCTGCGAAGTCAGTGAGAATAAGGCCTAAAGAAATCACAGAAATGGAAAGATTGTTAAGCATATGGATCGAAGGGAAAAAATCGAGTACCACCTTTCTCAAAATCAAAGGGAAAGCGCTTTCTATATATGCAGACCTGAAGCGGAAATCGCCAAATCCGGCCGAAGTGGCGCCTTTTAGGGCTAGCTGTGGCTGGTTCAGCGGTTTCAAACATCGCTACAATTTCCAAAACCTTCCATTCTCTAGCGAAGCCTCTAGTGCAGAGCAGAAAGCTGCCAAAGAATTCCCCGCCATGATACAGAAATTAATCAAAGAAGAAGGCTATACATTGGATCAGATTTTCAATTTTGACGAAACGATCATCTATTATAAACGCATGCCTCGAAGGACCTACAAGTTGAAGGAGGGAAAACACACCCCAGGATACAAGGCTTCCAAAGATCGCTTAACTGTGCTGTTCGGGGCCAACGCCAGTGGAGACTTGAAACTAAAGCCAGTGGTGGTTTATCGCTCTGACAACCCACGAGCCTTGAAAGGTATTGTTAAAGCCAGCCTTGGTGTTCATTACAGATATAGCAAGAAAGGATGGATGACTGCCCAAATCTGCATCGATATTTTTGCTGAATTCTTCCCTGTTATAGAGTATTATTGCAAGAAAAAGAACTTGGCTTTTAAAATTCTGATAATTATCGATGATGCACCAAGCCATCCCCCGACAATCGCTGAACTCAATCCTAAAGTCAAATTCGTGTTTTTGCCCCAAGAAACCACCTCTCTGATACAGCCCCTGGATCAAGGTGTGATTGCCCTGTTTAAGGCTTATTATCTAAAGAGAACATTTAAAATGTTAATTGCAGCTACAGGAGGTGAGAATGCAGAAACCGCTATAGAATTTTGGAAGAGAGTTAATATCAAAATGGCCATTGATATCATTGTTGAAGCCTGGAATGATGTCACCAAAGAGTGTTTGCATCGTGCGTGGAAGAAAATGCTCCCTAACTTGATTCATGATTTTGAAGAATTCGAACCTTCAGAGCAATTTAAAAAAATCAAAGCAAGCTGTGTTGATCTGGCAAAACAAATTGGATTTGACGAGGTCGAAGATGAAGATATTGAAGAACTTCTGGAGCCTCACTCCAATGATCTGACCACAGAAGACTTACAAAAACTTGCTGATGGCCAAGTGGAGGCAGAAGAGGAGGAAGATGATGATGATGATAACGAAAGCCAGAAGGCTACACCGCGACAGCTTGACACATCACAGTTATTGGGTGTTTTAAGTGTTATTGAAAAACAGCTGCAGTGGCTCGAAGATAATGACTATAATGCAGAACGCAGCAGAATAGTGGTGCATGGCATCCGCACCAATCTGGAGCCATACAGGCAGCTTCTGTATGAAAGGAGGAGGTTGGCCAAGCAGCAGAAATTGGATATATATTTTAAACTCATACAGAAGAGACATCTAGAGGACAATGAGTCATACCCATCCACATCTGGCCTTACAACTTCCAGCCCAGTTTCAGATAAACCCCCTTCTACCACTTCACAAGCTGCAACCCTTTGCATGAAAACTTCAGATCTTTGCCAAGGTAAAGTGCCATATTTGTCACATGTCTGATGCAGAACTGTGGGAAGAAAAGGGTTGGTCCAAGCTCATGTATTATAGCCCTCAGCTCTGGCCCCTATGGAAAATGAGGTACAGGATCAGCAGTAACCCAAGACTGTGGAGCCCACCATTATCTATTGCAGTATTTGTGTATTTCTTAACCACTTGACATGTATAAAAACCATGCTAACATTTTAAATAAGTTCCTACCTTTTTGTGTGTCACTGATGAAGTTTTTTTTTTTAGTGTTGTACCCCAAACCCATTTTCCTTATAGTCCTGTGGCTTTTATTACACAATTTTGCACAGTGTGACTATTTTTAGGAATACATATATTGCATTATAGCAGAACTAACTGTACATGCCCTGCCTGAGAGACAAACTTCATTCATTGATTAGCTCTCATCAAGCATCAGAGAAGCTACACTGGGAAGAAATCCTATTAGTGTCCTAAGTGTGATAAAACCCCAGCCTCAACTCCAAGTTCCTAAGGCACCAGAGACTTCAAACAGCTAAGAAAACTTATAAATGTTCTGAATATGAAGATGGCTTTGGTTAAAGAGTTGAAGTTGCTGATATCAAGACACACAGACTGAAAAAAAAGTTGTCCGTGGGTCCATGCCAAAAGAGGTGTACTTGGCCTCATAGTCTCTGACATTTCTAGTGGCAATAGACTCCTTTCTGGCTCTCGGACACGACTAAGAAGTTAGCTGTAACATAAGCATGATTCCAATGATCCTAACTGTTGTGTGTAAAACAATCCCTCCAGCATATTTCCATCTCAAACAAATCACCCTACAGAGGCTCAGCATGGCCACCATTCACAATCTTCTTTTACATCATTAACCCACTTTGCAAAATCTCCTGACTTACAGCATTGTCAGGTTTCCTATCATGATTGCTGGGATGGGCAAAATGAATTCTCTTCTGTCAGTTTCAAGGAAGATGATTTGAAATGACTGAAGTGTATTAGAAGTGACAAAGACTGAAGTTCTTGAAAGGCAACATGTGATAAAATGGATAATATTCTTGGATCATTGTCCTTCCAGATTCCCTTTCCAAGGACTCGAGAATGAGGAATTAATCCTTCTGCTATATTTGTGATTGGTTAGAACTTTATTAGAACAATGTATACAGTCTGTGTACAGAAATATGTAGAGTACCACAGTTTTTAAAAATGAATAAACTGGAAAAGGTTACAAGAGAAGAACAAAGTGATAATAATGAAAAAATAGATTCTATGTGGACAGTAAAAGGGATATGAGGTTATTCAACTTAAGGAAGAGAAAGCTAAAGGAAAACATTATCCATCTTTAGGTACATGAAGGATTATGAGAAGACTGGAAGGGATCTTAGAGGTTCTACCTGCCTGGAATGGATTCTTTCCCTACCTCCACTTCATAGAGTTCCTCTTTTCCTTTGAGTCTAAGCTGAAGGCTAAACCTAAAGTTAGGAAAATCCAAGTTCAAATCCAGCCTCAGATACTTACCAGCTGTGTGACCCTTGGCAAGTCTTTTAACCTCTATCTGCCTCAGATTTGTCATCTGTAAAATCTGTAAAATTGAGACAATAGCAGCATCTGCCTCTTAGGGTTGTGAGGATAAAATGAGAAAATATTTGTAAAGTGCTTTGAAAACATTAAAGTACTACATAAATTCTAGTTATTATTGTCTTGTGCATGAAGATTTTCTTTATCTCTCCACTAATAGTACCCTCTCCCCCAAAATCCTTTATACTTAATTTCTTCATTTAAAGTTAAGTAATTTATACTTAACTTTCCTTAAATAATTTGTTTTATAAATTTTATATTTGTGCTGTATATATTTTGTCTGTATTTTGGGGTTTTTTTTCCTTTAGGGAAAGCTCCTTCAGATCAGAGTTTTTTTCATTCTTTGGAGTTGTATTCCTAACACTTCACACAGTGCTTAGTACACATTAGGTGCTTAATAAATCCTCACTGATTGATTACAGGTTGATTCTAACCCTCTCATTTTATAGATTCTGTAACTAAGACTCAGAGTTGCCTAACTAGTAAATGTATCAGGCCAGATTTAAACATAAGTCTTCCTGGCTCCTCTGTCCACTACAACACACTGCATCTGTGATGAATGTAATGTCAAGCTCCTGTCCTGTCTCCCTAGAGCCTTGGATAAGAGCAAATGGGCTTTCATCAATTGGAGAATGGCTTAAGAAGTTATCATACTTGAAAGTGGTGAAATACTATTATGCTATAAGAAAGGAAGGGAATGGTTTTAGGGAAACTTGGGAAGATTTGTATGATCAGATGCAAAGCAAAGTGAGCAGACCTAGGAGAAAAATAGACACATTAATTACAATATTGTAAAGATGATGTTGAAAGACTTAGAAACTCTGATCAATACAAATGACCAGCTACAATCCAAAGGATTCATGATAAAATATGCTATCTAATTAATCAATAAACATTTAGTAAGCACCTACTGTATGCCAGGCACTGTGCCTCCAGAGAGAGAGGTGATAGACTCAGAGTGCAGATTTTCTTTCTTTCTTGTTTTACTTGACCATACATATTTGCAACAGGTTTTGTTTTTCTTGTCCTCTCAATGGGAAAGGAAGGGGAGGAGGGAATGAAAGAACGTGAAAATAAAAATAAAGATGAATTTATGGGGTTGGATGAATAAATGGGTTTGTTACATTAAGAGAGTCTTAAAGGGACATGAAGAAGCACTTTTGACTATCACCATGACTAAACACTGGCACAGAAAACAGAGGGGGTGGACTTCCTTACTTCCTTCCTTCCATGGAAACCTGTTAAAACAAGCTAGACAATCACCTATTAGGCATTCTTCCTTTCTCAGAGCAGGTGGCTGTATTAGAAGACTTTCTGAGATCTTTTTGTGGTCTTTAGTTTTGCAATTCAAGAACTATGGGATGGTTCAGATTTAAAAGAATAAAAGCCACTCCCCATTTGATAAAGTCAAATGATATGAAAAGGAATTTCTCAAAGAAAGAAATCCAAGCTATCAATAGCCATATTTTAAAAAAAAATTATTCCAAATTACTAAGAATTAAAGAAGTGAAAATTAAAGTGACTCTGAGGTTCTACTTTATACCCATAAGAGTAGTAAAGATGACAAAAATGAAAAATGACAAATGTTGGAGAGATTGCAGGAAAATGGATACATTAATGCACTGTTGGCAGAGCTGTTGACCACTCTGGAAATCAATCTGGAACTATGCCCCAAAAAGTCACTAAACTGTGCATGCCCTTTGACTCAATGATATTATGACTACCCTACCCCAAAGAAATCAAAGAAAGAAGAGAACCCATCTGCACAAAAAAATTTATGTTAACTATTTTTATGATGGCAAAAACCTAGACACTAACCTACTGGGTAATGACTGAAAAAATTATGGCATATGAATATAATATAATATTATTATACCATTAGAAGCAATAAAAGGGATAATTTCAGAGAAACCTGAGAAGAATTGTATGAATTGATGCAGAGTGAGCAAAACCAGGAGAGCACATTATATAATAGCAACAGCATTGAAAAGACAAACGACTTTAAAGACTTAAAAACTATGATCAGTGCAATGACTAATCAACATTGCATAAGAATGATGATGAAGCATACTACCCACTTCCTGAGAGAGAAATAAGGAACTCAAGATACAGAACTAGACATATATTTTTGGACATAGACAACAAGAGAATTTGTTTCGCTTGACTATGCAGATTCGTTATAACGATTTTGTTTTTTGTTCCTCCCACCCTACCCCACCCCCACCATGGTGGGAGTGAATATAGAAAGGGACAATAATTTTTTGTTAATTGAAAAAATGGAACACAATTGCCAGACATTCAAAGAGACAGTGCAAATGGCTTTCTGAAAAGACCATGACTGGGGCAGCTAGGTGGCGCAATAGAGCACTGGGTCTGGAGTCAGGAGGACCTGAGTTCAAATCCAGCCTCAGACATTTAACACAAAAACCTAGCTGTGTGACCTTGGGCAAGTCACTTAACCCCAACTGCCCTCCAAAAAGAAAAAAGAAAGGAAAGACCAAGACTCCAAGAGAAAGACTTACTCTTTCTCAGAATGTTAGGAGGGTATGTTTAGCTTCTTCAGGTTAAGGAGAGTGGTAGCTTAGCAGGGGTCCTAGAACTGGTAAGGGCACTCCATTCAGCTTTGGTTGGGATACAAATCTAGGAGGTCCCCATGTTTGCTGGATTCGCTGTAGTAACTTTCTTAAAATGGATGGGGATGTGAAGGGTGGTAGGGTTGGAATCTGGATAGTGGTGATGAGCAGCTCGTCTGGGTCTTGACAAGAAGAAATCCACATGGAATAGTGAAAACAGTGATGGACTTGGAGTCAGGACACCTGAGTTCAAATCCTAACCCAGATAATTATTAGTTGTATAATCTTAGGCAAGTCACTTTCTCCTCTATGAACTTCATTTTTCCTTACCTAAAAAATGAGAGTAATTCTTGCATTCTCCATCTCACTGAGGTGTTGTGAGAAAAGTGTTTTATTAACCTCAAAGCACTTTAAGAAATGTGACTTATTATTCTGATACCCATCAGAGGTTCTCTCGTCAGCCTTCTTAACCTGTTTCTGAGTTTACCTTTCATTAATGGTATTTGTCAACTTGTCCTCGTAAATCCTGAGGCCATTCAGTATAGTTTAATAGATTCCCCAAGGGAGGGAAAAAATAAAGAGGAAAGAAACCAAGAGAGCTTCCTATCCCTTTTAGGCTGACTTCTGCAGATTATTAAACCATTGGATCCTACCTACCCCTTCCCTGAGCCCTTCGAAATCTGCTCTCCCAGTAACAGACAGCACTTGACTTTCTTCTCTCATAATAGATGTCACTTTCCCCAAAGTTCCCATCATTTCCAATGCAGGAACTACTTCCTCCTTATTGGTCAGAACTCGATTCAGAATAACTTCTCCTTGGCACTTCCCCCATTGTTTTTTCTGCTTTTTGGAGGGCAATTGGAGTTAAGTGACTTGCCCAAGGTCATATGGCTAGTTTTGTGTTAAGTGTCTGAGGCTGGATTTGAACTCGGGTCCTCCTGACTCCAGGGCCAGTGTTCTATTCACTGTGCCACCTAGCCACCACCCCCCATTTTTTTTTAAAGGACAAACAAATCAGGCAAGTCAAGAATTTCTAAGCTTCTTGGTTTGGCTTTGGGAGGTATCCTTGGTATACCTTTGGTATATCCTTGGTATATCCAAAGGTATACCTTTGGCTAGGTATCCTTGAAAGGATACCTAGATAACTGAAGCCCTTCATTACTTTCATATCACACCTCCATTCCAGGTTTCCGATTTGTTTCCCAAGTTCTTCAACTAATTTCTCCCTCTGTTCAGACATTCTGCAGCAGATTCCCTTAGCAATATAGTTTCTGTTTCTCCCCCATATGATTTCCCCCCAAATATTCTCTGCTATGGTTCTTGGATTTTCCTCATCTCCAGTGACATTATTTCCTTGTCTCTTTTATCTGATCTATTTCTTTGTGATAAGGCATATCCTTCCAGAGCCATATTCCAGTAGAGGTCTTCCCAACAAGATATAATGATGCTTATGAGCAACTTTGCCTCCTTGCATTGGGATCTCTAATTCACCAAGTTCCATATGCATTTGTGCATTTGTATGTCAGCACCTGAAATGAATCAGGAAAACTCCCCATCATAGGTTCTTAGATCTAGAGTTAAGAAAACCCACAGGGTCATCTAGTCCAACCTTCTCACTTTACAGATGAGGTAAATGAAACCCAGGGAAGGCATGTGACTTGCCCAAGACTACTCAGGTATTATTGGTGGCACTCTTCTTGGATATTGGCCCTCTGTGAATTACCGGCCCTCTTCTTCTACAGTTCTTCCTACATTATACCTGCTTCTGTCTCTGGTACCAGGCTTAGTAGATATATGAGGGCAATTTTCCTCCTCTCTCCCCTTTGCCATGAAAAATTCTCTTGATCAGATTAGTAAGTCTCCTGATACATGCTTTGACAGACCGTTGCTAAGTATACTCCATCCTAGGTCAAATACTTATTATTCCTGTCATTTTAACTGACTGTGATCCAAAAACCTACTCCCTATCCTCAGACACTATGTTCTTAGCTTGCTGTTCATTTTCCAAGTCGACCTTCCTATTCTGAACCACCATCCTTCAATTAACAACAATGATGAAAAAAGCCACCATTTTCCTTAAGGTCTTTGGTTTTAGTTCCAAGCCTGGCAATGATTGCCTTAGCAATGATTTCTATGTTCGTCCTGATAGTATCATTTGTCCCCACTAGAATTACCAAGAAAGAGTGAGTAGTGGTCACTAAGTGTGACAAGTTTAGCAGGTGTCTAACCAATACTAGTAGATTAAAAGTTATCAGCACAACCTCTGGCTGGTTCTACCAATCTGTTGGGGACATTGACCCTAATAGGCCATATAGGGCTTCCCATTCCATTTCTCAAATGGCAGTGAATACTGGGATATGCAGAAACTAGATGAAGGGCAGAGGGGCCACCAGAGCAGATGTCTTTCCAGAGACATGGATCAGCCCCCTGGCTGATGGATCAGACATGGATCAGCTCAGCTGGCACCTTGGTTCATTCACTGACATTGAGCCACACTCTGTGGGTGATCTTGGGGAACCAATCATTTTGTTTGCGTCTCCTCCAGTAGACAGAGGGCAGATTCAAAAATCAGGACTCCCCCCCCCCCCAGTTCGATTATCTGGTTTACAACAAGCAAGTTTACTACCTGTGCCCTGGTTTCACTTTACAGTAGGATGAGGAAATCACAGAACTAAGAGGGAAAGGGTCAAGAGATCATTTGGTCCAACCATCTTGTTTTCTAGACTTGGAAACTGAAGACCAGAGAGGTCAAACAACTTTACACAGGTAATAGGAAGCAAGATTAGAATTTGAACTCAGAACTCTCAACTTCAAACCCAGGGTCCTTTCCACTAACTGAATTCCTGGTGAAGAAAAACAAATTTCTTGCAAAAGGTGGGAATGGTGATTCTTCCATGTTGGGTGTCTGACCTTGTGCAACCCAGAGGAGTCCTAGTTGCATCCTTGGCCTTCAGCCAGCAGGTTACAAACTGGGGATCCCCACAAAGTCCTTCTTCAACCCAGCCTGATTTACAGGAAATCACAGCACAATCAATCATTCTTAATTTTTAACAGGCCAGGCCAGTGTCCAGGGCCAGCCCATGGCTAGGGCTGGTCCTTTCCACCCCATCTGGGTTGGACTCTGGGGTCACTCTTCTCTGAAGCTGCCCACTGATCAGAAGCTGGGGAGCAGGTTTGGAGCTGGGCAAGGTGGGAAAGGTAATCTGCGTTGGTTTTGAGGAGAGGATGGCCTCCTGCCTCTTAATTCTCACTCTAGAGGCCCCAACCCATCCCATCTCATCCTCGCCACTGTCCCTAGGGTTTTTCCCTTGGAACTTTTCTCGACTCCTCTCCTCCTTCCCTGTGCCCCTCAGGCCCCTCAGCTCTTCCCCCACCACATCCCCACCCCGCGTAATCCAGGGCCCCATCTCCTGCTGCCCAGTTTCTGTTTTCTGCCAGAGCCTGGACCCCCTCCGCTGAACAGATGGACAGAGACTCAGGCCTGGGCGGAGAGGAGGAGGGGAGGTGCAGGGTTGGGGTGGGGTGAGCTGGGGGTAGGGGAGAGGGAAGGCCAGCTGTGCTGGGAAATGGAAGAGATTACAGGAAAACAAAACCGAGGGGAGGGGCCCAAGAGGGGAAGGCCCAGGGAGAGAGGATCTGGGGCGAAAGAATGAGGAGAAAGAAGGGCTGAGGCTGCCCGGGGCCCCACCCCCAATCCCCAGTGCCCCAGGACTGGAGCCCGCCCCTCTGGTCTCAGCAGGCAGGGGACTGACCCGGGACCCCCGGCATTGGTTCAGCAGGTCAAGGCGGACAGTGACGCCCAGATGGCAGCCCGGCTGACCCCGCTGCTGACCCTTCTGCTGCTCTTTCTAGTAGCCCGGGCCGATGTAAGTGCCCCCACCCCAACGCACACTAATCTGGGGGCGGGGGGAGGGAAGGAGGCGGGGTAGAGAAGAAAGGCACGTGATTAACTCTTTGTGTTCAGACGGGGAGCCGAGAGCGCCCGGTGGCGTAGTCCCAAACGCGATCGATTTGTAGGACATCCTGGGCTGTTCTGGCTGGACGGAACCTTGGGGATCATCTGATTTGACTCTATCCTTTTACAGGGGAGGAAAATGAAGACCCTCTCCTTTTACAGTGGAAGAGACTTGTCCAGGGTCACACAGCTCGGTAGTGGTACAGCCCAGACTCAGACCCTTTACTTAGGCCAGCAGACTTGATATTCCTTCCACCCCACCCCAGCCCTCCAGGCTTTGTTCCTTTGAAGTCACTGAGTTCAAGCCTGGCTCTGCCTCGACTAGCTGTGTGACCTTGGACAAGTCCCTTATAGTGCCGGTTAGAAAAAAGACAGAACAAAAACAAACAAAACCTTAGTTCCTGTTCTCCAGAAACATTTAAAATATGTGCCAGGACGTGTAGTTTCAGACCTTTCCTGATGCAAATCTACCTGCCCCGAAAGGTGCGTGGGTGGGTGGCCAGCTGTGTATGTGTATTTAGGGGTGAGAGGTGAAGAGGGATGGGGGTGAAACAAGACCATGGATCAGATATGCCTCTGGACAGTAAAGACCTGGAAGGAAGTTTAACTTTTAATGGAAGAAAATGTTTTTTTGGAGTTGGGCCTTTGAGCCTTGGAGCCCCCTTCCATCTCACCCTCGGGGAAAGGCCCATCATGCTCAGTCCCCACCTCCTGTCGGGTCAGGCTGATATATTGAATCCTACCTGAGATACTCCCCAGTCCTCCCTTCAGGCCTCCAGACTTTGAGAGAGTAGCCTCAGTATAGAGCCTATCCTGGCCCATCATTCCTCACTGGAAGTTTCAAAAAGACAAATTTTGGAACAGGCTCATGGACTTCCAGATGAAGGGGAACAGAGAGGCCAGGTAGCCTAATCCCTCAAGGACCAGAAAGTTTAGGGATTTGGCTGAGGTCACACAGGGGGCAGAGCTGATACTTGAGCTCATGTTGTCCGATTCCAGAGCTAATGCTTTTTATAATAAAGTAGGCTGTTCAATATTGGGATTGGATTCCTAACAACGAGAGTCATCTCAAGGTAGAATGGGTTGCATTTGAAGACAACAGGTTGTCCCTCATTTGAAGTTTTCAAACAAAGGCTACTTGACCACTTTCGAGGTGTCTTGTGTCTTATGAGGTTTCCCTTTTAGACATGAATTGGACTAGGTGGTCTCTGAGGTCCTTTCCTGATTGGAGGCTGATTATATGAGCCTTTCTATGGGCTTTAGACATTCTTAAGTGGCCTGGTCTCCTAGACTATATCCTTAAGACTCAACTTCTTCCTTTCTTCTGGGCATTTGAAGGTGGACCATGGTAGCAGAGAGGAGCAGACAAATAAGAATGGTATATCATTGATCCAGCCAAGTGGAAAGGTTGAATCAGAAGCTGATCTGGATAACCCTCAAGGCCATATCACATCCCAGAAAGTGGCAAATATTAAGAAAACTGGAGAGGAGATTTTAGAAGTCTACACAAGATCAAGCAAGAAGTCATTTGTGGAGCCCTCTACCAAACCTCCTTCAGAGCCCCTCACAGAACATCCCATAAAGCTTCCCACCAACCTCGCAACTCACACACCAATGGAATATTCCACAGAATCCACAACCCAACCAACTACTCAATCCCCTACAGAGCCTTCCACTCAACCAACTTCTCAGCCAACCACTCAGACACCAACTGAGCCTACCTGCCTTGTTCCTGATACTTCCTGCTCTGAGATCAAGACTCAAGAAGCAGAGAAGATGTTGGGGGCAGCCCTGACAGACTTCTCCCTGAAGCTTTATCACGCCTTTTCATCAGTGAAGAAAATAGACTCCAATATGGTCTTTTCCCCCTTCGGCATTGCAAGCCTCCTCACCCACATCCTATTAGGTAAGGGCCTCCCTGGATATCCCCCCATCATAGCTGCCCCTGGTATCCTCATGGCTGTCCTAATCTCAACCACACGGTATGGGATCAAGCCCACTACTGCCATGACAATATGTCTCCAAGAGGAAGTCTTCAAATCTAAACAGTGGTGATTGCCTCAGCTGCTAATCTATTCCTGTTCATCTAATTTCTTGAGCACCACCTGTGTGTGGTGTTCTTTGCTAGGAGTTTCATGGGATACCAAGATGTTGTCCTTGCCCTCAAGAAGCCCATAGTCTAGTAGAGGAGAAAAGCCATGTAAGCACATAACTACGGTATGCATCAGTATGTGGTGAGTATCCTGTAAGTGGGACAAACAAAGTATTACAGGGGATCAGAGGAATGAACAGCTGGTGAGGTCAGCTTCTTGGAAAATAGAGCAATATCATTAGACCTGGAAGGAGGAATGTAATTTAAATAAGGACAGATGTGGGGTGGGGAGAGAAGGACATTCATAGAAGCCTAATAGTCCATGTAGAGGGAAAGAGTACTGGATCTGGGTTCAAATCCTAGCTTTGCTACTTTTTAGTTCGTGGCTCAATTTCCTCATCTCTAGAATGGAGATGAGAATAATCCTTCCACTATCTCCTTCACAGAGAGGTGAGTAGCTGACCCTAAAGGTGAGGGTTACTTTAGCCCACCAGATGTAAGATTTCACCAATGTGATTAATTGCTCCAATGATGTAGATAGCAACCCATCCATGCCTGTCCAGTCCATGCTGCCCTCATCCACAGCCTTCCACAAGTTTGGCATGGAAGTCAAACCAGCATGCTGGGGTCTTTGCTCCAGTTCTCTCTGGTTATCCTAGGAAACAACTGTTGCTATAATATTCCAAGCTCTCCTCTCCTCTCCATCCTTACCTGGGGGTGTTCTGCCCAGGGGATGGGACCTTTTGATGGCCAAAAGCTGCCTTTTTCCCTTTGGGTTGACTGGCTAGATTTCTTTCTGAAAGACCAAGCCTTAAACCCAGTTCACTCTGGAGCCCATAGATTGGACAATAGGTCCCTGCCCTCCTAGCACAGAGTAAATGTAAATACTAAATAGTAACTCTTTTGGCCAGGAACCCTGAAGATCTTCCCCTCACAGTTTGATTTTTTTTCTTTATTAAAGGAGTCACCCCTTGATTAACTTTCCAGACCTATTCACTACATGGGTGTTACCTCACTCAGAGTAAGAACCTGAAAAGACCTTAACCTACAAGGACCAGGGTCTCCCAGTGCATCCTGTGCCATCTCCAGTTCTCCTGATGAATATCTGGCCACTGGACCCAGATGGCTCTGGAGGAGAAAGTGAGGCTGGTGACTTTGCCCAGTCCTCCCTCCCTCAAATCCAAGTCAATTGCAAGTCATGTCATCATCTCCCTGATGTCATGGTCCTCTTAGAGAATGAAGGACAAACCCAACAACAACAACACAACAATTGTTGTATACCCACTACTGTATCTAATGGCACCACAATTCACCTGGAAGCAGCTTACCCAAATTGCAGATCTGGAAGCTAGAAGGAAAGAGCCAGGTTCTAGAACAGGGATCTGTAACATTTTGTGTGTCCTGGACCCTCTGGACTAAGGGTGGGGAGTCTGGTAAAGCCTACCACTCCTAAAATGTGCTTCATTCATTCATTTACTCATTCCCTACCATTAGAGGTCCCCAACCAAGGGCTGGATGACCACTTTTCCTTGCTGAGAATATTGTTGATGGTCTCCTTGAAGTGTGACTTAGATGAGATGTCTCTAAGGGCCCCTCCAACTCAGATTCTGTGATTCAGTGAAAGATGGACCAAAGAAGACAAAGAGTAGAGGCCAAGGGAACTGTTAGGAGCCTGTTTCAACAGCCTCAGTAAGAGGATCTAGCTCAATGGATAGAGCAGAGAAGAGGGATGTTTTTGAAATTCATGGGCATGTAAAAACTAAATACATTGTATATATATTTATATATAATGTGTATGCATACATACAATACATATGTACACATATATCCTTATCTTACTGAGGATTTCATGGGTGCAGGGAGCTCTTGATAAGGAATTTCCTTTATCAATGCAGGTTGGCCCTCGATTTACCATATATCTCCTTAGAGAGTCACTTTAGAGAGTCAGTGAGAAGTTAGGTGTGTTGCCCAGGGTCACACATGTCCAGAGAAAGGATTTGAACTCAGACCCTCTTGACCCAGAAGCCAGCTTTTGTCCATAACCACATTGCCTATAAATGAGATTAAGATGAAAAAGTAGATTCAGCGGATCTTTTTTATGAAAAGGAAAAAGCTGAAGAGGGCTTTGATTTGGATTTTGGCCATGTGAGTGAAACGGAAGAGATGAACTATGGGAAAGGGAGAATCAAAGGGGAAACCTAGAACCCAAAAGGAAGAGACTCTTCCATAGGTAGCAGATGCTGTGGCTTCTTTTTTCTCCTTCCCCTCCCTCCACAGGGCCAAGTAGCTGGAAAGCAATTCAGTTCAGCAATCTTTTTCTTTTAAATTTCCAATGAGAGATTGTCACCTTCATTTCCCAAGAGATCTCTTCCCCTTCCCCACCCAGAAAGTCATTCTGTATAACAAAGATTTTTTTAAAAAATGAGGGGAAGTGATTCATCAAAACGAAACAACACGTAGACCAGGCCCGACATTCCATACCCATAGGTCCCCACCTCATATCTCTTCTTCAGGGCCAAGCTTGGTAATTATAGATACACAGCATTTGATTTTTATTTTTTTCCCATCAAAACAATTTTTATTAAATACTCACTATTTGTAAGATACTGTGCTTGGTGCTAGGGAACCTGCCTTTAAGAGTTTACAAGCTAATGAAAGGTGAAAACGTGGGTAGAAAGAGCAAAGTCCAGAAATTTGAAGACAAGGTAGAAGTGAGTGTCAGGGAAGGCTTCATGGAGTGGGTAGCATCTGAGTTGGGCTTTAAAGAAAGAGAAGGACTTTAACAGATAAAGAGATGAAGAGGTAGGAATCCATTCTAGTCTGAGGAGATGGCTGGTGTGAGCAAAGCCGTGCAGACAGAGCACAGGATGAGAATGGAGCGTAGAGAATAGCTCAATGTATACTTCAGAAAAATGCTGGGGAAGCTCATCTCCTGCTTCTTAGCAGAGAGGTCATGGATCCTAGCTGTAGAGAGACACATATTTGCATACATTTCTTGTATTTTACTGTATCTTTGCTGTTGTTGTTGTTACAAAGATGGCTCCTACTGGGTCTGAGAAAATAGTCCAGTTTGGCTGGAATTTTGATTTCATGAAAGGGAGTAATTTGGGATAGGTCAACAAGTTTTATTACTGTACCTACCAGAAACCAGGCACTGTCCTAGGTACTGACAGTATGAAGATAAAATGGAAAGCAGTCTCTGCCCTCAAGAAGCTTACAGTTTAGCTGGGGATGCAACTTGTCTATATCAAGGTCTATACAAAATAGAAGGTGATTTTGAAGGAAAGGAACTAGCAACTGGGGGCCTCAGGAAAGAATTCTCATAAGAGAATAGAACTTGAGTTAAGGCTTGAGGGAAGCAGTGGAGTTATAGCCGGCTTATAGAGGGCCTTGAGTGACAAGATCAGATATTTCTGCTTTCTTTATTAGGCAATGGGGAGCCACTGAAGGCTTCTGAGTAGAGGAGTAACATGATCCTAGCAGTACTTAAATGAAAAAGATTATTGGGCAGCAATGTGGAAGATAGGTTGATGCAGGGGGTAGTAAAGAGGAAGGACTGGATACAAGAGATAGTGCCAAGATAGGAATGAGCCTTCTCAGTGGTTAACTAGATGCAAGGATTGAGTGTGGAAAAAAAAAAGAGTCAAAGGTGATTCCAAGGTTGCAACTCTAGGTAACTGGAAGGATGTCAGTACCCTTGACAGGATTGGAGGAGTTAGAAGGAGAGACCAGTGTTAGAAAGAAAATGGGGAGCTTGGCTCTACACAAGCTGAGTTTGAAATCTCAGCAGAGGATTTACCTGGAAACCTTCAGTAGCTAGTTGGAAGTATGTCAAAGGAGCACTAGGGAGAGATGGAGGATGAAAATTGGATTGGGGAAGTCATCTGCTCAGAGGTTAGAGCTGAAACTGTAAGAGTGGAGGTGTTCACCAAGTGGGAGAGTAAAAGGAAGAAGTTCTAGCCTTGTTGGGAAGAGAAAAGTTTCAGCTTTTGACCTTTTCCAGGGCTTCTCAAGAAGTCTCAATAGCATGAAAATAGACCCTCTTTTGTGGCCTGGCTCAGCCTTGACTCCACTCTAACTAACAGTTACTAACCCTCAACCCTGTCTTATCTACCCCAGGGGCTGGAAACACCACTAAGGGAAACCTGGAAGATGTTCTCTCTTATCCTAAGGACTTTGACTGTGTCCACCAAGCCCTGCAGAATCTGTCATCCAGTGGCTTCACCTCAGCTTCTCGGATCTTCCACAGTCCTGGTGAGAGGCCATCAGCAAGGGTAGAGGAGTCAGCTTCTCCACACAGCCAAAGAGAGAGCTCTAAGCATTCTCAGGTGTACTCAGGAACTGCTTGCCGTTGGTCCTGAGTATCTGTTGAGGTCCCAGAAGTGGAAAAGATGGGGAGGTGTAGACGTGATCAGAATTGCTAAACCAGAGCACAGGACTTTTGTAGAACTGTGTATGACATTGAATGAATGAATGAGTATTTATTAAGTGCCTCGTATATTCTAAACATTATGTCAAGGGCTGGTGATAGAAATACAGAAGAAAGCTGCCCTTGAGGAGTTTACATTAGAATGGTGGGAGATAACACATTGGGCAGTGATAGCTAGGAAAGGCTATTTTGGCCTGGGAAATCACAGGGATATTGAGTAGAGTCATAGGGCTATCAGTTGACATACATACTCTTTCTAGAAGCATTGGTAGTGTTCATTTGACTACCATTATCAGAGTAAGAGGAGGAAGGGGCAGGAGCCAGATACAGACCACAGCATAGCAGGAAGCTAGATGGAAAGGAGCATGATTGGGTACCAGCTAGATAGAGTGGCCCCAGGAAGGGAGATCCAGAGCTGAGTGGCTTAGCTCCTCTAGGGCACAGTCTCTAGAGATCCAGTTTGGAGGGCACTGAAGCATCAATACAGCAAGCAAGGTGGGAAGATTGCCAAGGTGCTTGTAGCATACATTAGGAAGGTTGGGTGTGAGCCCAAGGGAGTGGGAAAAGCAGGGAGGAGGAGGGTGTGTTGGGCTGAACACTAGGCTAGGAGTTAGGAGACCTTGTAATCCAAACCTTGCAGCTTTGGTGAAACATGAAGTTAATATGGAGACTGGGAGGGTAGGGGTGTGGGGGACAGGGAAAGAAAGGATTAAAGGTTAGACTTAGATGAAGGAAGACCTCCATTCAGATCCTGCCCATGCAGGCTTCTTGTCCCTGGGTCCCAGTTCCCTCATCTATAAGAAAAGGATAACAATAATGTTGCTGTTGTTATCCCAGCTCTGCTCCTAACTGATTGACTCTGGCAAACCCTTTGTGCCTCAGTGTCCTCAGTGCTGAAATAAAAGAGTTAGACTAAGGTCCCTTATCAACTTTCATGATCCTCTGGTGTAGGAAGAGGAAAACTAGCCCATACATGTGTTCAGCTAAAGGCTACCCTGGCAAGAGGCTAAGGAGGTTCCCTTTTCTCTCACCATGGTCTGCCCATTATCATTCTCCTAGACCTGATTCTAAAGAAGAACTTTGTGAATGCCTCCCAGACCCTGTACAGCAGCAAGCCTGTGCTTCTTAGCAATGACAGTGAGGTGAACTTGGCCTTGATCAACTCATGGGTGGCCAACCAGACCAAAAATAAGATCGTCAACCTCCTGAGGAGCCTACCATCAGAGACCAGGCTTGTCCTAGTCAATACTGTGTACCTTAAAGGTAAGGGATCAAATACAAGGAGAACTCAAGTAAAACTCACGATCATTTCAAAGCATGATTTAAACACCAGCTTCTGCTGTTGCCTGCCATACGAGGCCATGTGACACACTGGACTGGTTACTGGGTTTGGAATCAGGAAGACCCGGGGTCAAATGCCTCCTCTGACTCCTTCTAGCTGTGTGGCCCTGGGCAAGTCACTTCATTTCCACGTTGCTTATCCCTAGTTACAAATGAGTGGAAATCTGGATTTGTGGGAAAGTTCCCACACCAAGAGTTCTGTAGGCCAATGAAATCCCAAAACCTTTCGATCTTTTTGGAACCTTGTGCTGGTGGCTCCCTGGAAGTTTGGCATGAGCTAGATAGAGCTCCAGGGACAAGCTCTTCCTGTCCTGGAACTTCTTCCCAAACAGCTCACTCACTACAACCCCCCTAGAAAGCCTTACATGTGCCTCTGCTTCTGGAGGCAGTTGGCTATGGGGCAAACAGCATGAGAGCTGCAGTGGCTGGGCCTTGACAGGCCCCACTCTTGCATTTGTGAGCCATGCAACTATGAGCAAGTCAAATATCTCTCTGAGCCTTAATTTCCCATGTTTAAACTTTGGGAGAGCTGTGAATTCAGTGGTGTGAGTGTCACTTCCAACCATGCAAATCCCAGCATCTATCAATGGGATACCCGTTTAAATGAATTATTTAATTAATTGATTTTATTTGTGTAATTAACAGTTGAATAGGCCAATTATTTAGTTTGACTTTTAAAAGTGACTTGCTAATTTTAAGTAAATATTCCATCTACTATTAATTTAATAAAAATGTGCACTTTTGTTGTTATGCGGAAGTACTTGGAAAGTTGAGAGTGGCATAGAGCTGCAAGCCATTAGTTACTAATGATTACTAAGACTTTCTCCAGCTAAAGGCCTGTGGCTTCCTGCCTTTGTCTTCCCACTCTCTCTCTTCTTTCCTTCAGCCAAATGGAAGATAACATTTGACCCCCAAAAAACTTCCCAGGAGACCTTTTACCCCAAATCCTCCAAGGTGAAGGTGAAGGTGTTCATGATGAAGAGTGAAAAGTACCCAGTGACTCATTTCACAGACCCCAACTTGAAAGCCAAGGTGAGAACAAAGAGTCTTGCCACCAGCCATCTCAACCCTACCCTCACCTCCTGGGCCCTTTTGTATTTCCTGTTTTCATAGACATGGAGGGATCTTTCTGCTCTAAATACTCTCTGTCCAGAACCATAGAGTCTTATGCATCCTCTGGGCTCCCCTCCTTCTCCTCTTCTTTCTGCTCTGCTTTTTATAACTTTCTTCTCTTCAGTAGTTGCCTGAGGAAGACAGGGATCTCTGGGCTCCCTTACCTCTCCAGAGACAACTGAGTTCACATGAGTCACATTAAGACTCAGTATCCCTTTCTGGCCAAAATTCAAGGGAACCCAGAAGACTGAGAAAACTATGTATCTATATGGTGCGTGTATATGTGTGTGGGCACACATGTGTGCACACCTGTATGGTGCCCTCAATTCTTCAACAGAATGAGACTAGCAAGAACAGTTCCCACTTCCAAAGTGGCTCTTTCCTCTATGAAATGCAAGGATCATTATCCCTGATTTGCAGATGAAAACTGAAGTCATTTGCCCTTAGACACACAGCAAGTATCAGAACCTGAAAAAGGATCAAGAGGGGCAAAGTGAATGTGTCCCCATCCCAGACACAGAGAAAGTGAGGTGAGACATACCTCAAAGCCTGCAGGGCTCTGGTTCATTACTTCCAGGGTGCCTAGCACCATTCGAAGTGCTATTCAGGCTACAAAGAAAGCAGGAGATGTAATCCTAGTCCTTTGAGGAGCTTACTATCCACTTGGGGAAAATCAAAAGTTCACACGTGAGTGGAGAAGAAGGAGATGGTGTCCTTTTTACAGGCCAGCTGCGTTAATGCAGACAGGTCTTGTAGGTGATCAAAATCCAAAGCCATCTCATCCAAATCCTTCATTTAATAGATGAGGAAACTGATGCCCAGGCAGGGAAGAGACTTGTCCAAGGTCATACTTGGCAGGAATTCCGAGAGTTAAGGTTCAAAACCAAATTTTCTGATTCCTAAGCCCAGAATCTTTCACTTCTACTACACTTCCTCACTACAAGCAGTTGAAATAGACAGTGAAGGGCTGTCACCCCCATTTCGCAGATGAGGAAACTGAGCCTCAAAAAGTTAATCATGGCCATGCAGGTAGTGGAGGCTAGGGCTTAGACCAAACCGAGCTTTTCTGATGCTAAGATCAATGCTCTTTCCACTCCCACCACAATCACCATTGCCCACAAGTGGGAAAACATTTGAAGTGTGATTAAGTGCTGGGGCAGGGAGTAGTAAATGCAAGAGAGAGGCTCAGTGGAGAGAGAGAGAGAAAGAGAGAGAGAGAGAGAGAGAGAGAGAGAGAGAGAGAGAGAGAGGAGGGAGAAAGAGAGAGACAGAGACAGAGAGAGAAAGAGAAAGAGAGAGAGAGAGCCACAGGATGGGAGGTGGGAGGTAGTCATAGAGGATGACTTTGTGAAGGAGGGGACATCACAGGTGGGTTCCAAGGCTGACTAAGAATGATGCCTATAAGTGAGCCTTGGCAGATGGTTGTTCCTTCTGTGGAGAGAGAGAAGTTGCTGCTTGGTGTTCACCAGCTTCAAGTATACACCATCTCATTCATGGTCTTCTCCACCTCCAGATGGGGTCTTTCAGGACCATACAAATCCTTTAAGGTTTACAGAGCACTTTCTTTACTACAGTCCGGTAAAGTGGGTGGTTCTGGTAAGGTTGTCACCATTTGAAGGGATCCCCAAGAGAGGAAGTTAAGGCTCAATGGCATAAAATGGCTTCTTCAGGGTCAAACAGCTAATTAATGCCAGGACCAGTATTCAAACCCAGACCATCCTACATCCAGATTCCAAATGCTGTACTACACTGACTCTTGTGACCACCAAATATTTGCCTGAGCCCCCCATGTCAACATGCCACAGCTCACACTGTAGAGCCCTTTGTTCCTCCCTAGAATTCCTCAGAAGCATCAGAATTAATGTTTTCCATCACCTGAGGAGCTTCTACTCATTTGGAGTCAAAGGATCTGAGTATGAATCCTCTCTCTGACATTTGTATGAACTTTGGGAAATCACTTAATTTCCTAGGCCTCAGTTTCCATATATGAAAAAAGAGAGAATCATATCAGATGGCCTCTCAGATCCCTCCCAGCCTTGGCTTTCTCATCCTATAACCCTGTCACTCACAAGGCAAGTGTGAGCCCTCCCTGGGGCTCAGCAGGGAGAGTTCTTATGTAACCAGTGACAGGAAGGCTGAGGGACCACATCTCTGCTCCCCAGGTGGGCCGTCTGCAGCTCTCCAATGACTTGAGCCTGGTGATCCTGCTGCCTCAGCACTTGGGAGTTCAGCTTGCTGAGGTTGAACAGGGCCTCAGCAGTCCAGTCTTCAGCGCCATCTTGGAAAAGCTGGAGAAAAGCAAGAGTCAGTCAACCCTATTGACTATGCCTCGACTCAAGGTGAACACCAACCAGGACCTGCTCGAGATCTTGGAGAAGATGGGTAAGCTCTGTGACCTCATTGTTCTCCTCAGTGTAGAGCAGGAACAGGGATCACAAGGGAATCAGAATGTGGTCCATCCAGATAGGCCTTAGGACTCTCCTAAATACTTTGACCCCCACAATAATCTCCCAAGATCGGCAACATGGCAGAGGGGAGAGAACACTGGACTTGGAGTCAGGAAGACCTGAGTTCAGATCCTACCTCAGATACTAACTGCATGGCCCTGGGCAGGCAACTTCCTTGTGGCCCAGTTTTCTCATGTGTAAAATGAGACTGTTGGACTGAGTGACCATTAAGGTCCCTTCCAACTCCAAATCTCTGATCCGATGATGCCATTTGCCGAGTGAGGAAGCTCAAGCTCAGAATTTAGTGCCATATTCAAGATTTCATAGTACAGAAGAACCTGAGCCAGGACTAGTAGTTATGGCTCCTAGTTCTTAGTCCCCAGGTTCTTTCCATTTCACTGTGCTGGAGACACTGGAAGGAATGGATGGCTATGGTCAATTCCAGACTCTGTCCCTAGGGCCTTTCAGGACTGGGGCCAGTGCCATGGAAAAAGCATAGCCTTGCCTGGAGGTAGGGACAGAGAGGGGGAATGGAAAGAATGTCTGAGGATCCCTTTTCATGCTGGTCATCTGTTGAATCAATCAGTCAATCAACAAGCATTTATTAAAATTTTAATATGAGAGGCAGCTAAGTGGCGCAGTGGATAGAGCACCTAACTCTGGGGTCAGGAGGACCTGAGTTTAAATCCAGCCTCAGACACTTACTAGCTGGGTGACCATGGGCAAGTCACTTAATCCTGATTGCCTTCCCCCAAAAAAGTCTATTATGAGCCAGACATTGCATTAGATACTGAGGTTACAAAGCCTATAGTCCATGCAGGAAGGAATAAAGATGGAGTGTCATTCATGCGAAACAACAGGAAGGTCTATTTGTCTAGACGGTCATTTATAATGAAACTGAAAACTACTAAGTTCCAGTTGGATTATAAAGGACTTCAAAAGCCAAGCAGAGGAGTTTAACTTTTATTCTAAAGGCAACAGGGAGCCCCCATAGTTTATTGAGTAGGAGAGTTAACATAGATCTGTACTTAAGGAAAATCACTTCAACAGATAGATTGAAGGAGAGGCATGAGGAAGAGAAACCAATGAGAAGGTCGTAGCAGTAATCCATGGGAGAAAGGATGAGGGGCTGTATGAACAGTGAGAGCTGTATGAACTGGAGGTAGAAATGGCAAAGTTTGGCAGATGATTGGAAGGATGAGAGAGAGAGTGCTGAGGTAACAAACCTGGACCAATGGGAGGATGGTGGAGCCCTTGGCAGAAATAGACAATTTTGGAAGAGGCGTGGTTTGGGGGGAAATTTACAGTGAGTTGGGTTTTAAACATATTAGGTTTGAGATATCTATAACCCATTCAGTTTGGAATGTCCACTGGGCAATTGGAAATGAATGAGTGGAATTCAAGAAAGAGACCCATGCAACATATAGAGAATCATGTGCATGGAAATGAAAATGAAACCCATGGGGGTGGGTGAGGTCATCAGGAGAGATGTAGAGGGAGAAGAGAGTAAGTCTTGTGACAGTGTTGAAGTACACCCACAGTTATGGCACTTGATTAGCATGAGCCAGCAAAATAACCTGAGAAAAGAAGGACAAAAAGGAATCCTGGGAGAGAGAAGTGTCACCAGAACCAGGGGGAAACAAGGCCATCAAGAGGTTCAAATGCCCCAGAGAGATTAAGAAGGATAAAGCCTGACAAAAGAACATTGGGTTTAGTAATGAAGCCATGGCTGGAGGGATGGCTTTCATTGGACTGCCAAGGCTGGAAGTCATTTTGCAAAGGGTTAAGGAGCGAGTGAAGGAAGAGGCAAGGAATATAGGCATCTTTTTCCAGGAGTGTGGCAAGAAAGGAGGAGGAGCTAGGAGGGTATAGTGAGGGTTTTTTTCTGCATAGAGGAGATGGGAATGTTTGTAACCTGTAAGGAGAGGAGCCACAATGACAGAAGTGAGGCACTGGAAGCTGAAACTGGGGTACATTGTTAGAGGAGAACACAGCACATACAATGTTTGAGCATTTATTAAATACCTGCTGTGTACAGATTCTCCCTCTCTCCCCCAATTCAGGATGTGCTGAAAAAGACACAAAATTTTGATAAAGGCACTGTCCTCAAGTACTTTCTAATCTAGGATTCATGACACACACATAGATGACTAGAAAACACATTTCTGAAGTATAATAGAGTTATTGAGCAGTCATGAGCACTTATTAAGCACTTACTGTATGCCAAACATTATATGTGCTAGGCACTAGGAATATAAATAAAAGCATGAAACAATTTCTACATTTTTTCTTTTTTACTTTTAAGTTGGGGGATGGAAGGAAGGGAATAAGCATTTAAGGGCCACTCTCTACTAGGCACTGTCCTAAGAATTTTTACAGATACTAGCTCATTTGAAGTGGGTAGGAGAGAGAAAAAAAGATATGTGCTTGTTAATTGAAAAATTAAATAAAGTAGGAGAGGGAAAAAAACCCAATTTTTGCTCTCAATCCAAAATCTAACCAAGTTCGATGAGGTCTGATGAGGGACATCTTTAAGAGCCAGGGGCTTCCCAGAGGAAGTAGCTGGATTTGAGATGGGCTTGAAAGGCTGAGGAGGATTTCAATAGATGAGAAGAAGCAATCACTTAAAACATCTTTGGAAGGTTCTCAAGGAATTAGCATTTGTGATCTAACTTCAAATCAATTCAAGTCAACAAACATTGATTAACCACCTAGTACAGTGGTTCTCAATCTTCCTAATGTGGGGACCCTTTAATACTTGTATGTGGGCATATCTGCATGTGGGCGGACCCACCTGGAGACGGATAGAGGAGCCGTGTCTCAGTTCCTAAGACCATCGGAAATGTGTTTTTGGATGGTCTTAGGCGACCCCTGTGACCCCTGTGAAAGGGTCATTCAGGGGAAGCTAGGTGACTCAGTGAATAGAGCACTGGCCCTGGAGTCAGGAGAACCTGAGTTCAAATCCAGCCTTAGACCCTTAATACAAAAACTAACCATGTGACCTTGGGCAAGTCACTTAACCCCAATTGCCCTCCAAAAAGCAAAAATTAAAAAAAAATTTTTTTTTAGGGTCATTCGACCCCCAAAGGGGTCGCAAGCCACAGGTTGAGAACTGTTGACCTAGTGGGTAAAGACACTAGTGATAAAAAGAGAAAAAAAATGTGACAGTCCTTAAATGAGTGTACATTCTCCTTTGGGGTGTGATGTTTATAGAAGAGCATAATACAAGGCAGTATGTGACAGGGGCTGTGGAGAGGCCTAGACCAAGTGTTCCAGGGACATTCTGGAAAGAAGAGAGCACTTCTAGTGGTGGGTGTCAGAGGAAGGCTGTGTGGAGATGGTAGCACCTGGGTTGGTCCTTGAAGAAAGAGAAGCAGGCCTAGCTGAGGAAGAAGTACCTTCTCAGCAGAGAGATGGAGGGAGGTAGAATGTCAAGTTCTAGAAATAGGTTGCAGTCCAATTAGACTGGAATGTAAATGAGGCTGGAGGGGAAGATTGGAGGCAGACGTTATGAGCTCATTTCCTGGGGTTGGGAGGTAGGAATGCAGAAGTGACTTCATTCCCCAGAGCTGAGAGCACAAGGCAAGGCCTGTTGCCCATCTGTGGGGAGGGATGCCCCTGGGTCTCCCACCTGTCACACCCATGCTGACTTTCTCTCCCTTGCAATCTTTGGCCCAGAATTCTTTGACTTCTCCTATGACCTCAACCTGTGTGGGCTGACTGATGACCCGGAGATACAAGTGTCTTCTGCCCGTCACCAGACCATTCTAGAGCTCAATGAAGCAGGGGTAGAGGCCTCAGCAGCCTCCACCATCTCCCTAGCCCGCACCATGTCCATCTTCGAGGTGAAACAACCCTTCATCTTCCTGCTGTGGCACCAGAAGTACAAGTTCCCTATCTTCATGGGGCGTGTGTACGACCCCAACTCCTGAGTTTTGGGGGGAACCACTGGGCAAGACCAGCTCCTGATGCCCCAGCCTTCACCTCCACCTTACCAGGCTGCAGAACACCCTAGGCCGGCCCAGGTCACCTTTCCCTCCTTCCTGGCCTCAAACAGCCAACTTTGGATCCTGGCTACTACACAGTAATTCCTTCTCACCTTACCTACTTTTCACCTTTCCCTTCTACCTTTGAGGGCCCACATGAGCCCAGCTTTTACTAATAAACTTGGCAGGGCAGACACTTTTCAGACTTTTATTTATCCCCAGCAGGGTTTATATATGAAACTGCAGGGGTGATTGATTTCACCATGAACCACTGATTATACTTCTAGAGTTGGAAGGGACCTTAAACATCCTCTCCTCCCGAGGGCCTTAACTTGGGATCTAAGGATCTCCTGGGGGTCTGTGGGTAGACTTCAGCAGGCCTGTGAACTCAGATACAAAAAAAAAAAATCACATTTTAATTTTTATTAAACTCTAGCTAAAATGTAGCATTTCTTGTGTGTGTGTGTGTGTGTGAGAGAGTGAGTGCGTGTGAGTGTGTGTGTGTGTGTGAGAGCGTGAGTGTATGTGAGCATGAGTGTATATGAGTGTGTGTATGAGTGTGTGTGTATGAATGTGTGTGTTAGAGCGTGTGTGTGAGCGTGAGTGTATATGAGTGTGTGTATGAGTGTGTATGAGTGTGTGTGTGAGTGTGTGTGAGCGTGAGTGTATATGAGTGCGTATGAGTGTGTATGAGTGTGTGTGTATGAGTGTGTGTGAGAGCGCGTGTGTGTGAGCGTGAGTGTATATGAGTGTGTGTATGTGTAAGTGTGTGTGTGTGAGACCGTGAGTGTATATGAGTATGTGTATGAGTGTGTATGAGTGAGTGTGAGTGTGTGTGTGAGTGTGTGTGAGTGTGTGTGTGTGAGAGTGTGAGTGTGTGTGAGTGTGTGTATGAGTGTGTATGAGTGTGTGTGTTTGTGAGTGAGCGTGTGTGTGTGTGTGTGAGTGTATATGAGTGTGTGTGAGTGTGTGTATGAGTGTGTGTGAGAGCGTGTGTATATGAGTGTGTGTATGAGTGTGTATGTGTGAGTGTGTGTGTGTGTGAGACCATGAGTGTGTGTGAGCATGAGTGTGTGTATGAGTGAGTGTGAGTGTGTGTGTGAGTGTGAGTGTATATGAGTGTGTGTATGAGTGTGTGTATGAGTGTGTGTGTGAGAGCATGAGTGTGTGTGAGTGTATATGTGTGTGTATGAGTGAGTGTGAGTGTGTGTGTGAGTGTGAGTGTGTGTGAGCATGAGTGTATATGAGTGTGTGTGTGTGTGAGAGCATGTGTGTGAGCATGAGTGTATATGAGTGTGTGCATGAGTGTGTATGAGTGTGTGTGAGTGTGAGTGTATGTGAGTGTGTGTGTGAGAGTGTGAGTGTGTGAGTGTGAGTGTATATGAGTGTGCGAGTGTGTGTGTGTGTGAGAGCATGTGTGTGAGCGTGAGTGTATATGAATGTGTGTATGAGTGTGTGTGAGTGTAAGTATGTGTGAATGTGAGTGTATATGAGTGTGTGTGTGTGAGAGCGTGAGTGTATATGAGTGTGTGTATGAGTGTGTGTGTGTGTGAGAGTGTGAGTGTGTGTATGAGTGTGTGTGAGTGTGTGTGTATGAGTGTGTGTGTGTGAGTGTGTATGTGTGCTTTTTCTGCTCAATTATTCTTCCTCTTAAGGTAGCTAACACTTACGTAATATGTGAAGGTTTGCAAAGCACCTTAAAGTTTGATCCCTCTGACAGCCCTGTGTAGTAGTTACTATTATTGTCTCTGTTTTACGGATAAGTAAACCAAAGCACATAGGGCTAGGTCACTTGCCCAGGAACACACATCTAGTAAGTGTGTTCGTTCACAAGTCAGGACTCGAATTCTGGTCTTCCTGACTCTAAATCACTGTACCATATAGCTGCCTTATATAGTCCTTTAAGGTTTGCAAAGTCTTGGGTGAGCCTCACAATAAATTCATGAGACTGGTGCTATTATCTCCATTTTACAGATGAGGAAACTGAGGCTGAAGTGACTTGCCTAAGAATTTGAACTTAGCACCTCCTGACGCTAAATAAGGGGCCCCTTCCATCAGTAGTCTGGCTAATAAGGTTCTTGGGCTGATTCCTGAGGCACGTGACTCCAGGGAGCCTGCTCTTTCCTGTTAGGGGCTCTCTTTTCTCCTCTTAGTTGTTGCCCTTGTCTCCCATGATTCTCCCTTGCTCTGTTCTCCATTCTCTCATTTCTCGAGGTCTCTGTCTTTTCTTGTACTACTTGTCCCTCCTATCTCTCAGTGTTGGCCTTTCTCTTGTCTCTCAGTGCAGTATCTTTGCCTCTCTTATTTGCTAATATCACATTCTCATCACTGTGATTCTCTCCTCTTAACCCTTATTCTCTGTTGTTTATTTCCAGGGACACTCACACTCCTTTTGGTTAGTGTGACCAAGACAAATTCTTCCTGTACTCTATGAATCTTGGGATTTTGAGCAAGAACTTTGATTGGGTAGATGAGAAAATTGAGGCTCAGAGAGATAATGTGACTTGTCCAAAGTCGTGCAGGTAGTAAATAACCAAGCTGGGATTCAAATCCAGGTCATCTGACACCACATGCAAACTCCTTCCACAACATGATGATACCGGCTGCAGAACATAGAATGTCAGTAATGGAAGGAACATAACACACAGCACACGGAATACCAGAGGCAGGGGAGGAAAAGAAAGAGAATAAACATTTGTTAAGCACTTTACAAACATCATCTCATTATCTCCCCATTTTACAGTGGAGAAAACTGAGTCAGAGGTTAAGTGACTTGCCCAGAGTCACACAGCTAGTATGGAGACTGGATTTGTACTCAGGTCTTCCTGACTCCAGGCTCATAGATCTATCCACTGTACCACCTAGCTGCCTTAGTACATAGAGCATAAAATACTAGAATCATTCTAGGACTTTATTGATCATCTCTCTAGCTCAGCCCAGAGAGATGAAGTTACTTACCTACAGATCTTCCTACTTCCACAACCCATAAAATGCCACACCTGGGCCCTGAGGTATAACAGCTCAGCAAGGTTGCTTGGACACCAACCAGTATAGGAAGATGTTGATTCCAATTTCTCAAACATCCTATACCCAACCAAGGTGACCCACTGAGTTGATGACTTCTGAAGGTTCAAAAAAGACCACTCTCTTCCCTATGGCCCCCTCATTCTCCCATTAGAACTGGTTTTTCCAAGTCCTTCCATGGTGGTGGCATCAAGCCAGAATCCTGCTTTCTGTTGCCTTGAGTGACATTGGCCTCTATGAAAAAGTAATACAGAGCACATGACTCCAGCCTGAGTGTGAGGGTTCAAAGGAACCTCCAGATTCTGGGAAGGAAGAAGAAAGATGACCTTAATCTCTGAGAAGGTTCTTGCTAGTTAAGAACCCTAGGATAGTTCATCTGTGCATGAAGTTAGAGCTGGAAGTTACCTCAGAGATAACCTAGAACCAATTTAGGTTATTTTAAAGAAACTGAGAAAGAAAGGGGAAGTCACTGGCCTAAGGTCATCTAGAAAGCAAGAGGCAGAAGTAGGATTTTTCAACCCATACTTTTAAAATGTTTTTATATTTTCAATAAATAAAAACTCAATTCTCTCCCTCCCATCTCCTTGATCCCTCCACTGGAAAAAAAAGATAATGAAAAATAAAACTCTTGTAATAAATATGTATAGTGAAGCAAAGCCAATTCCTATATTGGCCATGTCTAAAAATACATGCCTCTTTCCAAATGCTGAGTCCACCCCTCTCTGTCAAGAGATGGGCAGCATTCATCATCATCATCATCATCATCATCATCGGTCCTCTGGAATCATGGCTGCCCATTGCATCGATCAGAGTCCTTATGTCTTTCCAAGTAAACCCAGGTCTTTCAATGCAGATTTAGCTTCCTTTCCATAGCACTCCATTTAAAGGCGAAGACCAGTGACAAACAGATCCCGTAGTGAGGGAGGCAGGCCATTGTCATGAGATCGAATGAGTTTCTGCCTTGAAGATGATATTACCATTGTATCGGAAGATCCATAGAGAAAAACTTCTCTTTATTGATGTATATTTGTGTTGCATCAACAAAAGAGTCCAACATAAAAGGCGGGGTTGGTGGGTGGGAACTGGTGATTCTAGAGGAGAAACTAGGTTGGAAAGGTGGGAAGCCTCAAGAACTTACCCGTGCCAGGTTGATGTGGGTGGGTTGGCATAGAAGTGCCAAGAATAAGGTGGAGACCATGGACATATCTTATTCCCTTGAAAAAAAAAAAAGAAACTCCTAGGGCTGATGGAAATGAAAATCCTTTTCCAAACAGATGAAATGTTCAAACCTGTTTCCTAGAGGATCAGTGTCAGACTGTCAGTGGTGATAAGGAGGGCCCTAGGCCATTGGCAGTGCCCAAGAGTTTCTAGAAGGAATCTATATCAAATCTCCTTAGGCTGGAGAAGGGAAGAAGTTGGAAATAAAATATCCAATTTCAATAGTCAGAATTGAGGGGAAAGCTCAGAGGCCCCAAGAGCCCTATTCGGGAAACTAATACAAAACACCTTGGGGAGAAAGGATCCATCTAAACTAGCTCCCTCGTTTTACAAGTGGGGAAACTGAGGACTAGAGAGGGAAAAGTGAATTGCTTAAGATCATCCCAGCAGGCAGGATTCAAATCCAGGTGTCAGAGTTCAACATGTTGAGTTCTCAGTCAGGAAAGGTGATAGAGCAATAGGCATTATTCACCAGACTAGGCTGGGAAGAGAAGGAAAAGATCAGGCATTCAGACAGAATGAGTTAGATTATCCTACCTGGTGGGAGGAAGTTCAGTGTCTCTTCGGTCACTGGAAGGTTCGGGGAGTGGCCAGCTCTGTAAGAAGCATCATGGAAGGTTTGCCTAGAGACCTGGAGAAAACAGAAGCAATGCTCCCAGCAGGAAGCAGCTCTTCTGGCTGAGGCTTGAACTAGACTGACGCTCATGATGTGGGGCTAGATGCCCTTGGATATGGACACAGGCTCCTCCACAAGATCTCTGTCAGCTTCCCTTGACATGGAGCACACACACAGGCTGTACATGCTGTCCCCATTCTACCACCTGGTAATTGGAGCTGTAACTTAGGTAGTCGAGGATTTGTCCCAGAGTGCCACCTTGATGGGGGGAGGGGGGTTGTTTTGTCTCTTAATCGACCCAGATTCCTCCGTCCTTAAAATCTCATGGTCTTACATAGTTCTGCACCTTCAAAGGGGATGGGAAAGGAGGGGAGGAAAACTTTCTTCACAGTCTGAGGAAGAATATGGTCCAACCCTATGTATGAATGTAAAATTGTTCTTATCATTGCCCCTTTTTCCCCAACTACTTTTATCTTCAGTAGAGGAAAAAATACTAGTTATAGCTCTGCCGGTGATATCAGGGTCCTTTTCTTTGAAGGGAAATGTAAATAACTCTCAAGTGACAGGGATGCCTAGGACACTCCTAGGGGCATCGGTGCTCTGAGATAGGTAAAGGTCTTCTCCTCTTATTAAAACCCGCCTAGTTTTTTGAATTTCCTCTGTGGGGAAAGTTTGCTTTGGAATCTGTCTAAAGTCTCTAGACGAACTCTAAGTCTCCTGTTTTGAGAGACTGCAACTCCTTCTTCCTGGATTCTTCTCACTAGGCAAGCAGATCACAGAGTTTCCATTGGAAGTCACTCAGTCCTGACTCCACTACCCACTCCCACCCTGTACTCCCCATTCCCTGCTGGAGTGCAATGAGGCAGACCCCAGGGAAGTTGGTTACATATCCAGTTCCTGGCCCTCACTCATTAAGCCTCCCTGGACAAGACATTTCTTCCTCTCATCTTCCAAGGGACTTTTGTGACATGTCTGGTCCTGTTCTCTCCCTGTTCATCCCTCTCCCCTCAATGTGCCCAACTGCATTAAAGACCTTCTGAGAAGGTCTAATACAGAGTCACGGACCAACAAAAATGGGAGTACATACTGGAGACTGAGACTCAATCATCAATCCTTTCTTCTTCTCCAGCTACACTCTCTGATCTGGAGATAGAGGGGTTTGGGCCCATTTTGCAAGTCCAACAGAAGGACACAGTGATAGTCAAGAAAGCGGAATTGCTCTTGGGGTGTATTAAACGAGGAATAGTATCTTAGTCTAAGGAACTGATAGTACTAAGCTATTCTAATAGCCAGGCTGGTCCCACATATCTGACCAGAGAGTTACCTTTAGTAGGTAGTAAGTGCAGGGGACAGAGGATTGGACCTGGAATCAGCAAGATCTGAATTCAAATCTAGCCACAGATGCTTCTTAGCTGTGTGACCCTGGGCAAGTCATTGAACCTCATTTTCCTCAACTGTAAAAATGGAGATAATAATAGCACCTACCTCTCAGTGCTGCTGTGAGGATCAAATAAGATAATGTTTATAAAGGGCTTAGCACAGTGCCCGGCATAGAAGAGGTGCTTAATAAATGCTTTTTTCCTACCTTCCTTCCTTCAAAAAAAAAGAAAGCCTCAGATCAAAGGACCCAGGCATCACTAGCCAAATAATTACTAGAAGGGGCAGCTAGGTGGCACAGTGAATAGAGCGCCGGCCTTGGAGTCAGGAGGACCTGAATTCAAATCCAGCCTCATACACTTAACACAAAAACTAGCCATGTGACCTTGGGCAAGTAACTTAACCCCAATTGCCCTCCAAAAAAAAAAAGCAAATAATGACTAGAATATTTTTTTAGACAAAGTCCAGGTCTTGGCACCTCATGATTATAAGAGCTAGGTTTGCAAAGAACCTTACATCTGTCATCTCATTACACAAAATCCCTGAAAGGTAGATGCTATTATTATTCCTGTTAAGGATAAAGAAAGAGAGTCTGAGAAAGGCTCAGTGGCTTGCCCAGAATTGTACAGATAACAAGTGGGCCATATGGGATTTAAACTCCAAGTTCCCTAACTCTAAGCTTAGCTTCCTAGCCACTGACAACCCAGTGCCTCTATAGAGTAAGCTCTTAAGAAATGCTCATTCATTCATTCATTCATTCATTGTCCTACTCTACTCTATCCTGCTTGGGCCCCATCTGTAGTATCTGGTTCAGTTTTGGGCACATGAGGCTAGAGAGTATCCTGAAGAAGGACAGTAAAGGACCTCCACATGATTTCATGTGAGAATCAAGGGAAGGAATGGCACATGCTCAGCCTGGAGAAAATAGGACTGCTCTCTCCAAGTATTTGAAGGGCTGTTCAGTGGAAGTGGGATAACGTTTTGTTTGCTTGACTCCTGAGAGCAAAGTAGAACCAATGGGTAGGAGTAGCAAGGAAATGTTTTGAGCTCGACACAAAGTAAACTTCCAAGCTGGTAGAGCTATCCAAATGAGGAATGGGCTTCCTCAGAAGGGAGTGGTTTGACCTCAAGAGAGTTCTTGAAACAAATACTGGATGAATACATGTGGGATACCTCTTAGAGGGGATTCTCAGAGAGGGCTTGTTGTACACTAGAGAGCTTCAGGATCCATTCCTCGTCTGGGATTCTTTGAGATCTCATCCATTTTTGAAACTTGTAGATGATTCCCAATCTTCATCTCCAACCTTGACCTCGATCTTTGAGTAAGAAGGCCAGGAATGGGTGTGGGAACCTCTCCAAGTTATGCTTCAGAGACAGCAAGGAATAAAAATTTACAAGTACTCCCCAACCATCCCAGATACATTTCCCAATAGAAACTCTGATCAACTTGTAGATGTATTTTTTTTAATTTTCCACAATGTATCATGCGATGTCTAACTGCTCCTAGATGTCCCATTTACTAGTTCCCCCAAAAGGGTCAGGGTCTTGTGGGGATAGTTCGACTAAAATTAGTCTGAAAAAGATCATATCAAAGTTCCCTTCTTTGTCTAATGTTCTTTGTTCTCAGGTCCCTTCCATTTCTGACATTAATCTGGACCCAACAAAAAGTCCATCCTAGCTCTGACATCTTTGGTTCTGAGGTTCCTTCTGGATCAGCCATTCTATCAGGCACCTTGTGTTCTGAAACTTTGTGGCTAGTCGACAAGTGATCTCTTAGAGCCTGTTTCCTCCTCTATGAAATGGGGTACAAATGCTTGTACTGTTTATGCCACAGAGTAGTTGCCAGGACAGCATTCTGTAAACTTGAAAGGGCTACTTAAATATAAGCTGTTGTTATTATTTTCTATCTTCCATTGTCCCTCCCAGATATGACCTTCTGCATTCCAAGGTTCCTTCCAGGTTAAACATTGTGTGCTTCTGCTTCCGAGTTTCTGAGCAGGTGTGGGAGTTTCATGTGAGCTTTCATGTGAGTTTCATGACCAGCTCAGCACCAGGACCCTCATCCTCTCCTATGCCCTCCACTTCTCACCACCCCACATCTTCAAAAGGTCAACTTTCCAAGCTGAGACCAGAGAGGGAGCATGTCTCTCATTAGATGCATCTAGTTCTCCGACCCAAAATGTAGAGGCAACTCTGCCTGGGGAGGGGGTGAGGACATTTGTAAAAAGTGGGAGGTGGGAAGAAAAGAGATCAGTGAATGCCAAGGAACTTAGAAAACTGAATGAGCTAGGAGCCCATGGTAGGGAGAAGTGGACCAGGGCAAAGGCGAGGAGAGAACCTCAGAACAAGAGGTTCATCCCAGTGTGAGACTTTAGAGCACCGTTGCCGGGGCTTCCCCATTCTCCTCTATCCTCTGTTACCTCAGGGAGGTTTTTCTGACTGCTTGGCTGGGCTCCTGTCCCCATCTTGCCCACCGTATGGACATGAAAGAGGGTTCCAGCTGGGCAAACTCAAGAGTCTTGGCCAATGCCCCTACCCCAGCTGGTCTGGAGCTGCCCTGGCCAATGCCTCCTTCTGCTTTTCGGCCAGGCAACAGATGGGTTCTGGGCTTTCTCTCCTTCTTCCCCAATGCTTCTCTTTGCTATCTTCTTAGGGGAGGAAGAAGATAGCTTGGCATGGGTGCCATGCTCTTCCCTTAGTTTGCTAGTGTCTCCACCACAGCTTCAGTGATTGCAGTATGCCTGACCCACCTATGCTGGCAATCCTAGGCTAGCAGAGGCAGATAAGAAGCTGTGATGATCTCACCTTCATGTAAACTCAATGGACTCCACCCTTCTTGGGGCTGATAGATATTCCCCAGTGTGAATTCTCCATTCAACCCAGACTGCTTCTCTTTCTGATCTCCCAAAAACTCCTTAGTAACATCTGCACTGGTTTGGAAAGGACCAAAGAGACAATGGAAACACAGGCTAATAGATCTCGCTCTAAAAGGAACCACAGAAGTTATCTGGACCAACCTGTATCTGAACAGGAAATCCTTTCCACTTGAAGCCCTTGAGTAACGGGGAACTCATTACCTTACAGGGCAGCCAACTTCGCTTTGGTACAGCTCTGGTGAGCAGGAAAGTTTTCACTGTCACAAGCTAAGTATTGATTCTGGGCAGTTTCCACTCATTGCTGCCATCTCTGGCCAAGCTGAACAAGTCTGATCCCTCTTCCATATGGCAGCCCTTGGGATTTTTTAAGGTGGCTATTATTCAGTCCCCTGACCAAGCTTTCTTGAAGAAATCCCTCCTTCAAATAGCTGTTCTTATTGTGCCTGAAGACAGCTTGCATTATGGCCCACCCCTCCTCTAGTCTTCTCTTCTGCAGACTAAACATTTCCAGTTCCTCCAGTCTCTTGGAGAGCCTGGTTCCCAATATCCTTACCACCATTGTATAGCTCCTTTGGGCAAACTCCTGCCGATTAACGACCTTCCTCCAATGTAGCACCCAGAACCAAACTCCAGATGGGGTCTGAGCAGGGCAGCATATAGACACAGTATTATCGCCTATCTTCTTCTGGAGCCAGAGTCTGTGATCATTCAGTAATCTGGACCCATGTAAGGACTGAATGAATGCACCAATCACCAATCAGCAGCTGGGGGTTATTCATGGAAGTGTGGATCCACAGTTATAGGAACATATGCAGATGAAAGTGCGTTCATGTGCAGACACATACTGTTGTACCTCAGAAACCACTTCACCTTTCTGGGTTTCTGAAATGAGGGGACTGTTCTCTCATTTTAATTAGTTTTAAAATCCTAGGAGAAGGGAGGGACGAACAAACAGACTGAGACAGAAAAACACGGAAAGAGACAGAGAGACCCAAGTTCCACTTTCTCCCCTTTTGTCCAGGACACTTCTGTGGGGCATAAGGACAAAGGATCACTTTGTCTCACCTGGCTTTCCTCATTCATTTTGTAGACACTCAATGTCTGGCCACATGCATGCTTGTCAGTTAGCACATGTATTCCTGGAAGTGAATAGGATTGTTTCTTTTTCTCCTACATTCCCTCTGTTTGCTGGATGAGATTTCATGTCCCTTTAGGAGTGTAAGCTGCGGGAGTCCCAGAAGGGAAGGTCTGGCCTGAAGAAAGGAGAGAGGAAGCTGAACCCTAGGAGGGGAAAACGTCCTGCTGCTTCTTCATTCCTCCCACAGCTTCAGGCCTGGCTGGATCAAACCCTGCCCTTTAGGGACCTGGAGAATGGCCTCATTTCCAGAGCCAGCCTGGACTACATAGGAAGGCCCCAGCCCTTCATGAGCTGAGCTGCCAGCTCGGGGCTTCTCACTCAAGGGATTAAGGGGCCGGACACTCCGGTGTCGCCTAGCGTGGGTGTGTCTCCGGGACTCGACTCAGTGGTCTCCCTCGTGGGGCCGAACTTTGGGTTAAGGTGGTGCTCTGTCCAGACTGACCTCTGTGATCATCTGCTCTGACTTTCTAATATGTCCAAGCCAAAGGGTAGCCCCAGAATCCAGCCTCAATCCTACGAACACCTCTGATATTTGTTTGCTAGAGAAGAGGCGCAGGGTCGGATATGAGGGAGAAGCCAGAGCTGGGAGAACTGGGGCTTCTCCTATCCCAGTCCTGGGGCCACATGGAGGGGTGGGAGAGGGGGTGGGGGTGGGATTCAATCTGCCTTCGGCTCCAACCAGCCCTGCTGAATCCTCTTGGGAAGTGTAACAGGAAGCGCAGGGAGTGGGGAATTCTGGAGGGAGGGGGTGGAGGGGCGAGAGGCCAGGGGAGGGGGTGCCCGGGGAGCGCCATGACATCATGGTCTATTGGGAAGGGGAGGGAGTGGGAGGGGAGGGGAGAAAGAGGGGACCTAACAGCCAATGGGAAGGAGGATCTCGTTTCAAAAGGGTTAACCTGCAGCCAATGGGAGCCAGGGGGAGCGATCCTGCTCACTCCATTCAAGAATCCCAAGTATTCAAGATGGACGGCAGGGAGTGTGGAAAGAGAAAAAGGGGGAAGAGGGGGATGAGAAGAGCAAGAAAAGGAGAGAGGGCACCGAGGGCCAGCCGGCCGGCTGCCTGCAGCTCCCCTCCCTGCCGGCTCTTCTGAGGAGGCTGCACAACCTCATCTCAGCCAAGACTTGGGAAGGGGGAGGAAGAGGAGGAGGAGGTGGAGAAGACAGGAGAGAGGGAGTGGGAAAGGGGGAGCTGAGGACAGACACAGGAGAGAGGGAAGGCGAGAGAGGGAGGGGATGGAAGGGGAGAGAAGGGAAGGGAAGGGGAGAGAGGGGAAAGGAAGGAAGGGAAGAGAAAGAAAGAAAGGGAAGAGAGGGCAGAAGCAGAGGGAAGTAGCAGGAAATTGACCATAATGAAGAGAACTCTAGAAATCCTCAACTCCCAGAAGGGTAAAGCCAAAGATTTTCTCCTTTTATTTTCTTCTCCTTAAAGGGTCGGGGTCTTCTGGTCCCTTTCCCCCTTCTCTCTTCTGCCCTCTCCCTCCTTTTCCTGCTTCACTTGTGGGCATCTGTCTTCTGTCTCTCTGATTTGCCTCTACACAAATAACCCAAACAACAATTAACAATTCAAAAGCGCTAGGAATGTCTTGCTGGGTTTCTTTAACTGTCATTTTCCTACTGGTTGGTTGGGAAGGAGCGAGAAGAGGAGGGGATTTGCAAAGACATAGATGGGGTTGAGGACTGTGTAGTGGTAGGGATGGTTGTGTGAAACTGTAGTGGGGGGGGCGATTCACAAAGGTGCTTGGTAGGGGGAAGGGGGTGTCTGAAGAGGCAGGCAGTATGCATAGCTTGAGAGGAGTTGTAACTAGCGATGTGTGAATGGACTGTGTGTTTGTGTTGTCTGTACCTGAGGTGTGGCCCAGAGTCGTGTTGGGGTTATATGGTGCAGCCTATTTGTGGTGAGAGGCACAGAGTGTGTGTGCTGAGAGCTTTGAGTTCAGTTTGTTAGAGTGAGGGGAGGTGTGTGTGTGTGTGTGTGTGTGTGAGTATGTGTGGTGTGTGTGTGTGTGTGAGTATGTGTGGTGTGTGTGTGTGTGTGTGTGTGTGTGTGTGTGTGTGTGTGGTCTGTGGCTGGGAGGTGTGTGGGAGGCACAGTTGGGTGCTGGCGGTGGGGGTAGGGGGAACTTTCCCCCCTCCCCCCTTCCCAGCTGCCCTCTTCTCTCTTATCCCATTCACATAACTTGGCTTTTCAGGTCCCTCCTGGTCTCTTCCTTTGGTCTCCATGGCTGCAGGGAGGGGGTGGGAGGGGAAATTCGACCAGCCCACCCCTCTCCTGAGCCCCCGGCCCCTGCTGCTCTCAGCTAACCCTCCACCTGCCCTTTTCTCTCAGATCCTAAGGGCTCAGTCCCACATCTCCTGCAGCTCTGGAGCTGGGGCTGGGGCTGGGATTGGGATTGGGGCTGGAAGACCAAGACCAGCCATTTCGGAGAGTGAATGGGATGGATTCAAATTCCTCCCCTCCCCCCATTTCCTTCGAGATCTCTACACCATGGTCTTGGGAAGAACTTCGAGGAACGCCTGGCTCCTGGGCCCAAGGTGGGGGAGGGGCCATTCCAGACTGGGTGAGTCCCAGGGTTTTTCTCTTTGGGGATGAAATGGAGGAGAGAGCTGGGGGGAGCTATAGTTCCCCCACCCCCTACCCATATCCATAACTTCCCTTAAGCTCAGGTCCCTATCTTTAGCCCGCCTGGGTAGATTGGTGGTGGGAAGGACTGCCTCCCTGTTAACTGAGGAGCAGTCAGCCCTGTCTTTGCCCCTTTGTCCCTCGTTGGTGTGACCCATTTGCTAGCTCTGACTGGCTTGACTAACGCTGGGGACAGAGGTCAGGCCCCCAAGCCAGGATTCCACTTCCTTCCATTAGGACTATTTCTGCAAACAGGGCCCCTATGTTTAAAGATCAGTGCAACAAACTGCCCTGGTGAAGCTGGGAGGTGGAACCTGGTGTGCAAACAGGAGAGGGGCGGGGTGTCCTTTGGGCTGCTGCTGCTGAGGGATTCAGTGGGAGGTCCCGTCCCCTCCTTATAAGGCCCTAGATGGTGGAGGGATCCTGAAACCCGTGGAATCAACTCTTGACTTGTCCTTTCTTCTCTGCACCAGCTCTTGGGAGGGTCTTGTCC
The DNA here is from genome assembly GCA_028627135.1 of Pseudochirops cupreus. Classification (NCBI taxonomy): domain Eukaryota; kingdom Metazoa; phylum Chordata; class Mammalia; order Diprotodontia; family Pseudocheiridae; genus Pseudochirops; species Pseudochirops cupreus. The sequence goes on along the minus strand of CM053583.1, from coordinate 14,823,587 downwards.
TTGAGACTTAGACCTATTTCCAACTGGAGAGAGGGATTTCTCAGGGTAACGAAGGGCCCTGGGAACAGGGACTGGGAACAGTCTGTCCCTCTGGTTGGTGGTATCCACCGCTGTATAATTGGGTATTCTCTGAGCTTTAGCTATCTCTTCCCTTGGCCTTTCACCAATCTTGAGGGCATTGTATAATTTGCTCATGAGAAGGTAAAGTCCTCAAAAGTCAGGAAAGGCCAAAGAAGGGAGTCTTTGTAGCGAGGTTCATTTTTAAAGTATGGTGCTTATTCACAAGCTCTCTGGGCCCAGGAATAGATACCCACAGACGAGAGTGGGGGCTCACAAGTTTTTTTCACTGCCCTTATTTGACCACAGTTCTGCTTAAAGTAGAAAGACCCTCCACGCATTGCACAATGGTGTGCTCATACAGTGTTTTGCAATTTTTAAATAGAAGTCCCAGGGGTCAATGGCAGCAACTTGAAGCCAGTCTACCTAAGTACCTGTTCCCTGTTGCCTATGGGCACTCTCCCTTCTCCCTTGGTCTCCCTGCTGCCCACCCCCATCTCCCACCCCCTTCCTCCAGACAAAATCTCTTTAGGGCCTAGAAATGGAAAACTCTGCTGCCCAGGGATGGAGGGGGTGGAGTTCAGAGCCAAGGAAGGTCATCAAGTTCTAGCATAACTTTGCTTCAAGCAGCAAAGTTGGGAGACAGAGGTGATTTCAAGATTTAGGAAAGAGAAAGAGTTGATTAACATGGAACACTAGCACCCTTCTCATACACACTCACACACATTCACACATACATACACACTCTCTCTCTCTGTCTCTCTCTCACACACACACACACACACACATACACACACACACACACACACACACACACACACACACACACACACAGGCTTTTGGATTGTCCACCTTCCCCTGAAGCAAATGCCTAGGATCAAACTGAAGGTAAGAATCAATGTCAGGGCATTTCCTTGGTTGGACCTGCACTCCTTACTTGAACACTGAAAGCACTGAACAGTCAAAGGAGTTCTCATCTCAGCTTTGGGCAAAAACATCCCTGTCTTCTCTAGGCTGGGAATAGGGATTGAAGAGATGAAGAAAAGGGAGAAATGTGGAAGTGATGAGATTGCAAATAGAGACAAAAGACTGAGGTGAAGGAAACAAAGAAAGAAAGGAATGGACAAGAAGGTGAGAGGAGAGGAGGGAGGAAAATTCAGTGAAATGGAAGAGATGAAGACAGAGAATGAGAAGAGAAGAGATGCCCGTCAGAACCCCAACCCACTCCTGGCCGGGGCTCTTTTCACATTGTGCTACTGTCTGCACCTGTCACTAGCAGTGCAATGTAAAAAGGGCATTGGCTGGGCAGTACCAACCAGCACCAACATGGCTTCTTTCCTTGGACCCTTCCTCAGTTTGTCTCTTCGTTAGCTGGATTTTGGTGTTGAAATCTGTGTGGGTCCTGTCACCATCCTGAGACTGACCTCAGCTGCAAAGTCATCTGCTACTATCCCATATGAAGGATTGATTTGGGTGGGTGCTACAGACCAAAGACTTGTGGGTTTACTATAGGGATGGAGCGGGCAAGGGAGGTATTTATACCATGAGTGGTTAAATGAGGGTCAAAGTCTTTGGTGGTAGAGGCACCTCCAATACAAGGTCCCCAGTTGTCCTGGAACTTTTAACTTGAGGGGGAGAAAAGGGCCATCCAACTGCTCATTTTCTTTTCTAGCAAACCCAGAGTAGAATTGGAGGGGTAGAGATAGAGAACAATAGAGCCAAAAGAGCCCCTTGTTTGGGACAGAGGAAAGCAGAGAAGAAAGTAAGCTAGCTCAGCCCTGTCAGCCCACACCAGCTGCTCCATCCCTACATGTCCAGGGAACAAGGAGAAAGTGAAGGAGGCAGTCACCAGTGTCTTGTCCCCAACCATAGGAACTTAGATTAGGAGAGAACATTCAAGATCCTCTACTCTTAAGGGTTCAAAACTGGAAGGGACCTCAAAGCCATCTAGCCAACCTGTATTTGGACAAGTCCCCTCCACAGCATACCCAACCAATAGTCATTCAGCTTTTGCAGTTGAAGACCTCCAGAGGTAGGGAACATTAGCCTCCTCATTGCATAGATGAGAAAACCAAGACCCACGAGCTAGTGAGTATGAGGGCCAGGATTTGAACCCATATTCTCTAACTCCATAATCAATGCCCTTTTGAACAACATTGAGAGTAATTCTTTAGATTTCAAAACTCCTCAGGCACAGATGAGTGGGAGTAAAGGGTGGGGCCTCCTGGAAGGATCCTTTCCCCCCACCCCATTCCCCTCACCTCCTTTAGCCTCTGAGATGTTCATACACCTAGGGCCTGATCAAATCTCCCATGATGCAAATAGGACAAGGTTATCTAAAGGAAGCCCCTAGGATGAGTGTTACTGACTGGGTTGTAAGCACCTTGAGGGCAGGAATCAGACCAAATTCTTTTCCTGAATCTTTTATAGTTGCTAGTACAGAATAAGGCATGTAGCAGGTGTTGTATAAATTACTTATTTGAATTTAGATTCATCCACTGAAACAGACACGATTTCCATGACATCAGCAACTTGGATGCGGTCTGCAAGGGCAGCTTTAAAACAGACACAGAAAGGTCACCTCTGGTAATGGCAGGGGGTGAAATTCACCAAGATAAGCATAATAGTATAGAGCTGAAATGAGCTTCTAAGGGCATCTCCATTTTGCTTTACAGTTAAGGAAACTGAGGGGAAGGCATTCTTCCTTCCCAGTGACCCCAGCCGCTTGGACAGTCAGAATCCAAGAGGCTAGAGAGGTGGTGGAGGCTTGGCGTTTCGGGGAGCAGCCCCTTCCAGCCCAAGTGCTTCTGTTCCATCCTTCCTTCATGTGTGCTGCCCTCAGTGTCCTCTTGGGCAGTCTGGGTGCTACACTCGTCATGTTACTTATGTCTTCTACTGTCCCCCCTCCATTTGAGTTCTTCAGTGTTAAGTACTGAATAAAAAAATGGGTTTGGGTTCACTTGATTTGTCGGAGAATAAAGTGATGACGACTTTGAAGTGCTCCTTGAGAGCAGGGACTGTTTTTTGCCTTTAGATCCACAGCACTTGGAATACAAGGCCTGGCACACAGTAGGCACTTTAGAAATTCTTGTTGACTGAAGAGCAGAGGCGAAGTGGAACTTTTTATGAAATACTTAATTTTATGCTTGAGGTAGGAATTGAATGAAATGACTTCCAATTCCTCACTCAGACTCCATGGTTGTGATTGGTACCACCCCCCAAGCACTTCAGGTACTGATTAGTACATCTAAAGTACCCCAGTGATGGAAGGAGTCAAAATCGACCAATAGTGACCCATGGTTGACTGAGTCGCAGTGATACTACAATTTTGAGCCACTGCTTTCCAATTTCTGCTGATTTATGGGTAGAATCTTTACTGATGAATTTTTTTTTAAAGCCTAAAGTAGTGTCTGATGTTGCTAGCGGCAGCAAAGTGGCTAGAGCCAACTATCCAAAAGGAAGGCCTGCATTCAAATACAACATCTGACCTCATTAGCTGTGTGACTTTGGTCAAGTCAATTAACTTCTGTATGCCGCAATTTCCTCATCTGTGTAAAAACAGGAAGATAATAATAGCGCCTACCTCCCAAGGTTGCTGTGAGGATAAAATGAGGTACTATTTGTAAAGGGCTTCACAAAACTTGTAGCACTATACAAGTGTTATTAATATCCTGAGAATCAATTTGAGTCAAGAAGGATCTCTAAACTCAGATCTCATCATTTCCCCAGACTCGAAGTCAGGCATACCTGGATGCAGGAAGTCACAAGCACCACAGCCTCCAGCACAGAATGGTAGGACTCAAACTGGCCAGCACAAATCATAGGGTACCTAACACCTTGTAGGCAAAATTTCCCTTAAAAGCCCTTGGGCCAGATAAAGACCAAAGCTGGGTCTCCTACTAGCGAAGCTCTGCTGCCCCCTGGTGGGTATCAAGGGAAATATGTGTTTATAAGCCCTCTCACAAGAGAAGCCTGCTTCTGGGGTGGGTACCACAGCTAGAAAGTGCAAAACTCTGCACTCAACTGGTTTTTTTTTTTGTCCCATTTTTATTCAAAATAAACTCAAACACTTTAATACAAAAATTTCGTGCGCTGGTTGCAGCCACAGGAAAGTCCGGCCTGTGGCACTGATTTCCCACCTTATTCCCAGTTGTCTGAGTCTCAGGAAGCAATGGTCTCGTATGGCCCCCTGGTGACAAAGCCAGCTGGGGAGGGAAGTCACGGGGGCAGCCTCCCCCACCCAACCCAATGGCAAAGATTATATATGCAAAAGTGCCTCATTAGTGCCAAGGTAAACTAACAAGTGCCAAGTGAAATGGAAATCCCATGATCCTTCTGTCTTCCAAGGATTTGGGATTGAGGTCTTCTCTGCCCCCAGGGAGGTCTTTCTGCTTCAATCACATTCTGAAGCTGTTAGCTCTCAGAGTTGGAGGACAGTCTCACTCCAACAACTGAGGCCACCTCCTACTGCTTGCTTGTGGCCTAGGACCTCCCATCATCCTAGTTCGGTCTCTGTATGCCTCAGCAACAGAGTTCTTTGCCCAAGCATGTGGAGGCTATGCCATATCTGAACCCCTACCTACTGGAAGGAGAGGTTCTGCCCTGCCAGTTCCAACATCCAAACACCCCAAGGGCAGAAGGATCTGAATTCTGTGACTCTGGAACCAGAACCATCACCCCAACTTTTTCTACCCTCCCCATTGCCATCCATTACTCCTGTCCCTTGAGCATCCCCCCAGGATACCCCAGACCAGCCCAGACCCCTGTTCCAAAGGGGGCCTCCATAGGGATGTGGTGGGGAAGAGGGGCTAGACAGAGCCGGGTTTTCCCCAGGGGGGGCGGGATGGGACAGTACTGTTGCTAGAATGGACAGCGTGTCGAGGCCAGGGGCGAGGTATGGGGGCAGGGTGTGGGGCATGCGGATGGGGCATCCTGCCTGAGCCCCTCAGTCCCAGCCGTTGTCCTTCACCATGTGCGACATTTCAATGATGTACTTCCCCTCCTTGTACTTCTGGCTTGTCTCAAAGGCTTGTTCCTGGTAGAGTGAAAAGTAGTGAATGGGAGGCGCTCTAGTACTCCCTCTAGGCCCACATCACCCTTTCCCAGCACCTTTAGCCCCATGGCAGCAGGTACTTCCCTGGAGCCTCACACAATGGCGTGGGGCTTGGAGGGCAATAGGGGTCTTGGCAAGTTTGGATGGGATAGTTGGCTCATCTCAGGGAGCAGGTATCCTGTTCCCAGAATACTTACATATTTCCAGCCCAGGGTGGTTTTGCAGCTCTCACAGAAGATGTCAGCCACAGAGTGGAGGCCAGTGAGCAGGAGGCGCTGTTCAGCTGGCCCACAACCCACGTTGACCCTGTCTCAGGAAACAGGAGGGCCCAGCACAGCCACGAAGAGGGGGAGGGGGTCTGTTACTCAGGTCAGCCCCCTGACCAACCCATAGGGATCCTCTCCAGAAGGATCTATCCCCAGAAATCTGGAAATACCTCTTTTGAGACCCACCCACCCCTTTTTGGTTGATCCCTGGGAACTGCTTTCTCCAATGATCTGCCTTTAGTATCTCAGCCCTCCCCATGGGCTAATTCCTGGGAGAACCACAGGCCAGGCTCCTCTGCTACAAGGGTACAAAGAAGGACCTTTGTCCCACTGTTGGGTAAGGGACTTGCAACACCTGTTTGCTTCCCTCTGATTACTAGGGGGGACTTGACCCTGAAGCCCCTTGCTCCATAGGGGAAAAAAAACAAGGAAAGAGGGAGACTCACACAGAGTTAAACAGGTAGGCCCGGCCATGGCTCCCCTGGAAGGACTGTGGAGACACAGGATAGAGAGTGACCATCAAGGACCCCATGGCCCCGCCACCTGTTCCCCCTCAATGCCACAAATGAGGGAGGAATTTTTGATCAGGACTGGTCAGCAACCTCCTGGTGATGTTCAGATAGGTGGGGTCCTGCCTGGGGAAAAGCTCCCTCACAGTTTGTAGGGGAAGGGAGAAATTTGGGTCCTTGTCCCCCTACCTTAGAGATGAGCTCATCGTGCTTGGCCAAGTGTGCCCGGCAGTGAACACAGCTGTAAGTACGATGACACCGAGGCAGGTAGCTTCGGAAGGTCTTGGTGGGGAGGCAGGCAGGGCCTGGGCCAGGCTCGCAGCTGGGCATGACGGGCTGGAGGGCAATGCCCTGCCGGGCTGGGGGGGCTGGCGCTGTGCAGCCCCCACACAGACGATCGCAGGTGAAGCAGCGAAGCAGGTTGGCTAGAGCCGTGTTTCAGGACAGGAGAAATGTGGGGGGGCTGCCCAACCAGGGCCCCCCCAGACGAGAACCAGGTAGAAATGAAGGTCACCTGGAAAGAAGGGAAGGGGTGCATAAGGAGAGCACCGAGGCAGGCAGTTAAGAGCGTCTCCTGGGATGGCAGGGGATTCTGCCACTCCGGTTTCCTGGCGACCATTCACCCTTGCCTGCTATCGCCTTCTGCCTCCAAGACTAGCCCTTTTCTTTTCTAGGAGACTGCTTTATTTTCCCTGTCCCCTTGATTCTGATTCTGTCTCCTGGCATGAGTCAGGGAGTCACTATTTGGGGCGGGGAGGGGGAGGCTAGCAGCAGCCTTCCTGACTCTTCGAGGAGACTCTACAATAAGAGGAAGGATGCTTAGGAGCCCCAGCGTTGGCACGCGTCTTCTTGCTTGTTCATTCATCTGGGGAGCTCTCAATCACGGTTACGGCCAGGTGCAGACTCGCGCCTTTTGAAAGTTGAGGGGCTTAATCTCTTTCCTTGGTTCTCATCCTCTCATTTTCAATTCACAACATTCCCCACAAACACCATTTCCATGTGAGGGTGGAAAGGTGGTGCCAAGACTTTGAGAAGATAGGCTATGTGCGTGGGGAAAGGGGGAGGGGTGGCGCGGCGCGCGTGGGGGGGGGTGGGGAGTGGCGCGGCCGCGCGTGGGGAGGGAGGGGGGAGTGGCGCGGCGTGCTATCGAGCACACGCACACAGCTTTCCTGCTTTCCCACTGTTTCACAGTGTTGAGTTCTCTTTCGCCGCTAGGAGGAAGAACGTCGCAGGTCCTGGCTCCTCGGTAGCAAGGCTCACTTCTGGGGATGCAGCACTCTTAGTGATGGGCACCGCATGTCCTGTGAGTTCTCTTTCTGAAGCATTTGGTTCAAAAGTACAGTTCCTTTTGTCTTGAGTGACCGATATCCATCATGCACCCAGAAAACTGAAAAGATTCTTTCCTGTCTGCTCTGTCTCCACAACTTCTCCCCTATCTTCCCCTCCCCCCCATAGGAGCATGTACACAGTGCACAGAAAGTTGGGAAGGGTAAATAAAGCCTTCATAACAAGTTGATGGATCCAGGACTCTTGTTCTAGAAAGGCTTGTTTGGGAGACCAGCTGAAGTTTCCCACAAAGGAGAGGGAGGGTCTCATCTTCTTAAAGTTGTGAAGTTAGAACACTTCCATCTAAAGCCCTCCTTCCATGTCTTATCTTGGTCTGGAGGGTGTCCTGGGGCCTCCAAGGCTGTCATCTGAGTAGGAGCTTTGGTGGGTTCTACCAAACTGGAAAGGCTTTGGGTATGGCCCTGGTGAGAGACTTGTGGCTCTTCCTGGTGTCAATGTTCAAGATGCACATGACCAAGTTAGCTACCGGATAATGGCTTTTTTGGCCACAGAAACTCTTAAAGACCAGTCACTAGCTGGTAGAGGGGTCTTAACACACACTGGTGAAGCGAGGACCGACAAAATGACAGCCCTCTGAAGTACCGAAGTGACACTGTGAGGAAGTAAAGAACCACACTACTAGAATAAAGAAGGAAAGGGGGATTTGGAAAGTGAATGCTCACTTCCAGTGAGACTCCAGCTCTAGGTTGGTGGAGAGTGGAAATAGGGTAGGTAATACATGCTCTTGCGTTGGTCACATGAGTAGGCAGACTGTGTGGCCTTGCGCCTCCTTAGCCTCTTTCTTCTAGGCTCATTTCAAAGGGCCTGGCTGAGGGCTAGTCTGGAAGTACAAGTTGCTTAGAGGGATACAGGTAGGTCTTCGGTGCAGAGAGAAGGCTCCACTATTCAGATCAAGCCAGAGGAGAATAGGATTTCCTTACCTCAGCATAGCGCCTCCCACCTCCAACACCAACACCCACAGCTCCATCCTTCAAATTGCCTCCTAAAGATGTCTATTTTCCCCTCCAAGAGCCAGACTTCCCCACTGACTCATAGATCGCATCCATTGGGGGCTCTTCTCTCACTACGTATGATCCAGGTAGGAACATCGGCTGTTGTATTCAGGGTGACATTGTACTCCGGAATAGTCCAATTAGCCTTCGACTTCAGCGCCTTTTATTGGACGGCTTTTCAATTTCTCCTTCATCTCCTTGACTTCAGCTCCCCTGTCAAGTGTTCTCCTGCTCCAGGAGATCACAAACCTTCAAGCACTTTGGAGTGCCCCAGACCTTCTCCTTCAGTCAGTCCCTTCATAACCCCCGCCCCCAGGAAGGTGGAGACAACGCCAAACATCAGAGGATAATGGAAAAAGTGACAAGAATAGGGATGGGGAGACTGCATCCATTATTCCCCCTCTCAAATAACAGCAAGAAAGCAGGTTGAAAACAACAACAGGAGAGCAAGCCAAGCGGTGGGAAGAGGATTTTCTGCCCTAATATGAGATGGGGCTGGACTGGAGGAGGTGGGGAGAAAGGGAGGGAGGGGAGGAGAGAAGGAATCCAACCACCCCGATAGCCGTACAGCAGAGCTCCAGGACCAGATGCTAATCTCGTGCCTCATTGAAAAAAATCGGGGGGGGGGGGCACAGAGAGCACAAAGGAGCTTCTAGTCAGCCCCGAGGTCTCAGCGCCCCCCCGCCCCCCTCCAGTTGAATTTTGGAGCTTGAAACCGTTCATTCCCCCCTCCCCCCCGCCCCAATCACTTGGAGTGCTGTCCACTCTCTTGGGGAGGCCGGGATCTGGAGGGTTTTTTCCTCCCTAGCTGGCCAACAATCTCATCCGCCAAACAATAAGCATCACCGATCACTCCCGCAGCGAAAGTTGGAGGGGGGGCTGGGGGAAGAAAGCCTGGGGAAGATGCGGAGCTGGACGGGGCTTGCAAGATGCCCAAAAAAGAGGCAAGGGAAACGGCGGAGGAGAATGAAGGGGGCGCGGGAGGGAGGCAGGCAGGGAGCAAAGAGAGGACAAAGGGCGGCTGGATGAATAATGCATTTGCAAAGAAGATCAAAGCGCCGCAGAGCGAGGAAATTTGAAAAGAAAAAAAAATCCGATTGGAGCTGCCCCCTCACCTTGAGGTCTGCTCCAGAGATCTCCGTACGTATATGTCTCTCTTCTCTCTTCCTTTTTTTTTTTCCGCCTTCGATCGGGAAGGGGACGTGGGTCCCAAAGGGCCTGGGCCCGGGGCACGCTGGCAGGGGGCCGGATCGAGCACTGGGGGCGGGGGGGGGTCTCTCCTGCTCGGGCTCTGTCTGTGGGTGAATGTGGCTGTATGTTGTGGAGCTGCCTCATAACACTGTGAGTCATCCAGCCCCCAGCCCCCCCCCTCCCACGTCAGAGCAGGGCTGGGAGACACAGGGGGCGGGCCGGGAGGGAGGCAGGGAGGGGGCAGAGACTGTGGGACCGATGCGGGGAGTGCAGCAGGGTGGCTGGGGATCAAGAGGACGAAGTGGCTAGTCCCTAGGAGCATCATGGCGAGAAAGGGAGCTGCTGGTGAATTAGGGAGGCAAAAGATGAGACGCGTGGAGAAAGTGAAGGCTACTCAGAAGGTGACTGAGGAAGACAAAAGAGAAGAGGGGAAAGAAAGGTGGAATGAAGGGAGGGAGAGGAGAGAGGGGAGAGGAGAATGCAGAGAGCAGTGCCTACGTACACTCACAATGATCAATTTCCACATTTCAGTCCTGACACCAGCCCTGACGCAGGGCAAAAGAAGGGCGGACTCCAGGATTAGGGACGGCGAATCGAGCCCCAGGCTTGGTAACAAACACCTCCAAATCACCCAGAGCTCCGTTTAGACGCTACTAATCTACTAACCCCTTCCCAAAAGTGTCACTAGCAAAACAACAACAACAAAGACAAAACACCTACAACAAATAAATATTCCAACTCTTTTCACTGATGATCCGGTCTAAGGCTGAACATCTCAACTACTTGGACCCTTCCTCAGTCTGCTGACAGTCGCTAACTCTTAGATTGAGGGCCGGAATTGTTTTCGAACCCCCAGATTTAACCTTGACCAAGCTATTTGACCTGAATCATGAGATAATGTAGGTAAAAGTGTTTTGTAAACCTGAAAGTTCTATTTATAAAATAATAGTTAATATTACTGATTTATAAAATGTAATCTCAAACCAGCTTCTCTCTCTCTTCTCCACATTAGTCTATGTGTCTGTGTGTTATATATAACACTGGGTTTAGATACATGTATACACACATATATGATGTATCTATGTATGTATATAATATGTATCTACAATATTACCTATAGACATAGATACATGGATATGCTACTCCTCTTCATGTATCGTATTTCCAAGCCACACTGGCCTACTTTGATGTTCTCTAAACTCAGCATCCCACCTCTTTTTGACCAGGCCTTTGCTTGAACTGGCCCCCATCCCTAGATGTAATTCACCTCACTTCCCCTCCTGGATTCCCCTAGCTTCCTTCAGGCTCAGCTCAGGGGCCACCTTCTCCATGGAAACTATTTCTCATCCCACAGTTGTTGGTGTTCATTTCTTCCTCTCAAATAGACATTTGTACTTGTTTACATCCTGCATCCCTCCCCTCCCCCAAGTGGAATGGAAGGTCTTGGAGGGCAGGGATGGTTTTTCATTTTTGTCTTTGAATTCACAGTGCCAGGAACATAACATGAACTTAATAAAGCTTGTTGGATGGGATGCTTGTCGTGTGGGAACAAGTGACACCTCACTCATCACTGAGTTTACCTCAGCCAGTCCTAGAATCCTTGGATGATAAGATTCCTCACTAAGTGCCCTCCAATGCACTTCACTAAGTAGAGTAAGTGCCATGCAGAAGTCAATACCAAAGACAGACCCTACCCTTGAGGAGGAGATTATATTCTGAAAATGAAGTGAAACACTGACGTAGATGTACAGAGAAGATGGCTTGTAGCTAATTTCATTTTTTCTCCTGCCACAGGTAAATACTGAAGAATTTTCAGGTAGGGAGAAGGTAAAATACAAAGCATTGTAGTAAGAAACAAGTAGTAATAAAACAAACAAAAAAGATCCTGATCATTTTGTTGGGAAAGTGTCCCCAGAAAAGGAAGAATTTAAACTAGATACTGACAACAACAAGGAGAGGCCCTGTGGTTAAGTAGATTAAGAGCTGGCCTTGTGACTAGGAAGGCCTGGAATCATGACCCTCCTTTAACTGCAGGCCCCTGGGCAAATCACTTAACCTCTCTCTTCATTTTAAGCATCTTTCTGCAATAGCAGCTCAATGGACTTGCTTTAAAATATTTTGATAACTGTACTTCAGTATAGGGCCTCTAGATGGCATAATGGATAGAGTGGATAGAGCCAGCACCTGAAGCCAGGAAGACTCATCTTCCTGAGTTCAAACCAGACCTCAAACTGGTTGGTTGGTTGGTTGGATGGCTGCTGTCCTTCTCGAAGAGGACCAAAAAGACATCACTACACTAGAGTCAAGTTTCAGTGTGTCCGACTGTGGCTGATCGGACCAATATGAGCTCAGAATGTTCTATCACAGATCAGGCACAAATTTGGGGTACATACTCCAAATTTGCACTTCCTGAGTTTCCTTTGAGCTGTCTCAATTCTGCTACACTCATAGAGCATAGCATCTTCTCTGATGTGGGTACACCATGATGAGCAGTCCTGTGCCAGTGTCTCCCATGTCACAGAATCAATTCCAAAGTTTTTAAGAGAGACCTTGAGAGTGTCCTTGTGACCCTGACTTAACCCTGTTTGCCTCAGTTTCCTCATCTGTGAAGCGAGTTGGAAAAGGAAATGGAAACCAGTATTTCTGTCACGAATTTAACTCCAAACAGGGTCATGAAGAGTTGGACAGTACTGGAAAAAAAACTGACTGAACAACAATTTCAGTCTAAAGAGCTTCCTTTGTAGTTATATGTATTCTATACATTTAAAAACCTTATTTTGTAGGATTCAATAGACTTCCCAAAAAAGTTTACCACACACAAAAAGGTGAAAAACCTTTACTCAAAGACTATTATAAATTGCAGAGAAGGTGCTGCCAGGCATTGCTTGAGAGAGCGTCCCCATCTGGAAATTCCTTATATCCAAGACGTTGAAGGGCTAGCCCCTATCCCCATCCAAAAAAAGCAAGCGGGTGGTAGCTTAAGGTGGAATTGGTAGAAGAAGAAGTGGCTTAAGAAGGTGATAGGAGAGTGTCTAGGAAGGCAGAAAAGAGGAGGAAGCTGACAAAGCCTGGAGGAGGAAGGACCTCCAGGAACTATCATAGAATGAAAAGCAGAAGAAATCACCAGAAGATCTTAAGCTAGAGGATGAAGTTATCAAAGGGGCCAAGGACAAAGATGTTTTGGGTGGTAGTCTTTTTTTTCCTGAAGGGCTGAGAAGCTGGAGCTAGGCTCAATGGAAAAGATTGAGCTACACCGAGGGGAAACAATTAGGGGCTTAATTAGCTGTGGAGAGACCATGAAAAGGGAAGGCAGGTTGTGTTTGTCCTTCATTTTTGAAGACAACCATGACGTCAAGGAAATGATGACATGACTTGCAGTTGACTTGGATTTGAGTGAGTGAAGGCTGTGCAAGGTCACCAGCCTCACTTTCTCCTCCAGAGCCATCTGGATCCAGTGGCCAGATGTTCATCAGGATGACTGGAGATGACCCAGGATGCAATGGGAGACCCTGGTCCTTTTAGGCTAAGGCTTTTCAGGTTCTCACTTAGAGTGAGGTAACAACCATTCAGTGAATAGGCCTCTTTAAGAAGTGAATCAAGGGATGGCCCCTTTAATTAGAAAAAAAGGAAAAGAAAATCAGGCTGGGAAAGGAAGACCCTCAGGGCTGCTATTCCAAAGAGAAAAAGTTACCACAGACATTCACTCTATGCCAGGAGGGCCCCAAATACAGCCATTAAGTGGAACTTGGGCAGCGACTTATTGTGGTCAGATCTCTGAGCTTCAGAGTGAACTGGGTTTAAGGTTTGAGACTGGAAGTGCAAAGAAGAGAGCAAAAATGTTTATTAGGTTATCTTTCCATGTTTAAGCAGCAGAATCAGGAGGGGGATACAAGAATAATAAATATAAAAGCACGTTAAAAACCTCATGTTTAATTTCTCTAGAAATGCTAAGAAATATAATTTCTAAAACTTTCTAAACTTTTCTCTTTAGGAAAATGGGTAGTACAAAATCTAATGGCCTTTCCTGGGGAAACGGATTAAAGCTAAGCAATCTTCTTCAACCTTGAAGCTATTGGCTCTAGGACCCAACCAAGGGTCCTCCTCCATGGAAAGGAAAGCAACCTCTCCTCTTGAGTTTCGATTCTTCAGGAAGAGCTCCATCGATTCCTTGAAAGAAATGGTCCATGAGGGTTGGGATAGCAATTTACTATTGCTCAAATTACTCAAATACATACAAATATAAATATGTATGCACATCTATATGTATAGATTTACTACTATATACATTATAGATAGATATATATACATCGCAGATATATATTACATGCATACATACATACATGCTATACAGATAGATACACACACACACACACACTTCACAAATTGTATGTTCACAAGTCACTTAGTCTCTCTTTGTCCTAGTTTCCTCAACTGTAAGATGAGAAATAATAATAACACCAGCCTCACAGGATTGTTACTAGACAAAATGAGATAATATGTGCAAAGTACTTAGCCCCACACGTGGTACTTATTCCCTTCCCTTCTTGAATATTAATCCAGATGCTATTCTGACCTCTTTTCCATGTTCAAGATTCTTAAAAATGTTACCTGAAATCTTCTTGTGATACATAGTCATGTTGGAGGGCGCGAGAAACCATGTCAGTTTGGACACCTCTTTTTTTTCCAAGCCAGATATGGCTTGAATATTAGATTAATATTAAATAAAATTTCTTCTGTCAGACTTGAGCCTAAAGAGAGCATTAGTACTCATATTTTATTTAATATAACTGACAATATAACAAGATAATTTGGTCACATCATGTGCATAATTAAGTGGTTTTGTTCTGTTTGTTTAAATAAAGTTTCTTTTGCAAATAAAGAAATGAAGTTTAAAATAAAATAAAGCCTTTAAAACAAACAGACTAGTGGTGGTTTTTTGAAAGAGGAAAAAAAAAACAAGAATAAACTATAAATATAGTGGAGTTCTGATGCTGCCCCTTCAATTAACAACAATCAGATGAATCTGAAATTACCAAGGCTCAATTCAGTTTAGTGGTAGAGTGGATAAAAGCTAGAAGAGACAGGATGCCCTGGAAAATCCCACTTCTGGAGCAATTGCAATTATTATTAGTTTAGTGAAAAAACAAGTGGACGAAAAATACTTTTTGCCCAGATTTCGATGTGTATTTGTTTGGATACTCTCTAATGTTTTCCCAAGTGTGTGTGTGTGTGTCTGTCTGGGATAGACTACAGATGGACAGTGAGCTGATCTCAGGGTTAAAAGGATGAAGACAGACTGGATTGCTTCTCAGGAATTGCATGCCTGTCTTACTGACCTCGAGCTTCCCCAAAGCCAGGACCCATCTTTTCAATACTGCTATTTGCCATGTGTGTTGCTATGTGGTAACATAAATGGATAAGAAACACTACTGTCCTTGAAGAATTAAAGAGGAGTATTACACAGAGATCAACAGAAAGGAACACGACAGGTGTGGGCTGGCCGCAACACCAAGCCAATGAGGACCTCTGCCAACGGGAGCCAAGACATGTCAAAATAGCATTGGACAAGAGGAAGAAAAGATGGCCTGTTCATGCATAAAGAGTGAGGGTGACAGCTGAATAGCCAGAGAGCTCCATTGGTGCCCTGGAAATGTCAGGAGAAATTGAGAAAGTCTTCCAATACATTGGCTTTACCTCTTGCAGCAAACTTTTGGGAGCACATGACCGAGCATGGATAAGATTAGATCTGTTTCATTTGAGGGAACTCTTGAATTGATGAGATCACATTGAAAGTCATTGAATTTCACTGAACTTCTGTCTCATCATTCCTCATAAAATAGGGATGTTAGTCCCTAGAGCACTTACCTCAGCACTTTGTTGCAAGGCTCAAAAAAGCAGGATGATATCAGTCAAGTGCTTTATAAACTTTCAAGCACGATCAGTTAGCATTATTAATTAATTAATTATGAATGTTATTTTTGCAAGGCATCTCAATAAGCCCTGGACAATACAAAGACAGTACCAAAAAAAAGCAGTTCCTGCCATCGAGGAGCTTTCACATTTACACAAATAAGAAAATTCAAGATAATCTGAAGACAGAGGTCACTAAAGCTGAAGGATCCAGGAAGACTTCCCAAAGGGAGGGGTTCTGAGATAACCTTAAAGGAAGCTCAGGATAAATTAGTTTGTTGTTGAGTCTTGTCCTACTCTTGGTGACCCCATTTGGGGTTTTTTTTAGCAAAGATACTGGAGTGGTTTACCATTTCCTTCCCCAGCTCATTTGACACATGAAGAAACTGAGGCAAACAGGGTTAAGTGACTTGCTTAGGGTCACACAGTTCATAAGTGTCTGAAGCCAGACTTGACCTCAAGGAGAAGAGTTTTCCTGACTTCAACCTTGGCACTGTTTCGGCCAAGCAGTCTAGCTGCCCACTGGATGCGTTTTTCAGCTCCTACTTCTCTAGACCAAGGGGACAAGAGAAGAAATATTAAGAGAAACAAAAGCATCACAGCTGGAAGAGATATTAGAGATCACTCTAGTTCAACTCACTCATTTTGCTGATGAGGAAATTGAGGCCCAAAGCTGTGAACGTATTTGCCCAGTCACAGATTTGTGGATTATAAGGGTTCTCAGATACATTATATCCCAACCACCCTGTGAAGTAACCAGTATCAGATTTTTTACCCTCATTTGGAAGGTGAGGAAACTGAACCTGAGGGACAAGTTTAGACAACTAGTAAGTTACAGGAAAGTGACATTGAAGACCAGGTGATGTTAGGGTAGCAGTATTAATATCAGAGGCTGGACCCCAGCTCCACTGCTCTCTTCACTGTAGCATAAAGAGGAGACTTTTTGCCTCGACTGTTGCAATTATGCCTTAGCCTCTCTGCATCCAATCTCTTTTCTTGAGGATCCATCCACCCTCCGTAAAGCTATAAAATTCAAATCCTTTAAACACAGATCCGCCCATATCACCCTCCTACTCAGGCATCAATGGCTCTGTACTGCCTCCAGGACAAAAGAAAAACTTCCCAAGCAGGCATTTAAAGCCCTGCCCAATCTGGCCCCCACCTACCTTTCCAGGCTCCGTTATAAAACTTGACCTCATTGGCTTTCTGTTCCAAACTAGGCTGGTAACAATTTCCTGCATGTAATACGATATTTCATCCCTCTCTTCTTTGCCCCCCCCTCTGACTCATAATCTTGCTAGCTTCCTTCAAACTCAGCTCCAGTGCCTTTGCTAATTTCCCCAGTCATCACTTTCTCTTCTTCTTGAAATTGTTCATTACTTGTATTTCTTTTGGATTTTTTTCCTCATGTACACTTTCTATCCCCACAGTAGAATGTAAGCTTCTAATCTAGAGAGTGGTTTCATCTTTGCCTTTGTCTACCCAAGGTCCGCCATGGCACTATGTACAAAGTAAACACTGAGGTAAAGACATCAGAGTTAAGAGTTTTTCACCAAGTTAGGGAGATACCAAAAAAAAGACGCTATCCTTATATATCGTTAGGGTTAGAGAAGAACTTGCAGATTGCCTAAGACAGGAGCTCTTAACCCTTTTTGCTTCTCAAAGACCCTATTGGTAGTCTGGGGAACCCCTAATCTCAGAATAATGTTTTTACATGTATAAAAGATACAGGATTCCAAAGGAAACCAAATATATTGGAATAAAAATTATCGAAATACTTTTTTAAAAGCTCATAGACTCCAGGTTAAAAACTTCCTCTCTCAGGGAGAGTCAGAATGGGGTTGAGCATCTCATGGAAGAGGCAAGAGATAATTGTTACAATAGAG
>CM053583.1:14582567-14805876 GCA_028627135.1 Pseudochirops cupreus | reverse complement strand
TTGTGGAAATGAATGATGCAAACTAAAATAAAATTTAAAACAAAAAAAATAATATGCTAACATTATTAATAAAATGATTAACTACCCAGAAAAAAAAAAGAACTTCCTCTCTGAGGGTCTCAGAGATCATTTGACAGAGAGGGAAACTGAGGCTTAAAAAGGGAAAAGTTCTTTGTCCAAGTTCATACAGGTGGTATAGGAAGTTGGGTCTCCTAACGCCAGTGGGCTTTCCACATGAGACAACCGAGAAAATTAGATTGAAAGTAAGGAGAAGCCAGTGATAAAATAAGCATGGGAGACATTTGTATAGATGGTAGATGATGGAACAATGAATGCCACAAAGATCAAAGTCAGAGTTCCATTCAATTGTATTCAACACATATTGAAATGAAAGTGAGAGTTCTGGACTTTTTATACATAACATATAGCTGAGCAAGAATGGACTCCTTCATACTTGGCTGTTTGATGTGAAGGGCCCAGGAAGGTTAGGAAGGCAGAGTATTGGCTAAGTCAGATAAGAGCATTGGTTGTGAAGTCAGGAAACCCGGGTTCAAATCAGCCTGGGTAGTTCTGCCCCTTAACTTCCTGAGTGGCCTTGGATAAATGTCTTCTCCATTCTGGGCTTGTTTCATCATTTGTAGGGTGGGAGGAGGCCTTCAAGATGATCCATCTACAGTCACTTCTACAGCTAGATTTTTGTTGATGATGAAGCATGTTCTGAGGCTCAGTTTCCAATAAAAGTATTAACACTTGTAGTATCTTCATGAAAAGGGTTGTTGTGTAGCTACAATATGGTCAAAGCACCACAAATTAGGGCTGAAAGTGGTTTTAGAGACCATCTAGTCCAGGTCTGCACAACCCGTGGCCAGTGGGCTGCTTATGGCCCATGGGCATGCCAAAGGATTTCCACCGACCCCTGAAAAATGTACAGGATGTTCAAACCCAATTCTAATTCCCAGTCCAATACTTTATTCTTGAAAACTTTAAAGGATAGGGACTGAAGTATAGAAAACTCAGCTGAGGAAACCCTACCAACACAGATTTACATTTTCTCTGAAAATTCATAATCTTGGATGCTTAAAGTGGGAAGAGATTAAGTGTTTTTCTTCTTAGTTCGGAGGGCTCCTTTCTATACCCTATACCAGTTTTCCTCCTGCAATTTTGAAAACTTTAAAAGTGCCATCAATGTTATTATGTTTTGCCTCTAACAAAGGCATTCCCCAAGTACGGGGGTGGGGCAGAAAGAAGAGAGACAAGGACTACAGAATTAAGATCTGGAAGACACCCAGACATTATCTGGTTTGAACCCACTTATTTCACACAATATGAGACTTAAACCAGAAAGGGTCATGAAAAAGCAGGAGAATTTCAAACCAGCATCTCTGACTTCACTTCTATTATACTTTACTACATGTAGCTGCCTAACACCAGGTGAAATTTAAATATAAAATGCTTTCTTGAAGCCTCAGTTTACCTGACCTTTTTAAAAAAATTAATTTAGTTTCTCATTGTACACAGTAACAGCAACATTGTGTGATGATCAACTAAGAATGACTTAGCTCTTCTCAGCCATACAATGATCCAAGACAATTACAAAAGGACTCATGATAGAAAATGCTATCCACATCTAGCAAAAGAACTGATGGAGATTTTTCTCACTTATCTTAGTTTTTCTTGTATTTTTTCCCTTTTGGTCTGTTTCTTCTTTCACAACTGTGACTAATATGGAAATGTTTTACATGATCGCACATATATGACCTATATCAAATAGCTTATCATTTTAGGAAGGGGGAAGGAGAAAAATTTGGAACTCAGAATCTTGTAAAAATGAAAACTAAAAATTGTCTTTCATAAAATTGGGAAAAAATACTATTAAAACTCAATAAATTTGGTTCCTAAAAATCAACAAAAATCTAGTTTCTCTCCCTCCCACTTCTCTACACCCCTACTGAGAAAAAGAAAAAAAAAAGCCCACTGTAACAAATATCGGTTGAACAAAAGAAAATTCCCACTTGGCCATGTCCAAAAAAATATGTCTTATTCTGCATCTTGAGTCTATCAGTCAGTCAGTCAACAAACATTTATTAAGCACCTACTGTGTGCCAAGCAGTGTTCAAAGTAAGCTCTCTTAGGAGGTGAGTAGCACGCTTCACCATTGGCAGCTCTGGAATTCTGGGTAGTCTTTGCTTAGTTCATAAATCTTTAGTCTTTCAAAGTTGTTTTTCTTTATAATATTATTATTTAAATTATTCTCCTGGTTCTGGCTGCTTCACGTGGCAGAGGCTCATCCCAGTTCTCTCTGAAATAATCCCTTTTGCCATTTCTTGAAGCACAGTGGTATTCCATTATAATTGCATATTGTAATTTGATGAGCTGGTCCCCACTTGATGGGCATCTCCTCGGTTTCTAGTCAGTTAATACAATTCTATCAATCACCTGTTTTGTTCCAGGCACTATATTAAGTAGGGGCACAAAGAAAACTAAAAGACAGTCCCCGCTGTCAAGACTGCAGTCAAAAGGGGGGACAATATGCAAACAATTATATATGATCTATATACGAGATAAATAGGAAATAATCCTATTGGACATTGGAATTAAGGGGAATCCCAGGAAAAGGCATGTCGAAGGTGGGATTTTTAGCTGGCATTTGAAGGAAGCCAGGGTAGCCAGGAGGTGGAGATGAGAATATTTCGGGCATGGGGGACAGCCAGTGAAAATGCCTGGAGTCTGGAGAGAGATGTCAGCCGGAGAACAGCAATAAATCTGGTGTCACTGGATCAACAGTTACTGAGAGGTGGGGTAGTGATGAGCTAAAATAAAGATTTCTGGACATAGGGATCCTTTTCCTCTTTCTTGAATCCGCCTGGGGATATTTATTTTCTAATGCCAAAAAAAATTTGCTTAAGATACCTCCTCTGAAGGTCCCAGAGAGTAACGTTTATGGGAACCCATCACTGCCCCTGTATTGGTTACAGTTATAGTATAGATTGGTTACAGTTATCAGTGACTCGAGAAATTCAGAAATATCCTGTACTTCTTGTCTTTGTTCCTTTTACTCAGCCCCCATCCCGTCCTTCCCAGACCATCCAACACTGGTGCTCTGGCTGTCAGAGTCGTACTTGGACTCCTCCCCCACCTCTCAACCCCTTCCATTTAATGGAGGTTCCATTTAACCCAACCTGACAATGACTCACCACCACCAAATTTAATCTCAAAGCATTCATTAAGCCCCTAATACACAGGAGACACAGAGGATACCAAAACAAACAAATCAAATAGAACTTAGCCTAGAAGGAACTGACGTTCTAGTGGGGGAGGAGGGACACATGTTAACAGGGGAATCTCAAGGAGAACATTAAAAACTGACGGGATCTAAGTTGCAAGGTCCTGGAAGTCCTCCCGTCCACGTACCTCACTGGGCAGGTAGGTGGAATAGTGGATAAGGGATAGGCCTGGAGTGGAAACAACTGGACTTCAAATCCAACCCAAGATACCATGTGACCCTGGGCAAGTCACTTAACCTGCTTGCTTCAGCTTCCTCATCTTAGAGAGGGCAATAATAGTACCCGTCTCCTTTGTCCTAAGCATCAAATTAGATAATCAGGGCAAAGAGCTTAGCACAGCTCCTCCTCCCACATAATAAATACTATATAAATATGGGGTTTTTTTATACTTTACTGAGGAAGAAACGAGGCCTAGGGAGGTAAAGTGATTTACCTAATTATCCCAAGTAAATAGCGGAAGTGGGCTTTGAACCGAGATCCCCAACCTTTGCAGCGCGCTGTTTATCTCTGATTTATTCTGTATTTTATATATTTGCTCTTTTGTTGTTTATCCTGCATTTCGGATAGTTGTGCGCATGTCTCTGCCGCTCCCCTGTGAGCTTCCATAGGGCAGGGACTGGGTTGTTGTTGGGGTTGCTTTTCTTTGTAACCCCAGCATTTGGCATAGGGCCCCGCATATAGTCGGAGCTTAATAAATGATTTGATTAAGTAGGCATTTAATATATGCCTGTTAATTTATTTCATTTAAAGCTGAAAGGCTCCGTAAAATAAAGAAGGTTGAGGTTTACATATGACTTTTAAGTTTTACCAAGACCTCTAATGGGGGCTTTGTAGACTATCCAGTCCAAATATTCCTCCTCGATTTTACAGACGGGAAAACCGGCGACCAGAGATGTTATTTTCCCAAAGGCATCACGCTGGGGAGCAAGAAAGCGCACCCAGCTCGTGTTCACCGCGGCATACCGGAGAACCGCGCGGCGAGGGCGGAGGGAGGTGCGAAGGCACGAGGCCCAGCAGCAGCCGGCTGTTGATGTGTTCCGCGGCCAATCAGAAGAAGGGAATTCAGCCCCGCCCCTCGCCAATGCTCCGCCCCCCCGAGGCGCCTTCGCATCCAAACAATCGGCCAGACTCCAACTCCCGGGATGCAGCGCGCGACGCTGAGTGCATCAGGCCAGGGACGGATCGGAACCCCATTTCCCAGGAGGCCTCGCGCGCACCGCCGGAAGAGCCGAGTTCTCTACTTCGTCAGGCTTCCTCTTCCCCACGGAAGGGCTGCAAGGGCTCTGGTTTCCGGCGGGGCTCCCGGTGAGTGGCTTCTTCTTAGGCGGTAGGGGTTCTCCCTGGCGGGAGCGGTGTGAATTTTCCCCCGCCGCAGGTGGGAACTGAGGTGGTGGGGACGCTCGCTCACTAGCGTGGGGAACAGAGGGAAAGGGACAAGCACCCTCGCCTCTGAGGGCGAGCTGCCGAGAGGAGGAGGGGCTTCCCCCACCCCCGTCCTCACGTTACCACCGTCTTTGTCACGTGAGCCCAGTCCTCTCCATAGGCGGGGAATCTGCGGGGCGAATGGCGAATTCAAATCCGGGCGGCCCTAGAGCCGTTCTAGCCCAGGCCCCGTACTCGGATAGGTGGAACAGGCCGGAGGACGGGCACTGACTTAGGTTTAGATAGGGAAAGGGACCTCGGAAGTCATCTTGTCCAGTCTCGTCACTCTGAAGATGAGAAACCGAGGCCCAGAGTCGTTTAAAGCACTTGCCTAAGGTCCGGCAGGTAATAAGAGCGACAGGACCAGGGCAGGAAGCGGGAGCTTCTCACTGCCCAGTCGGGAGCGTTCTCCACCGCACTCTGGGAGCTGTTAGGACCAAGACGAGTCAATTCGTGGGCCGCGCTTTATGTTGAGTGTAGCTTTGGGGGAGGGGAGGGTTCTGCAGCTCTAGGAACCTTTGCGGGCCAGCTGCTCCAGCCCCATCTCGTTACCCGTGGGGGAATGGAGGTCTTGACAGCCGAGGGGACCGGCTGGAGGTTACGAACGGAAAGCCGGCATTTACACGTCTTTTGTATGTAGTTGTTTGCATGTTGTCTTCCCCGTTGTAGTGTAAGCTCTCAGAGGACAGAGACAGTTTTTGCTTTGTATCTCCAATATGCCTAGCACAGAGTAAGTGGTTGATAAATGATTGTTGGTTAATTGGCTGTTATTTCCATTTTATTAGTGAGGAAATGGAGGCTGGGAAAGGTTAAGGTAACTGCCCATAGTCATACAGCTAGTAAGATTCACCGGCAGGATTTGAACATGGGACTTTTTTATTCCAAGTTCAGCTGGCTCTCCGCTAGAGAGGTGCATCTCTTAAAGTGTTTGGGGCAGGGAGGTGGGGAGGTGGATAGAGCGCCGGCCCTGGAGTCAGGAGGACCTGAGTTCAAACTGGCCACTTACCAGCTGTGTGACCCTGGGCAAGTCACTTAACCCTGATTGCCTTGCAAAAAAATTTTTTTAAGTGACTGTTTAGATCTGGAAGTCATGTGTGTGGCAAATGCAAGTTATAAATCAGCCACATTTTTTTGGGAAAGCATCACCATTACACACTTGAGTTTCTTCCTAGATACTTCTTGTTGATCTCTGGAGTTACAGGAAACTTTTTTAACAGCCAAAAGTTGACAGAACTGGAGACCCCTTTATTAAGGTTATTTGTGTATTCATGGTAACAAAATAGGTGTGGTAGAAAAAGACACTGTATTTGGAGTTAAGAGAACAGTGTTTGAATCCGAATTGTGTGAATGGGGTACCTTATCTGGAGTCAGGGAGACCTAAGTTCAGATTCTGCCTCAGACACTTACTAGCTGAATAACCTTTGTAAAACATCACCTCATCTTTTCAGGCCTCAGTTGACTTGTCTATAAAATGAAAAGGTGGGACCAAATCATTTTAGCTCTGAATTTTATGATGATATCGGCATGATGGGGAAGCAGTATCCTGTAGTTGAAAGACCAGTGGACTTAAATCTGAGGCTCTAGATATAACTTTCTGTGTAGTTTTGGGAAAGTCACTTCATCTTCATAAGTCACTCATCTGTAAAATGAGAGACTTCCATCTCTAAGATTTCTTCTTCTTCTCACAGTTTGTACTTCTGTGACTTTTTCTTTGAAACAGTCCATTTAGTCTTGACAGAGAGAGAATTACGCAGCCCCTATCCTTGAACTTACATTCTATGATGGGAAATAAGACAAGTACACAAGGAAGTAGAATATAAGGCAGGATGTGGGTGAGAAAGGTAATAAAAACCACCGCCACCACCAGAATGTGAATGGTGAGTTAGGGCTATCAAAACCTTCTCCTTTGATCCAATTTGATCTTCAAAAGAGATGTGTAAGGTTATTAGAATAGGTAATATTTATCCCCATGTAACAGATGAGGAAACTGAGATCCAAAGGAGATTTATGTGACTTGCCCAGGTTCCCATAGCTGATGTGTCAGAGACAGAGATTTGAACCCAGGTCTTCCCAATTCCAGAGCTAGTGCTATGTATTTCTAACACACAGGATCATAGATTTAGATCTAGGGGTGAACACTCTCTGGACTTCTCCTTTGCAGTGTATCTTACTATTCCTGGTTCTTCTTTCCTTCTCCCCTCCTTTAATAACAATAACTAACATTTATATGGTATTTTAAGATTTACAGAGTAATTTGCATATGTAATTTGATCCTCACAACAATATTATGAAGTAGATGCTATTATCCCCATTTTATTGATGGATGAAACTGAGGTGAGAGAAGTTAAGTAACTTGTCCAGGGTCACACAGTAAGTGTCTGAGTCAGAATTTGAACTCAGGTCTTTCCCACACCTCGCTTCCTAAGCCCTTTGTAAACATGTGCTCTGCACATAGTAGGCACTTAAATGTTTGTTCATTTGAGTCAAGCTCAAACTGTTTTGCCAGACAGTAAGGCCTTCCATAGTCTGGCCTCATTCTGCCTTCCTCACTTTATATCACCTTACTCCATTCCTTGCATTCTGTGCTCTAGCCCTAGAAATCAAACTCAAAAAGAAGCTGGGTCAGGGACGGCTAGGTGGTGCAGTGAATAGAGTACTGGCCCTGGAGTCAGAAGGACCTGAGTTTAAATTTGGCCTTAGGCACTTGACACACTTACTAGCCTGTGGCTTTGGGCAAGTCACTTAACCCCAATTACCCTCCAAAAAGCAAAAAAATAAAAAAATAAAAAGAAGAAGCTGAGTCCACTAAACCATACTTAGGGATCTCTGAGGGTGCATATTAGCATAGAAAACCACAATTAACATTATCTGTGTCCTATATATTTTTATTTATTTTGATAAATATTTTCCAGTTATATTTTAATCTAGTTCAGACCCCACCCAGTGTATTTGACACTTCTTTTCTAGCCAAACTGGTGCACTGAGAGCCTCACCTCCATTGTGTCTATAACTTTTCTGCTGCTGTGTCTTTACTCAAATTCTTCCCTCTGCCTAGAATGTCCTTCCTTTCCTGGCTTGTTGAATTCCTATTCATCTTTAAAATCCAATTCAGATGCCATCTTTTCTAAAAAACCTCTAATTGCTGCTCTTGGTAATGGTATTCAACTTCAGATCCCACATAACCTTGTCTGACAACTCTATAATAAAAATACGAAAGATTATACATATTATGGTTTATTTGTGCTTGTGTCTCCTTGTATTAGGCTGAGTTTTATGAGGACAGAGACTGAGTCTTAAGTCAAATTTATATGTCCCACAGGATCTAGCACAGTGGTTTACATGAAGTAGGTGCTTAATAAGGGTTTTTTGCCAAATTAAATGACTCAGGTTTTTCCCTTGTCCTCTCATCTTTAACCTGTGTGCTTCAGAGACACAGTGCCCACACAGAAGAGAAGATGGCAGAAGAATCCAGTGATGAGAAGAAGCCACTGGCTAAGTTCGAGTTAGAACGAGAGACAGAATTACGTTTTGAGGTGGAGGCCTCCCAGTCAGCCCAGCTGGAACTACTGGCTGGCATGGCAGAGATCTTTGGCACAGAGCTGACTCGAAACAAAAAATTCACTTTTGACGCAGGTGCCAAAGTTGCTGTCTTCACTTGGCATGGATGTTCTCTCCAATTGAGTGGGCGCACTGAAGTGGCTTATGTCTCCAAAGACACTCCCATGCTCCTTTATCTTAACACTCACACTGCCCTGGAACAAATGAGAAGGCAAGCAGAGCGTGAGGAAGAGCGAGGTCCTCGAGTGATGGTAGTTGGTCCTACAGATGTGGGCAAATCCACAGTGTGCCGCCTTTTACTCAATTATGCCGTACGACTAGGCCGGAGACCCACCTATGTGGAGCTGGATGTCGGCCAAGGCTCTGTGTCCATTCCTGGAACTATGGGGGCCCTTTACATAGAGCGACCTGCTGATGTAGAGGAGGGTTTCTCTATCCAGGCCCCACTGGTCTATCATTTTGGCTCCACTACACCTGGTACCAACATCAAGCTTTACAATAAGGTAAGATTTAAATTGGGCCACTATTGGGGGTGAAAACTGAGCATGCTTTGGGTTAAAGCTTGGTTAAAACCTGCTATTTTTGCATTTACTTCCATTGTTGCTATATGACTTATAATTATGTCACCCATACTTACATACGTGTGTGTGTGTGTATGTGTATACACACGTACAGGTGTACACATATACGTCTGAGTTTTGCTGAAAGTTTTGGTAAGTGTATTTTTGTTGGATGGTAAAAGTTTATTCCACAGATAAGTACATAATGCTTTGGAGTGGGGAAACCAGAGAATAATTGAGAAAATGCCATGATTTCCAATCATATTTATGTGATACTTAGCCCAAGCTATTAGTGCAAATAAATTAATAGTTTTTGATACTTCTTATAATGCTTCCATAAAAATCATCTTCTGGTGCTGCATAATCATTGTATGGAGGCATCCCTGGCTGTTTGAATGCTCTGGCATGTTCTCACCCAATTAGAAAGCCTTCCAGTGTGGACTTAGGGGAAAAAGGTGAACAGAAAATGGGGGAGTGTAGTTATAAATGTATTCTATGTCTCTTGTCCGAGGACCAGCCTAAGCTAGGTTCTGAGATGGCATTAGTAGGTTGGCTTGGGGGGTGTTGAATTTTTGGGTCTTTATTAAGTCCTGGAGAGGTTAAGAAGTTGTCAATGAAGGCAGTATTCCCACACCAATAAAATCTTAGATCCCAAGACTTGATGAAAAGTGGGAAGGACATTGGATAGCAAATAAGAGAAATTGGGTTTGAATCCCAGGTCTGCCATGGAGTACTTGTGCAAAGTATTAAGGTATTTTGACAAGGCATAGAATTTGCTAGGCCTCAGTTTTCTTGACTAGAAAATGAAAGAGATGAAATGGACCTTAAGGTCCTTTACATCTTTTAATCTGATTATCTGCTTAGGGGACTGAGTGAGAATAAGTGGGCAATGCTGAAAATCAGATGGGAAATTACAGCAGAATTGCTACTAAATAGCCATGGGTTTGACTTCTCACCATGACCCTTCCTTTTGCAGATTACTTCACGCCTTGCAGATGTCTTCAATCAACGTTGTGAGGTGAACCGCCGAGCTTCTGTCAGTGGCTGTGTCATTAACACCTGTGGGTGGGTCAAGGGCTCTGGCTACCAGGCCTTGGTGCATGCTGCTTCTGCTTTTGAGGTGGATGTGGTGGTGGTCCTGGACCAGGAACGACTGTACAATGAGCTCAAGCGTGACTTGCCCCACTTTGTGCGCACTGTTCTTCTCCCCAAGTCAGGAGGAGTGGTCGAACGGTCAAAGGACTTCCGCCGGGAGTATAGGGATGAGCGCATCCGAGAGTATTTCTATGGTTTTCGAGGCTGTTTCTATCCCCACGCCTTCAATGTCAAATTTTCTGATGTGAAAATCTACAAGGTGGGGGCTCCCACCATTCCAGACTCATGTCTCCCTTTGGGAATGTCACAGGAGGACAATCAGCTGAAATTGGTACCGGTTACCCCAGGGCGAGACATGGTGCACCACCTCTTGAGTGTCAGCACAGCTGAGGGCACTGAGGAGAACATTTCGGAGACCAGTGTGGCTGGCTTCATTGTGGTGACTAGTGTGGACCTGGAGCACCAGGTTTTTACTGTGCTTTCTCCAGCCCCTCGCCCACTGCCTAAGAACTTCCTCCTCATCATGGACATCCGCTTCATGGATCTCAAGTAGGGATTTCTGCATGTGTCACAGGGACCCTCTACACACATCCATGGGGGGAGGGCTCAGGTGGTCGGAGTCTCTTGTGGCCAGAAGCTCCCGGGTAAAACTGGGTTAGTGGGAGACAGGCCACCTTTGAGAATTAACGGTGACCTGGCCCTTTGAAATTGTATTTTCCTCCTGGTTAATGACTGGTGACTTGGCCTCAGAGTAGATGTGGGATGCCAGCTGGGATTTTCAGAGACCCTGGGAAAACACTGACCCTATCTCACTGTGTTACTAGGTGGTCCAATAACGTTCTTCCTTTTGGCTTTTCATCCTTAACTTATATTTCACACACTATCCTTTTGTCTTTGTCCATGGTGGGAGTACAAATTGAAGGACATCTTTCAGGAGAGTTCATACTTTTAAAAAAGATTTTTCTAGTTTTAATAAATATTTTTGCAGCCCTTCACCCAAGAGTGTGTGATTGATTCTTAAGTGCTTGATGAGAGAGGGGCAAAAATAAAAGGGTATGTGGCTGTTTGGTTAAGATTGTAACAGCTCAGAACTAATACCAAGAGACATTTGATTTGGGAAGGTCCTGCAAGAGACAGCTGATTCTCTGCCTTCTGGGCACAGAAGCTCTTAGCTTTGGACCTGTAGATGCCCTTGGAGTCTGGTTGGTGAGTTTATTGTGTTGGTTCTCTTTTCCTTTGCACTTGGCCAGGCGCTGAATCTGCTGTCGACACCAGCCTTACCGAGGACAATTCAAGAGGCAGGCAGTAAATGTGGGGGCAAAGTGTCAGATGTGCCCATCATCTTCAAGAGAGAGCCGCAGAGGAGAGTAAACAAACTATCTCCCCTGTTGCCTATCTTGATACTTGGAGCCAATCCTTGCTTCAAACTTCAAGGTAATTTAAGCCTTAACGTGGCAAAGAGTCAGACAGCCCATTCCTCTTGGACAGACAGCTTCGTTCCTAGGCAGGACGACATCATTTAATAGACGCCTTGTCAAGTGATGCTATTCCCTCAAAGCTGAGGTAGGTGTAGGCACACCTTGGTCATCTCTGTACAGTTCCCTGCCCCTTGATCTCAGAGGGCCCCAATACCTTGCCACACGTGGCTATGAGATAGTGCACTTTGAAAAAACATAAAGTGTATTCTACAGCATTATTCTTTGACACCCTTATAATAGTCAGTATTTAGTTCAAGGATTAATGGATTGCTTTGCTACCTTATGTTCAGATGTAAAGCTGAAGCCTAGATTTATCTCTAGCTATGTCTTAACGTTTGTGGAATGTACCCAGTAGAGGCTGCTGGAAGTCTGTAGGTTATATACTAAATATTGTGAGTAAAATATCCAGTGCTAGCTACATAACAGGTGCTCAATAAATTTTGGCTAATGAGGATTCTTTTTCCCATAGCAATTTAAATCATTAAGCCAGTTTATTCCCTTTCTGATTTGTGGAGGACCTGGCGCTTCAGGCCTTCTCTAAAACTAGGGGGACAGCCATCCTCCTAGGAACACTTAAAGTGCTATTCCAGGAGCTCAGTGTCCTCAGGAAGTGCTTCCTCTGGTGGGGGGGGGGGGGGAGGGGGGTGAAGTGGAGGAGTTTTTCCATTTGGCCAGGAGGTGTCAGTATTGACAGACTCCAGACACCTTGTCTGAAACAGTGAAAAGTTGTTAGGAGTTAAGGGAATATGGGATTTTAACAGAATTATTGCTGCTTTTTGTTTTTATATCACTTCCATTCTGAATGCATCCCCCTTCTCCTTCCCATATTTCCTACCTATCCTCTTCTGACAAAGAATTTTCTTAAGGGGGAGGGGAAGGTAAATGGCCAGGTCTTAAAGCTACAGAAAATCAGAAAAGAAATCTGAGAGCTGAAATTGACATGGATCCCAAGGAAACATCCCAAAACACCGAAGCACTTTGCAGATGGAAATAATAATAATGTCCTGTATCTCTTAGATACTTTAGATTTATTTTCCGTGGAGCTTAGTGAGCTTGTTTTTTCCTCACAAGATATTGGTGAGAGGTAGAAAAGTTCTTTTGAATTATTTGGAAGAAGGATACAGGCTCTTGGCAAGAAATTTTAAGCCACGTGAATTAAATGCAAGACGGGAACTAAGTCCTAGAGCTCTTAATCCACTCCTGTATCCCCTTGACCATGACACCTGATGCTGAAATATTGCTAAGAACCTGGAACCAATTAAAACTACAAATTTGTAGTTGAAAAGAATGAGGAAACTGATCTGCCCAAGGGCTTACCTATTATTGAAAGCTTAATATATGGTGTTTGCCAGGCTTTCAAAAGAAGGGCACAGCTTCCCCAGTTGAATAAGGGTGAGCAGCGTCTGGCTCCTGTTGTAATCGGCGACGAGTAGCGAAGGGGAAGAGGGACGGTGTGGAACTTGGGGTGCCGCAGGAGCTTGTCTGTAGAACATAATATAATTTTAAGTGTCTGCTGTGCCAGGGACATAACAAAAGTTTAGAAAGGGGCAGCCCTTGCCCTCAGGCTCTCGGTATAGTTGGGAACAAGACTGAATTAGAGACTGCAACAGTAACTTAAATCTTATATAACTTTAAAGTTTTCAAAGCGCTTTGTGCTTATCTCGTTTGATCCTTGCCACAGCCCCGTAAGGAAGTGTTATTGCTATCATTAGCACCATTTAACCGGCGAATAAAGTGAGATTAGAGGCTCCCGCTCCCACTGCTTGTGAAAGCCTGAGGAAGAGATCCAAACTCCAAGGTCACCACCCACACTGCCTTAGTACTTGATAAGTGCATTGGAGTTGCAAAATCCCTACCTCCTGAAAACCCTGCCCTTTGAAGCTTCCCGGCTGCGTACCGGCCTGTTCAGTTTCTTGTAAAAGCTGCCCAGGGAGCTCTCCACCCTACCCCCTGGGCCCCTTCATTTTAGAAAACCAGTGAGTCTCCTGGGAGTGGAGAAGCAGCTAGCGCCCTTCCCCGCCTCTCCCAGGCAGCCGGCTGCCCCGCCCTCCTTGGTCATCTGAACCTGAATTTCCCTCCCCCGCCCCTAGCCTAGAGAGGAGGTGGAGTCTGCGGAGGGCCCTTTCTGGAACCTGAGAATCTACTTCTGCCACCTGACTGTTTTAAATAAAGTTCCTCCAACAAAAGGGACTATTCAGTTTCCCCAGGGCTGGCCAATGAGGGAAGAGACTGGAGCAGGAAGAGGGCGGGCCCTTCTTGTGAGTGGTTGAATTAGACGCTTGTCTGGACTGTACCACTCATCTTGAAGGGCCTTGGCTCTGACGGGCGCAAGACTCCCTGCTTGACAGGTTTAAACGCTAGAGTTCGAGTACTATGTACTCTTAAATAGGTGTTTTCAGATTTGTGAGGACAGGATACAAGAGTAGTAAAAGAAGGGGTAAGAAGGCTGGAAATACTCCCCCCGCCATTTCCTTTTTCCCCCGAAAACCTGCGCAGTATGCCCGCCTTTCTACCCAATCGTCTGCTGAGTCCCGTGCTCATGCGCCTACGTCGCTATGCCCTGGCGGCCAATCAGAAAGCGAGCGAGTCGCGTAGGAGGAAGGGGAGAGGACTTTGCGTACGCGCGCGCGCCTGAGAACGAGGTGGGCGGGGGCGCGAGGGGGCGGTCAGTGAATGGGAAAGTGGGCGGGCAGGCGGGCGGTGCGAGTCGCATGAATGGGCGAAACGTGCCCCGCGCGAGACCCAGCGCGCGCAGGGGCTCGGGCAGCCAATGGGAACGCGAGGGAGCTCGAGACCGGTCTCCGAGGGCCAACGGCCGCGCGCCTGCTGCCGAGAAGGAGCGTCTCCGGGCTCGGGAGCGCGCAGGGAGCGGGGGCCGCGCGGAGCGGGGCGGGCGTGGAGCGTGTGGGGGCCGCGCGCTGCCTCTCACAGCCCGGGCGGACGGACGGACGTACAGACTGGCTGGCTGACGGGCTGGCGGGCGGCGCAGCTGGGGGGCGGTGGCGGCGGGCACAGCGCACGGGGTGAGTACCGGGGACACCGGCCCCTGCGGAACCGGAAGTGCCAGGAGGGAGGGTGGGTGACCTCCAGGGAAGGGGGAGCCGGGGCCGAGGCCGCCTGGGGACCCCACCCCCGGCCCAGCTCGCCTCGGCCGGCCGGGAGAGGTTGGGGGAGAGACGGACGTGCGGCCGCTGCGGCGAGCCCGGCCCGAGCCCCCGAGGGCTGGGGACCCGGGGGCCGGAGTCCTGCCTCCCCCACCCTCCCCCCCCGGCCGGCGTCCTGCCCCATGCTCCCCCCGGCCTCCGGGAGCACGGCGACCCCCGGGGCTCGGCTCCCCCAAACCTCCCGCCCAGTGGCAGCCCGGGCCCGGAGGCTCACGCTGTACTCGGGGTGCTGCCCCCATTTTACCGATGGGGAAACTGAGTCGCTGCTCGCGGTTACACAACTGGGGCTCCGAACCCGAGTCTGAGCAGGCAGGGTGGCCGGACTAGAGCTGCGCACTTGAAAGCAGAAAGCGAGGGTGGGAGTTGGGGCTCTGCCCCTCGGTGGGACCTGAGCGATCCCCGGTGACTCGGCCCCTTTCCTGGGCCTTAGTAAAGCGAAGGCTTTGAGCAGATGACCCCCCCCCCCCGAGGTCCCGTGGGCCCCAAGTCAGCGCTCCTCGACCCTGGGCAGGGACTTCTTCGTGGCAGCCACGGCTCTCGGTGCCTTGCACGATCCCCATCCCGGGAGAATGGCCGGGCTCTCTGGCCCTGTGGCTCCTGCGCTGGCTCCCCCGGGCCCCTCCAGAAGCCCCTGCCCCACCGCCCCCCGTTTAGACCCCGCCTGACGTTTACAAGTGCTCCACCTTCTAACGTGGGGTGAACTTGGTGTCCACCTTGCTCCTAGTTAGCACTTTCCCATGTTGAGCCATGGTGATTGTTCCCTTCTCTGTGTTCGTTACTAGCAGCAGGTACCCAGATTTACTTTATGCTTTAGGTGGCACTCTGTGACCCCATTTAGGGTTTTTCTTGTCAAAGTTATAGGAGCAGTTTGCCATTTCCTTCTCTGGCTCATCTGACTGATGAGGAAACGGAGGCAAACAGGGTGAGGTGACTTGCCCAGGGTCACACAGCTAGGAAGCCTCTGAGGTCACATTTGAACTCAGGAAGCCTAGTCTCCCTGACTCCAGGTGCAGCACTATCCACCATACCACCTACCTGCCCCAGAGTGGGACTAGACTTGTGATTTGTTGGTGTAGGGATGGTCATCACCTGGATATTCCCAGATGAAGAAATTCTTTGGACCAGCGCTGGTCAGTACTTTCTCTTCATTTTACTGTCTTGGAAACTAATCTAGAGCACTGAGATTAAGAGCCTTTTTTAGGACCACACAGCTAGTATGTGTCAGGCAGGGCTTGAACCCCAGGTTATTCTTGCACACTGCCTCTCTGTACTTATATAGAGAGAGTATTTCTTATAGCTTCACTCCTTGTTGAGGTACCAATATTTTGATCATTTGCTACTATTAGGTTTCAAGCCATTCCTAAGACCCAGGCATCTTCAGTATATTCTTAGGTATAGCATTTAAACCTGCCCTACCCCATAGCACTGTAGCTCACTTCCTTCTATATCGTATCTTCATTTATGCTGGTGTCTTTGTTTGACCTGTCATACACATTCTTCCACAAACATCCCAGATTTTTGTGGATTCAGATTGTTCTCTTGATACTTACAGACCCTTTCTTCTCTTCTTGTAACGTGAGACCTATCAACAATCACCACATCCTTCTGATGTGACCAAGAGAAGCTTCTCCACTTATACTTTGTACTTTCCTATTATCCTGTTTCCTTTCATGTAAACCCCCCAAGCATCTCCTGCAATGCTCAGTTTATGTTTACCTGCACCGTATTTCCAATATCTTATATCCTTTTGTGACCCTGCCTTCCCATTTTTTGAGTCCACATTCTTGTATAAGCAAAATACAAAATAATATTACGTTCTGGACTAGATGTCTACATGCTGTTATGCTTGGATTTCATCTTCTCTAATCTTTGGAGTTCAGAAAAAAAGGTTTTTGTGCCGTGGATGTCATTTCTTCTATCAATAAAAAGTGAAGAATTTTAGTTTTTTTATCTTGCAGCTGGCTACCTTTGTCACCATTCCTAAATTCCAGGTAGTGAGCTCCCTGTCCTGTTGGGGAAAGATCTGGATGCTTTTGGATTGGTATGTCATTGATTCTCTTCCATAATTGAGGCCTTTAATTCTTGATTCTGATCTGGTAGATCTTTCTGCCATTCTTCTGAAGTTGAGGGATCAATAAGTGGATGAATTAGAACTAATCTGAGAGATAGCTTGTTAGATTGGAATGAAAGCTGATCTTGGAGTCATTGAGATCTGGGTTCAAACCCTGCCTCTGACACATACTAACCTTGTGACTCTGGACAAGTCACTTAACCTCTCAGTGCTGTGGGGTAAATCTCCAAGACACTGAAGTGCCAAGAAGGTGCTAGTCTGCCTAGGTGGAGGGACTTTTTCCCTGGATCAGTGAAATCAGTGAGTCCTGTCCCTAATTCACCATCACATGGCCCTACACTTGAGAAAGGTAGGTTCTCAGTTAAGTCACTCACTTAGCTGTACAAGCTTGGAGATCCTGCGTCCCCGAGACCCCCCAGAAGTGCGGGCGTGTTTTCATTGCTATTTGCTTCTAAAAGTCTCTTTAAATGGGGAGCAAAACAGAGAAACCTTTTCTTTTAGTTTAAAAAACAAACTGCCAGTGT
The DNA here is from genome assembly GCA_028627135.1 of Pseudochirops cupreus. NCBI lineage: Eukaryota > Metazoa > Chordata > Mammalia > Diprotodontia > Pseudocheiridae > Pseudochirops > Pseudochirops cupreus. Next base: position 14,788,720 of record CM053583.1, on the reverse strand, counting down.
AGTTGGTAAATCCTGGAGAGAGGAGCTCTGAGGGCCCCACCCCCGAGGTGGGAGAGGAGGCGTTGGTTCCAGTTTGTGCCTCGGTGTCCTGATTGCCCTCGTCTCTGCATCTCTGGGGAGGGAAAGGTGGAACTCCAGAGTTGGAGGGGAGTGAGAACCTTCCTACCCATCCCCAGACTTGAAGAAGTCGCCTTCTTGACATAATTCCAGAAGAGTTTTCCACTATCTGGCCCAGTGGTGGATGAAGAATAATATGTATGTATTTGTGGGAGGTCAGGGGGTGTGTGTGTACTCCCAAGTTCTGATCTGGTGACTCATTAAATAGCCTCTAGCACATCTCTAGGCTTAATTTGAACTGAGTAGGGAGGGAGGCAATGTGTCATCATATAATAAGAGTAAAGTGCTTTGAGATCACCAGATGAAAAACATCCCATAAAAATCCGGAGGGCTAGTGCTACGTTGCCGCTGTCATAAACAGTAGTAATTGTTACTGTTAATCACAATTAAGTAGGTGGAGCCGAGTTTACATCCTAATGGGCCATTTTAAGAAAGAACTGTTGAAGTTTGCTTTCAGGATTGTCAATTTAAATTAAGATAAATAAGAGTGCTAAAGTACATTCAGTTCTTTACCAATCACCTTTCTGTACAAAGCTCTGCTTTCCTTGACTAGATGGCTCTGGCTTATCTGAGATGATTACCCAGCCATTGCCCCTTTAGAGAGGTAACTACAAAGCAAACAAAGTGTGTGTGTGTGCGTGCGCGCGCGTGTACGTGTGTGTACACCACCTCAGATGTATTTTATAAAATAGGAAAAATGGGGATTGGAGTGTCTTATTTTTATTTAGAGGTGATTATTTCCTTCCTCTGTTGTAACAGTAAGACTACTAATAATAGCAATACACTCTTGGTTTAAAGGCTAATTCCTTTCTGTCTAGTAGGCCCTTGTGTGGGTTTAGGCTTTTTGCATACATGAAGTCTGTGACTACCCATTTGTGTCTGGTTGAATTTGGCACTCCCTCCCTAGGGTGAATTGATTCTGCTAAGTGAGCTGGGAAACAAACCCTTTACCCTCCCATCTGCATCGAAGTTGCAGGCTTGAGACAGGACAGGTTCTGATCTCTTCCTCCTCTGTTTGGGTCTGAGAGAAGTGAAAGAGGTCTCCTTAGAAGACGTGGTTCCTCAGAGAGCAGCCTGTTAGGTGCGAATGCTGCTGGCATGCATTTGGAAAGTTTCATAGATGAATCTCTTTGACATGGCCTTTTATTTTTCTTTAGGTGACTCCCAGTGACTCAGTTGAACTTCCCCAAGAGCCAAAAGGTGAAGAGAGGAGAGAGCCCAGAGGGGTTAAGAAGAGCCCCCACTCAGGAGAACCTCTGAACCTCTTTCATTTGCCATTATCTGCCAAAACATAAGTCAAGTGGAACCAGCTCCTTTATCTACCTTTGACCAAGTGGAGAGTATGGCTTCTGGGATTTCAGATTTCCTCTTTGTTTTACATGAACTCTACAGAAACGGTGGCCCTTGACGGGCTTTGGAATAAAAGAAAGAAACCTAGGATAGACAGGCTCTCCCTCCCTGTTCCCTTCCCCCCATCCCCTTCAAAGGGAAGGATTTACAGCTCAACCTTGCAGCAGCTGTTGCTCAGCTTTAGCCGCCAAGAGAGAAATAAATAAAATTAAACCACCATTGCCAGGCAGCCGGTCCTGGTGAAATTGAGGTGTGGGGGATGTGGCACCAAGGAGACTACTTGAAAGGGGCAGAGATTGCCATGGAAACAGACTCTCTTTGAAGCTGCAAGGGGGACCCACCTGAAGTTTCTCATTTGGATTAAAGTTGAGCAAGACCTAGTTTGAATAAGCCCAGTACACACTTTTGGAAGTGTGGCAGACTTGGTATCAATTCAAGGGGCATTTGTGCTTCATAAAGGAGTCCTGTCAGCAGCTCTCCTCCCTTGCCCTGGGTGCCATTCTTCCCTCTTCTTTCCCTTCAAAGACCTGTCTCCACCCATGAGCTTGGCTCTGATCTGTCTGTTTGCCCATGTTCTCAGCCTGCAGCCATTTGCATGTATACTGTCCACTGCTCCTTTTCGCCTTTTAAACTGTATAAGTTGTGCTGCTTAATCCCCCTTCCTGTCTCATCCTGGGGAGGGGGTTATTCACCTGTTGATTTCTCCTTTCCCCCTCCCATGCTTTTTGTTTCGTTTGAAATCCTCTGACCTTTGCTTTTTTTTTGGGAGGGGGAAGGGCAGTAGTTTTAAACTCAAGTCCCCAAGTTTCCTTCTGTGCTCTCCTTCCTACTTGTCCCCATTGACCCCACGTCCCATTTTCTTACCCGTTCTGCCACTGTGTGGGGTTGGGCTATGCGGCAAGGCAGATCTCCCACCAGAGCTCCAACATGCCCGCAGAGTCCGGAAAGAGATTCAAACCCAGCAAGTATGTGCCCGTCTCGGCAGCCGCTATCTTCCTAGTGGGAGCCACAACACTCTTCTTTGCCTTTACGTGAGTTTGGCCCTAGTGGTGTTCTTCAGGGGAAACAGGGTGGTGGGCATTTTCTTGGTAGTTACTACTGGGGATGTTTGCTAGCAGTGATGGGGGAATCTGGTACCCAGAGAGATGGAAATAAAAGGGGGAGTAAGTGGAATTCTGAGGGGTATCCTTTCTTTTGTCTGACTTTCTGGTGACTTTATAACCAGTTTCCTATTCCTTGGAATTCTAGATATCTTCCTATTATGCCACAGAGCCCCATCATTAGATAATCCAGGAAGGGCAAGAGCGTGGGAAGAAGCCGTCAGAGACCTGAAGAAGTTTAAGCAATCAGTTGTGAATAGACCTGTGTGAGGGAACCAGGGAGCTCAGAGAATGGGAATGATTCTTGCGAGGCATCTTGAGTCCTCGACTGGCTGAATCAGGAGAGTTTCAAGAGTTCTCCAGTTGACTGACATTGTGCTGCTGCTGCTGCTGCTGCAGCACAGCCATGCTTTTTGCTAAATGTTTTCACCTGCTGTCACTGGTGGTTTGGTCCTTAGACTCAGAAAGGCTGAGAGTGTTTTGGAGAGGGCCAACGACTAAGTCTTCTGTATCAGAGGAGAGGACTCCGTTAGAATGTCCCTTGATACAGGGACCTTGGAATGTAGTGGTTAGATAGAAAGCCTTCTGAGTTCATGCTGGAGTGAGTAGAAATCATTTTCCTCCTTGGTTCAGTTTGGGAAACTGGACATTGGAATGTTTCCCTTGCTTCTGGAAGTCAGAGCTGGGTTTGTCTATTTGTTACTGGATGGAGATGCAGGAAACAGCAGGCACTGGCCATTCAGCGATTGATTCCCTTCCTTGTCTCCTATACATTACCTGCTCACCATCCGGCACCTACTGAAAACTTGGCTGGTTCTGTCATAAAGGGTAGCTTAGCCAGGCTTCAGAGGCTAAAGTTGTTGAAGTCATTTGGGTCTTTCTGGTGGTTCAGAATAGTACTTTGTCAGGGTAAGAGAGTTTCTGAGAGCTTCTCTTTGCCCTGACTATTTGTGACTGAACCAAATGAATGAAACATACAGAACTTTATTTCCCATAGTAAGATGCTTCTCGGAAGGGAAACAAGGAGTGAACCACAGAAGACAAAGAGATACAGAGTGAAAACTGGAGGGGATATTTTAAAGATGAAGGGGGATCTTGGTTTGACTTTCTTTTAGAGTCACTGTTTGGTGGGGAGAGAAACTGCCTCTGAGTTAGGAGAGGGAGGAAACCCTAAAAATAGGAAAGGGAAGTCTCCTGGTCTGGTGGCTAGAGTTCTAGCCACCAGGTAATCTGAGTTCAGCTCCTGACTTCCATCCTTACTATATCAGTGATTTGGAGGTGAGGTCCTTAGCTCTGCTGAGGGCACCCCCCCCCAACTCTCCAACTCTTGCCCCCAGCAAGATCTTCCCTTCCTCACTGGGGTGTTCACCAGGAAGTTGGGTTATAAGTCTTAGTCAGTGTCAAGGATCTGGGATTTTGTGGGTGTGAGAATGCACTCCACCCAGGCAGATGAAACCCAGCTAAGATAAGGCTGAGTTGCCTGAGGCTCAGAGCAGTTCTGAGACTGGTCTCATGCCGACCTAGGGAAAATGGCCCAGGGAGAGTTCTAATCTGGGGTCTTCCTTACTCCTGCCCCATCACTTTCTTCGCTATGCCATACTACTTCTTTCCCTCTTTTTTTCCTTTTTTCTTTTTGTGTAAATCTTAAAATGCTATAAAACACGAATTGTTAATTGAGTTGGTATAATTTAAATGAGAAATTTGAGAGCGTTACTTGAAAAAATCCGTGAAGTGAGTACCAGCTTCTGTGTCTTGTGGAGCTGGTCATCTGAAGTCCCATTCTGCTTGTAATATGTCTGTCCAAAAAGAGGAAGAAACAAAAGATGGGTGACTGGTAGAATCCCTGGGCTCCTACCTCATCAGCTGACCAGACCAGCTGGGCCCCACAAAAGATGAGAGGAGAGTTCTACTCCTCCACTCAGGGGATCCATTGTTCTCTGAAAAGTAGAGGGTCCTGTACCCTGCTTACCCTCCCTTATGAACTCTGTTTTCTGCCTACCTTGCCCTTCATGCACTGGCCACCAGGAATGAGGGCTGGGGCCACAGTGGGAGAGCCCATTTCTGTTTCTGCTGCTTCATCCAGCAAGTAGAGCCATCATTTGACCCAAAGGCTCTTAATATGGAACTCTAGTATTCTAGTCACAGCAGCGCCAGTGGTACTGGGACAAAGAATGTATACTTAAATCCGTCATGGCATCCTGGACCATAGAAGCTAAGATGTCAGGGGGCAAGACGTGTGTGTGTGTGTGTGTGTGTGTGTGTGTGTGTGTGTGTGTGTGTCTATACATATACAAAGCCGAATTCAAAATCTAGGCAGTTGAGGGTAGGTTAATGGTGATTCTCTTGAATCAGACTGTTGCTGAGCTAAACTGAGCAGGAGGCACTATCTCTCCCATTTCCTGACTTGCTCATCAGCAACCAGTGAAGTGTTTGCCTGGTTACACCAGTTTACCCAGAACAGAAGTGTTCTGAAATGGGCGTTTCCTCAGCTGATGGCTGAAGTTGTTTAACCTCTTCCCTACATTTGGTTAAAACTTTCTCCTTTCCTTAGTGCCAGTGTTATAGGTCCCCTTTGTGGTCCATGGTCCCCTCATCCCCATGCAGAGAAAGGATGAGCTTTGGAAAAGAATATGAGTTAACTCTGGAGGCCCTTTCAGTCTATGATAGAAGTTTTGAGCAGGTGAGATTGCCTTAACTTGCAATAAAAGGCTCTTCCACCAGCCTGGTTTTCTAAACCCTGGCTGGGGTCTCCTTTCTCCACATTCTTCTTTCTCTTCCCCAGTTAGCTGTCTCCTTGTTCATCAGAGCTCTCATCTCTTGCTCATCTGACCAGAGCATTTTCCCACAGATGCTGGATAATGGACTGAGCCATCAGTGTTATAGAACTACAAGTTTCTCTTCCTATCCCCAAAACTCCTTTAAAGTTCTGTTCGAGACCAAAGAGAACATTTCAGGTTTGGAAAGCAAGAAGGAGACCAAAGCTGAAACTAAACCAACCCTTTTCTTAGGTTTATCTTGGCCTCGGTTAGTCATCCTTGCTTTTAATTCAGCCCCCCCCCCCCCCCCCCCCAGCCACTTGTCACTGCCCGATCTTAAGACTGTTTCTTATATTGCTGCTGTATAAGGCCCACTTGTGGGACCTAGGGGGCTGGGAGTGGGAGGAAGAGGCCCTTTTTAACTGGCAGATTTAATTAGCATGTGGGTTTCAACTTACTAGAAATAATTTTCCCTCTCATTTGCTTCATCAAGCAAGGAGAGGCTATGAATATAAAGCAACAGTCCGTCCTATGGCTAAAAGATGGGGTGTTGGCCAGGGGAAGTCCCTCTCTCCCACTGGGGGCTTGGGACACAGCTGCCGACCTTTCCTCTCCTCAGGTTCTCTGGCCCTTTTCCCATACCTTGTTTTCTTACATTCTGAAGTTAAGTGGTTATATGAGGAATTTGGGCTTGTTTGTTTACTTTTTATACTTTATCAAAGGGAACCTGCCTGGTAGAAGAATAGACTTTTTTCTTTTCTTACAAGAGGCCTGATTTCTAATATTAATTAATTCTCACATTACTGAGTAAAGAGGCAGTGTAGTGGTGGAGAAAGTGCTAGTCCAAGGTCAGAAAGAAGGCTAGGGATCTGAGCAGGCTTCCTGTCTCACCTCTGCTACGACTGGCTGTGTAACTCTGGGCAAGTCACTTGACCTGTCTAGACCTCAGTCATCTTTAAAAGGAAGAGGTTGGGCTAGTTGATCTTCAAGGTCCCTTCCTGGTCCAAAAATCCTGTTTCTAAATTACTCAGCTTGTCATGTTCTCTGTTTGTAAAACAGAATGGGGAACAATAATCTGTTTTTGCATTTATTGTTGCTCTGTAAAGGATGGTCACGGGTCATTGTTGCCTGGAAGAGCCAGCCAGCCAGTCCTTTCTCAGACTGCTTCTGTTCTGGTCACCTCCCAACCCTAGGACCCAGGAGACAGTTGGAAAGGCAGATGGCTTTGTGTTTCACTGGTTCCTTGGGATCGTTATAGTGGTTATAGTTCCCCTTTATGGGACTGACTGAGTAATAGTTGCGTCCCTCCCTTTGCACCTATTCTTCACTAAGAATACCTGGGTTCTGTGCTTCTGGCTCCTGGCTCAAAGACAGCACTGAGGCCTGGGAACAGGCAAGGGGGGTACAAATCAATCAAGAGGACATCTTTCTCAAAGATAAGAAAGTGCTTTTCTTCTGGAGTTTAGAAAGGGAAAAGGAGAGGGGTGCTGGGGCTGGAGAGCAGGGGTCAGAAGGTGAGGAAGATCTCCCTCATAGGACCAGGCCCCCACAGGGCGCAGGAAGTGCTGTGCTCATCACGGCTTATCCCGCTCTTAGTGAACATGTGAATCAGATGCTTCTGTTATGCCAGGCATTGGTGGAATGTCCTGAAGAGACCAGCCCTTATTCTTTAGGTGCTAGCTCGTTTCTTGCTTGCAGTAGCCTTTCTTCCTTTGAATCTCAGACAGGAAAAGTGGAATTGGAGATAGAGGGACTGGAATGATAATTAATAGTGATGATGGCAGATAACAATGTTTCCTTGTTCCTTTTAGCCAATGGATGTTCAGTGTTGGGCCAGGTGCTTTTTAAGAAGAATTCCAAGATCTCTGTAAACATTCTCTTCTTCATTCTTATACTTGATTATACAGCTGAAGAAACACAGAAGCATGGGAGAGATTCAGTGACTTTAACTAACCATGGTCACATAGCTAGGCAGGATAGGTTCACTCCCCCAGATCCTCCTGAGTCCCATTTCAGTTTGTGTCTCCTTTGTTTTGCCTCTCACAGAGGCATTTTGGGGGAGGACTCCACAGAAAGTGGGCATCAGAACCCATCCTCCACTCATTCCTTCTGGCCTTGCTTGACAGAGTGGGCAGAGGAACCTGTTTTTCCTGGGGTGGTGTAGGTCGAGGAGTCCTGTCAGTGAGTCAGCCACTCTTCTGGGCTTAGGCCGCTCCCCAAACCTCTGGAGCTTTGTGATTATTGCCATGGGGTGAGAACGAGCCCAAACAGCTCCTTCCTCAGCCCATGCCTCGCCAGCCTCTGTCAAAGGGAGCAAATTCAGACAGGCTGCTTGGGGTGGTCACCCAGGAACCCTGCTGGGCACCATAGCAACACAGCCCCTCCCCAGGCCACGAAGAAGGTTCAGGGAGGCAGGAGGAGACTTTGCTCGTGCATGCCTCTCCTTTGTAGGAGAGGCATTTTCTATTTTGCCAGCTGGGGCTCCGTGGCTGAGAGCAGAGGGTCTCTGCAATCTGGGAGCAGGAATCCTGGCTTTGTTAAAGTGGGTTTATTGGCATTGGCTCCTTAGAGCCAGGCACTAGAGGAGAATGGCCTCTCTTGGCACTGAATTAGGATTTAGTCCCATATACCTTGGCTGGAGCAGGTTTAAATTCAAAGATATTCTGAGGGGAATAAAGTTCACCATTTGGAGAAGGGTGCCTTCAAAAGTTTGAGGAGAACTAGACGAGTTAGTTTGGTCAGGAAATAAGGAAACCCAGTGCTTAAAGGGAGCGGGGAGATTGGCACCTCCCCATGGTGGCTCTTAACTCTTATCCTCTTATTTAATACCTTCCCAGGAAATTGCAGGCCTCCTGAGGGATGAGGGAAACCCTAAGAAAATCATAATGGTCTCTGTTCTCTCCTGAGAAATGGCTGATTTTTTAAAAAACATAGTTATCTCCCATGGAATCTATGGGAATTGATTAATTTTACTCTTTCCCCTTTCAGTTTACTTCCTTAGGAAGAGGCCATAGGGATAGGCAGCATCAGAGTCCAGTGAGTCACCCTCTTTCCCCCAGAAACAGAAGAGGCAGGACCCTGCTAGGGGGAGGTTCCAGCCTGGATGACTGGTGTTCTTCATCCCTCTCTCCAAAGAATGAAGAAGGCCAGTCCTTAGGGTGGAACTGTTTAGGAGATCTTCCTCCTGCTTGGTTTCCCATCCCTCCCCATCTCTCCTTGTTTCTTATATAAACTCCATTCACTCAGAGCAGGGGATCTCTTTGTCCTTATTTTAGTGTTAGGTGCATTCCTAGCGGGAGCAGAGAACTTGACTTGAGCCCCCTTGTCCCATCCTCATTTCCTTGTCCAGAGGAGAGATAGGTCACAGATCTCTGACACTGCAAGAGACAGAAGGCTTATGATAGTGACCCAGGAGGCTCTTTGAAGACAGGTCAAAGTAGATTCTCTAGTATTTCCAGGAACACAAAGCTTCATTCCCTTGGGTCCTCCTTGCATGCTTTTTTTGAGCGTTGGATTACTTTTCTTTGGGCGCTCTCTTGCCCTCTGACAAGCCTTCCCTTATGTTGGTTGATAGAATTCTTGGCTGCTGTGGATTAAGCCACTGGGACCATCTGGCACCTTGTTCTTCTGGCTCCTTCGTTCTTTCCTTCAGACTAGGCTAGGAAAGGGGGACAAGGACACATGCTGCCCTAGTTCAGGGATTAAGCTCCTAGCCACAAAGTAGATTAGTGTATTATGCCAGTGGCTTCCTGAAGAAAGGGCTCTTGAGCAGAGCAGGAGAGAGGCCCTCCTCTCAGGGTAGATGGTACAGGACAGTGGACCAGTTGGAGCTGGGTTCAGATCCCAGCTTTGATGCTTATGCCTTTGTGGCATGGGCAAGTCACTTAAGCTCATCTGCAGAATGGAAGGTGGGGGAAGGGAAGGGAAGAAGCAGTTATAGATGTGTGTAGCAGACGTGCTCATTGCTTGATCCTCACAGCATCCCTATAAGGTGGCTACTATGATAAACCCCCATTTCACAGTTGAAGAACCTGAGACAAAGAGAGGTGAAGTGACTTGTCCATGGCCACACAGCTCAGTATCTGAGACTGAGCTTGACGTTCCTGACTCCAGCCACCCCTGGATACCCTCTGGCTTTCAGGCTAGGCTCCAGCCAGCCCTTTCCCTGGGCATTCTTTTGGCATAGAATGGGGCAGCCGTCCCAAGCTCTGGGCTGTGTGAAGTCTCTAGAGAAAGAGAAGATTTCTGTAGGACTTCTTCAAGGAAGGGACTGAGCCACGTTGCCCATCTCAGTCTTAAGCTGGACCATTCCCTTCTGGCAGATATTTTAATTCTGTTGTGAGTTGGCTGGATAGGCTTTTTTAGTTTCCGTATCCCTGTCATTATTCAATTAGCGGTTCTTTAGTCTGAGCCTCATTTGCTTTGATTCATTTTTATGCCTAAAGAGTCGGGGTCGGGGGAGGGGGGAGGCATCTCTTGCTGTTTTGTCTACCATCTCTTGAATAAAGTTCAGTTCAGTCCTTGAAGAAACTCCAGGCCCCTGAGAGTTGAATGGAAAGCCTAGCTATAGGGCTTAGCTTATAGGGCTTGGGGGCAAGGGAGGAGAAAAAGCAGCTGGTGTCACTTGCTTTGAGCCAGTGTGCATGTCAGTGGGACCTGAATCTTTAGGCAGCTCTGGAAAGGGATGTGGTTGGTGTTGGTGACATGGTCTGTTCCTCGTCCCCACTTCTGCTTGGATAAAGGGGAGGGATGGGTTCCAGAAAATTCTGGTTGGTTCCCAAAAGGTATTGGCTTTTGTTATTTCTGAGGTCACTTTCCTTAGTGGGAAGAAACAAGCCTAAGTGGCAAAAAGGGTTGATTGGGGGTGGGGGGGATTCTTTTAGTCCTTTATTACATACACCCTGTGGCAAATCAGACCCATTTGTCCAGAAGTTGAGAAATAGGAACAGGGATTTGAGAAAATAAAGAGAAGCCAGGATCCTACCAGACTTGTGTGTGGTTCTAGGAACTGAGCCAAAGGCAGTTCCTTCTGTAGGTTCCCTTCCTGGAGTAATGGAAAGGAGAACCCTTAGGGCTTCTCATTCACTCTGCTCTGTAGCCTGGTAGACAAGAAGATGCCTTTCTCCCTGGGGAAGGTTTTGGACATCAGCTGGATCTCTGAAAGGCCTTGTGCTCTGTGGACCAGGTAGGAGGGGAGATTGGTGGCTCCTCTTACCACCCCTTTTTCCTCTTCTTTTCTCTGCACAGGTGCCCAGGGTTGAGCCTTTATGTGTCACCTGCAGTGCCCATCTATAATGCTGTCATCTTCCTCTTTGTGCTGGCCAACTTCAGCATGGCCACCTTCATGGACCCAGGCATTTTTCCCCGAGGTAAGACCTCCCTCTTGCCTTTGGGCAGCTCTGAGAAAGAAGAGCAAACACAGTTAACCTTAGGTTTTAAGGACTTGGGAATTAGGGGATTTATTTATGGGCTAGAAATAAGGACAGGAAGCAGATCCCCCAAGGAAATGTGTTCACTATTTGGTATAGGACTTAAATCGGGATTGGTGAGAATGGGTTTCTCTGTGACCTGATTCCCTGTAAATCCAGTGATCCTTTATGTTGGCCAAGGCCACTTCACTGCCGCGCCCTTCCCCACCCCTTTCTCCCTCCTAGTTTCTCAATAACTGGTAGAAGGAATTGAGTCCTAGGGCTGAGGCAGTAATATATAGAACCCCAGGGGATTGGTCATTAATTTATTTATTCTTTGTTGAGGGTCAGCTATGTAAAAGCTACTCTGCTAGGCATTGTTGGGGAAATAATTATTTTTTAAAGACACGTTTCCTCACTGAACTTTTAGGCTACTAGGGCAGATGAGACACATACTTCATTCTCCCTCGTGTTATATAGTTATTTGTGTATCACCAGCAGGATGTGTGTAGAATATCATAGGAATTCAGCAAAGGAAGAGAACCTTTTGCTCTGGAGACTGGGGGAAGCCTTGAAGGCTGGGTAGACTTTTCATTCACTGGATAGTGAAGTGATACTACAGAGAAGGAACAGTGTGAACAAAGAGCTGGAAGAGGAGAGAATGAAGCATGTTTAGAGATGGGAAAAAACTGAAGCTTGGCTGTGGAGAGGGGACCAGGCTCTGAGCTAGGAGCCTGCCAGGCATGCGAGAGGCAGTTAGCCTGTCTCCCCCACTGTGCGCCGGTTTGTTGGGCTTGACCCATCTTTCTCCTGCCACAGCTGAAGAGGATGAGGATAAGGAGGATGACTTCCGAGCCCCACTTTACAAAACTGTGGAGATTAAAGGGATCCAGGTTCGAATGAAATGGTGTGCCACCTGCCGATTCTACCGTCCACCTCGGTGCTCCCATTGCAGCGTCTGTGACAACTGTGTTGAGGTAAGGGCTTTGGCTGTGGATATGCAGAATGCCTCTTCTTGGATGGCCGCCTCCAATTTCCCTGTCAGATGAGAGAGACTGAGGTCAAGTCACATCTGTTTAGTCTTTGGGCTTTCTTGGATCCAGCCCAGAGCTTGAGGACGCCAGCTCTATGTTCCAGCTCTGTGTCAGAGGCCATAATAGTCAATGACATTTCTATTAATGCTTTAAGGTTCACAAATCATTGTATATACATGATTTAATTTGACCCTTGCAGCCACCCTGTAAGGTAGAGGCTATGGGGATCGTCCTCATTTCACCAATGAGTGAACGAGGCTCAGAAAGATTGTGACTTGCCCATTGTCACTGGAGTATCAGAGTTGAGATTTGAACCCAGGCCTTGTTCCTGGGTTCCCATGCAGGTCACAGGTCAGCATGCTCTCCAGACACAGAAGGCAGGGGAGAGTGATGGCGGGATTTCAGTCTCTGAACTCCACCCTCTTTTTCTTTGGGATTTCAGTCTCCGAACTCCACCCTCTTTTTCTTTGGAAGCACTTTTCCTGATTTCTGCCCATGTCTGAATCACCTCTTGTGTTCCCATTCCATCAGCCTGAGCCCCCTGTGCCTGCAGAGGTTCTCTGATCCCAATTACATGCTGCTTCTCACCTTAACTGTTGTCTGCTAACTCCTCCCGTTTCCCTTGGGCTGTAAGTAGCCACTCCACTGGCTCCTACAGTGCCTGATTTCATCTAAGCCTCATTTCCTTTTGGCAGAAGGGAGTGGACTGATCCTCTTGGCGCAGAGTCTCATAGTGGGTCAGGTTCATACAGCCATTGCAATAGAGAAGGCCACATCAGCTCCTTGAGAATGAGCTGTGGCCTCTGGGTGACTTCTCCAGCTTCGGGAAGGAAAGCCTTCCTGAAGTCCTCTCAGCTGTCTGAGGCACACAGACCAAAAACAAAACGAAGTCGGGGCTGTTCCCCTTTCCCTTCTTGATAGAAGGCTGATGGGGTAACAGGCAGACCGGTTTCAGCCTTTCTCTCTTTGTGTCTAGGAATTTGACCACCACTGCCCCTGGGTGAACAACTGCATTGGGAGACGGAACTACCGTTACTTCTTCCTCTTCCTCCTCTCCCTTACTGCCCACATCATGGGTGTGTTTGGCTTTGGCCTGCTCTACATCCTCTACCACATGGAGAAGCTCTCAGGGGTCTGCACAGCTGTCACGTATCCTTCCAGACTGCTCAGTGTTGGGGAGAACTGACCCAGAGGTGGGGTAGGGGGATGGCAGAAGGAAGGCCCGCTTTGTGATACGAGGTCATGTCACTTTAATGGTTCCCTTGACTCTGAGGCTGCAGCATGGCAGTGATGTGTGTGGCTGGCTTGTTCTTCATTCCTGTAGCTGGCCTCACGGGATTTCATGTAGTGTTGGTGGCCAGGGGTCGAACAACTAATGAACAGGTAGGAGGGAATATGGAAGGGGCTGCTGAAGGGCAGTGGGGCGGGATTTCTTATCCTAGTATATGAAGTCAATTAAGTCAATTAAGGGTTATATTGATAATGGGAGAAGTGGAGGAAGTGAATCCTGAGGAGATATGCCTTTTCCTTTAGAGGGTAGCCTGCTCAGTATTGTGCCTGATTTCTAAGTGACTTTCTATTGCCCTGTCATCTGATTTAGCTCACAGTGGTTTCCTCTCTGCAGGTTACGGGTAAATTCCGGGGAGGCGTAAACCCTTTCACCAATGGCTGTTGCAATAATGTCAGCCGTGTGCTCTGCAGCTCTTCGGCACCTAGGTAAAGGCTTTCCAGAGTCCGTTCCAGTGTGGGGTAGTGGTAGCTGAGACTGGCTTTTCCTTTTTCAGAGTTAGGTGGGTGTCAGAGGAGATTTTGGCTTCTCGGTTATTTCAGCTGCTGAAATAGCCTGCTAATTGGTCTCTGCATCAATTGGTCTCCTCTCTCAAACCCATACAAGTCCCAGAGTTAACTTCCTATTGTGAAGGTAGATCTAAATTTGTCACTGCCTTATTCCATAAACTCCTATGGTTATCCATTACCTGTATGAGGACAGAGAGCTCTCCTTTTGGGCCTTGAAAGCCCTCCCCACCCACCTTCCCAGCCTTAGTAGACATTCCTCTCCTTCCCAAACTCAGCGTGCAGTCAGCCTCAATGGCTTGTCACTGGACTGGATCTGGGCCTTGCCCTGGCCGTCCCCTAGAACTCCAAGGCCCTCTCACCTCCCCTCTGTTTAGAATCCCTTGTTTCTGTAAAACTTAGGCCATGTCTCCTAGTGGAAACCTTCCCTCAGTTTTGAGTGTCATGCTGCCTCCCCCCCCCCAATTATTGTTACTTTATTTTAAATCTGTTTTGTATGTGCCTGGTGTCTCCCCGATAGAGCGTATGTTCTTGGGGGCCAGACTGATCTTGATCTTTGTAGCCCTAGCACCCGTCACAATGCCTGGCACATAGTAGGTGCCTAAAAGACAAATAGTTGATTGGTTGGATCTTTTTTTTGTTGAGGGATCAGATTTCACCTTTAGTGATCTGAGCTGGGGCTTAGCCTTCAGTGGCTCCATCTTACCATGCCAGAGAATGAAGAGAGTCGTTCAGTGCTAGCCTCTTCAGCGTTTCAGTGAAGGCCTCTGTCCTATATTATTATATTAGTATCCCTCAGAATGCCTTGCACTTGGTGACTGCTCAGAAGGGATCTGCTTTCTTTGATTACCAGGTACTTGGGGAGACCAAAGCGAGAGCAGACAATCGTGATTCGGCCTCCTTTCCTTCGACCAGAAATATCAGATGGACAGATTGCTGTGAAAATTATGGATAATGGTATCCAGGGGGAGCTCAAGAGAACCAAGGTGAGGGACTAGGGGATGGGAAGGAAGGTCTGGAGGGAATCAGTTTCCTCCAGTGATGAGGAAAAAAAGATTGTGATGTCCTTGATTCCTTTTATGCCATTTGTAACATTCTGCCAGTCTTAAAATTACCTGTACTTCCTTATGCTACCCCTCATGCTAGACCAGAAGTTCTTAAACGTTTTTGTGTGTCATGGAACCCTTTTGGTGGAACTCATGGAACCCTTCTCAGCTCATGAAGCTAGTTGGTGTACTGAACGAAGATAGACAATTCTCTTTTTTTCTTTTTAAACATGAATGTTTATCTTTAAGTTCATTGAAAAAAAGACAAAAGATTTTAAAAGAATGATTAGAAATATTTGTTTTAATATTTACTATTCATATTTCAAGCATAATTAATTAAGTCAAGTCCTGGAGGCCAAAGGAAAAAAATGGAGGGCATGTTTTAGATAGGACATAAGTCCAGTTTGTCTGGAGACTAAAGTGCTGTGTGGATAGCATTCGGCAAGGTTGGCAGTGGTGCCCAATGGTAGGTGGCCTTTTGAGTCAGCAGGCCACTGAGGATGATGGCGGTTTTGTGAGGAATACTTTGGAGTGGGAAGATGATGGAGGCCATGGTGGTACTCCTGGGAGGTCAGCTTGTGTTTGATGTGGCAGTGACAGATAAAGCCCTTCTCAGAACTCTCTCAGTGCTAGGCATTGTACCAAGCGCCAGGGATCAGCACCCAGGCCATCAAGATAGCCCCTGCTTTTAGACAGCTTGCCTTCTTTTGGGGGAAAAACCCTCTATATGTATGTATGTTTGTGTGTATGTATGTGTACATACACACATATACAAACATATAGGTTTTTTTAAACATCTAGATTTCTCTCTCCTTCCCTTTCGTTCATCCCAGAAAATCATATAACAAATAAATTTTTTTTAAAGAAAGAAGAGAAAGAAATCCAGAAAAAACCAATTACTATGTTAATAAAATCCCATGAACCTCCTCAACCCTTCTCCCCCAGCTTCTGCAAATGAAGTCGGAGGCTCATCTTCTCTTCTTTCAGACTAAGCTTGTGTTTTCTTCAAGCCCAGTGTTCTTCTGTGACTCACGTACCAGTTTGTCTGGCCAGCGCCCAGTGGGCTTCTACTGTGTTTCCAGTTCTTTGCTACCACAAAAAGTCCTGCTGTCAAACATTCTTTTTGATTGTGGCTTCCTTGAGGTATATGCCCACCAGGAGAGTCTCTGGGCCAAAGGACATGAACGCTTATTTTAGGCACTTGGTTTGCATAACTCCAAACTGCTCTTCAGATGGTTGTGCTAATTCGTGTGTCTGGCAGAGCTGTCTCTGCAACTCCTCTGACCCCCGCTCTTGGCATCTTCCGGCATCTTTACCAGGTTGCCGGCTGAGAGGGGAAAACGGGAGTGTCTTGATTTATATTTCTCTTTTTCCAAGTGATGTGTAGCGTTCTTTCTGTTGGTGTGGGTGTCAATACTCGGCAGTTCTTTTGAGAACTGTTTATAGCTTGTCTGCCGTTCAGTCGTTTTCCGTCATGTTTGATTCTTCGTGACCCCATTTGGCATCTTCTTGGCAAAGATACTGGAAGAGTTCGCGTTTTCTTCTCCAGCTCATTTGACAGATGAGGACACTGAGGCAAACAGGGTGACGCGAAGGGTCGCACAGCTAGCAGATTTCCGACCCCAGGCCAGTGCCCTGCCTGGGCTGCCCCTTCCTGTCCGCGGGCCACTTCTACTGAGGAATGGGTTTTTGTCCTAGATCTCTGTTGTCTGTGTGTCCTGGGTATAAAACCCTGTTGGATATATTTTACATGAAAGGTTTTTTCCTTGTTGATTGTTTCTTTTTTTTATATTGGATGCATTTGTTTTGTTTGTGTGGAAGCTTTTCAAGGCCATTTAATCACATGGACCGCTTTCGCTTTCGTGACTGCCTCTCTTTTGCTTGTTAAGAATTCATCCCCTCCTCTTCCCGGTGAAGTGTATGGTCTGCACACACAGAAAGGGTAACTGGCAGGTGGGGAGCCATAGTTGGAGCTGATGTCCAGGAAGGGAGGGAGCTGATAGCTCACGTGTCAGAGCCCAGGTGAGGGCAGTGGTCATCGAAAGAAGAATGAATGAATGAATCCGTGCTGAACCAGTGACTTGTGGAACAGAAGGGCCTTTTTGCATCACCCCTCTGTCCCACTTGTTTAATTGTGACCTCTGCTCTGCTCACTCCAGATAACCTTCACTTTCACAAGATTGTGTTGTTCCACATCTGACCTCTTCCTTTTTGTAAATCTTAGTCCAAGGGAAGCTTGGAGGTGACAGAGAGCCAGTCTGCTGATGCTGAGCCGCCGCCACCACCTAAGCCAGACCTGAGTCGCTACACGGGCCTCCGGACTCACCTCAGCCTCGCCACTACTGAGGGTAAGAGTTGGCTGGCCACACCTAAGCTATGGGGACAGCAGGATGGTCAAGGTCTGCAGAATGTGGGAGCTTCTGTAAGCGGGAGAGACTGGAGGGGAGGTCTGGAGGCCTCCTAGACATGGGGACCTCCTGCTGTCTCTGCTAGAGAATCTGTTCACGTTGACAAGTTGTCGTGCCTATGTCCTACCAACATCACACTGGGTAATGCTATCCTGTTCCCTGCTGGCATTATTACCCTGACTGAGACCAGCAGCACATGTGTTGGACCTCCTCTCTTCTGCTCAGTCTGATCTTCAGATTCTCCATTGGCCTGGCTCTTTAAAGAAGAGGGCTAGGGCAGCTAGGTGGCATCATAGGGGGCCTCAGAAAAGCCTGAGTTCCAGTCTTGTCTGAGGTACTAGCTGGGTGACCCTAGGCAAGTTGCTTAAGTTCTCTCTTCCTGTTGGGAAGAGTTAAATGAGCTAATACATGAAGGGCTCTGCCAACCTCAGAGTGATCTGTTGTTGCTGTGCTTCTGTATTTCTTCCTGCAGACAGTCTTTTGAGCAAGGACAACCCCCCCACACCCACCATGTACAAGTACAGGCCTGGCTACAGCAGCAGCAGCACATCCGCTGCCATTCCTCACTCTTCAAGTGCTAAGGTACAGGGCTCAGCCCAGTGGGGATGGGGAGGGACCTTGGCACAAAGAGGCCAAGCGGTCCTGGCTTCCTTAGGAAAGCGAGAGAAGAGGGAAGGATGGGAACTTGGTTCATTAGCTGCTGGCTTGGTGGCAGCCAGTCCCCCAAGTGGGGGATGCTTGATCTCAGGGGGCCCTCCAAGACCACGTCTTGATGTGTTCCCGGGCTTCCTTCCCCAGCTGAGTCGAGGAGACAGCCTCAAGGAGCCAGCCTCTATTGCCGAGAGCAGCCGTCACCCCAGCTACCGCTCAGAGCCCAGCCTGGAGCCAGAAAGTTTTCGCTCTCCCACTTTTGGCAAGAGCTTTCACTTTGACCCACTGTCAAGTGGCTCCCGTTCATCCAGCCTCAAGTCAGCCCAAGGCACGGGCTTCGAAATGGGTCAGCTGCAGTCAATCCGTTCAGAGGGAACAACTTCCACCTCCTACAAGAGCCTAGCCAACCAGACACGCAATGGGAGCCTGTCTTACGACAGCCTGCTCACCCCTTCTGACAGCCCTGATTTTGAGTCGGTGCAGGCAGGGCCAGAGCCAGACCCCCCCTTGGGCTATACTTCTCCCTTCCTGTCAGCCCGACTGGCCCAGCAGCGGGAAGCTGAGAGGCACCCGCGCCTGGTGCCAGCCGGCCCTCCGCCCCGTGAGCCCTCACCTGTGCGGTACGACAATCTGTCGCGCCACATTGTGGCTTCCCTTCAGGAGCGGGAGAAGCTACTGCGTCAGTCACCCCCTATTCCTGGCCGGGAAGAGGAGCCCGGACTGGGAGACTCAGGCATCCAGTCAACACCGGGCTCTGGCCACGCCCCCCGTACCAGCTCATCTTCGGACGATTCGAAGCGTTCACCCTTGGGCAAGACCCCATTGGGCCGCCCAGCTGCCCCCCGTTTTGGCAAGCCAGAAGGGCTTCGGGGCCGGGGACTAGGGTCCCCCGAGCCAGCCCCAACTGCCCCTTTCTTGGGCCGATCCATGTCCTACAGCAGCCAAAAAGCCCCATCTGGTGTCCCTGAGACAGAGGAAGTTGCCTTGCAGCCGTTACTGGCCCCCAAGTAAGTATCAGAGTTGCCTCGTAGACTTCTCTTGCCTTTTTTGTGCTGTCCAAGGGGTCCCTGCCTTCAGAGCACATTTAGCTCCAATGAACCCAGGAGCCGCCCTCAAGCCAGTCCTAGTGCCTACCCATCTTCCCTCAGGAAGTACAGGGATGTGCCTTGTGTGTCAGAGGAAGTGAGATTATTAGAAATTCCCCCTAGACAAAGGAAGGCGGAGTGCGTTAGAGAAGAATGATGGTCGGGTTGTTTTCCCCCATTGGGAAGATGTTTGTGTTTTGAGGGGTGAATGACTAGGAGAGATGTCTAGCACCATATCCTTATTCCCTTTTTATACTCTGCTTCCATGTTCTATCATTCCATCCTCCTCATTTCCTGACACCCACCTGTCCTTCCTTCCCCAGAGATGAGGTGCAACTGAAGACTGCCTACAGCAAATCCAATGGGCAGCCCAAGACCTTGGGTTCTGCCTCCCCTGGCCCGGGCCAGCCCCCCCTCAACAGCCCCACCCGAGGAGTCAAGAAGGTGTCGGGTGTGGGTGGCACCACCTATGAGATTTCGGTGTGAGCCCTCGGCGCCTCCGTGCCTACACCAAAGGGCCCTGAGTGGCTACTCTGCTCCCCCCCAGGGGCTCCCCTCACCTGCATGGACACTTGTCAAACCACAGATCCCAAGAGGATGAGGAGGCGGGGGATGTGGGGGAGAGTTGGCACCTGCTTCCTAGGGCAGTAACTCCTTCCCCCAGCCCTCCCCACCCCTGGGCCAGACTCAGTGGACACGTGTGCAATTGCTTGCCCTGGAGGGAACCGGATCGTTTTTAAACCAGAAATAATTTTTTTTATTATTGTTACGGATTCTATTTTTTTTCTCTTCTGCGTTACCAGGTGTGTGTGTACATATATATATATATACATATATATATATATATATATTATAAATATCAAAGAAATTATATATCTACCCTGGGATGGGGAAAGGAGAGGAGAGGGGTGAGCATCAGGAGAGAAAGGGGAGCTCCCCACCACCCCCACCTCTCCCTGTTCCTTAGACCAAAAGGAAAAGGTAGAGGCATGGGTGGGGCTAACTCATGCCTTTCCCTCCCTTGGGGCTTCTCCCATCTTCTCCCCCCTCAGTTGTCACTGAGGAGCTTGGGTAGAGGAGAGAGGGATGATATTCTCCACAGGGGCCTTGGTCAGAGGAGGGAGAGATGTGGGGATGATGCAGCTAGTTTTCTAGTCTCATTGGCACTTGATTTTCCTCAGTGGGCAAGGCCCTGCTGCCTGTTCCTTAGCATAGCAGGAAGGGAATTGGCTTAGTCCAACTACCATATCATTGGATCCCATTCCACCCCTCCCCCCGGGGGTCATGAGGGCAGGCAGCCCTTAGTGCCTCCCCCCAACTTTCACAGTTGATTTTTTCAAATTCAAGGCCGGGAGAGAAGAATCCAAAAAGCAATATTTCTCATCACATGCCAAAAACTGGGAATGGAGAGAGAGAGGCAGGCCTTGGTTCTAGCCTCTCCAGCTTCCTTGGGGATTACCTTTAGCCCAACTCTCCTGGGTGGCAGGGGATGCCTGGGTCCTGGCCTCTGAAAGGGGGACCCGCCTCCCTCTTGGCAGAGCCCTTTTATTTTTTATTCTGATTAGCCATTTTAAACCAACAAGGAATAAAAAGAAATCCTGATCTATTCTGCTGCCCTGGATTTGTGTTCTTTTCTTGCCTCAGGGCAGGTTACAGTTACACACTTTGCCTTGTGGGAGATGGATGGCTAGGGCCATCCGGCTCAGGAGGCCTGGGCTTCAGGCAAACCTGCACTGAAAGTGACGCACACTTCAATCTATTTTGTATCAAAGGTTTTTCAGTGAATTAGGTGGATATTCACCTCTGTCTTCTTAACTAGGTTGACTGTGGCTGACCTGATGAATTCAACTTGAGGAGAGTCAGAGCCAGGGCAAGTCATGGTCTGAGTCAAGGGAAAGATCAGGGTCCAAGTTTTAGGGGTTCTTTTTTTTGCTTTTGGAATGGTGGTGGCTGCTGTGGTTATCGCCAGCTGGAGGCACCTAAGCAGGGCCATCACCACCCTTATCCAGGCAGTGTCAAGTGGGGCCAAGTGCCACCTGCTGGCACTGGGGAGAACTACAGCTGCCCTCTGTGGCCACCACCGGCTAACTTCCTTTCTTAGCCCGACTGCTCTACACTGTAAAACCTGGAGGTGTCAACCCTCGGCTGGTTTAAACTTGAGAAATGGAAACAGATTTATGGACAGAAGGTAAGCACCTACCTTTGCTGGAGGAACCATCCTGGTTAAAAGGTGATACTAGCTTTTTACTTGAACTCAAGTCTGGAATTGCTAGAGGCTATGCAGCCAACTCAGACTGAACTAGAACTAGTGCCAGGTAACCCTGACGTCCCCCCCCCCCCCAATCACGGGGTTGTTTCCGTGTCCTCCCTACCTCTGGGACATCAGACAACCTCTCCAAGTCTGTCTCCTCAGATACTGTGAATGCTCTGAAACCTAGGGTGCTAAAGAAATGCACGCTCATCATTTGGGGGCCCAGGGTCATCACTGAATTGGGAGGAAGAATACCTTTTCTTGAGTCCTTCGCCAGATGCTAGCTAGCACTGCAGACGAGACCCTTGCCCTCAGCTTTCCATTAGACAGTGGGAATGTGGTAGGCTTAGCAGTGTCAGTGCATTGGGCAACCCTCCCAGTGTCCCGTTTGGGCTGGCATTCCAACACTTCTGTAACTTTTCCTTAGGAAACTGACTCAATATTAGTCCTCGTTCTCAATGGAGGCCATTCTGGCTACTCCCAGAAATATGGCAAGGACCAAGTCTGGTATAACAGCAGCATCCTCAACCCTGTCCCTCAAGGAAAGGATCTCATTGGTTCCCAACACCAAAGTGTTACAACTCAACCAGTTTGGTACAATATGAATCTTTAAAAAAGAAACCAAGCCCTAATAAACCAATCCAAATCTCAAAGCAGACAAACTGTACAAAAAGACACGGAGAGAAGGCTCCTTGGGAAGGGGAAAGCAGCTCTACTGGGAGAGCTGACTGGGCTGTGTCTTAACAAAGGCACTGCCCTTCTCACCCCTAATGCATCCGCCTCACTTGCCCCAAGCCAGAGCTGGCCTGGCCTGCATTTACCCCCAATCACAGGGGAATGCTCCAAGGGCAGTATGTCCTCTAGCCTCCAAGGCTGCTTCTGTTGGCAAGTTCATTGTAGGAGAAAAGAGCTCCCCTGGCCTGTCTGTCGTCCAATGGTCTTGTTAACGCAGGCTACTGCTGCTGCTGGCCTGAGAGCTGCCCATACCGGGGTGCTCTGGACTGTGTCGGTTCTGGGGAAAAAAACAGAAGCAAATGTAGGGAAACCATCTTGATTCTAGGGAGCTCACCACAGGTGGTGAACTACACAACCTGTCTTGTCCTACCTTAAAGGACAAGTAGGCAAAAGGCTAAATAGAGACAGCGTGGGGCAGAGTAGAATAAGGCCTGGCCTGGGAATCAGGAAAGCTGGGTCTGCGTCTCACTCAGCTTGGCCACTCGCTAGCTTGTGTAACCCTGTGGCCTCACTTCACTTCTGAGCTTCACTTCACCTCACAGGCACACGTGACAGGCCTACTGTGTTTCAGGTGTCTGCTAGATGCTGGAAATAGAAACACAGAAAGAAAGTCTCTGCCCTCAAGGAGCTTCCATTCTACTGCGAATGGGAAGAAATACAACAGGACTGCAAGAGGGATGAGAAGGAGCTTCCTGGAGGAGGTGGTATCTAAGTTAGGCCTTGAAGGAAACTAAGGATTCTTAAATCCAGACGTGGGAAGGAGCCAATCTAGGCATGGCCAGATTGGGCAAAGGCACCAGTCAGAAAAAAATGCTGAGTTTGGGAAACAGCAAGAAGGCCAATTAGACTCAAAAGTAGACTGTGTGAAGGGGAATGCCAGGAAATAAGGCTGCAAAGGTAGGCTGCCACCAGACTGTCAAAGCCCATTGATGCCAAGCTGAGAAGTTTGTCTTATCTCAGGAAATATACTGAAGGTTTCTAGTCAAGGAATTTGATGTGTGATATGGACCTACCTGTGCATTAAAACTATTGTGGCAGTTGAGGAAGATGGTAAAGAGAGGAGAGAAGCTGGAAGCCAGGAAAGCAGTCATTCAGACAAGAGGCGATGGGGGCCTAGACTTAGGTCATGAGTAGAGAGAAGGGATGGATGGGAGAGAAGACTTGACAACTACTGGATGTGAGGGGCGGAGAAGGTAGAGCCAAGAACAACAGTGGCTACAAGGATGGTGGTAGCAGCAACAGGAAACAGGGCAACGTGCACAAGGGAGGAAGATGACCAAGTTCCTTTTGAGAGGTGCTGCGTTGGAGATGCTGATGGGACATCCAGGCAGAGATGTCGGGCAGGCAGTTGCTGACGCAGGCCTGGGGCTCAGGAGACATTGTGGCTGGATATACAGATCTGGGATACAGTGCCCTCAGGATGCTCACTGAAGCCAAGGCAGCTGAGGAGATCACTGACAGAGGATGGAAAGAGAGGAGGGGACTTTGAGATGCAGAGTGGGGCATGCATGGTCCAGCAAAAGAGTCTGAGAAGGACTAGCTAAGCAGGTAGAAGGAAAACCAGGAGAGAGCAATGGCATTAGAACCCATGGGGGAGAGAATATCAAGGAAGAAGGAAAAGCTGAGTATTGAAAGCTGCAGAGTGGTCAAGGACATGGACTGGGTAGAGGCCATCAAAGAGATAACTGGCAACCTAGAAGAGAGTGGCTTTAATTGAGTGGTGGCATCAGAAGGCAGACTGCAAAGAATTGGCAAGTGAGTGGGAGGAAAGCAAGTTAAGCCTGAATGAAAATGACCTTTTCTATGCATTTGGTTGTGGAGGAGAAGAGAGATACAGGCCAAGCCAATCAAGTGAAGGTTTTCTGAGGCTGAGGGAGACATGGGCCTATTTCTGGGAAACAAAGGAACAGCCAGTAGGTAAGGAGACACTGAAGATGAGGAAAAGAGATAGAAGGTAACTGAAGGAATGAAGCTCCCAGGAGAGATCCGTGATGGGTTCAGGGCACAAGGAGGGGGCAGCCTTGGCAAAGAGAAGGACTGTCTCTGATGGAGACTAGAGCGAAGGAAGAGGCAGCGTACTGCAGTAGGGTTCTGAAGTGGCAAAGAAGGAACTCAGGACAGACTGCCTTTGCTTTCTCAGTAAAGGAGGACGCAAAGTCCTCTGCTGAGAGTGAGCGGGTAAGGAGGAGGTATAGGAGACTTGAGAGACAGGTCTGCAACAGTTGCTGTAGGGAGTTTCCTCAACTGTAAAATGGGTACAATCAATAATACTTGTAATACTTGGGTCCCAGGGTTGCTGTGAGGAAGGCGTTTGGTAACCCTTAAAGCCCTACACAATGTGACTGGCCTACGATCCCATGGGGCTCCGTCCACAGGTCCACCACCTGAGGGAAAGGACCTGGATTCGCCTTAAGATAAAAACAAGATACACAGGACCTCACTGGGTTACAGGAAGAGACCACTAGCCTACCTTCTTCTTCTTCTTTTCTTTCTTCTTCCTTTTCCGCTCAGGATCTTCTTCCTTTTTCTTTTTCTTTTTCTTGTGATCCGAATCGGATGGAGTTTCTATAGGAGACAGTATCACCTGTAGAGTTCCTACTGCTTATGAACTCAAAAGCCAACATGAAAACTGAGTCAAGGACAACTGTTAATTTCCAAGTGGCTTGAAAGGGGGCCTCAGGCTCTACCAGGGACTCATTGTCAAGTCCCCCCCAGGGTACTGGTTCTTCCTGAAGTATAAAAGTGGGACTCAACAGGAGCTTTGTGTTAAAAGAGAATGGCCAGCGTGGTACAGTGAAAAAAGGCCTAGACTTGGAATCAGGAAACCTGGGTTCAAATCCCAGCTCAGAGACTTCCTAGTTGTGTGGCCTTGGGCAAGTCACTTCCCTTCTCTGGGCCTCAGTTTCCTCAGCTATAAAATGGGGATTATAATCCTTGCGCTAGCTACCTTCCAGGGATTTTGTGAGGACAGTGCTCGAGGAATGTGAGTGCCTACTGTTTTCAGACTGCTTGAGGGCAGCCAGAAGCAGATGCAGAAGATGAGGAAGCTTTCTGGTCTTCAGGATCAGCTTCTTACCTGGGGGGACAGGGTCCTGGGTACGACTCTGTTTGTGCTTGTGCTTATTCTTCTTCTTGGGGGGCTGGATGTGCATCAGTCGGCACTGCTCTGGCAGCTGGAAGAAGGGCCCAGAGGTGCTGTGAGTAGAGGTGGAGGCTGTGGCCTCCACGCCCAGCCCCCTCCCCTCGGCCCCCGGTGGCAGGACTCACCGGGCCGGCGTGCAGGCGGAAGCCGGCCAGCATGGTGCCAGTGATGGGGTTGAAAGAGCCCCCGAGGATGGGGGGCTTCTCAATGAGAGAACGGAGGCCGCTGTTGTCGTGGGAGCCGGGCAGGTCGATCATCCCGGGAAGGTCCGGCAGGAAGTTACTCAGCTTCTCCTTCACCTTTTTCCCACAGAATTTATTGTAGGCATGTTCCAGGTTGTAGTGTGTGATCAGATTGGTGCTACCTGTCAATTCTGTGCTGCCTGCAGAGAAAGGGGAAGGGAACAGGATTCAGGGCCTGATGCTGCCAGGCAGGAAGGACGGGAATCATGAGCTACCCCGCTTGTTTGCTTCCAGAAAATGCTGAGCTCACCCAGAGAACACAAACATAAAGCATCAGAATGAGATCAGAGATGAGTGCTGACTCCCATCACTGACCAGTGGCCACGCGAACTAACCTGAAGTCACCTGCCTCAGTTTCTTCAATAAATAAGGCTTGGATTAGGCTGGGGCTGGGGACATGTGGTCCTCTAGGTTTCCTCTTATTAAGGGGATTTGTTCTGTGAAGTTTGGATTGAAAGGGCCACACTTGAGGACTTAGGATGCCATATGTGACCTTGAGGCTGCAGGTTCCTCACCTCTGGACTAGGCAAACTCTTCTGTCCTAACTCTCAAATGATACAATTCCTGAATATGGCAGACATTCTAAAAAAACATAAAAATGCCTTTATATTCATGGAACTTCAGACTAGTTCCATGCTATGGCTCGATTCCAGTGGGGGCAGGAAGAAAGAAGGGACAGGCAGAAGGGGACAAATGGAAAGACACAAGAGAAGAACTAGGTAAGAGAGGAGATACATGGATGGATACGGAATGGGGAAAAGACAGGAAGGCTGAGTCTCCAGAAGTCGAGTTTGCACACAGCTCCCCTTGCTCTGTGGCCTTCTGTACAGCTCTTCATTCTCTCTAATTCAGAAACCTCTAGAACAAGGCTCTATTCTCAAGTAGGGCAACCCACTAAAACCAGTAAGGCTTTCTGAACAGTAGCTACACTTAGCAAGGGGATATGAACCCAAGGTTCTCTGCATTTACTTCCTGAGGAACTTTCAACTCCTTCTTCACTGACCAAGAAACAACAAACACCTTTACCTAGTTAACTCTCGATCAGTTTGGGGTGGGAATGCCTCATTTATATTTTACTGTCTGTTTTTTTATCACTCAGTACCAGGTGCTCTTGCATTGTAAAAAGGTCAGTGCATTATGATTTTTTAGTCTTTGCAGTCACTGATGCGGTATCTGACCTTAAGTCATAGCACCTAGAAACATGGGGGTGAGGGGTGTAACGCAAGTTATGAAGGGCTTTAAAATACAAACAGAGATTTTGATATTTCATCCTGGAGGTAACAGAGAGATACTGGAGATTACTGAGTGGGGGTGACATGGTTAGGCCTGTGCTTTAGGAAGCTCACTTTCTGACAGTTGAGTGGAATACAGTCTGTAGTGGGTTGACATGTAGCAGACAGACCCATCAGCGGCTACTACAGCAGGCCAGGGCTGGGATGATAAGGGCCCCAATCAGGGGGGTGGCAGGAGAGGTGTTATGAAGGTAATTCTGACAGGCCTGGCAATTGGGGGCCAAAGTCACGAGTTCCATTCTGGACATGTGGAATTTAAGAGGACAGCTAGTTTGGGGGAGGAGGGAGGTCCAACGTGCTCTCTCTACGGCACCTCTGAGCTCTGTCTCCAAAGGGGCTAACTTGTTGGAAGCCTGATAAAATTATACCATGAAAAGGTCTCAATTATTAGCTATACAAGAATGGCACAGATGAATAAGGAGCACATCCACATACAGGCCTTTCATTAGAGATTTTTAAAGTAGTTCGCAGACAGCATTTATTCCCAATCCCTCCTGGTATTTTTCTCCTTCCTTTTAAGGCCAAACAACAGCATGGGCTGCACCTGTTGTCGCCATTTCTTAAAACTCACAGGGCAACTCTTTGTAGTCAAAGCTATATATTGACTTGGAGTCTTTCAAAGCTCATCAGTGACCTCTTAACCACCTACCCATGGAACATGACACCCAAACCTCACTGTATACTGAATAACAACCTCTACTTAGGCATACATGGGGGCAGCTGGGTGGCTAAATGGATAGAGTGCTGGGTCTGGAATCAGGAAGACTCTTCTTAGTTCAAATTAGTCCTCAGCCACTTACGTGCTAGCTGTGTGACCTTGGGTATGTCACTTAACCTTGTTTCCCTCAGTTGCTCATCTACAAAATGAGCTGGAGAAGGAAATGGCTGACCACAAAGAATATAAGACATGGCTGAAAAATGATTCAACAGCAACCAAGGGGTACTTGAAAAAGGATCATTGTTCAGGTGTGAATGAGCCAACATGGCCTCTAAGCCCCTTCTCTGAGATAGTATGAAATCTGCCTTTCTTCCTCCTTGACTTTTTTTGAAGCTTCTGATATTGGTAGCCTTCGAGATGCTCTTCTTTTGGACTCTGGACTGCTACACGATCCTAGTCTCCTTTCTATTTCTCTGGTCAATTTTACTTATGGTCTTCTATTTACTTACTCAATGTGATTCATGGGATTCACATTACAGGGTGCAGTTCTTAGTCCTCTACTGTTCACTTTTTTCCTTGGCAATCTCATCTATCCATACTCTTGCTTCCAATATTGTCTCTGAGGAGGATGGGCACACCTTTATCTCCAATCCTCATTTCTTTCTCAAACTCCAATTCTATACCTCCAACTTCCTGTGAGACAATTCTACTTGGTTTTTCTAGTCAACTCAAGCTCAACATTTCTTTTTTTCTAATTTTTAAAAATAAAAATAAGTTTTGATTGATTACAGTTGATGGTACAATGGATAGAGTGCTGGGCCTGTAGTCAATGGTTCAAAGGCAGCTTCAGACACTTACTAGCTGCGTAAGCCTGGGCAAGTCACTTAACCTCTATCTGCTTCAGTTTTTGTTAACTGTAATATGAGGGTAATAAAAGCATCTACCTCAGGGTTATTGGAAAGATCAAATGAGATAATAATTATTTAAAAAAGGGCTTAGAACAGCAGCTGCCACAGAGCAGGCACTATGTGAATGCCAATTCCATTTCCTTCCCTTTGCCTTTTACGTGTCACCATTATTCTCCTTCCTCCCCCCAGATAACAAATAGCATTTTTTAAAGGAAAAGAAAAAGAAAAAGAATTTCAGAAGAGGAAAAAAATCTGCACAATCAATCACTAAATTGAAGACGTCTGAAAATAATGTGCAGTGTACATCTGTGGACCTCCACAAAGGGAGGGGGCGGGGGCATCTTTTCTTATCTCTTCTTCCACTCCTGTTCTTGAGAATTCTGCACCATCATTTCTGGTTTTTTTGGCCTCAGTGCTTTCTGTCTGCACTGCTGTAGTGACTATGTGTGTATACTGTTTCCTTGGTTCTGCTCACTTCAGTCTGCTCTAGTTTGTTTAGATCTTTCCATGCTTCTTTGTTTTCATCTTATTCATAATTTCTTATATCACAGTAATATTCTACTAATTGTGGTACATTCATGTGCCACGATTTTGTCAGGAATTTCCCCAATCAATGGGCATCTACTTTGTTTTCAGTTCTTTGCTATCACAAAAATTATAAATATTTTGGTATATATGGGGCTTTCTTCTTATCAATAGCCTTATGTCTAGTAACAGAATCTCTGGGTCATATAGTATGGACATTTTAGTCACTTAAGCTACATGGGTTGGCTGTACTAATTTGCAGTTCCACTAAAAATACACTAGTGTGATATCTACCCATGACTGCTCTAATTTTTGTCATCTTTGCCAATTTGTAGGGTATGAGGTGCCTCAGGGTTGTTTTGATATGCATTTCTCTTAGTATCTAGTAATCTGAAGTATTGTTTCTTATGGTTGTTAACAGTTTACAATTCTTTTGAAAACTGTTCATATTCTTTTACTACTTATCTACTGGGGAACGACCTTTGGTATTTTATTTACCTGTTAATTATTTCTATATCTCGACAAACTCAACATTTCTAAAACAGATTTCATCACCCTCCCCTGAAATATTATTCTACACTACCATGTTCTTACTTACCAATTTCTGTCAATGCTCACAGAAGAATAATTTTAGAGCTAAAACTAGCAGGGGCCTGAGAGATCATCCAGTTCAACCTCCTCATTTCAACCTCTCAGGTAAAATGAGGTTGAACTGGATGATCTCTCAGGCCCCTGCTAGTTTTAGCTCTAAAATTATTTTAGAGGTTAATAATCCAAACAGGTTAAGTGACTTGTCTAAGGTCCCAAATCAGTGGGAAGGCCAGGATTTAAACTGATTTCTTTTTTAAATTTTGATTTTTGAAGTGAATTCAACACTTTCTACTGCACCAGGTACTACCCTTCTATGTTAAGCAGGTCTGGAACCTTAAATCATCTTTGACTCTTGCTCCTATATCCAAACAGTCCTACAGTTCTGTAGATGCTTTGCTTGTAACCCTCTTATATCTAACCTTTCTTTACATTCCTAGACTAATGATACGGGTCTTTCTAAACCTGGCCGTTCTCCTCCAGCCTGCCCAGGGCAATCCACTCTTCTTTAACTTCCAGGTTAAGAATGGCTTCGGAGCTGAGCTGAGCTGAGCTGGGCAGCAGGCTGGCCGCCAGCTCCTCCCCCGCCCCGCAATGATTCTCTCCAGTGGTTCCAGATGCTCCCACCATGTGTGGGAGAACTCTTCCTTAACCAGCAATGTGCCCCTGCCAAGGCGGGCGGGCGGAGGAGGGTCTGGGGCCCGCGCCGTAGCCGGATCATGCCCTACAACCTTCCTGATAAACGCCACCATCTCGCCCAGCTGCGGGAGTGGCCACTGACCCATCCACGTGCTGGACCATGGTCCCCACTGCCGTCTAGCCTGCCGTCGGCTCTCTGCCCGAGGGGGAGCCGCCCTGCTCCACAGAGAATGTCACGAGCTGCATCTTACAAGGACACAGCCCTGGAAGGCGCTATTTAGTCCGTTTTACAGACGGGGACACTAAGGCATCAACGGCTGAGTGACATGCAAGATCCGAACTCTGGTCTTCCTGATTCCGGGTCCGGCGCTCAGCCTACTGAGCTACCAGCAGACCACGCCGGGGCAGCCCAGCCCGCAAAAATGTCAGAAGTAAGTTTAGAACCCAGGTCCTCCAGACTCCACGAGCCGGACGAACTTCAAGCCCGTTCATTGGCTGGCCGCTCCCTCGGTCCCGCCCCCTCGGCTCTCTGACTTACAGAACTACCCACATGTCCCCGCCCTCTTTGCCCCATTATTTGTCGCTTCCGCTCATTGGCTCACGGCCTCAACCTTCACGCCCTCCCTGGGAGCTGATTGGCTGGTTTCCAAAAGCATCCGTACTCACCTGGGAGCTCCCGCATCAGGTAGAAGGGCCCGCACCCAGCTGCGGCCTTGTCAGCGCCAGGAGGAGCTGGGGCTGCGGCGGGCGGCGGGACCGTTCCTGGGCCCCCGCCCGGGGGAGGAGGCGGCGGAGGGGGAGGCTTCCCCGGCCCAAAGCCCAGCGCGGCTGGTGGCGGCGGCGGCGGCTCAGTCTGGGCACCGAAAAGCGCTGTGAAGTTCTCCATCGCGTCGACCGCTCTGCCGCCGCTGCTACCGCTGCTGCCTCCGCCCACTCGGAGTCTGGCACCGCCGCGGCCTTTCATTGGACAATCCTCTCGCGCAGCACCGCCCTCCTCTTCCTAGAGCCTCTATTTATTGGATGCGTCTGGCTCCACTGGCCGAAAAACTTCCGTCGCTCGAAGACGACATAGAAGGAAGTGTAGCTCGGTGAACAGAGAACGCCTGTCTCCCCGCCTACCGCGTTCACAGCATCCAATCACAGAGGGAAATCATGAGAGGCCAGCCTTTCAGAAAGGCCGTTCTTTCAGCCACGTCCAATCATAATTCAGCTCCTGGCGCAGGTTCCGGAGCGACAGAGGCGCGACCCAATTGGGAGGCCCGGATGGCAGGAGGTCAAGGAATCAGTTCGGCGTCCGGCAGGTACTTTGGCTGAGCGGCTGCAACGGCGGCCGCAACCGCGCGCCCGCTGCTTCTGGGGAGGGAAGATGGCGGTGTTGGCTCCGCTGCTGGCGCTGCTCTACTCGGTGCCGCGGCTCTCGCGATGGCTGGCCAAGCCGTACTACCTGCTCTCGGCGCTCCTGTCGGCGGCCTTCCTGCTCGTGAGGAAGCTGCCGCCGGTCTGCCTCGGTCTCCCCACGCAGCGCGAGGACGGCAACCCCTGCGACTTTGACTGGGTGAGCGGAAGAGGTGGCCCCGGGGTCAGCGAAGGGCGGGTGGGGGGTGCCCGGCCGGGGCTGGGGCGTAACGAGGGCCGGCTGGCAGGAGCTTTGAGCCCGGCCGTGGTGCGGGGAGCATTGCCAGGGGGATCCCAGCCCCGCCGGTGACCTCGGCGGCTCGCGCCATCCCCCCAAGACGAGGTTTCCTCGTGGGCCCAGGTGAGGCCCGGATCCGGATCCCAGCCCCCGGGGCCTCTGTACTGTAAGGAGGCCGTTGTTGCTGTGGGGACACCGAGGCCAGAGCGGGCCGTCGTGAGCTAGCCTTCGTGCTTAAGGCACGGGCCCGTTGTGGCATCGGGCTGCCTTCAGGGAACTCGCCTTGTGTCGGAGGAGGGCTCTTGGGCCGAGGTTTGAAGGTGGGGTGATGGGAGTGAGCACAGGCCTGGGGGAGAGGCGAGGGGCAGAAAGTTAGGGGACTTCCCCAGGGAGGGGAAGGGACTTAGTGCCACACCGCCCTGACTGCAGAGTCAGGATCTGAACCGAAGACTAATTCCTCCTTTTGCTCACTGTCATATAATCTGTAAGTTTTTAATGAACAAAAATCAATTTTCTCCCCCTCCCACCACTTATCATTAAAAAAAAATCTTCATAGAACACATCTCTTCCTGCACATTTCCTCCATCACCTTTCAGGAGGTGAATAGCTCGCTTTATCTTTAGTCCCCAGGACTCTGGGTTGGTGGTTTCATCGTTGTTAATTTAATTATTGTTAATCATTGTCACTAATCTTTCAAAGTTGTATCTTTTCATAGATCACTTAGTCTTTTGACGCCAAATCCATTGGTCTTTTCACTAAACCAATTACATCCTAGGACATATTTGGAAGACTCACCTTTCCCTCTTCAGCCATGTTCATATTGTTATTTTTCCCCAGCCTCCTTTCACTTTTCAGCCAACTCAAATTCTGGCCCAGCTCTAGACATATCTCTCCTAATTACAGTTTAAGGAGCCTTAAGAATTGGAAGGGACCCTAGAGATTTGTCTAGTCCAATCTCTCATTTACAGCTGGAGAAATTGAGGCATAAAGAGGGGAAGCAACTTGACAAATGTCAGAAAGTTAGTAATAATGGAGATGGAATCCATGCCTGGATTTTTGGACTTCCTAGTATATCATGTTGTATTAAGTGTCTATTGTGTACATAGCACATCCCATCCTAAAGGAGATAGAGATTAATAAGGTCTTCTAGTAGGTGTATCCTTGATACAATAATAATAAATTAGAATGCCCACCTATGTCATATTTCTGTTACAAAGCTCTTTCCTCACAACCTTCATGTGAGACTACAAAGGTGAATAAGATGATTCTTGCACTCTTGGGAACTCAGTCTCCCAGAGCAAATACATGACATTCCTCCTCTCCACCTTTTTGTCTTAACTCCCATGGCCATCTCCCTGGTTCTTTGTCATCCTCTTGAAATATTGCCATGACTTCCTGGAAAGATTTTCTGCATCCATCCTTCTTTTTCCAGTATGTCCTTTATACCATTGTATAATATATTTGCCCAGAGATTGAGTTATGTTATGCCAGCTGAAAAAAATCTTCCCTTTTGCCCTTTCTTTAAATTAAATTTTGTTTTTCAGTCAACAAAAATATGCCTTTCTCTCGATTTCAATTCCCTGTTCCATATCCCACCTCCATGAGGAAGAAAAAGAAAACAACCTCTGTAGCAAACATGTATAGTCACGCAAAACAAATCCCCACATTGGCCATGACCAAACCAGTTGTCTCCTTCTTCACTCGGAGTCTGGCACCTCTGTCACCATGTGGCGTGGCGGCATGTTCCACCAGGAGTTCTCTGGAATTGTGCTTGGTCACTGCATCGAGCAGAATTCCTAAGTCTTTTGAAGCTGTGATTGATAATTGTTCTCCTGGTTCTGCTGACTTCTTTCTTCATCAATTCATACAAGTCTTCCTAGGATTCTCTGAAACTGTCACCATCATTATTCTCACTGCACACTAGCATTCTGTCACGTTCGTGTGGCCGTTCTCCAGTCGAGGGACGCCTCTTAAATTGCTAGCTCTTTGCTATGGCAAAGAGAGCTGCTGTAAATATTTTTTACGTGTGGATCCTTTTCCTCTTCCCTCGCATTGGGACATAGTAGTGATACTGCTAGGCCAAAGCGTACAGATGAATAGTTTAATAGCTCTGTGGGCGTGGTTCCAAAGGGCCTTCCGGGATGGCTGGGCCAGTTCATGGGCTCCCTTAACGGTGTAGTTCACCCTCTCCCCCACCGGCCTACAGGATTTGTCACTCTCCATCTTGAGTCCCTTCTGTCAGTCTGGTGACTGCCAGGTAGAACCTTTGAGTTGCTGTAATTTTCATTGCTCTAATTGTTAGTGGTTTGGAGCATTTTTTTCATATTGCTGGCTGAATGATAGCGTGGATTCATTCCTTCATCTGAAGAGGCCAGTTCAGATCTTTTGACCATTTGTTGTTTGAGGAATGGCTCTTATTCTGATAGATTTGAATCTGTTCTCTCCGTAACTAAGAAATGAGACCTTTATCAGCCTGTTGCAAGTTCCAATCCATGGTATTACCCTGCTGTTATGTCTTCTGTGACTCCCCATCCAGGTACACTTTGCTCCAACTAAACTAGACCTTTTCCTCTGACTCCCTGTTCTCCTTACTGGAGTGTTCTCACTCCCCCCTCTGCTCTTTGAATTCCTACTTGTTTAAAATGCAGCTTTGATGCTGCTTCCTCCAGGAAGCCTTCTCAAAAGGCTCTCTCCCTGTCCTTACCCTCCTCACCCCCATCCCCCATAATTCAGGCAGTATTCTGTTTTGTACTTGGGCACTTTTTAATGTCAGTGTGACT
Source organism: Pseudochirops cupreus (assembly GCA_028627135.1). Taxonomy (NCBI): domain Eukaryota; kingdom Metazoa; phylum Chordata; class Mammalia; order Diprotodontia; family Pseudocheiridae; genus Pseudochirops; species Pseudochirops cupreus. Next base: position 14,754,578 of record CM053583.1, on the reverse strand, counting down.
TTGGGCAAGTCATTTCACCACTCCTGGATTTAGTTTCCTCACCTGAGCAGAGTTTCCTTTCCTTTACCAGACTTTACTTCCCAGAACCTACAAAGAACTTTTGAGTCTGTTAGTTGAACTTTGTAAGCTCTTCCACCCCTCCAGGGCCTATCATAATGCTTTGTTCATAGCCACTTAATAAATGTTTGTTTCTGCTGCTCTAACCCATTCAAGTTATTTCCACCTTTGAAGCTGTGGCCTTCAACGGACCAGTGTGCAGAGGTGAAATGTCTTCTTTATTTGTAAAATGAGGGGAGTCCACTATATGTCTAATAGGTGCGGTTGTCCCTACCTGCGGTAACATTCTGAGTCTGTGAACAATTTCACATCATCTTCCCTATCCCCCTTCTTTCTTCCTTGTCTCTTTTCCTTCCTGCTCTCTCTTGCTCTGTCTGATCTCAGACTTGATCTCCAACTCTGATCCCCCATTAGACTTTGAGCTCCTTGGGGGCAGAGAGAGACTGCCTTTTGCCTGGCAGGCACATAAGAAATGGCTGAGCATATGGACACCTTCTCTTCTTTCTGCTTCAAGTACAGAGACTCACCTTTGTTCACTCCCCCCCCCCCCTTCCCTGATGATGGAGAATTGGGGCAGAAAATCTAGATTCCAGATACGTGAAGGTCATGCCTTCTTTGTTTATTCATTTTGGTTCTGGCTCATTTGCTTACCTCTGTATTACATTGGGATTGAAGCAGGTTGAATGACTGTTTTTACTGTTGACAGTGATATTCCTAAAAGAGACAAGATAATAAAGTTGCCCTAGGCAAATTCTTATTCCCAAGGCTAGAATAATTTGGTTACCTGTAATGAAATAATGATTGTGTTTTAGTATGAAAGTACCTTTTTCCAAATTCTTCCTGAATGGACTGTTGGCAAGTTTGGTGATCACTGATGTTCACCTCCTTCAGAGAGCTGTTTGCAGCTGGTAGCTTTTTGCTAGGCTAAAAGCCTCCATACACAGAATAGTTAGGTTTGTTTGGTGAGGAGATGGCATTGACTTGGGGTTCACAGGCATGGATAATTTCACAATTTTCCTGTGCTTTGAGACAGATGAATCTGTAAACATAATGATCCCTCCATTCCACACCCAAGAGCACAAAACAGTGACAAACTTTATATTAGCGTCAGAGGAAAAAGTACTGCTTTTCTTTTTAAACTTCAGAGAATCACTACATATCATTATATACGGGAGAATGATATTTTGGTTTAAATATATATGAACTTAATGGAATGTCACAGTCCTTCATTGGATCACTTTTCCTCCTGCCGTCACCTTCAGTTTGGATCTCTTGGTTTGCTGCCTTGGTTTTTCATGTGCTGCAACTGTGATTCTCTTACAGAGGGAGGTGGAGATCTTAATGTTCCTTAGTGCCATTGTGATGATGAAGAACCGCAGGTCAAGTGAGTGTGCCCCCTGCTCCTCATCCTTCCTGGGAAGCCTGGGGGAAAGGAGGTGGGGTGGGCATTCACTTCTTAGAACCTGTTTCCCCATCTTGCAGTGGGGATATTAATAGCTGAAGTGCCTGCCTCATGAGCTGCTTGGGAAGATCCGGTGATTCCATTGTGGGTAAAGAGCCCCTCTGACTGTGGTGCTATCAGTTTTAGCTGTCGTTGTCATGCCATTTCCTTTGGTGGGCCCGAGGCCCTTTGGAAGAACCTCTCTAATCCTGGGCTAAAGTTGCCCCAGAGATAGGGACAGGGAAGGTGATACAGGATCATTCAACTCCAGCCTGACTTGTGATATCTGCATTTCAGTCACTGTGGAGCAGCATATAGGTAACATCTTCATGTTCAGTAAAGTTGCCAATGCGATCCTCTTTTTCCGCCTGGACATTCGCATGGGGCTGCTCTACATCACTCTCTGCATAGGTGAGGGTCCTGGGTTTTTTAACTATGGGGAAATGGGCTGCTTTGCTTTAGGTTGGGCATTGACTTGGCTAGGGACCTAGTCCTAATCAAAAACCACATTTCTCACCCTTTTCCTTAACTCTTTGGGACTTTCAGTTGACTCAAGCTCACCTATAAAGGATAATGCATGGGTGTTTTGGGGAGCACATGTACCTACTATTGGACAAGGACTGAAGATCCCCAGGGGAGGTCTAGTTTTTTTATGCTCTATTTCTGTGTTTAGTGTTCCTGATGACTTGCAAACCCCCCCTCTACATGGGTCCTGAGTACATCAAATACTTTAATGACAAGACAATTGATGTGAGTTGTCATTTTTCTACCCTCTGAGATCCCTGGGGAAGGGGTGTGTGTTGTGGAGAGAGAAGGGAAGTCTGCAGTTCTCTTTCTGCCAGGAGGGACATCTGTGTTTAGGCATATGGTGCTGGATCAGGAATATGTAATGAGGTTTATGTGTCTATATGACAGAGGGTGAGGATCTAGATTCTAGGGTCCGAGATTCCTCAGGGACCTATATCATCCAGCCGACAGGTCTAACTTACTTTGTATGTGGCAGGAAGAGCTGGAACGGGACAAGCGTGTCACATGGATTGTGGAGTTCTTTGCCAATTGGTCTAACGAGTGCCAGTCATTTGCTCCTATCTATGCTGACCTCTCCCTCAAGTGAGTAGCACACCAGGAAGGACAGTGGAAACAGCTGCCCCCTCACTGTTTTTAAGCCTTGACTGATGCATACACTTAATCCATCCTTAACCCTTGAATACTAAAATACGTTGAGCATGAAAAATCAGGGCCCTTTCGTCCATTAGTTATTGTTCCTCCCTCCCTGGAGTTTGTTTCTTTATGGCTTGTTCAGTATATTTAATGTTCATGTCTCCCTGTCAGGTACAACTGTACAGGGCTGAATTTTGGGAAAGTGGATGTTGGACGCTACCCTGATGTCAGTACGAGGTATGTGGTACCCCAGGCAAAGGAATGAACAGGAACATGCTTGGAGATGTGTTTATATAACCCTTTACTTCCCTTTTAGGTACAAAGTGAGCACATCCCCTCTCACCAAGCAGCTTCCCACCCTGATCCTCTTCCAGGGAGGGAAAGAGGTGATGCGCAGACCCCAGATTGACAAGAAGGGTCGAGCTGTCTCTTGGACTTTCTCCGAGGTACTCAGAGAGGCCAGTGATGGGGATGCTGGAGGAAGGAGCCTGTTCCCTTTTGATGCTTAACTAGACCAGCACTCAAGGAGGGTGGAAGAAGTTCAAGCCTCTTTTGTTTCCCACAGCTTCCCTGTAGAACAGTTTTTGAGGCTTTCTATAACTCTCCTTAAGCAGTGTCCAAATACAAGGGATGCAGAGCTACCCAGCAGGTTCTGGACTTCACCTATGTGACAGATAAAAGGTTCAAGTGACAGTTTTTGGGTAATGAGTCATTTGATTAATTACGCTAGTAGATAGTAAAAGGGGTCAGTAGCACTCTCAAATGCCAAAGACCCCTCATGGAACCCACTTAAGGGATTGTTGTTGTTTGTCCTTTGTTCTCAGAGGACCAGGAAAATCAGGGATGTGATGCCATGACATGCAAGTGAATTAGATTTCAGTGAGGGATAGCTGTACAGAGCCACCAGCCTCACTTTCTCCTCCAAAGCCACCTGGGTCCAGTGGCCAGAGATGGATCTAGACAACTGGAGATGGCCCAGGATGCAGTGGGAGACCTTGGCCTTTTCAAGCTAAGGTCTTTAACATCTCAGTTTGACTGAGGCAGCACCCATTCAATGATTAAGGCTTCCCAGTGGTTATCTGCCCTTGGAAGAGATACCAACTGAGGGTTGATATCAATTCTGATTAGTTTACAATAATCACAATGAGTATTAAAATGAAGACACCCACTCCAATGAGGGACTGGGACACAATTTTGATCCCTCTCCCTCCCAGACCAAACTGCCTGGGACAATCTAGACAGAGCATCTACTTTCTCACCCGAGCCTGAGTAGAACTCTGTGGGCTTCCCCACTAGGCTAGGAATGAGATTGAGGTTAAAGTTAATCTAGTCTCTTTATCAGCTGCTGACTTGACCCAGTGGCGAAAGAGGAGATAGGAAGGAAAAAACCCCTGGCCCTCCCTAATTGGTTATTTAATAATAATTTCTCTTCTAATCTGAATTGGTGTGTGTATATGTGTCTCTCTCCTTTCTGTAGGAGAATGTGATCCGGGAATTCAGCCTGAATGAGCTGTACCAACGGGCCAAGAAGCAGAGTAAGACCCGAGATGTGATCCCTGAGGAGCTGCCTGAGTCTGCAGATCCTCACCCACAGCCTGATGAAGAAAGCAAGAAGGACAAATAGAAGCCCTGCTTCTTCCTGGTTGCCTTTTCAGGCCCTGCCCTTCTGTGACTGAGGGGCTACACAGCTGGAACCAGGCCCAAGGCTGTTGGGGGGGAATCAACAGTGGCACACAAAGGAATGACCTCTGTGGCTAAGCACCGCCCCCAGTTTGGTCCCCATTTCACCAAAGGGGAAAACAACAATTCTTTATCTTAGAAGAAGGAAGTTTCTTTCTGAATGTGAACATTTTTCATACTGACTGGGGGCCTGGAAGAACCAAGAATGGGTTAATCCAGAAGTCATATGTTTTTGCCATGCTGTGGTTTCAGTGCTCCTTCCAGAAGGCAAACAGAGAATGTTTCAGACCAAACAAGTTTCAGGTCAGAGGCACCACTAACAGATCTTTAGGATCATTGACTTCACTTTCCTGAGGTCTTTCTGGCCCTCCTTACTGCTATTTAACATTTGGTAAAGGGGTTAAGTTTAACTCTCATTTGGATGCTAATTATAAAATCCATTTACAACAGGTCTGCCCTTGGGGAGTGTGGAAAGATGGAGTACAAGTTGCTTTAAGGGAAGTAGTGAATTAATTTCAGCACTCTTTTCCTTTGAGCCAAAGAAAACCAAGAGAATGTAGTGTCTCATTGTGTGTTGGAGACTGAAGGAGAAAGACCCAGGGCAGCAAGGGTGTTCCCTGGACACTTTTAATCAACATCTTTAGTTCTTTTTAATCAACTTCATTTTTTCCCCTTCTCTCCCCCAAATCGATCTGCCCCACACCCCAATATTGAGCAAATAAAAAGAAGAAGCCTAAAAAATAAAGACTTCATTACATTGTGGCACAATCTGGCCGATCAAATTCCTACCTTGGCCGTGAGTGAAAACGTGGGCCTTCTCTCTTAGGTGAGTGGGGTATCACAGCTTTCCCCCTTTTGCCTTCGTGGTTTATCATTGGGGCTTTCTCTCTAATATTATTGTAGGAGATGTTTTGTTTGGTCTCATCACTTCTTAGGGCACAATCATATCCCATCACATCCCTTCCCTACAATCTGATGAGCCATCCCCACTGAGTTTCCAGTTTGGAACTACCATACAGAAAGCCGCTAGGAATGTGTTTTGCACACGGAACCTTTTCTCTTTGATTTCTTTGGCCTGTAGCTCTAGGGTAGCTGAGCGCACGTTTTGGTCAGGTAATGGGCACAGTTCCAGACTGCTCTTGGAAAGGGCTGGAGCGAGTTTTCAGCCCCACCCACGCCCCTCTCCAGCTTCGCCTTCCTTGTCCTCCTCGCCTGCTGGGCTAGGTGTGAGGCAGAACAGCTCCGTCGCTTCTTTACTCTGCATCTCTAATTACTTGGAGATTTAGAACATTTTATTTGGGCGTGGATGGTTTGAGTTTCTTCCTTTGATCATTTTCCAGTTGGGGGAATGGTTTTCCTTATGAACTTGGAGCGTATGTCTTGGAAATACAACCTTTTAATCGGAGAAGCCTGTTGGAGTTTTCCCCCCAGTTTTCTGTTTTTTATCTGATTTTTTCTTCATTAGATTTGGTTTGCTTTTTAAATTTATATCGTCAAAATGGTTATTTTTAGCTTGCCCGATTCTGCCACTTGTTTAGCCCGGACTTCCCCTGCTAGCCTTCAGTCCAACAGGCCATTTCCTACTTGGGCTCATAATTTACCTGTGACGTTGTATGCGTCCATTTGGCATTGGAGTTCGGGCCAAGCCTGCTTTCTCCCGGTCTAGACCTGCCAGATAGGGCGGCCGGCGGTGCAGTGCCACGATGGCCCATCTTCCCGAGTAGGACGCTAGCTGTGTGACCCTGGGCAAGTCACTTTACCCGATTTGCCTCAGTTTCTTCATCTGGGAAATGAGCTGGTGAAGGAAATGGCAAAAACCGTCCAGTGTCTCTGCCACTGAACCGCCAGAGGCGCGCTCACAGGAATGGCGTCTGACGCTCCTGCAGACCCCCCCGCCAGGGTGATGAACTTGGCCCCGTTTAAAGCACCTTGGCCGGGTGACGCACAGGCCCTCAGCTTGCAAACAGCCCGGCCACCAAAGCCAATAGGCCAGCGCTCAAGCGTTTGGGGTTGGGGCTGGGGGCAGGGTAGGAGGGACGTGGGAGCCGGCGGAAGGCGAGGTCCACGTGACAGGAGGGGCGCGGTTGGGCTCCTACCATTTAGAGAGGGAGGGGGGAGAAGTAGCGCGGCCCGTGGTTGGTCTGATGGGCTTCGCTGCCGATACGCCTCGAACCCCCCCCCCCCCCCCCCCCCCGTGTCCACCCCGCACCACGGGCTTTCCTGAGAGAGTGTGGTCTCTTGCTCCAGATCGCGGAACGGTGGCCAGCAGCTGCGCTAGCGTCACTAACCCGTTTTCGTTCCCCCGCACTCCGGCCTCGGGTGGTTGCGCCCGGAGGTCCCGCCCTCCGCGTGAGGGGGTGGGGGTGGGGTTGGAGACTGCGCACGCAGCTCAGTATAGCGGAGCCCGGCAGCGCGGGCTTCAGGCTGGTAATCTCCACGTGACTTGTCCCCCACGCGTGCCATGGCTCCTCGCGGGAGGAAGCGCAAGGCGGACGCGGCGGCAGACGGGGAAGCCGAGAAGCCGGAGAAGCTGGCACAGGGCGGCGATGCGGGCGCGGGAGAGGCCCGCGTGGTCATTGAGCACTGGTGCGTCGCGAGGGGGGGCGGGAAGGTGGAGGGAGCGGGGGCCCCGTGGCCGTCGCCGCGGCTCACCGCCCCCGGTCTCCCCGCAGCCGCAGCTGACGGGTGTACGCGCGCCACGCGGAGGCGGTGAGCCAGGCGCTGCACCTGGCCCGCCCGGAGCTCCCCGTGCTGCTGAACCCCACCAAGCCCCGCCGGAGCAGCTTCGAGGTGACGCTGCAGCGTCCGGACGGCCGCTGTGAGTGCGGGCCCCCAAGGCCTGGGGGGGGGGCGCGGGACGGGACGGGGCCTCGCGGGTGAAACGACGCCCGGTGGGCTGCCAGGCGCCGGCCGCAGGCGGAGGGGGGGGGTGTCTTGTAGAGCGGCCCCCTTTCACGTCACGGAGGGCCAGGGCCGCTGAGGGTCCGAGGCCTTCCTGGCCGCCGAGTCCGGCCGTGGGCTCGCGCCCTCGTGGGCTCCGTTCCAAGGCCGGCGTCCCTCTTGTGTTCTAGGCCTAGAGCTCTGGAGTGGGATTAAGAAGGGTCCCCCCCGAAAACTGAAGTTTCCCGAGCCGGGGCAGGTGGTGGCCGAGCTTAAGAAGCAGTTGGCCTGAGGAGGAGCCCCCGCGGCAGGACTTGCCGTGCCGAGGTGTGATTGCCGGGCTGGGGCATGGGGGAAGGACGGGTGGTGGCTTTGTGCAGATAGATGGCCCACTGGACCTGGAGAATGGTCGCGAGGCCTTATTCCTCCCCTCTCTCCCGCAGGCGGGACCCCTGACTCGGTTTCCCTTTGTTGCAGCTGTCTGTCCCCAGCGAGTTTGGAGCATCCATGATGGAACATGGCCAAATCTCCAGTCGTGTTCCTGAAGCTACGGTTCCTTCCTCTGGGAAGGGCAGCGGGTACAAGGTGAACCTGGTGGTGTGAAATTGTTTTAATAAAAGCTTTTGATACAGAACGTTTCAGGTTGGGGTGGTGCAACGTTTATTTCTAAGGGTGGCTTCTCGTAGATCAGATCCATGCATGGCAGATATTTTCCCTTCCCCCTTAGGCAAAAGCTTGTAAGATCTATCCACTGAAGGCTAAGATGACACACTGACACCCATCTGTCACTGGGAGGATTTAAAATTGTTTATTGAGAGTTAAGTGCATCTCCTAAACCCACTTCCTGGAAGCGAAGAAATGGCCTCCCCCTGGATTCCCAGCAGGGAGCAGTCTGGACAAGCAGAGGCTGAAGACCTGAGAATGTCAATGAAGGAAGACTAGAGAGATCCTAACTGGGACCTTTTCCCTATTTCCCCACCTCTTTCTGCTCTGCCAGACTGACCAGAGGCTTCTTTCCTCTGAAGGGGGTTTTCCTGTGCCTCCCAACTTGCAGAATCTGGCTTAGGCAGGCCTTTCCCTCCCACCCACTTTTCTGGATGAGCTGTTACTCTATACTCTAGCTCTGTGAAACCATGGCTTAGTATCAGAAGTGATGGGCATAGTCAATGCTGTGGGACCCCTCCTTATTCCAAAGTAAAGCGGAGTGGGCCGTCACCAACACAGTTGGAAATGCACCTTTAGTAAATGGCTGTGAGCCAGTACTCACTTCCTATCAGGCTAGTGTTCCTTGTCCTGTACCTGATTCCCAGAGCAAAAGGAAGGTGGGCAAAAAGTGGGTCCCTTTAAAGAAGAGCACCCAATAGAATGGAGTGTCCCTGTCTCATTCATGTGCTCAGGTTCATGCTACCTCTGCTCCCACTGGAGCTCTTGCTAGCCTCAGTGAATAACTTCCACCCAGCCAAGATGCCCCAACTACGTCAAGACATCTACCTCCGTTTCTGACTCTGAGGAGGGGTCAGGCCACACAGAGAAGCTGTGGAAGGGCACCTGCCCAACCTGTGCTGTCCAGTCCACTACATCAATCTCCCCTTCTTCCTCTAGGCTACCAGGAGATAGTCCCAGCTTCTCTGAGTTATCAAGCTCTTCCTCTTTGATCTCTGGGCATGCGACTACTGGGTCTCCTTCAGGGTATAGAGTATCATCAATGACAGAGGGTTTTCCAAAACTAGTGTCCACCCAGCTGGAGCAGGGAGGTGACAAGTCTCCATAAGGGGCATGAAAATGGACAGGGGACTCTGTGCAGAGTAATTTCTCTCCCTGACCATCTAGTTGGGGGCTGGTAGATCCAGGTTCTGAAGTCCATGTGGTAGGCATGGCTAGTCCTTCCCCTTCACTTACATGAGAGGCCACGAGGGGGCTGAGAGCCTCCACAGACCCCTTATCTTCTCTGACTTTAATCGAGTCCTTCTCTAATCCAGCAAACTCCCTTGGCCACAGCTCCACATCTGGCAAACACCATTCTTCTCCTTCTGCCCAGCTCTTTTCAGGCTCGGTCAGGGGATAAGTGGGGGTCCTAGAGTTTCCAGCCCTGGGACTCTCCAGGGAATCTACAGAAGGGCCAATGTCTGAGTCACAGAGCATGAAGTCCAAGATTTCCTCTAGCTCACTGGTTGCGGCAGCGCTGGTTATGCGGTATTCCTCTGCCTCACAAGGTTGACCCAACAAAGCCGGAACAAACTCATAGGGCTCTCTGCAGCCTCCACCCAATAGAGCTTCTTTTCCCACCATGTCAGTGATATCTGGAAATTCTGACTTCACCACTACCTGCTCTGGAAACTGACTGACAGACATCACTGTCTCCTGGAGCCTGGAACAAGCCGGGGAATCCAATGGGCACAAATTGATTTCAATAGATGGCTTATCTTCTTCCATGAGGACCATCCCAAATCCCTGAGTCTCCTCTCCAGATTCTCCCCCTGGCCCCGGGGTCTGTTGACTCTCTAGAGAATCCCTGGAAGGAGATTCCTGGACCACCTCCCAGCAGCTGCCATTAACAATCTTTCGAAGCTTGACCCGTCCAATCTGTCCTTCCTCTGCAGAGTCTGAGCTAGGTGCCCTAGCTTCAGGGCTCCGCTTCTTATTTCCCCCTGTCTTGGCTGGAAGGGAAGGACTAGAGGTCCCCTCCAGAAGGCTGGCTTTTCCTGCCCCCTGCTCCTCTTCTGTGACCTCCTTGCTCAAAGTCTTCTGCCTCCAGAGTCGGCGGCTAGGTGGCGTGGGTGTTGAACTGGACCCTGTTACAGCACTAAGGGATTTGGCTGGATAAACATCAGGGGAGAGTTTTGAGCGGCTCAGCCTAATCTTCCTAGGCAACAGTGGTTCATCTACAGTGGGGCTGGGTGGGAAAAGCTCTGCAGATACAGGGCCTGGCACCCTCTTGTTCTCCTTGGGCTCCTGACCCTGGTTCTTAGGTGAAGAACTTTCTGCTTGTGTGGGAGGGCTGATCCTGGCCTTCCCTTTGATCAGGAAGGGGCCTGACATCTCTGACAAGTTCTCTGTGCTCTGCCCTCTGCTTTCCTCCTGGGGATCCTCTTTCTCCAAGAGTTTCCGCTTTCCAGCCTCAGGGGTACAGGCAGCCTGGGGAGGAGGCAGGGGGTGGCAGCTGGGCCCGACCACACGGGCAGAGATCGGGGCAGTGGGTGGGGGTTGCAAGCATTCCCGATTTAAGCGTCTGCCCTGTGCTGCCCGAACCAGCTTTCCACCTTCCAGCTGTAGGGACTCCAGCTCTGAGACTCGAAGCTGACGGGCAGCTAACAGTACATCCTGGGCTTCTTCTCGGGAGACTTCCATCTCTGCGGTATAGAGGAAATCTACCAGCTTTCGAAGAGTCCCGATCTTCAGGCCCCCCAGCTCTAACACCACCTTTCGGCCCTGGGCAGGCCGCTCCCGTTGGAGACGCTCAGTGAAGAAGGGGCTGCAGGCTGACAGGATGCAGCAGTGAGCTGGGACCGCCTCACCTGGAGGGGAACCCACCCAAACATGGCAGTGTCACAAGCGGGCAGCTGCACAGGTCAGTAAACAAATTATGTACACCCTCCCCCCACCCCCCATGGAGTCTCAATGAAAGGGCAATCATTTTTGAATCCCCATCAGAACCATAAGGGAGGTTAAGAGTTCATTAAGATCAAGCCCTTCACTACCAAGTAGAAACAAGGCTTAGCTAGAAGGGAGGAACTTACCTATGGTCTTGCACTGAATTAGTGGCAAGAAAGCCACTGGGATATATGGGTCTTCCTCACTCCTGGCCCAGCATTCCCTTCCAAGATACCATATCCTAAACTACCCAACCGTGCTTTTGCCTTCCAAGAGGACAAACACGAGAAGCAAAGCCCTGAGCCAAATGGAACAAAACTACCACAAAGGTCTTGAGAGAACCTCGCAAGACCATCTTCCTAGCAGTGGCCAGGCAATTTAGAGGCACAGCTCCCAGGAAATTATCACTACTATACCTACAGCTCTGTGCTCTTACCCCATGACATCAAAGAAAGAAGAAATGGACCCGTGTGCCCACAACTCTTTTCATAGTGGCCCAAAATGGCAAACTTGAGTTTTCTCTTCAGAAATTTAATTACGGCAATATGAATGTAATGGAATAGTACTGCACTATAGAAAATGACAAAACAGGTTCAGAGGAAACTCAGAAAACTTCTATGAACTGATGCAGAGGGAATGAGCAAAACTAGGAGAATACTTTATACAGATGACATCCACATTATAGAGAACAGTAGCTGAGAATTGTCAGTGCAATGATAGATATTGAGTCCCGAAGTCTGAAGAATTCCACCACTCTGCTCCTGCTGCAGAGGGGATGAACTTAAACAGGACACACATTTTCAAATATGGTTAACCCAGAGATTTGTTTTGCTGGACTACGTATGCTTATGAGGAGGCTTTTGTTGTTGTTCAGTGGAGTCAAGAAAATGGGAGGGACAGAATATAAATGCATGTAAAAATAAATAAATATTTACCAAAAAAGGAAAAAAGCCACAGCTCTTAGGGAAGACTCATGTACGTATGAACTGATTGCTAACCAGTCTACCTTCTTCCCACGAGACACCTACCGCACCCCTTTTCTGCTTACTTTCTTTTTCCTTCCTGAAGGCAGGGACTCTCTTTTTACTTATATTCCTAGAACTTGGTACAGTGGCTGGCACAAGGCAAGTGCTTCAGAAATCCTTGATCACTGACGCTCCTCGCTGCTTTTAACTTCCCAAATCTGATAATCTCGCCTCCCCAGTTCTAACTTTGTAGCCAAGTGCCCACCTGACACCGTACCTCTGTAGTGGCCCTACAGCACCTGCAATCTTCCAGGACACTTTGTTAGCCCACCTTAAGGAGCTGGGGGAAGGTAAAGGGGACCATTCTAGCTCAAATGTTCCCGACAAGTTCTCGGTGCTCTGCCTCCACTTCCCTCCTCCTCTCTCCCCACCTGGGGGCAGGGAAGTGAAACAGGGAGCGGAGAGAAGTATAAAGGGACAATCCAATATGAGTCACATCCCCCTCAACCATTATAGGAGTCAAAGATCCCCACAGGGAGATCCTACCCTCTGTAAGGGGAGCAAACGGGTCACACAGAGACCACATTGCTAAGAGTAAGGCTGCCAAAAGAACTCAACAAGCTCCAAGACTGTCCTGGGTCAAATTAAGATGATAATGAATAGGAATCAATGCTAAATCTTACATTTGGATTCAAAAATAAACTTCCCAAGTAATAGGTGGGGGTAGCTCGGTGAGAGAGCAGTTTGTCAAGTCTCTGGCCTTTTTAGTAGGTTGCAAAGGTTAACGCAAATGGGCAAACGAGGTAAGAGGTGAAACGGCACAAGTCTTTTATTCAACACTTACTGCCCCGAGCCCAGCTTCGCACGCATCCTCTCGTGTGACCCTCCCAGAGCCCTGGGACACAGGCGTTACTTTTGGCATCACCTCCATTTTATCATTGAGCAAACTGAGTGGACAGAAGGAAAGTGACTTGCCCAGGGTCACATGACAGCACGTGTCGAAGGCCAAATATGAATTCAAATCTACCTGACTCCAGGCCCAGAGCTGTGTGCACACGGCACCACTCACTGCCTCTGTGAAGGCAGGCAGTCTTACTAGGTGACTAAGAATGCCGATGCGGTATTAGGCACAGTTTCCAGGACAACAAGGGCTGTGCTTTCCCCTGGTCAATAGAACGTTCGCTTCTGGTGACCATGTTTTAGAAAGGTCATTGGGAAGTCCGAGCACATTCTGAGGAGGGTAACCCAGATGGTGACAGGCCCCGAGTTCATGTAATCGGAGATTTGGCTAAAAAATGCCCCCAAAATAGTTAGCCTGGAGAAGAGGAAACTTCGGGAAGACACGCTGTCTGTCCTGCAAGTATGGGAAGACCTGGATGATCTTTGGCAGAGTGAGCTGAGCAGCACCAAGGGAGCAGTTTGTGTAACAAAAACAACACTGTGAAGAGAAACCACTTAGAAAGCCTTGAGCACTCTGAGCAGTGCAATGACCAACCAGGAGTCCTGGGGAGGACTCGGGGTGCACATGGAAATGAAATGTCACCAAAGGCAAGAAACTGTTTTGCTCAACTCCGTATTTATCATAAGGATTTTCTTTTTTTTTCCTCCAATGAGCAGGAAGTAGGAAGGGGAGAAAATAAGATTTTTGTTCATTAAAAAAATATGAAATTAGACAAATGGAAAGAAAGGGTATATGGCCACCATAATATGCTTTAGAGAAGACTCTTTTGGGGTATAGATTTGACCAGATGGCCAGTGAGGTCACTCTGTGACCAGAATTCGGGAATTCTGCCTCTTAGGCCCATGTTTCTTTAAATCATTATAGCATTACCCTGAAACATATTCAATATTGCGAGAGTACATAATACATGTATGTAATATAATGTAATCACATATCCCCAGTGCCTTTGTGTAAAGTCAGGAAAATCTGAATTTGAATCTTGCTCCTTGACACTTGTTAGCTGTGGGACCACTGGCAAGTCACTTGAAATCTCTGGGGAATCATAACTGTAGGATCTACCTCAAAGAGTTACCAAGGCATCAAATGAAATCATACACTAAAAGTTCTCCACCCCCTTTCAAGTACTACAGAAAAGTCAGCTGTCATCATCATTAGTCCTTTAACCTGCAGGAAACTCCCTACAAGTGCATTATAAACAGCAGCCAATGGAGAAAGGGGAGCTGGCAGAAGTCGGCTTGCTGGGTTCGACCGCCCCAGCTGGCCAAACTGCAGAATTGCCTGACACAAAATCTCTTACCTTCAGAATCACAGCTTTTTACTGATCAGTTCCCTCAGTAGACATGCAGAGGCCCATCATTTTTTAGACGCAAAACCACAAGCCAGAAGAAGGAAAGAAGCTCCAGTGGGGAAATCCAAGAGAGAAAACCTGAGAATCTGCTCACAAAGACTCTCATTTTCTCAATAAAGTGTATTTGCATGTGATTAGAAACATTAAGAAATGAGCTAATTAATTCAATGCTCTCATTTGACAGAGGAGGAAAGCTAGGCCCACAGAGAAGTGATCTGACCAGTGTCACAGCCATATAAGTTGGCCCCAAATTCTGTGTCTCCAAATTAAGTCCTCTCGCCACCATGGCAAGCACTCTCTAGCTGGAGATTACTGATGTACCAAAATTTTTTTTAGGAAGCAAAGAGAAAAATCCTTACTGTCCCACTGAAAAAGAAATCCCTACACTTACCCCATACTGATCTATAATCTGTTGAGTAATAGAAAGTTTTACAGGCATTTCAATGCACACAAGCACCTGCAATAACCCCATCGTTCATTTTTTCTAAGGGAGAGAAAGGTCTAGGCACCACTCACCATGAAAGATGATTCAGGCCCCTTCAGTGCTCCCTCAGGCTCAAGAATGAGACCAAATTTCAATAGGTCTTCCACAATGCCAAGCAATAATGACCTACGGGACTTACTGGGTCCAAGAATCTTCATACAGAGGGCACAAGAAACTCTGCAATGATCTGCACTAAGTCTAATGTCTGTATTTTGACAGGTAAGTGATTTCTGTCCATGTTCCAAGTGTAAGTTGGTCTTTCTCTTCTAGAGAAGATTAAGGGGCTCAAGGAACACCTCTCCAGAGTCCATGTTATCAGGGACAATAAAGTGTCCCCTCAAATGGGAACAAGGTTTTCATGGAGGGAAACAAAATATCTGAAGTGGCAGACCTGAGGCTGGAGAGCAGAACAGATCAGATGCTGAGGAGATTTCGAAACTGTACATTAACAGCAGCAGCTCAGTTTCTTTCATGCCTCTCTACTGTTCTATATATACTGAAATGTTTATGTTTACATGTTTGTTGCCGACTGTTAAATTCATAACAAAAAAAGGTTAAAAAAAGTCCAACAAGCAACTATTCTCAGTGAGTACCTCTGAAAGCAGCAGAAGTAGAAGGCTCACACCCAGAAAGCTCCAGGGTGACCAGAAACCTACAGCAAGATCATTGGAAGTCCTAGGGAGCAGCACTGATCAGTGCTCCAGGTCAGAACAGGTCACCCCAGGGCTCCAAGGCCCTTGCTCAGAGAAGTCATAGAAAGCCCTGAATATCCAGTGTTCTGAATCTCAAAGATCCAGAGGAACTGAACTCCAGGGGGTAGTCACCATTGGATCCCAGGTGACCCTAAGGGTAAGACCAAGCAGGGTCAACCATCTTACCCAAAAGTACACAAAAGACAGAGCCTGCCTTCAAGAAAGCCTTAATTCAAGAACCAAAGTTTGAGAGATGAGTGAACCAAAGACAGTGAATGACCAGTATCAAAAATTATTGCAAATCTAAAAAATCCCACAAAAACAAAGAATTCTGTTAAAAGTGCAAGCAGAGTCTCAAAGAAAAAAGTGGATTTTCAACAATTAATACCCAAAAGAAATGAGAAATAAAAAAATATAACAGCTTAAGATGAGAAAGTGGTAAAACTTAGCTAACTGATAAACTTCCTGGAAACTAAAAGAGTAAAAAGAAATTAACTACTCCATGCAGCAACAAGAAATATGAGAACAAATCAAAAAATGGGGAGAAAAAAGAAGAAAATGTAAGACATTTGATATAAAAAACAACTGACCTAGAAAACAGGTCAAAGAGATAATTTACAATCACTGTACTCCCTAAAATCCATGCCATGACCTCCAAAGAAAAACCTGGATACTCTAATCCAAGAAATAACAACTGAAAACTGCCTAGATCAGTCAGAGCCAGGGCAAAGGAACCCACTCACCACCTCTTGCAAAGACTCCCTCCCCACTCCCCCAATCCAGAGCTTCCAAGCAGCCAGAACGCAGCAGTTCAAGCACCAAGAAACCAGTCAAAGTCTATCACATGAAACCTTGCAGTCCCTACTTTAAAAAAAGAGAGGTGTTAGAAGTATATGTTCTAAAAGGCAAGAGACAGGCTTATAAGTTATTCTTCTAACGACCTACAAAGCTGAGTAGGATTCTCCAAGGGCAAAAAATGCCCTTTGGAATGGAGAGGACTTTCAGGCCTTTCTGAAGAAAAGCCCTGGGCTGAGGAGCAACTCTGAAACACAAACAGAAGAGTCCAGAGGAACCTAGAAAAGGAAAGTAATTGGAGCACTAAAAGGGGCAGTTTATAATGTAGTGCTAACATTCTAAAAGAGAAAATCACAAATTTCCTTCTTAACTCTGTCTTTAAAGGGTATTGAGGGAGTTAAATCAGAAAAACAGAGGACTGGTTCTGCTCTGAAAAGGAGAAAGAGAAGGGCAAGTAAAAAGAATACACTAGCTCAGAAAGGAGGAAGAAGAGGGCAGAACTTGCAATTTCTCCTAACTGGGGTGCATGAGCATAACAGTCTAAAAAGCACCGAGGCAGGGGTGGGAGGAGATACACAGCACATTAGACGAAACCTCCGTCTTACTTAAAGTGAACAAGGGAGGGCTGAACATACACATAAACAGGATGATGTGGAAATACATAAAATTCAACAGTTTGGGTGTTTGGGGTAATATCAACATTTTTAAGTCCCTTAGTCTGAGGGTAGGAACTGGGGAAGAGAAAAAAGATAGTGACCCAGGCACTGAGCTCACTGAGAAAGGAAATTGTCTTGGAGGTTAGTAGGTGATAGGTAAATATAAGAATTTTAACTGGATAATAAATACAGATTGAATGAACCTCCCAGAAAGAAAGGTCACTGAGTGCCAGTGGTAAAGGGAGAGTATAGATGGACATGGTGATGGTAAGCTAAGAATATTCTGACCCCGCATCCTGACGATTTAGTCAACGGGCATGAATGAAAGTGGGACCAGTGCAGCAAAGGGTGACCAGCGATGTCATATCATCAGGAGGGAGCCAGGTGTCAGTGAGTACAAGATGGACGGTGGGAGAAAGGAAGAGGGTTAAGATAAGAACAAGCTCGTTACTTATGAGACAGAGAACACAGTGGGATGAGTGGGCACAATGAAGTGGGACAATGAAATGGCGACATGGGAACAGGCAGTCACAGACAGGCAACGGGGTCTGCTCAATGACCACCAAGGGTTTGCTGATGTCAAAACAAAGAACATCACTGAAACATTTCTTTAAAATGTGTAGAAAAGAACAAAGTTCAGAAGGAAGCAGAGATAAATAAGATAGTTTTCAAAGCTGGTGTGGTATTATATACTTTTAAAAAACAAGCAAAATGAGATGTGATATTTTCATGTTTTGCCATGTACATGGAAATGCTTTTTTGGTTTTTATGTTAAAATTTTAAAAATAAAAATGTTTAAAAATTAATGTAGGAGCAAACAGAGGCAATGGCTTTTGTAATATAATGGTTAGGGCACTGGGCTTGGAGTCAGGAAGACCTGGGGTCAACTCCTGCCTTAATATTGATTAGCTTTGAGGCCTTGGGGAAGTCACTTAATCCTCTTGGTGACTCAGTTTCCTCATCTCTAAAAATGGGCATAATAATGTAACTTTTCTCACAGGGTTGTTCTATCAAATGAGAAAATGTAAAGTTCTTTGTAAACCTTAAGGCACTATGTAAATATTATCATTATATTATTGTTGTTACTATTGTGGGGGGTCAGCAGAAGTAAGCGATTTACAAAGAGCAAAAATCAAACATTTCCAAAAGATCAAGATGAAGAAGCAAAGGCAAAGAAAAGGAGAGAAAGAGAGGAGTCTGGGAAACACATCACCAGCCTGGCCTGGAGTTGAGATACAGTAGTAATGGATGACTTCACTTATCCAGCTCAAGAACTCTGTCCCTCTCCCTCTCCCTCTCCCTCTCCCCTCTCTCTCTCTCTCTGTCTCTGTCTGTCCCTCTCCCCCGCCCTCTCTCTCGGTCTCTGTCTCTCTCTGCCAAAAGCAGGACAACTTTCTTAATCTGTCTTCAAAACTTCACCCATCAAAAGTGGCGGATCCACCAAAGGGGAAATTCCACTTTGGATCTGGTTTTCAATTGCAGGGAGGTTCAGATTTCAGGACTGGTTGCTGGGGTAAAACTATGAAAACCTTGGGGCTGACCACTTCCTCCTAGAGCTTATGAGAAAGGAGAGGAAAGATGGCCATATTCTGCTAGCAGAACCTGCTAGCAGATTTCAGAGGAAGGACAGGTAACATCACAAAGGACTCAAATTCTATATGAGAAATCAGTCTGGGAAGGATGATTAGGAAATTTTGAGGACAGAAAGGGAAACAATTCCAACAAGAAGGAAAAACAGGAGTTGCGTGGAGAGACTGATGTAGATACACAGGGAACATACTAACTTAATAATTTTGAAAATTAACTACTTTAAAATTAACTTTTGAAAAACACTGCACAGAGGAAAGAAGTGAGGAAAGGTCCCAGAGAATGAATTCAAAGTGCTCTACCAATAGTGCCCAGGGTGCTAAAGCTCAGAATGAGCTGAGGTTGCCAGTGTGGGTCCTGACAGAAACAAAGGTGGTTTTGGTTGTTGTTTTTAAGCTGTGCTGAGAGAGAAGGATAGCAGAAGGGAGAGGAGGGCTGCTCGGGATGGGTGGAAAGATGCCACCCGATAACAGAAGACAGATGATTACTGTCAATTTGTATTTTGCTTGTTTTTCTCTGCCAAGAAGAATGAATGACCTCTAGGTTGGAACGGGCAGAACAAACATGTCTAAGAGGGAGTTGACACCCAAGAAGATGAGAAGAATGCCTATCTGCCCTTAAGTCCAGGCAAGCTGGCCCATAGGTGCTACGTGCTCAGAACAGGCAGATACGATTCCTGAGCCAATGTCAGTGATATGGGAAAGACTGGTGAGTGAAACAGCAGTCCTGGAGAAGGGCGATGCCCTCCTCTTCAAAACAGAGAAGAGAACAGAGCCTGCAAACTCCAGGCCAGTGACTTGGCTTCAAAGTCCTGGGAAAATTCTAGAAAGGGTCATTAAAAAGATGCTTAATGAGAATCTACAAAAGGAACCAGTAGTTCCAAGAGCCAGCCCGGCTTAAATTAAGAACAAGTCACATCACCCCAATGGTCTTCCCCTTCCTGGCAGAGGGCAAAACTAGGAAACCAAATGAATGCTAGAGACAGAGGTTTCCTAGATTTTGTAGCAATCACTAACATTTCTATGGTGCTTTCAGGTTTGCAAAGTGTCAACAAATGGCATCCCATTTTATTCTCCCATCAATCCAGGGAGAAAGGTGCTAGTGATACCACCTTACAGAGAAGGAACTTGCCCAGGGCCATGTTAATCTAGTTTCTGGCTGGATTTGAACTCAGGTTTTCTTGATTCCAAATCCAGTGTACCCACTGCCAAGTAATACATCTGATAAGGTATCTCATAGGATTCTTGTGCAAGATTTGGAACTGAGTGAATGTCTGGAATCAAAGAATCACAGCAGGGTGACAGATGTCTTGATGTCACTTGGCAAGAGGTCTCCAGTGGAGTGCCACAAGTATTTTTGCTAGGCCCCTAGTTTCATATACAGAGTATCCCCAAAATCCTAGTTTAGTTTTAAGCTATTAGAGAAAGTTTAAAGGCATTAAGTAGCAGAACTGGGATTTAAAGTCAGGTTGTCTGACTCCAAACCTCCATTTGTTCCACTGTGCCATACCCTAGGATGCTGAACATTTTATCAATGATAAGGATAAGGGCATACTTGAATGCTGGATAAAAGTCAAGACCTAAAACGAAGGTCAGAGCCTTCAGATGGATCTAATAAGATGAAACTCACTGGAAACTCTCATTCTTAGGTTTAATAAACCAGTCTCACAAGTACAAGGGGAAAGGGGTGCATGATTAGACAGCAGTCGGTCTGAAGAAGATCTGAGGATTTTAGTGGACCACAAGCTCGATCTGAGTCAGCAGGATGATGTGGCAGTCAAAAATGCTAATGCTATATTGGGAAAAGTGTCAGCCCCACCAGCTGCAGCCCTGGTCAGAATCTTGCAGCCCATAAGTTAAACTATTCCCTAAAGCAGCATGGTTTGTGAACCTCTTGCAAGGGCTCATAAAAATCTTTTTTGGGGGGCAGTGAGTCCTGTTTTCATAATAAATACTAAGATATAATCTGCCTATTAAACTACCTCCTTTTCCAACTGCAGGTCTGTAAGAGGCCAGATTTTCTTCATATACTTCAATCAAAACAATATATCACAACCGATTGAAAGCAGAAATGGACAAGAAAATTCTGCTGGCTTTGAGGAAGGCAGCCATTAAAGAGATTTGCAAATAAATAAAATGATGCCCTTCTCATTCAATGTTTTTGTTTTGGAAAACAGCTTTTCATAAACATAAACTAAAATGTAATGATTTTATTAGCTATTTTAAAATAGATTAATATACAAATATTTTAAACTTCTATCCGTTTTATTTTTGTATGTGGTAAGTATTGATATAAGCTTCCTAAACAAAAGCTCGATAAAAATTAAGAGTTTAAAACGGCCATAAGGCCAAAGTTTGAGAACTGCTGCCCTAAAGGAACTTCCTTCCTGGGACCTCTCCACTCTCTGGGACTGGTCCACTATTTTCAGGAAAAGCCTGAGCCACTGCTTCCATTTACTCTTTCCTCTCCAGCCAAAGCCTCCCTATATTCCTAGACTTTCTTTCTAATCCCTACTCCTCGTTGGTTCTGGATCCCGGATCGAAATTGTTCCTGGATGGGGTATGTCAAGCTATTCTCTTCTGGCCCCATTCCCTATGCTGGTAAGTCTGAGGACAAAGGTACCTCAGTTCCATTAAAATGTCAATTGTGGTTTGAGGACAGGGACTATTTTTGCTTTTATATCTGATCTTCAGTGTCCAACTCATATAAAGTTTAATAAATGCTCATCCACACATTCATTCATGTCAAATGAAGATTAGTGGAAAGAGCCAGGATGCTAGTAAAAGGGAAAAAAAAATCTTTTTTGGGGGGCGGGGTTTAAAGGGAAGGGGCAGATATAATAAGGATTTGAGGTTTGCCTCTGCTTGACCCCAGAAATTAGAAGCCCTGGGTAAAAGTTGGAAAGAGAAAAATTTAGGCTTAGATCTAGAAAAACATTCTAATAATCAGAGCTATCCTCAAATGGAAGGGGATGCCTTGAGCAGTAGTGGGTGCCCCTCCCTGAACGGCTTTGGTGAGCATGTGCCAGCTAAGCTCTGGCAATGCCATCCCTTTCAGGTACAGGCCAGACTAGATGTTCACAGAGGTCCCTTCCAACTTTAAAATTCTGTCATGAGCCCATCCCCCAAAGAGTTTTTCTACCCCACCAACCAGCTTCTTACCTTCTGCCTGCAAAAGAACATCACAGAAAACACCACTCTGCTGCTGGTGATGGAGTTGGAGAAAAGCTAAGCGGAGGAGCCTGGGATTCCTGTAGAGGATTTTGGGGCTCTCAGAAGAACACATGATGACAGCCCCAAACACACTTCTCTGTTCACCAATCAGGTACCTGGTGAGTAAGACATAGTACTTTAGATACTCAGTTATGCTTTATCCATTTTTTTTAAACCGTGCAACACCGATGGGGGACAACAGCTCACGATTCTGTAGCCTTTCCCACGTAACAGTCCAACGAGACAGGAAGGGGCCGCGCTATTCCGCCATTTCACAGGTGAGCAAACTGAGGCTCACAAAGGCTAAAAGGTAACTCACAGGGTACTGAACCAAGATTTCTCCTGAACCCCAGCCCTCCCCACACACCCAAGCTGTCTCTAAAGACAGACTGCTCTGTGGCACACACCCACAGGAGCCGGGAGGCTGCAGGATCCCCTCACAAACACGGGGCCGGGGCTAAGCTCGGCTCCCCATCGGCCATCCAGCCCGTGCCGCCCGGCCTTCACACCGCGGCCCCCTGGGGCTCAGCAGCCTTCCAAGCACAAGGACCATGAGAGAAGCCTTGGAAAGGTCGCCACTTATCTCCCAAGGGACAGCCCTTGGCCTGGATGGCCTCGGCCGACATGTCCCCACTAACCAGCAGGGGGTGCAGCGTTTGGGAGAAGCCACGCGAGCCCGAACTGGACCCAAGCGGAGGCTTCCCGGGTGGGACCCGAGCCCTGGCCTGCAGGGCCCCGGGGCCTGAGCTGGCCCTTAAACCTTCTGGGTGCTGCATTTCTAGAACAGGCCTCCTCCACAACCCTCCCAACTTAACACAGTGCATCTAAACCCTTACGGGGAGGAGGACCCCCTGGGGGCTTCCCCGGCCTGGGAGGGCCCAGCGGGGCGCGTGTGGGCACCTCTGCCCGGCTCCTCTGTGCGCATGCTGCCCACGCGCTGCCCGCAGCCCTGGCTTGGGGGCGGCTGGGCCATCACAGACACTGGCACACTGGAGAACACTCACACACGGCCTGTGCCCCTCCTCCATCCGCCTCCCCGCTACCCGTGACACCCAAGGCGCAGGTCCGGGCGCGGGAGTTTTGAACTGGAGCGACCTTCAAGGCCCACCGCATACAGCAGGGAACAGGCTGGGGGGAGGGCAGCGCCTCTGCACCGGCCTTCCAAGCCGCACACTCACGGCCAAGGCGGGTCTCCAGTCGCGACATGCAGCCTTCCCTGTGGCCTGGGTCAAAGCTACCGGGAAAGGCAAGGGCCCCTGAGCTAAGCCGAGGCACTCAGCGGCCCAACCCATCTATCCCCTTACAAAGAAGGCCGCTACAACATAAGGGCAGCCGGAGGGGCCTCGGAGGCCGGCAGGCCGCAGACCGCTCATCGAACTGAGGAAACCGAGGCCTGAGACTCTGCGCTGGCGCCTCAATTTACCTGCCGAGCCCTTACCCTCCTCCACCTCAGTTTCCAGAAGGGCCCTCGGGGGTGCTCCAGGGCCCTACCCCTCCTGCAGGCTAGATGTGCCAGGTCAGGAGTTCACCCACAGGGCTGGTAGCCTTCCCTTCCCTTAGGGCCCCGTCTGGCTCCACCTGGCCCAGGCGGGCTCTTCACTTCCAGGGTGCCCCCCTGGCATGCACCTCCAGCCACCAGGCTGGCCTGGGGCTGCTTCCCCGCCCTGACCACCCCCAGGGTGCTGCAGGAACCTGGGAGCCAAGGTGGGCGTGGAAGGAAGGGCGGACTCCTGCAGCGCAGGGGTGCCTGGGAGGGCGGGCAGAGGCGGGCTCTCACCGTCGTCGTGGCCATGTGGGGGACTGCCAGCTTGCATCGTGCAGGTGCAGGTGCAGGCGACGGCCGCAGGGGGGCAGTGCGGGGCAGGGCAGCGCAGCTCAGGGCTGCAGACGGGTGTGGGGGGCAGGGGCAGCGCGGAGCACGCGGCTCTGAACGCACAGCGCCAGCGGAGAGTAGCCACGTGCTCCCCTCCCCCCTTACCCCCCACCTCCGCCGCTGCCGCCGCCGCAGCCACCTCGTCACTGGATTGGAACGGGGACCGTGGCGGCCACACCCAATGGTCTTCGCGGGGCCTCCCCGTCGAAACCCTCCTCCTCCGAGCCTGCCCGGCAACGCCGTTTCTATTGGCTCGGGGGGCACGGCCAAGGCCCAATCGCCAGAGGAGAGCCGGTTTGGGCGGGAGGAATGAGGCTCCGTTTCTCAGGCCTTCGAGGCTGAGACGGCGGCGGCGGGGGGAGGGGGCGCGTCGCCGCGGGGGCAGCGCGAGCTCAACCTGGGGCTCCCACGGCCTAGGCAGAGAGAGTTGACGGGGTAAACTAGAACCCCTCCCCCCTCCCGGCTTGTCCTCAGGGTTGCCTGGCCGGTGGAGCCATTCAGGTGCCACTTGGTAGCGCCACGGGAGCTCCTGGGGAAGGCTCCCTACGCACGTCCTCCGTTCCTCTTCTGTAAAATGAGGGAGGGGCCGTGACAATGGGAGAAGCACCTCCTGAACCCAACTTAAGCGGCCCTGCCCGCAGCCCCAGGGGGCGCAGTTTCCTCCTCCAGAAAGCGAGCCAGATGCCCGGGGAGGCAAGGCCATGGGCCCTTAGGCCTCTCTCCCCCTTCTCAGACGCCACCCCGAAACCCAGAGGAGCTGGGCCCGGCCGGGCAGCCCCGGCTCTTCCCCGCTGCCGTTACCGCGTGGGTCCTGTGACCCTCGGGCCGGCCGGGATCCTTGCGAGGCGGGGGTGGTGGAGGGCGCGCCCCCCCCCCCCCCAGCCCCGCGGGGTCCAAAGGCTGCCCATTTGCGAGACTCCGGTCCGCTTTAGGAGGACCTGGGTCCTGCTTCCTCTCCTAGAGAGGTGGCCTTTCCGGGTCT
The DNA here is from genome assembly GCA_028627135.1 of Pseudochirops cupreus. NCBI lineage: Eukaryota > Metazoa > Chordata > Mammalia > Diprotodontia > Pseudocheiridae > Pseudochirops > Pseudochirops cupreus. The sequence goes on along the minus strand of CM053583.1, from coordinate 14,730,213 downwards.
CCTCCGGCCGCGGGCTTGCTTCGGACTCGGGCCGGACCCTCCACGTCTGGAGTGGCCAGCCGACTTCCCAGGGCCGAGGCACGAGGCGGCCCCGATCCTTGGGCCAGGCCCTGACCTCGTGTGATTCTGTCTCACCCAGGACGCAGGAAACCGAAGGCGCCCGAGCGAGCGGGGGTGCGGGGCGCGGCAGGAGGGCGGGCGCTGGGGAGAGACGCCCGGAGATAAGTAGTCGGAGGGTGAGTATCGAGAAAGCCCCGGGAGCCCATGCAGGCCGAGGTGCCAGACCCAGGGCCCCGAGCGGGGCCTGCACCGAGGAAATACGAATGCAGCGCCACAGAGACCACGGGAGCCCATGGGTCTGCCGCCAGTGCCCGCACCCGCGGCCACGTGGGCTCGGGCGCCCGCTCGGCCCTCAGCTGTGCCATCCGGCTAATGCTCAGAACTTCCCAGATTGAGGACGCCAGCCCAGGAATAGAGGAGAGAGGCACGCAAGGCTTTTTTTTTTAAGAGGAAGCGGGAGTTGAGAGGAAATAGAACAGAAGGAGGACAGATTTAGATGGAGCCAGCAGGAAGAAACAAAGACATGAGACAGAACCCTAAATGTTTATAACGTCTCGCTGGAGTGTAGTGTCCCTTAGGTGATCCAGACGGGAGCATTCCAGTGAAGAGATAGCGCTGAAGTTTGAACGGAGGGTAGGGTTACATTGGCTCTGTCTCCTTGGGAACTCGTTGATATCAGGGCAAAGCTAACTACCGAGGAGTGTACACCATCGTCTTTTTACTTTTATCCTGGCTAGCATAAATAGTTTCGTTTCGGATCTGCAGAATTTTTAAAGGAAATGACAAATTATAGCTCTACTCAGGATTTCAGAAATGACACATTTTAGGCGATATCTAGTAACCAAAAAAGGTACAGGAGACAAAAGTACATATTTTGTGTGTATTTGTCCAGTACCTTCATCAGATCGACTGTTTACTAATCTCTACTCCTTGCTATTAATCCCTTTAAAGTAGATTTCCAAAGTTGACTAATATGGTGTAGTTAGTTCTCTTACATGCAAATGACTATATGGTGATTTTATTTTATTTTAAAATTCGGTCCCTTGTCTGTTTTTAAATCTTCTTCCTAATCTTTACTTCACCAATTTAAATGATCAACCTGTGTGTTTGTGTTTGTGCCTGCTGGTGATGGTTCAAAACTCTCTCCTTGAGAGTTTTGAAGTTGAATGAAAAATATGTTCTATGTATTTTTAAGAATTAAGCAGAGAATTTTCTCTGTGCTCATTTTGTATTTAATGCAATTCAGCAAATATTAGGCACCTGCTATATGCAACAAACCATGGTAAGCACTTGGTATAAAAGACAAAGGAGTTTACGTTCTTCTGGGGAATAAAACATGTATATATGTATATATGAAGAAAGAGAAAATTATGAAGCAGTTTCCCACCTCTCCCCTGCCAATTCTTTTCTGATGTAATGTAGAGATTGTTTCCACTCAGTGTTTAGAAATCTTTATTTTGAAGTGCAGGTTAGATAAATGTAATTAAAAAATTTTTTTTTACCATGTTTATTTGGTGATCTGTTATGCATCTTTATTTTAATGTTATTTACAAATTCATGACTGTCCTCTTCGTTCCCTGCAGATTAACTTTAAAAGTTTTAAAATAAAGCCACTTTTAAACACTGACTTCTTTGTTATGCACTTTCATGAGCTAGCCCTCAGTTCATGTGACTACTCCTATCTGAGCTAATCTGAAGCAGTTTTGCAAGTACAGTAATAATATGGTATATCACATATTCCTTTAGATACTTTGTTTTCTCCAGGAAGCCATGTTGGTGTAAGCAGGATATCAGTGAATCATTCAACTAACATTTATTCCTTATTATGTACAATGTATTGTAATTATCAATTCTTAATACTGTTTATTGATTGCGATTTCACTGTTTTGGATTTTTACATTTGTTTTTCTCAAGACTGCCTGGAGTGAGAACAGCATTAGTTTGGGAATCTGAGAACCTGGATTTTAAAGGTGCTTTGCTATTTAAAGATTTGTGACCTTGAGCAGTTCACTTCACTTAGCTAGCTTAGCCTCAGTTTTCTCTTTCATAAAGTAAGAGTGGACTTAGAATGATTTCTAGCTAATGTCTCTTTAGCTCTAAATCCTATTATCCTTTATCTGACTAAATCTTCACACTATCCAAAATCGTCTTTACTTTCGAACCATCAAGCTTTTTTTCCCCCCATTCCTGTCTTAGGCGCAGGCATTTCACACTAGGAGACTGGATTTAATGTTCATGTGCTGATTATATTATATAGGGTTCAAAGAGCAATGTGGCATAGTTAGGCTTTCTGAAAGAGGTGGGGCTTGCTTGAATCTTGAATGGGTCCTTGACAAATGAATGGGATTTAGATTGTCTGAGAAGAATGAAGAAAAAATTAGTTTAGGGGAAACATCCAGAGTCAAGCAATGAGAGGCCAAAATGATTGAGGGACTGTTCTAGGAATGGTGACAAGATTAACCTCTTTGGTAGGGTGGGTTCTTGCCTGGGAGCTGTGAGATAAACTTGGGCAGGTTGGGCGGGGTGAGATTGTGAAGGGCTGGGCCCTAGGTAATGCACTTTGTCCAAACCAGCCACTAAAGGATTTTGCAGGGTGGGGAGTAATCTGACAAGAAAACCACTGTTGGGAGTAGATTAATCTGAAGTTTTCAGATATTCTTCTCAGATATTCGGATTTTTTTCCTTTCAAACTGATGAGGAAATTCTCAATTCACATAATTTAGTATTCAGCAAATATCAAATTCTATGTCCTGAATTCTATACCAGAAACTTAAAAGGCACAGTCCCTGCCTTTTAGGACCTGACATTCTAAGAGCATTATTTATGTTAGACATATCAATATGTTTAAAAAAAAAAGGAATGAAAAGAATTCTTTTCTGTAGTCCAGTGTGAGATAAACTTGGCAATCATGTGGCCAACTCTGCCTAGAGTTTCAAATAACATACGACTGTCTTACATACGACTGTCTTTCTGAGATTCCCTCAGTTGATTTATCTGGGCAGTTTCATAGTCTATATCACTTGTCCTACTGTATGGTTCACACATTTTTTGATTGGAAGAACAAAGACTGACATACAACTAATCAGCTCAGGAATCAGTTTCATTTAAAAAATTAAGACAGTGGAATTGAGATTTATTTCAAAGAGGACCCCTCCTAGTCTCCCCATAAATTAAATAATTATCTCTCTCTCTGTCTCTCTCCCTCGTAGTCAATGAAAAAACAAAAAATTAATTGGTATGTAAATCGAAATCTTATTTATTTATTATAATTTATTGACAGATACCTGGACATCCCCTACAATCTGAAAGCAGGGAGAAGGGGTTTGAGGAGACGTACACAAAATCTCCAACAGTTCGATCATCAAAGAGAACTCAGGAAATAGCTTAGGCTTTTTTCTATGCAATGATTTTTTAAAAACCAAAAAAACCAAACACCTTTTTTTATCCATTCAGGCTCAGGCCTTGCCACCCTTCCTTAGGATTGTATATCCTTTGCTTTTGCGATATACATGTTATATATATGCATGTGTATTTTTAAAAGTTCTGTGTCTTTCTCAGTGTGTGTCTCTCTCTCTTTTTTCTAATTCCTATAATAAAGTTTCCTATTGGATAAGGTCAGCTCCCTGATTTATGCCTGGTTTCTATTGGAAGCGCTCAAAGGCTGACATCACTTAGGAAAGCGAGGGGGTAGGGCTGGCAGACCAGTTTGTCACCACCCAGCCTGCCTTGCCTTTGGCTGGGTGCAACTTCCATTTTAGGTGTTGGATCTGGGAGGAAAGAAAAAAAAAGAAGAGGAGAAGGGAGAGAAGGAGAGAAAGAAGAGGAAAGAGCCATAAAGGAGGAAGAGGTGGAGAAAAATTAATTGCATTATTGTTACTTATCTTTCTCAGCAATATTGGCAAGGATTTGGGTTCCTTTTTCTAAAGGATTGTTTTTTTAGAAGTCTGCAGATGAGGTGTATGTATAATGTATACAGAAGGGGCATGATAGGCTAGCCAGTTGAATTTTTAATTTTTGTTAACTAGAGGGATTTTTAAAAGGTACTGGATGTTTGGGAGAAATTCAGCTAGACAGACTAATTTTAAAACGAAATTTTCCTCTCAATTTTTGCTACTTTTAATTTTATTTTTCAAAGCAGAACAGCAAGGAGAAGGAACAAACTTCTGGGTCCCCAGCGCTGGGAGCTAGTTGAGCAGCTCCTGAGGGGTAAGAGCAGCCCTATGAATTTGCCTCTTGGTGTATTTACTGACTGTATGTTGCCTTCTAGGTCTGAGTGAAGACGTTTACATAACCTTTGGTAACAAAATTCTAAAAGTTGGTTTTTGGTGTATTGTGTGTGGGTTGAGATAGGAATTTGTGTTGAGGTCGAAAGCTGGTTTCACAGACGGCTTTTCATATGTTTCAAAACTTACTTTACTTTTTACCCTGTTTGTGGACGTGGAAGGTTGCAAGGAGATTTGCAGTTTAAGCTGTGGTGCTGATCCCCCCCCAAGAGTGTGATTAAACTCCCCTAGTCTGGTTCAGCCTCACGCTTCTGGGTGGATCCCGTTTTTTTTTTACTTTTCCAGGTGCTGTGGGTGGGAGCCTCTTTCTCTTGTACTGGCCCTGCTGCTTTGCCTTTTAAAAGAAAACAAATGGATCCCCTTTGACTGCATTTCCCTTTTCTTACAACTACCTTGGGTTGCTAAGACTTTAACCCCTCCATCCCCCCAGAAAATCTGCAAAAACTATTTCGGGAGTTTGGGAATTAAGAGGTCATTTAGTTTACTTGAGTGAAGGAGAAAAATAGTTTAGAAATGATTTTGGCTATTTAGGGATGATAGGTTGAACAAGGTGAGCAGAAAATTCTTGCACACAAGTTTCCAATTCATTTGAAGAATTTTAAAAGGAATAGTCTTTTTAAAAAACTGAAGGTCAGTTTTTTTAGGTGAGTAGATTTTTAGTTTATTTCCTAAAAGATCAGAACTCTGTAACATTGTAGGCCAATGACTTTTTTTCCCTTATTTTAAATCTTTTTTTAATTTGTGAAGTACTTTTTTTATGTGTACTTTAACAAAATTTTAGTTGATCTTTAAATCATTGGCTAAAGACTGAGACTTGTCTCTTTATCCTTTTGCCCTTTTAATAATCAGAGCTATTCTAAAAATTACACATGGAATTAAATTCTTGATCTAATTGCAACAAGATGGGCCTTAATTTAGTGTCCTTAAGTACCTAAACTATCATGCCTTTAAAAGTGCCATTCATGTTTTTTTCCTTCCCTTTTTAATTAGGAAACTTCCCAGAAAATGTTTTTACCTGCAAAACTAGAGTGCTGAGAGACTTACTTGCTTAGGGGTTTCAAAATAAAGTGGAATTTCTTCCCTTTCTGTATAATGGCCAAGAACCAAAGTGAAGTGGTTCTCCTAAGCCTTATCACTACTTCTTTTTTCCTTGACGCCGCTGTCTAAATGTAAAAAGGAAGGACGGCGTGTTTCTGGGGGATGCCCTAGGAGACGACTGGTTTAGCCCTTTGGGGTGTAGTTTTTATTTGAATGGAGACGTAAGAATTTGGAGACTCTTCATCGCTGTTTTTCTGCCTTAACTTCAGCCTAAGGTTCTGAGTAGATTTTTGGTTGACTGATCAGAATTGCTGTTTGGCCCATTATGCCCCTAAACCATTAAGTGGGTGTCTGTTGAGAAAGCTGTTTTGAAAATGGAAAGTAGGCCCTTGAAGACCGGGTAGTGGCGGTTGGGCTTTGGCTTTAAGTGGACAGCCGCTGCCCAGTGAGAGCAGGACCCAGTTTAGTGTCTAGAGCAGAGGTTCGTAACTTTTTGTGCTGTAGGACCCCTCTGGCAGTCCAGTGACCTCCTCAGAATAATTTTAAAAATTAATAATTGAAGGAAATGCCAATTTTTAGTTATAGACATTTGTAAAAACAGAGTTTTTTCCCACAAACCCCCTTGAAATATATCCTTTGGTCCTTGGACTCCAGATTAAGAAACCTCTGGTCAGGAATTAGTGGAGGCAGCTCTAATGACATCGGCATTGGCCTGTTAGACAGGGAAGGAGACTTGTCTTTTCTTTTATCTACTATCGTATTGTATTTTCAAGAATCGTAAGAGGTTCGGAACTGGGGGAAAAGGTACCATAGGGTCCGTCTTTTGCAAGTGAGGGGCACCCTTCCAATTGTAGTGATAGGCTAAGTAGGCGTTTTTTTATGTTTTGTTTTTACCTTTGTGTTAATGGTCCGGTGACCTTTGTTCTTGTAAAATCTTTCAGAAAAAGGTAGGGTATTGTGGGGTTTCTGTTACTTTTTTTCCAGGAGTGTTGGAACTGAATTTGGGGCAAATTCCATAATTGTATTTTCTTAGGCCATAGAGAAATGGGACTATAAAATTTGCCTTTACCTGAACATGGAATTTAGAGCTTCTACTACCGTTTTAAGGAAGTTCCAAGTAGTTGAAATCTGGTTGTCCTGTTCCCTGAGGAGATGGAGGTGACAGTCTTGTGAATGTAACTAGTTTTTCAGAAGAGCCGTTAGAATAGCTAGAAAGAAATGTACCTCTATGAGCTCCTTAAGAGACTGTGAGTTACCCTGAAGAAATCACTATATCCTACTTCTGATACTGAGTTCCCCTTTTTTACTTCTACTTCCCAGGCCAAAAAAACAAACCCTTGTAAATGGCACAATGTTTTCCTCTTGTTCAAGGTCCTCACTTGACTTTTCCATATTGGTTTAATGTAAGTAAAATATTCCTGTTTATTTCATCAAAGGAAAACCTATTAACTATCTACTGTTTCTATAATGGGGGAAAGGAGGCTGGGCTACTCTTTCAACCTTTTGATGAGGACACTTGCCTTCTGTGCAGCATTTTGGTCTCTCCAGTGGTTTTCCTTCTCCAGAGAACCTTTATACAAAATGGGCTAGTCTTTGCTTTCTTCGTCATTAGTCAGGCTGCAGGGATGGGTTGCCGATAGATTTGTGTTAGGTCATGGGATCCCTGAGGCTGTAGTACAGAACCTTGGAAGAAAGTGTTGGTGATATAAGAACAAAATCTAAATGCAAGTAAAAACCTTCCAACCTTTTTGGCTGTGTATTCCATCTTCTTCACCTTCTAAAAACCCAGAGTTGTTGACAGTAGAGTGTTAGTTTTGGCTTTTTCCCCCCTATTGCATGCCTTCTGGTAAAAATGTTGTGAAGTGCATAATTTAAAAAGTCTTGGGCCTAGATCTTTGGAAGCCCCTGCTGCCCTTCATTAGCATACTTAAACTTGATTAGAACTTTTAATGTGGTTCTTCTCTTTGGAAGGAATCAAATGCCTTGTTGGAGTCATATAATAAGGATATATTTCAGCATTGGTTATATTCATTTTCTTTTTTTCTTTTTGCCTTTTAGAGGGGGGAGGGCAGGGCAGTTGGGGTTAAGTGACTTGCCCAAGGTCCCATGGCTAGTAAGTGTTAAGTGTCTGAGGCTGGATTTGAACTCAGGTCCTCCTTGACTCCTGGGCCAGTGCTCTATTCACTGTGCCACCTAGCTTCTCTTGTTATATTAATTTTCTGCTTGAAATAACTTTGCTGAAATCATTTTGTACTTTCTGGAAATTTGGAATTAATATATTTGACTATGAATATTTCTAGGAGAAGTGTGGCTAGATAGAACTTTTTTCTGCCCTTGCTTCGTTTGAAATGTTCACATGGCACCATTACTCTGATACAGGAGGTTTTTTTGTCCCTGTGGTTCAGTAGTAGTGTTTTTCATACGTGAGCCACATTCATAACCAGATGAAGCTCACTTTTACATATCAGCCTTACCTAAAGGGCTAGTCTGGTGGGGTTTCTTTAATCTCCACTTCCCCCCAAAAAAGGGTGAATGTGGCACTCAGCTGAAGTGCAGCGGCCTGCAAAGTTGCCAATAGAGCATCGATGCAGCCTGGCCAGGAGATTTTTTAGAAGGAAGGTTTAGAATGACCAACGTTGAGCAGAGGGCACGCCTTGATTTGTGTTTTTGTTGTGTAGCTTATTGGACATTTTGAAGGTAGTTTGTCTCTTCAAACTTGTACTTTGTACAATAATTTGTTATTAAATATTAATTAGTGAGAATGGAACTTTGCTGGTTTAGAAAAGCTTCCAGTTGCTAGATGTTACAGGTGAAATTTTAAGTCTCCCTCAGAACGCTTGAGATCTTATAAAGAAGGATGGGCAGAGTGGTGGTAGGCTTTCTAAAGGATCCCCAGACTTACGTTTTCTGTTACTAGTCTTTTTTGTTAGCCAATGCTTGGTAATGGGGGGGCACTTTGACAAAACAGTTTTATTAGGTCTCATTGAGTATTGTGGTGGGTTTTAACTAATAGCCAATGGGCTTTTAATTTTTATTGTCTGGAGTTTTGAAAAGTTTTATTGAGATTTATAATAAGTCATTTATTTCAACACACTGCTTTGTGACAAAGCAAAAACACTCAACACAGTGAACTACATCTCACAATGTATGTAATGTTCTGCCTTTTCTCTCTTTTTACTCCAACCTTCACTGGCTTATCTGTTCTGTGAGATCTTCACTGGTTTTTCAGTTCATTAGGCTTCCATTAAGTGATCTTTTCATTTACACCATTGTGTAATTGTGTATATCCTCAGGTTCTACTTATTGTATTCTATCTCATTTCGTAAAAGCTCAAAAGTTTTTTTTTCTGAATTTGTCAAATCCACTTTTTCTTGCTATGCAGTAATATTTCATTCATATATGACAGTGTGTTGAACCACTTCCCAGTCGATGGGCACCTACTTTTTTGGTGTTTCTTTGCTACCGTTAAAGAATGTTGCTATGATGCTATGAATATTGCGGCATGTGTTAGACCTTTTGTTTCTAAAACTGGATGACTTTCTTGGTATATATATATCTAATAGTGGATTTTCTGAATCTAAAGATGTAGACAGTTAAATCACTTTTCTTGTTTACTTCCAGAATGTTTGGGCTGCTTCAGAGCTCCACTCATTATTGTTCCTCTTCTTCCCCTGCTTCTTCTAACACAACTTCCCAAATGGGCTTCTTCTGAGGAGAACTCCATTTTTAAAAGGTGCTTTAATATCTGTGATATAAAAAACTTGGACCCAATGAGGTTGCTGAATCTTTAGGTTTTCTGAAATGGGAGCCATAATTGTCTGTCCTCATGAGGAACTGTCAGGTAGGTGCTCCAGTGGATTTTAACTCTTCAGCTTTTGCACTATTTTCTACTGTATCTATTGGGACTATGAAGTGTCATCTAAGATGATGGATTTGTGGCATTAATAGACATTATTGAATAATATGTTCACTTGTGACCTGTTTGATGGTTTTTATTGATATGAACATTTTATTCATTTGATAGTACTTGTTCAATGTGTGATTCTAAATCCTCTGGTAGTATATGACAACCACTAGTCCGGATTGGGGCAATGTGTCAGGTTAACAAATGTCCTTCAATAATAGTTTTATCCTTTTATAAAACATTTTATGCCAACACCAGTTTAGGATAATTGGGTAAAATCAGTAACTTTGTTTTTGCCCTAATGAATAACATTTCTACTTTCTTGTCTCTTCATGTATCTATAAGTCCTAGAAACAGGAAAAATTAAAATATGATAGCATTCGGCAGCCTGGTTTTTTATTCTGTTGTACACTATTGGCGAATTTAAAAAATACAGTTTTGTGACTTTTGAAAAAAATGCAGGGCATTTAAAATTAAAATGGACAGGTTCCTAAAATGATCAATTCCGTACTTCTTCATCCCACTTCCCATTGGCTAATGTAATTAGAACAATTTAAAAAAAGTATTTTGAAATGTCTTATAAAGTGATATATAGCATTCAATACTGTTCTCTTATAAAATGCTTATTGCTAGCAAATGAGTCAAATTTTATACTTAGTCATTTGGTTCAGAATAAAGTGGATCTGAAAAATTTATCTTTCAAACCAGTCTTCTGTTATTGAAAGGTATTAGTATGCACTTAAATTTTTTTTAGGTGACTTTTACTGCCAGATATCTATTGGACTTCTGTCTTTTAAGTGCTTTCATTGTGTTTAGCAAATGTTTTGGAGTTACTCTTTGGAGGACTAAAATGAGTGTCACAATGAGGCTAGAGATAAAGCAAAAATCCTTCTCTTCTTAAAATATTTGTGATCTGTGTGATAAATTGTTGTTGGAGTTCAAATACATCGCCATTGATTAGATGCCTTGAGTAGAACCTAACAATGGTAATGCAAGCGTTTCATACTTACTTCTTTAAGGACAGGCGGTACCTGTGAGTTGTCTCTTCTGGTTCATAAATTATGCCTTTAGTGACCGGAGATTGACTAGAGAGGGACTGCTCAGGCTGACATTATTGGTAGTTGTTACAGCTAAATATTGAACCAGGATCTTTAGCCTGAAGTCTCATTTGTCTTACAAGGATGAAATTTCCAATTCATGGTGCTAGTGGAACCTATAAATGAGCGCCTTTTCCTCATCTATTTATCAACCTGAGCCACACTCTTTCAGTGTCCAAAAAAACCTCTAAAACAGTGGTTTTCAACCTTCCTAATGCCATGACCCTTTAATACTCGTTTGTGGGCGGACCCGCCTGGATATGGATAGAGGAGGAGTGTCTGGGTTCCTAAGACCATCGGAAATATGTGTTTTCTGATGATCTTAGGTGACCCCCAAAGGGGTCGCGACCCACAGTTTGAGAACCGCTGCTCTAAAAGCATCTGTTTCCATGAATATTTATTTGTCAGACTGCAGGAAACTTGGTTTGAATCTTGGCTCTGCCACCTTAACTATAACCGTGGACAAATTGATGCAACTCTGTGCCTCGGTTTCCTTGTCTGTAAAATGAGGCTAATGATAGTTTATGTATCTTAACAGTGTAGATGTGAGAAAAAGATACGTTAGAAACATTAAAACACTAAATGTGAGCTGTTGAAAGGTCAGTGACTTGAACTTAAGAATTGTAAAGGTCTATTCTTCCCCTGATCTATGATGAAAGGCAAGTCAGCAAACATTGAAGTGCTTGCTCTGGGCCAGGCATTGTGCTGAGCTTTGGGCATATAGATAAAAGCCAAAAGACAGTCCCTGATGAGAGAATTTGGAGAGGTTCCTTTGATTGTTGTTTATTTTAATATCTATATATTTTTAATTATCAGACATTTATGGTACTTTTGATTCTTGAGGGAGAGTAGGTAACTAAGCAATGAGGCGATTTCTGATGCCTTTTCTGATGGCCTTTCCCCTGATTCTTTTTTCCTTTCACTTCTTATTCTTGTTTCCTCTGAAGGACTGAATATGTTCTCTTTTTCACTTGCCCTCATTTTATTTCTTAGGTCAGTATCATTCACATACCTTGCTTGACCCCAATGGTTTTGACTCCAATGGTAATTTTATCGAGCTCTAAAATAGCTTTTGATTCTTGTTTTAGAATAAACGACATTTTTTTCTTTAAGGGGATGAAATCAACCACAGCAGTTTGTTGACCATCAAACACTGTACTAGCATGAACTGCTATTTTGATTAGCAGCTTCAAAGTTATTTAGGCTGTATCTGTATTTAAAAAATGAAAAACTGAGATTCAGATCAACTTACATTGAGTGCCTGTTGTGCTGGGGTTTCAGAGTCACAAAATAAATGGTCCCTGCCCTCAGTGGGCTTACCATCTACTATAAGGATGCAACATGTATGTAAATAAATGTAGTGTAAGAAAAATTGAAAGCAAGAGCATCATTATTTGGTGGGGGGAGGGATGGGAATTGAGGAAGACTTTATGGAAGAGGCACCTAAGTTGAGTTTTGAAGGAAGATAAGGATTCTGATGTAAGTCCCTAATAATGCAGAATGGCATTGTATCAAGTTAGAGACCTTTATAAAGTCAGAGTGTGCTTTAACTATCATTTAGTCCAGTACTTTGACAGACAAGAAATTTGGGGCTTGGGGTGGTTAGGTGGAGCAGTGAATAGACCCCTGGCCCTGGAGTCAGGAGAACCTGAGTTCAAATGTGGCCTCAGACACTTACTAGCTGTGTGACCTTGGGCAAGTCACTTAGCCCCCAATTGCCCTGCCTTTCCCCCTTCAAAAAAAAAAATTTGGGACTCAGAGATAAAGGTCAAACAGCTTACTTAGTGACAGAGCTAGGATTCCACATCCAGTGCTCTTGATATTTGCTAATTAGTAACTCAAATTCATAAATGGAGCCAAAGAGGTAAATTCTGTCTCCAAGAGAATTCCTGGTTTTGAATAGGCCTCCCTGAAAATGCCAACGGGAGATTTTTACTTCCTGTGTGGGAAGCTGGAGATTTGACTGAAATACATTAATGAATTGCTGTGGTACTTGTTGTAGGTCCCACTTTAGGGGGAAAGGATTTTGGTGGGAGGGAATTTTAATAAACCAAACTATCACACTGACAGTGGAAGACATAAGACATTGTCAGAGAAACTAGGCCAGGCTTTCAATCCAGTTATCAAAGCACTGCAGTCCCTATTTCAGGGCAGGTGAAGCGATCCTCACTGAACTGAAGTAGCTATATATCCAGCACACTTTTAAAGTAGAGTAGACCTATTGTGAAAGAGAAATTGGTGCCAATCTGATTCCTTTTCACTGCCTCTTTGTTGGAATTTGGAAAACTTTCCTCTCCATTGACTACCTTTAGAATTTTGTGAAGCAGGCCAGAGTTTGCCACATAAATGTCTAACCTGCTGAAATTCTGCTCATCGGGAAATATTGTAGGAAGTTTTTTCCCCCAAAAAACAAAGAACAAAATCCAGAATTAGAAAAGTTTCAGGGTACCAACGGGTAATTAGTATTTCTACAACTCTCCCCCGTCTCTTGGGGGGCCCCCCATTGCCATTGTCAGTTCATGTTTTTTTGAGAATCAGTATTTTGCTTAGGTAAATTATGCCTTAATGATAACAAAACAGTTTCCTTGGGAAAGTTTGGGGAGTGAAATTCTACTTTTGCTTTTGGAGATAGCCACCACCCTGTATCTATTCCTGAGCAATTCCCTTTAGTGTAGAAGACAGAATTAGGTCCAGTTGTGTTTCCTTTTGAGAGTACTTTTTGGTCCAGTATGTGTTGTGCCCTTGGTCAAATATTTGTTGTATTTTAAACTTAATAAGCATTTTCACTCTATTTGGTTGAATAGATTGTGAGGATTGTACTTGAAACTACTGGTAGCTATTCTGTACAACTTGTTTTTCTTAATTCTGTAAGTTCAGCCTGTAGCTTCCAAACTTTTCTTGCTTGTCTGTGCTTCTTTCCGAATTTCCTTTTACTCTCTTTCTGCATTTCTGTCAAGAGATGGGCAGCAAGCTTCACCTTCAGTCCTCTAGAATGAAAGTTGGCTTTTGTATTGATTGGCATGCTCAGGTCTTTCAGAGTTGTTTTTATTTTCCTGGCTCTGCTCACTTTACTCTGCATCAGTTCATGTAAGTCTTCCCAGGTTTATTACTTATGGAATAATACTCAGTTATATTCACATGGTATAATTTGTTCAGACATTTTTCAATAAATGACACCTCTTTTATTTTCTAGTTCTTGGCTATTATAAAAAATTGCTTCAAAATAATTTTATACATATAGATTCTTTTCCTTTTTATGTGATTTTTCTTTTGAGTATCGGCCTAATAGTGTATGGTTGGGTTAAAGGGCAGCCAATACTTTAGTGACTTTTGGTTCATTGTTCCAAATTACTGTCCAACATTTTGGCCAAATATTTAATATGAAATGCCAGCTTTTCAGTTTTTTCCTTTTCTATTCTTTCATCATCTGAAACATCTCCTTGCCCCCTGGGGGACAAATTTACTGATGACCACATCTGTAGTCTCCTGAGCTTAAGGAAAAATAGTCAGACAAGTGATTTTATGTTTCTTTTATGTGTCAGAAACAGATGTTACCTGGTTGGCTTGGGAATGGAGGAAGAGAGATCAATATTAATGATTGCTTATTTTAGGCTGATCTCTTAGGCGAAAGTTAAAGGATATAAACACGTCCCTCTTTTTTCCTCCCTCTGTCCTGAATCATCCAGTCTTGTACTTTCCTTTTCATGGCTTGTATAGTCACTCAGCAACTCTGTGAAAGAGTTTCTCTGTTTCTTTCTTGATTTGGAGTGTAGCCCTAGAGCTTGACCTGGTTATCCTCTCCTTTCCCTTTAATTATGCCTATCTAATTGTCGTTCTGTTAACTTCGTATCGTTCTTGGGCAGTGACCTCAAGCAGGAAGCATTTTTTCCCTCTTTTTCATTCACTTCTCCCTTTGTCAAGTAACTGTTGTTGGGTGTAGGAAATAATCTAGACAATCCTACAGATTTCCCATAGACCTGGGGTGGCATATTTCACATTCTCATCTAAATGGAGAGGTGATAGAGGACTGTTAGAGCATCACTGCTATTGGCTGAAAGGGACCCCACTTTGTTCAGTGAGCCCCTAGTACTCCTTATCAGTGAGCACTTCCTGGTGCCAGTCACTGTACTATGGATCGGAGATGAAGATGAAAACAGGCCCTGTCCTTGAAGAGTTTATCTTCTTCTGTTGGTGCAGAAAGCACACAGACATATACATCCTCCAAGGGTAAAATGAACTGTATTGAAGTGGGGAAAAGGTTGGCAAAACCAAATAGCACATGAGAGAAGAATGGTAGGTAGTGTTCTACACCCTGAGTCCACTGCCTCTAAAAAAGGTGGGGGTGGGGAGAGAATTGCCATCTCATCTCTTTGGGACCCAGCTTAGTTATTTATGCCAAATAAATACAAGGTAACTTTTTCAGAGGGAAAAGTAATAATAATAACAACTGGAGTTATCAGGAAAAGTTTCCTTTAAAAGGTGGGACTTGAGCTGAGTTTTGCAGAAAACAGGGGATGTTTAGAGGCCAAGGTAAGGGAGGAGTGCATGCTAAGTATGTCTAGGCCAGGGGAAAGACCAGTACAGAGGCATGGAGATAAGATCACAAGAAAGCCAGCATGACTACTGCACTGTAGAGTGTTGGAAGGCAAGTAATATCTAATAAGGCTAAAAAGGTAGCTTGGGACCAGGTCACAAAGGGCTTTCAAAGCCAAACCCGTGGAGTTTATATCTGATCCTAGAGGCAATAAGGGGCCATTGTAGTTTGAGTAAGGGAGGAACATGGGTATACCTGTGCTTCATAAATGACAATTTTCGTGGAGGATAGATTGAAGGGGAGAATCTTGAGGTAGGAAGACAAATTAGGAGGCTCTTACTAATAGTCCAGTTGAGAGTTGATGAGGGTGTGAACTAGGTTACTAGCCAGGTCTAGGGATGTTATGGAGATAAGAAAAGACAGGATTTGGCAACTAAGTGGATATGTGGAGCAGAAAAGAGGAATTGAGGCTGATACTGAGGTTCCAAATTTGTGTGACTGGAAGGTTGGTGGTTCCTGCTTCAGAATAGGGAAGCTGCCTCTTCTTTTTACAATCGAGGAATCCGTAGCCCAGAGAAATAATATGGCTAGGTCAAATAGGCAGTAAATGCCAGAACAAGGATTTTTTGAACCTACATCCTCTGCCTCCAGATTTATCTTTCTTTTCCACTTCGTGATGTTGCCTCCTAATAATATTTTAGAGTAGTCTCTTGTTACCTTGCATACTCTTTTCTTTCTATGCCTTTTTTCCCCTCTTATTCAAATAAAATTTTTTGATAGTCAAACTTTGTAGTTCTAAGAGTTCAACTTAATATTCTCCCAATTGACTAACCTTTTCAATAAATAATTATTGCAGCCTTAACTATATGTAAAGCATAATATGGGGAAACACAGCTGTATAATAACATACGGTCCTTATCCTTCGAGAGTTTACATTCTAGTACAGAAGATTAAGTACCAAGAAGGGGTTATTTCTAGTGGCAGTATCAGGGCATACATCAGAGGAAGTAGCGTGTAAGATGGGCCTTGAAAGATAGAATTTTGATGATAAAGATATGAGGCCAGGGTGAGGATGACCTTCTAGACAGTGAGAAGACCCAGTTAGTCTTTGGGAAAGTGGCCAGGATGAGCTGGAATGTACAGTTTTTGTTAGAGGAAAGCAGTAGAAAGAGAACCAGTAACTTTTGAGTTGGAAATGACTTGAATGCATCTCTTCTAAACTATTCATTTTTCAGATGAGAACATGGACTCTGAAGTTAAACAACTCCAGTAGAGCTAGTCAGGGGCAGAACCAGGATGAGAACTCCACCTTGATTTCTAGTTGCTACCAGATAACAGTTGGAGCCATATTATGGAGGGTCCTGGATACCACTCTAATAGGTTTAGGACTTTATATTTGATAGGCAGTTGGGGAGTAGGAGTTGGGGGAGTGATTTGAACAGAAGTAGTGCTTTAGGGCAGCAGGGCTTTAGAGTAAGGAAGATTCGAATTAAAATTTGGCCTCAGATAACCTACTAGCTGTATGACCTTGCGCCAGTCACTTAACCTTGTTTGCCTCAGTTTCTTAATCTGTAAAATGAATCAGAGAAGGAAATAGCAGACTACTCCAGTATCTTTGCCAAGAAAACCCCAGATGGTGTCACCAAGAGTCTGAACACAATTGAAATAACTAGACACCAAGAGATTTTTAGGAACCACAACACTGTTGGAGTCTTCATCTGGTCCTGTATACTTTACTGGGAGGCATCCTGAAAAGGTGTTCTGGGTTTTGAAAAAAAAAATTGTTTATTGACAAGCTGGTAGTATAGCCAGTCTGATGTGAACTGAGGGGTGGATCGAGGGGGATGTCCTCTAGAGCAACGGTTACAGACCCTTGAGTCCACCACCATCTGTTGCTGAGGAGAAGGGTATGTTCTTTGATATGTGATTTCTTTCTGTGGTAGAGTATCTGTCTCAATAAGACTCTCCATATCCGGGCTGTTTGGCTGAGTTCACACTTTCAAAGAGCCTCTATTTCAGGATGAATAATTTGAGTCAGATGAGTATGAATTATATAAGAATGATTTATTTTATTACCTCTATACTTCCTTTTTGGGAAGTTGGTTTAGTAAATCTACTTGATGACTACGCAAATTCTTAGTGTACCAATAACTCTTAGATCTATATTTCTACTTCTGATCTGTCTTTTGAGATGTAGACTTACAACTCCAAATACCAACAGAACATCTCTGTCTGAATGATAGATAAAACTCATCATGTCTGAAACTAATGGTAGCTATCATTAAATTAAGCTTAGCATTTTTCCTTCTTAACCTGCTTCTTTTCTGACCTCACTTATTTTTTGCTTATGATACCACTA
This sequence comes from Pseudochirops cupreus, assembly GCA_028627135.1. NCBI lineage: Eukaryota > Metazoa > Chordata > Mammalia > Diprotodontia > Pseudocheiridae > Pseudochirops > Pseudochirops cupreus. Next base: position 14,712,938 of record CM053583.1, on the reverse strand, counting down.
TTCACTCAGTCTCCCAAGTTCCTGACTTTGATCATTTAAAATTTTTTCCTCCTTCACCTTATCCAGTGTTACCAAGACCTATTGGTTCAACTTCTGGAAAATATTCTTACATCTGGTATAGTGGAAAAAGCAACGAAATTTGGAATCAGAAGAGGCCTGGGATCGAATCTTGCGAAATGTGTGACCTGGCCAAATCACTTAAATTTTCTGAGCTTCTGTTTCCTTATCTGTAAAAAGGGGATAAAGATACTTGTAGTACTTTTACCTCATAATATGTCCTAAGGATCAAATGCGATAACATATTAAAATACTTCATAAACCTTAGACCATTATGTAGTCTTTCTGGTTCAGATCTGTGGTTACATGGATGGAGGGCATTCGTGCTATCAAATATGTATTGGCAACTCTTCTGCAGCTATATAGTCTGAGTTAGTTGTCTCAGTGAAATTGAATGACTTTCCCAGTCACACAACCAATATGTGTCAGATGGCCAGGTCCTCCTCACTCCAAGGCCAACTTTCGATCTCCTCTGTCAAATGAAGGTTTTGGAGTAGATGGCTTCTGAGGTCACTCCTAGCTTTCTGATCTCTATTTCAGCAGGCCACACCCCACACCACCTGTTTAGCCCAGACTGTGGCATATGCCTGGAATGCCCTCCCTCTCTCTTTTCTGAAGGTTAACTAGAGGTCTTACCCAACTGTGGAAGCCTGACTCACATGCTACTTCTCTAGATTCTCACATCCATACCCTGTACCCATCCAAGTCAGCAATCTTTCTCCCCTCAGACCTTGCGAAACACTTGGTTTTGTACTTCTGCAATGTAACATTGTATGTTTTATAGCAATCTGTGTTTCTTATTTTCCTGCTAAACTCCTAGAGGTTAGGAACTATGGTACTCATAGCTCAGTTCTCTCCATTGAGTAAGTGGTGGTGATGGCTGTAGTGTGTATGTCCTGCCCTAAACTAGAGGTACATAAAGGGAGAATCCCAGTTAGTGGTTATTCATTCCTATAGTATGTTCTAGGTCTTGTCCATGCAAGTTCTATCTAAATTAGTGCCTAGCAAGGCCATTCCAAGGAGAGTAGACTTTATAGCTGCCCATCCTAGCAGGACTTAGAGGACATATCTACTGGGAGGAAATATGCTCCAGAATACATCCCCATTCTTGCCTCTCTGTTGGAATAGGGTAACAGCTTGGGAGGATGTCTAGTAAGGCTCAGCAGGACCATTTGTTTAGAACTGTACAGGAAAGGGGAAGGCATGATGTCACTTCTTGTCTGAAGAGGAAGTTATGACTTCCTTCCTTGGATGACTCTAGTTGGGGGAGGGAGTTACCAACTTTATGCTACTGTAAGCTGGTTCCCTGGGCTTTGAGCATTCTGACAGGGCACAGTCATGTCTGAAGTGCTGCTGCATAAGCCCATTCCTTTTTATGTCACATTTGAAATATCTCTGGTTTGGGTGTTGGGCAGCTTCTTGTGCCCTTGTCCTGTTAGGAGCTCTGCTGCTCATGGTGTAGGGATCTTTCTCTTGTTCCAAAACAAACAAATGCACTAACAAACAAAGCTTACCATTCTATCTAAGCCCATACCTCTCCTGTGCTCACTGACGTCAGAAAACCAAACAAGGCAAAGCCTGTGTGGAAGAGAGTACTAGATTAACAATTGGAGGCCAGGGTTCTGATCTCTCCTCTGCCCCTGATTTGCTCTATGACCTCTGGCAAGTCTCCTCATGTCTCTTGTTTTTTCCTTAACTGTAAAATGAAGGGGTTGGAAGCCTCTTTTTAAATTATTGTCTGTGAAGATACAGTTAGCAGAGAACCCTCCTGGGAAAGGGGGTGTTGAAGATTCTTATTTTTAGAATGAGCCTAAGGTAGGGGGAGTGTCAGTCCTGAGGAGGGCCAGTTGGCATGTTTGAGACTATTCTAGTCCAAGCTTCTTCCTGACCAGTCATTTGTATTAAATTTTTGATGTGAATTTGAACTAGAGTCCCTCGGGATAAGGGGAGAGAGGAGATTGGAGGAAGGAGTGGAAACAGCTGGTGCATTCATCAGCCCAGCTCAACTATGCTCTTGCAGAAGGCTGTAGTTACTATAAGCAAGGTCCTAGTAATCCTGACATTGAACTCTTAGGCATTCTGAACTCCATGTGGGAATGCTAGCAGTCTAGAGTATGGCCGAACATCATACCTATTTTGTTTTTTCTCTTTCCAAAATCTTTTCTACCTGCTTTCAAACCGAGCTGTGTGAGGTCAGATGGCAAAGCAAGAATACTTTGATCGTGTCTTGTTATGTCTCAGGCTTCTCAAATGGCTTTTCATTGCATGTTCATTATTCCTTTGGTTGGTCTTTGTAAATCTGTCTGCAAACAGAGATGCAATTAGAACTTGGGGCTTCTGATGAGGTCATGCAGAATTGCACCAGGTTTGCTGTCTTGGTCTCCTCCCCCTCTGACCTAGCCTCTTAGTGACTGAGTGGAGCTCTGACTCAGCAGCCATTAGTTGTGTCTCACCTGCTCTTTCTGAACATTCGGGGAGGAGGTTGGCATGATTTGGGTGTGTCTGATTCCCAGGGTTTGGGCCTTTACAATCCTAGATTTGTAGGGAATCTCAAAATACACATCCCTGTCAGTGTCATTTGTTTTAGTACTACCACCGCACAGAATGATGTTGAGTTGGTCTTGTCATTTATTTTAGGTTGTGCCTTTGTAGAGTTTGTGTTGGTGTACAGCTGAAATTGTTTTTTACCTTCCAGTTTACCATGAAAGATGAAAGAGTAAGGTAGGGCTTTAGATGAGGCCTCTTGTGTCTTATTTATGCAACTGTGTGTGTTTCCTGTCAAAAGTGTCCTACGTCAGTGACAAGGGGCAGTGGTTTAGTAAGCCATGACCAGGTCTTACTAATTGCTTTCTAGGATGGTCACATGCTACTAGAATTTTTGATATGCAGAACACAGAACTGTTTGCTATTTTTTTCCTATCCTAGTCTTCAGACTTTAAGTGGCTTCCCATTATCCACAACCCCTCTCTTTGTAGTTATAGCAGTGTATAGGGGCCAGTCATCTGGCAGGCCTATGAGAGAGGCCCAGAAGGAGGAAGAAGGTTGCTGACTGTTAACTACTATAAGAGGCTATGCAGATGGAGCTGGGGATAACCCAAGGAATTATGAAGCTAAGAATGAAACCCAGTTAGATCCTTTCTAAAAGCAACTCCAAAGCCCTTTGGGCTTTCAAGACAGCTCTGATTCTAAAGATTGGTTTTCCTCTCCCTTTTGGAGAGGTAAGAATTAGTAGTAATCAAATCTTAGCTTGACCTGAAGTTTAGGGCATATTCCCAGTGGACTGTGCTTTTGCAGCAAAAGGAAAGGGCGTTGTTTCTCCTGTCGTCATGAATTAGAAGTAGCCTATTCCCATTACTGCCACTCTAAACCCACAGTACCAGGGGCAGCCAACCCGCTGTGATTGTTAGGGGATTGTGTTTGGGAGTGGAAGGAGTAAGAAGTGGTGGTGTGAGAAGGAGGCTAGGCTGGTGGGTATATCGGTATATCAGGTAGTAGTTGGAAGTAATCATCTTGACCTTTTTGTCTGCTAGGGACATTGCTACTTGTACTATGGTTGAGAGATCCATCTTTATTGGCTTTCTCTCCTGCTTTTCTCTGGACTAGAATGGACTTTGCTCCTCAAATGGTGATAAGCTGTTATCCATATATAGCCCTATATAAAGTGTCGGCTGCCTGTGTTCTGCGTGCAGTTTTTTTTGCCTCTCCTTTGGGCAGTTTGGGAATGGAGGAAAGGCTGTGTGGTAAGTGAAGATATGTCTTGCAGTCATAAGCCAGATTTGGGGCAGGGCGGTGTTGGTAACTGGAAAAGGCATTTTTGGGGGTGGGGTGGGAGGAGGTACAGAATGATTGTCCCGTTGGGTTGATCTAATTGAGGTATAGCAGCAGCCTTTTCCCCAGAGTCCTGCTGCCTACAAAGTGAGGAAGTACTGTGATGGCCTAGGAGGAATTTTTAACGCCCCCCCTCCCCCTTCACTGATACTAAGTGGCGCTGCCGCTTTTTTGCACTTCATCTGTAGCATTGGTTTGGGGCAGGGAGAGGAGGGTTGTTTTCCCGAACATGATAAGGAACTGAACTGGGCAAAGTGGGAGCTCTGGCTGGTGATTGGTAGACAGGATGCCGTGGAATGTGTTTGGCTTGCAGCCCGGAATCCAGCACTCTGTATTTGTTTGTTTCTGGGAGACTGTGGTCTGGTGCTACTGTGACAGGAAGTGAGAAAGCTGGGAGTGGGGGAATGGGAGAGGGGCAATGTCTTTGTGGTTCTCCTGTGAAATCCCTTTGTCCCTGGGGAGAGCAGCTCTGCCACAGAGTCCCACTGAGAAGAGAGCAGCCTTTGTTTGCTTGATGGGTCTCAGACATGGGGATCTAGCGGATCTCTGATTGGAAGAGTGTGAATTCTGGTCATTCTCCTTTTTTTTTTTTAATTCTAGTACACTTACCATAGGGTTTCGATCTTGATACTCTGAAACTTAAAGGTTTGTAAGACTCTAGTTATGTCTTATGGTGTATGACTTTTTGGAAGATTTGAGGTGGGAGAAGGAAGCAGGAGGATGCCTACTTCCTAGGAAACATCCCAGTGGCTATTTTTGTATGACATTTAGTGTGTTCATTGCTTAAAACTTCCTTGGGGGCTTAGGAGCAAAGAATGTACATCTTAAAAGGAGTGGCTAAGATCCTCAAAATTCAGATTATGAGCTGTCAGAGACACCCTTTGCTAAGAACAGGCAGACAGGAGTGAAGTCCTGGTGCCCTTTCTCTAGGCCTCCTCCACGAATGACCCCTGCTGCTGGGTGTTAATACAAAGAAATGACAGGGATCAGAGCTTTCTGGTTCATGGGAGCTCTGCATGTGCAGTTTTCTTTAAATAATTTTTACCTTTTTTGTCTAGACTGAAACAACACCTGTAGTATACTCTTTGGCTTCCTTGTCTCATTCTTTGTTGTTTCAGCCTACTTTCTACCTCATCTGTAGGATAGGCATCTATCACTTCTCCCATTGTAGACTGGGTGACTGAGCCTTCAAACCTCTTGCCAAGCTGGCTGTTTCGTGAGCTCTCACACACAAACCCCCCTTTGACTGCCCAGGAGGACAGCTGCCCTGGAGGCAGATTGTTAACATACCTCTGGAACAATCCCTACCCTCTGTCCTGCTGTTGACCAGCTCTGGTTTTTTCTTTTCTTAGCTTCTTACCCCAACTCTCCAAAGTTTTCTGCTTTGGACCTGATCATAAAAGAGCTGTAGTTCTAGGGTTTAGCTTCTTGAGATGAAGGTGACCAGTGAGTCACCTGTCTTACAGGCTGATTTAGGGTCTGGTTTAACAGTGGTGGAAGTGGCTTGTATGTCATTATTTACTGTTAACACTTGTTTTCTCCTTTCACCATATTTTTTACTCCACCTTCCTACCCTCAGCAGTCTGTCTTTATGGGAGTTCCTTTATGTTTTCACTGTTTAAAGTGGGGGAAATCTGAGTGTAAAGCAAACGTTAATGCTATCCCTAAATAGGGCCCCAGTGTTGCAGATGATAATCAAAATCTGAGGTTTGTTGCATTTTTGCTTTTGGCCTTCTCAGAAAAATTACCCTCTCTGTCTCTTTAAGTCCCAGGCGCCTCCTCCCCGCCCCCCCCCCCCAACATACATTTACTGCTATTTATCCTGTAATTGAAATGATGCCTGTATTGTAAGCCAGCTTTCCCTTCTCCCTTCTCATTCCTTAAGGAAGTGGTTCTTGTTTCTGCTGCCGATACAGAAGTGTCATCTCCCTCCTCCCCTAGTCTTCTTGTTACTTTCTTTGTTTCGAGTCCAAGGGGAAAGGCAGATTAGAACTCTGAATGGCTTCCACTTTCTTTCCAGAGGTTTTGGGATGAGTAACATGACAAACTAAATCCTCCTTGTCCTTTTTAGGGTAGTTCTAAATTGTAGGAAATATGAGATGATGGGAAAAGGAGGGTTTTTGGTAAGTAGGCTGCCTCTTTTTCACTCCTCCCCCCCCAAAAAAGAAAGAAATGTGAGCTTCAAAAGGTTATTTTCTTGGATCCCAGTAGTCTTAGGGGTTAGATGTTAATGGGATCTCTGTGTGCTTTGTTTCTAGTATTGGAGTGTATGAATCTCTGAAAGATTGGAAGTAAAGGCTAAACTTTGTACTTGAAGATTTTGACTTTTCTAATCCTCTAAAATATCTGAAAAGGTACATCAATAAGAGAGATACTAACGAGAAAAAAGGCAAAATACAAAGATTTAAATGGTCCTTTTTCCTTCTCTTATGCTTTCTTGTTTCCCCATTGTGTACCTGACTTTCTCTCCCCTTCAAATTTCTCTAATTGGGAAAGGGAAAAGGCATTTGCCTCTCCTCCACCTCTGGCCTTACAACCTGACATCCTCTTCATTCTAGCCCTTCCTTATCTTAGTTTTTTTAAAATCTGCCTTTCCTTATATGGCTAGGTGAGGTGCCTTTGGCAAGGGTATAGCAGGGACACAGGTAATAGTGTCTCAGACTTTCTGGACTGAGAGAATTCAGTGTTATCAGTCCCAAGTGGAGGGCCCTCCAGAGGCACATGGAGAGTGGGGGAGGAGAAGAGGCGAGTTGGCTAGGCCTGAGAGATCAGAAGGACTTGTTAGACCAGTCCTGTGTGTGTCATACATGCTCTGAGGAGAAGCAGGTTTTCTTTCTTTCAGAAGCCTTTTAGAACCGGCCCCAGCTCTTTACATGAGAGCCACACCCTTGCTTTGCCACAGTGCTGGTATAGCACCTCAGCCATGTCATTGTACATGGTTTTGACTGGAAAGACCCCCATAATACTTGGAGGAAGCAAATGAAATTCCCATCTGGCCTTTATCTTCTAAAGTAGAAATCACTATTTTTTTTTTTTTTAGGTAGGTCATGGTTGAAACCAGAAAGACTGATAGAGCACAGAGGTCAGAAAAATAAAACTGAACAGATTGAGGTGCCGTGTTGACCCATGACTACTAACCCACTCTCCTTTTAAGGTCTAGGTCTCAATAAAAGTGTTTTTAGAATCATAGGCATTACTAAAAGGGGTGCAGACAGCAGTCCAGCCCCTTTGATGTACAGTTAAGACTAAAGATGTTAAGTGAATTGGTTGTCTACAATCACACAGCTAGTAAACAATCCAGGGCCTTAGTATTTTGGTTCTTATAGCCGCCTCCTTCCTCCAGACTTGGCTTTAGTGTTCAACACCAATCCATTCAGAGTGTTTTTCTTCCTTCAGAGAGACTGCTCACATAATTACATTTAACCATGAGGATTATTGATGGGTAATATACTCTTCCCTCACTGTGCTTGCTGTAAGATCCTTTCATTTTCCTTACAAGGGCTATAAGGGCACCAGATTTGGAATAGAGCAGAGCTATAGGGTTTTACCTGCCAAAACCCAGGTAAAGGCCAATTCTCAAATACAGGCTTCTGAACTGGAGAGGGATTTATTTTTTCCCACTGTGGGAAAAAGAGGAAATCTTTTGAGTCTTGTAGAAGTCTGCTATTTGGTAATGGGATTTTAAAAGTGAAAGAACATGATTTCTTTCCTATTGCTGTCATGACGGAATGAATCTACTTTGTATCTTTAGGGGAATAGCAGAGGGGTAGAGTTGGTAGGGATGGGGTGACGTTGAATGTGAAATACGGGGGAAGAGAGATGCTGGAATTCTTTTCATAATGTACTCTTCTCTCTATATCCAAGTAGCAAAACTGGGGTGGTAGAATTTGAACCTTGTCACCTGCAATAGGAGGCATTGCTCTCTGCTGAGATTATAGAAAAGTATTGATTTATGTTCCTTTGCAGTAGGAAAAAAATGACTATCCTTTTGGGTATGTTAAGGGTTCCCCAAGAATTAAAAGGGGCATCATGACCTTTGAGGCAAACACTAATTTAGGTAATTAAATACTTCTCTAAAATTCCTTACAAGTCACAACATGGGAGGTCAGGACACCGGGAATTCACTTTCTGTTTTGCTGAACATATACACTCATAAACATTTAAGGAGAGAGTTTTCTTTTTACGTAGTATTAGTTGTTTATTTGAAGAAGAGAGACTCGGTTTCTTGCGTTTTAAGCATCTAAAAATCAAGTATAAGAGTGGTTAAATGTGTTCTGTTTGGTCCCAGTGGGCAGAGCCTAGGAGCCATGGATGGAAGTTGTAGCTGCAACTTCAGGTTAGATATAAAGAAAAATTTCTTTACAATTAGGACTTCTTTTACAATTTAGGGTTTCTTGGGATTGAACTAGTTAGCCATTGAGGTCCCTTTCAAGTCTGTGATCCTGTCCAAAAGGGAAATGTGTTACCTTTGGAGGGGTAGTGGGTTCTCCCTCTTTGAACTGAGACCTTCTGGGGAAGTCTAGATGTCTGCCAGTTAGATATTGTAGAGGAGATCCTTGATCAAGGACTGGTTGGACTAGGTAGATTGTGAAATGTCAATTTCAGTTCTGATTCTGTGACTTGTGATTTTTAAAAGTGTAAGTTTATAGGACTCCTTATTCACTAACTTAGAAGGCATCCCAGAGTCCATTTAGTCCAGATTTATACCTTAGTAAGAATCCCTCTATGACATACGTACTATCTCCAGAGGTAGTCCATTCCACTTTTGGATAGCTATAATTATTGGGAATTTTTTTCCTCTACCTTAAGCCTCAGTTTGCTTCTTTGCAACTGCCCCCATTGTTTCTAGGTCTGTCTTCTGGGGTGAGGTAGAATAGGAAGAGTTGACATTGATATAGCATTTTAAAGGTTTTTCAAGTGCCTTACATGCATTATGTCATATAATCCCTAAAATAATAGGATATTATCTTCATGTTTTAGGTAAAGAAACAGACTGAGAGTTAAGTGATTTGTTCACATTTAACATAGCTAATGTCGGAGTCTGAAACCAGCCTTCTTGACTCCAAGTCTCCCACCCTTTTCACTGTGCTTGATATCATGTCTTTGGGTCGAAGATAACTATTATTGTCCCTATGTCTTTTCTTCACCAAGCTAAACATTCCAGTTCTTGCATCTTATTGATCCTCATTTAGCTCTTTTCCAAAATACCAATATCCTTCCTGAAATGTACCCAGAATTGAACACAAAACTTGACATGTGGTGTGACCAGGGCAAAGCTGGACAGTCACCTCCTTAATTCCAAACACTAAGCCACTGTTAATGCAGCTGAAGATTTAGTCACTATTTTTGGCTGCCATGTCACACTGATGCCTACTGAAATTGCAGTCCAATGAAACCCCCCTCTTCCTTCCTCCCCCGAAGCTCTCATTAAATCAAACTGGTGCCTAGCCACCTAGCCATTTCATCTCTCATCAAAAGCAAAAGCTTTTGGAGTGGATTTTACCCTAGAGAATCTGCTTTAGTATTGTGATTGGTGTGATCATCTCTTCTTAAGGACCACCTTAGATTTGAAATTCTCAAAAAGTCAAAGAAATGAAGCTTTGTATGGTAGTCTTAGAAGAAGTAGAAGTGTGACTACATGTAAATGAGACTGAATTGTTTCATTTTATGATCACTAGAAAGGAAAGGCACTCTTTAAAGGAGTTTCCTACTTACTGCAGTTTATCAGGAGCGGATACCAGTTAATAACAGGGTTGAAAGTAGGAAAATGATTTGTCCTATTTCTTTTTGATGGATCCAATTCATAGACATCTTCAATGGCTCCCTATTGCCTCTAGAATTAAATAGAAAGTCCTCTGTCATTTAAAACCCTCTACAATCTGGCACCTATATACCTTTCCAAACTTATTTCCTACTATTCCCTGTCGCCTCTCCATTTCAGTCGAAACTGGCCTACTGTTTGTTCCTCTGTAGATTGTCCATCTAATTTGCTCCCCTTATCCAATATTGATTCTTTTCTTACCTCTACTTCAAGCTTCTTCCTCCAAAGCACAGATCAGGCATTCCTCTACCAGACCCCCTACCCCAAAGCATTAGCACTTTCTCCCTCTCAGAATAATTTTTTTTATTGTATTTTGTTGTTGACACCCAGACCTGTGATTTCATTTGTTCAAGGAACTCTTGTTAAGAAGCTCTACCAATACAGATAGACAGCTGTACCACAACTTAAAACCAAAAGAGTTGTCCAGGAGTGTTTAGAGGTCATGACTTGCATCAAAGGTAGATTTGGACATGTGTCTTCCCTGGTTTGAAGGCAGGCTCTTTACAGCACCATATTGCCTCTGTTTGGATTTATTTGCCAGCATACATGTTATTTCTCCCCACCCCCACCATGGAATATAAACTCCTTTAGGCTAGAAATTGTTTGGGTTTTTGGCTTTGAACCAGGCCTTTGTACATAACACCTTGGAACCCTCTATGCCAGGCATTGTTCCAGGTGCTGAGTGTGCAGAGACAAAACCCCCAAATCAAGTCTGCCCTTGAGGAGCTAACATTCTCCTGGCAGAAAACAGAACATCTATGAAGTTGGCCATGCTAGGATTAGAACTCAGGACTTTAAACTCCTAATGGTTTTTTGTTATTCTAACTCGCCCTTTGATCCTGCTCACCTGTAAACATTTAAAGGTTTTAGAACCAGAAGTTCTAGATGTAGTTTTTCTTATCTCTAGTTTTTGCTGCCACTTACCATGTTGGAATAGATCTAGTAGAGGGAAAGAGGAGGGAGCTGTTGTGGCACTGTGGTGAAGAATTTTTCCCTGTGGCCGGGAGGGTTGTCATTGTATGAACTATGGTAGTTATGGTTTGGGCCTTTCTTAGCAAAGGAAGATTACAGGGTGGAGGCTGTCAGTAGGAAATGCAACTGAGGCCCAGTTGAAACTAAGTGACAAGGAGAATTTTTGTTAGACTTAATCTACTTGCCCTTATCCGTGTTTTTGCCACATCAAAAGATTCAGATGGACTTTTTTTTTGTGCATACTCAAGTACAAGGAGTCCAATATGACTTGGAGAGGATACATACTAAAGACACTTCTTTATGTGGTGGTTGCAACCTTGGAGGCAGAAATAAGAGACTTAAAGAGCAGAGCGTGAAGGAAATTTCAGGAGGCTGGAGGATGACATTGGTCATAGTTGAAAAACGTTTGTAAGATTTCAGTTTGGATAGGAAGTGGAACAAGAAATGAGATGACATTCATGGGCAATGTTTTTGAGTTTGGGAACTGCACTCAAAGAAGGAAGTAGGAGTGGTAGAAGAATGAGCAGGTGTGTTTGGCATAGGAAGAACTTACAGGGCACCTGTTCTCCAGCCTCCTCTGGGCATGGTTGATTGCTGAAGACTGCATGCACACACCCTGAACTGGTAAAACTGAGCGAATGGCACCTATCACAGACTGGTCCTAGAGGGTTGGCTTTGCTCTGGGGAGCGTGGGAAAAGGAGCTGAGGTAAGAGGCTCAGGCTGGGCAAGGCTAGTCCCCACAAGTCTTTCCTTCCCTCTCCCTTCCCCCGCTCCCATCTCCCATGATTGCTCTGATTTCTCAAACGCCTTTGCAGGCATGCCACGACTGGGCCCTCTAGTTTCCACCTTGGGGTGGAGGGGGGCAGAAAGAAAGGAGAGAAAAGACTTGCTGATAGCAACTCCCATTACGTTTGCTTGTATCAGGAAGAAAGTAGGTAGTTTCCTGCCTAGACTATAACTCTCTCCAGATTCTCAAATTGGGAGACTCTTAATATGGAGTTGGAATCCAGGTTTCACCAAAAGTTGTGTCTGACTTGTGCTGTAGAACCAGAAGGTGTATAGAAACAGCAGTCTAAGGACTGTTGGTGTGAAGAACTCCTCTTCCCTCCCTATACCCAGAGTTTCTTTCTCCTAATACTTCCCTCTGTTCCTACTGTTTATTTATTGGGTGTAATTATTTTCTTTCCCATTCCCTTGCTCCCCCTATCTCTGCAGCTTTCTCCTTCCTGCTTCCTCCCTGGTGGTGGCTGAGATGTTTCTTCCATGACTCTTTGCATCTAGACTGGGCTGTTCTCTGTTAAGCCAATCAAATCCGACCTTCCCTTCTTAACAGGTGTGTATGGAAACTTTAAAAAGATGTATTTTAATAAGATTTTAACTTTTTTATTTTGGGGGGTAAGGAGGGAAAAGGAGATGGCATGGGAGTAGAGTGGATTTGTTTAAAATCTGCATTTCCCAGTGATACGTGTTTGGGGTGCAAAGTTTTATACTGATCCTCTAGGGCCCCCAGTGTTAATGCCCTTTCCCCTTGATTTTCTAGCCAAAAAACCAATTTGCTATTGTTGGTTGGGTTGGAGTAATGGTTGGGGGTGGCTTCCTTAACATGTTTCTTTGAGCACAGGGAAGAAAGGCATAGGCGCTCCTCCCTCTCCCATCTCTATCTTCTCTCCCCAACACACAAAAAAGTCTTGATTATTGTGGCAACCACACTTAGGTATTTTACAGGGTCCATTGATATTTAGTGATTCATCCAAGATGTGAATGAACAGGGAAGGAATCATGGTGATACATGAAATAATCTTCCCAAAACTTCCTGTTGTTGATTGGGCAATTAGGATTTAGGGAATATTTCTCATTTGGTTTTTTTGAAGACAATTACCTGAAATGTTTCAGGTCACAAACCAGTGTTTCAGAACTCTAAAGCTCATTCCCCTACTGCCTAAATTCCCAGAACTTGCCTTTTTTTATATACAAACTTTCTGTGGATACTTTTCATTCCTTCTTTGTTAATGTTTTTCTGGTTTATCTCAGCAATAGTTATGCCTGGGGCCATATTGGCCTTAAATGCAAAGCTGTCAGATCCAGGAACATCCAAGTTCAGAACCAGAACCCTAAATATATGTTTTTGCTTCTTACCCCTTTTTGATTACTGGGAAATTGAAATACTTTAAGAGATCTCCAGTTCTGTTTTGAGATTTTAGTTTGGAATTTTTTAACTTCCCCAGCAGTGATTCTAATCATAAAGACTAGGACAGGCTAGTTCCAGAAGAGAAGATATCCATCCCTTCCCAAGAGGTTCCCTCCAGGACAAAGTTTGCCCAGTAATAGATGGTGGTGTGGTGTATTATGTTTTTATGGGCTGCAACTTTTTGCTGCTGCTAAGATCAGCAGAACTTCCATCTAGGAGCAAGCCTAACTTTTCTGTCATCAGTGACTAGCTTTTAGCCATATCTTGGTTTCCAATCACCTGTATAAGTTGCTTAGCCTTGTTTATCCCAGTTATCTATCTAGTTCTTGATTATTATGTCTTGAGGGAAACTAGCAAGAGAGTGATCCTGCTTGACCAGACACTGGTGACGGGCTGCTAAGCTTGGTGGTAGTTTCCTTGCTGTACTGTGGTACAAACCTGAAGGTATACATCTTTGGCTCTGGGATTGATGATCTCTATCTTTTCTTCTTACCTTTGACCTTTTCTTTCTTCTCCCCTACCCCTCCCAGTGGTGTGAAGTGAGGGGGGAGGTTATCTCCCTCCTTCCTCTGTGATCCACCTCCCCTTCTTTACTCTGCCCTGCGGCGGCTCCGTCCCTCAGGGTCATGGACGACTCAGAGGTGGAGTCGACCGCCAGCATCTTGGCCTCTGTGAAGGAACAAGAGGCACAGTTTGAGAAGCTGACCCGGGCATTAGAGGAGGAGCGGCGCCACGTCTCGGCGCAACTGGAGCGTGTCCGTGTCTCGCCACAGGATGCCAACTCTATCATGGCCAACGGCACCCTCACCCGCCGGCATCAGGTAACCCCTCTTCCCCTTAGACAGGCAGGTAGAACTTTGAGATGCTCACCAGAGCAATTGAGATTCTTCGCAGGAAGCTGTTCTGATGGTGATGGACTATCCATGGTGCCTGTGCTTTATGGTAAACTTTTTCAGTGAATAGGCATCTTCTGGGTTGGTACCTACCGAATGTTAGGGGAAGCTGGCGGCGGCTTTGAGCACTGTGAACTCATCTTTGGTGAGCACCTTTCTTTTGACTTGTTCTGCTGCATTGATATTTCTGGCTTGGGTTGCACAGCCACCAATGGTAGAGCTTGCAATTCAGAACGGTGCAGTGAAAACCATCTGTTTTCTCTCACTCTGGTGTTAACTTATGGAGCTTTCTTGGGATAGTGCAGAGGGGAGAGGGGCAGCTCTTGTCTTAGTGGTTGGGGATATTGGGCAACTTCTGATCTTAGCTTAACTTCGGTCCTCAGGGAACACGCTGTGCTCAGGGACAAGTCTGTGTCCAGCAGCTATGGTCCTCCCACTTTATGCTGGTCCTTCATGCTTTCCTTGTTAACTGTGTAATTCATGTCTGTGAGAAAGGGTTATGACTACCCCTGTTCTAGTAAAAAGGAAATGGAAGAAAGTGAATCCCATGTTGCTCTTCAGCCTGCTAAACCACAGGAGTCCGCAGCCTTTGAGGCTCTACTAGTCTGTGGTATGACTTTAGCAGCTCAGGGTATTCAGAAGGAGAAGTGTCTTCTCTTTCTTTATCCTGGTCCTGATGTGATAAAATCTCGTCTGGGGTTTTGTCTAGTTTACTTTCTGTGGAGGGATTGTTGCTGACTGGATAGACCATATGAAATCTTGAGAGAGCTACAGGTAGGAGTGATTAGACTTTTTTTTTTTTCACTGACAGCCTATTTGAATGTGAAGGCAGATGGAAAAGAAAATCCTTGGTAATGAGGTGTCAAAAGAGTAAGTGGCAAGATGGGACTCCAGTTAGATGACTTCCATCCAAGGATGGATTCCTTGGGAAGTCACCTAACTGGAGCCCCGTCTTGCCACTTAATTTCTTTTCACTTTACTTGGGACTCATTTTTGAGCAACAAAGAAGGAGATTGATTTAAGATGGCATGTGTAAAGGTGAATGTAGGACTGGTAAGAGTCAGGGAGATGGCGGGGAATTCCAAGATCATAAGTATAGTCTTTTCTTTGAATTTCACTTGGCAAAAAAAAAAAAAAACAAAACCACACCCTTCCTCTCCACTGAAAGAAATCTAGTTTTACTTCCTCTCTCTGAAGCTTGTTTATAATGGGATAAGGGCTTCTTCCAAGGTAGCCAGGTCTTTTGTCCTTGCTTAATGAATTTTAGCGTCCTTAAAATTCTGTTCTGTAGCTAAAAGAGAATGAAGTTCCTTGAAGGAGGGGTTAACAAATATATTTTTAGGCAGTAGAGTCATGCAATTAAAAGAAATGTTTAAGATCACCTAGGAAATAGAGTCATAGTCTGTTCAGTAGTTTTAGAACCAGTGGTGGAGATATTGTGGGGATTGGTGCCACTTTTAAGACCAATTTGGATTTTCCTTCATGCCTGGTAGGCAAGAGTACTGTTTCTGCTTCTTCAAAGAGCTGCTTCTAAGGGGCATTATGGGTGTTTCCCCCAGGGCTGGGGAGTAAGGATGGTGTAGGAACAGTATATTGAGTTTCTTTGGGGAAAACCCAGCCTAGTCCTTTTAAACTTTTATTCTCATGGCTTCCACTCAAAATTGTGAACTTCTGTTCATTTTCCCTGTTCCTGACCATTGTCCCAGAGATCCAGGCCTGCTTAAATCCCAGGTTTAGTTCTGATGTCTAGCAGTGAGGTTAAAATAGAAGGAGATTTGGATACTTCATGTAATAAAAATTATAGATTTAGAGCTGGAATGAACCTTAGAGGTCATTTAGTCTAATTCCCTTCATTTTACAGTTGAGGAAAAGTGGAAGGGACTTGTCTAGGATCACATAGATAAGTAAGTGAGAGAGCCAGGATTCAAATACAGGCCTTCTGAATGCAATTCTCACATGTTTGCCACTAGTATACATTGTTAACATTGAGTGGTAACATTCTCTTTAAGACCTTGTTCTGTAATAAAAGGAGATGTTTGTATTTCAGAGAAAATGAGAAAACCATATAATAAACTGTTTCTATCATATATATTTCAGAACGGCCGGTTTGTGGGCGATGCTGACCTTGAGAGGCAAAAATTTTCAGATTTGAAACTCAACGGACCCCAGGTAATTCCTTTAGAGTTTAGATCAGTGGTTCTCAACCTGTGGGTTATGTTCAGTTTGTAACAGTGAAAATACATCCTGCATATCAGATATTTACATTATGATTCATAACAGTAGCAAAATTACAGTTATGAAGTAGCAACGAAAATAATTTCATGGTTGAGAGTCACTACAACATGAGGAACTGTATTAAAGGGTTGCGGCATTAGGGAGGTTTAGAACCAGTGGTTTAGATAGTCTACATCGTTCTTTTCTTCCCTTCTCATTTTAGTTAGAGAGCATATTGGTAATTTGGTTTAGACCTGGGGTGCAGTGATATTAAGTGGACTTTGCAAGAATCTAAATACTTGAGAATGAACTTTATTGAGCAGAACTCTCCATTGCCTGTAATCAGTGTCCTCCAGTTAAAATACTACTTTACTGTAGAATTTTACTTTTGCTGTAGAAAACTAGCTGCTTCTCTCTGATAGTGAGCTTGGAACCAATCACTTGAGCTCCCTAAAGTAAAGGTTTCTAATGCCCCTTAAAAGATCTAAAATGTGGGTTGGTTACTCAGAAGAGCTCTTTATCAGTCAGGGGTCAGTATGGTTGACTGCCCAAGAAGATAAGGAGATTCTATGAAACCACATTTAAGCTCCAGTATCCTAAACATTCTGGAATTTATGAAGAGTTTTCTTCTTCTTGCTGGGTTTTCTAATGTCATTATTCACTTGGGCCATATCGTAGTAACATTCCCCTCATTATTTCATACAGGACCACAATCACCTTCTGTACAGCACCATCCCCAGGATGCAGGAACCAGGGCCAATTGTGGAGACCTACACGGAAGAGGATCCTGAGGGAGCAATGTCTGTTGTTTCTGTGGAAACTTCTGATGATGGCACTACTCGCCGAACAGAGACCACAGTGAGTCGGCACTTTAGAAAGACCTGGGAAGGATGGGGGATGATTTACTTGCCAAAGTGGGTGAAAGAGTATTGGATGGTTGTATTGAGGAAAGTGAAACATTGGGAAAATTTTGTGGATAATGAAGAGAAAAAGTAGGAAATAGTGGTCCAGAATTCCTCTTCTCATAGCTGTAGCCATTACTTAAGTGGTCTCGTTCCTTTCTCAGGTGCCCTTGCAAGGTAGGAAAATCAGTATGTGACAGGTTCACATTCTTCATTTAATTTGTTTCATTGACTGTCTCCTCTGCTCTTCAAGGTCAAGAAAGTAGTAAAAACCGTGACAACACGAACGGTACAGCCAGTCCCATTGGGACCAGATGGGCTTCCTGTGGATGGCTCCTCAGTTTCTAACAATTATATCCAAACCCTGGGCCGTGACTTCCGCAAGAATGGCAATGGGGGGCCTGGCCCTTATGTGGGGCAGGCAGGTACTGCCACTCTCCCCAGGAACTTCCATTATCCACCAGATGGCTATAGCCGTCACTATGAGGATGGCTACCCTGGTGGCAGTGACAACTATGGTAGTCTGTCCCGGGTGACACGAATTGAGGAGCGGTACCGTCCCAGTATGGAGGGATATCGGGCTCCAAGTCGGCAAGATGTCTATGGGCCTCAACCCCAAGTTCGAGTGGGTGGAAGTAGTGTGGATCTACATCGCTTCCATCCAGAACCTTATGGATTGGAAGATGACCAGCGTAGTATGGGCTATGATGATCTGGACTATGGTATGATGGCTGATTATGGCACTGCCCGCCGCACTGGGACACCATCTGACCCCCGTCGACGTCTCAGGTAGGTCCAGATCTGGAGAGGAATCTTTTGTGATTTGAGGGTAGGGAAAGATGTAACATCTTAATTGACTGTGACAGCTATAGTTGTCACCATAGCTTATAGTTGGTGCTTATATTTTGGTACACAACAGTGCAAGATACCCAAATGGGGCACTGGAACATACACCTGGATAGTGAGAGGTGATCATTCTTTCTTTATCAAAATATTCTTCATTCTAAGGTATAATTTCAGTGCTGGTCCAGTGAGATGAGAGCTTCTCACTTTGGGAGTGTTCTCTCTGCTTCTTAAAAGAAAATAAATTCTTTTTCTTTTATTGTAAACTTAGTATAAACATGAACATTAGCATATACAAAGAAAAGAAAAAGAATCATGTATATTAACATATGGTCATAAAACTGACCTGCTTGTTTGAATTTCCTTCTGAACTTCCTCCTGTTCTATTTTGTGTATGTAAAAAAAAATGTATCACTTATGCTCTTTTCTTTCCGTTTTGGACACATTTTAATTACACCTCACCAGCTCTTCTCCCACAATGCTTTACTCTTCTTCCCCAATAATTGGAAGCCCTTCTTTGAAACAGGAAAACAAATGCATACTGAGGTGCTGTCTGGGAATGCATAGCTCATTCTACATCTCTGATAGTATCACTTCTTCTGTCTTAGTAAATGGCCTTGGTTTTTGCATATATAAAATTTCCTTTAAAATGTGCACATCAGGTAAAAGGTTACCAGAATTTTAGTCTCTTTTTTTTAAAGCATAGTTCCAAATTGCTTTTCATGATGGTTTTTGGCCATTCTCCAGTTCTGCTCAGCTAGACCTAGTGTATTGGTCTTTCCACAGTCCTTGTGACCTTGACTTTTTCCATCTTTTGTTATTTTTTATTAGATTTTTATTGACATTAAAATTACCTCTGTATCATTCCCCACATCACCTTTCAGAGAGCACTTATAACATAGAACCTTTAGTTTTATTACTCATTTAAATGTTCAGATATTTAAATGCTTGTATCTGATGATAGGCTCATACTTTAAAAATTATCATTGTATCTTTTAATGAATATATTGTAGCCCTGATCTTAGACAAATATTTTAAGGATTTTGATAGTCATCTTTGCTGAACGACCACCTCCTTAACCGTGTTGTGGTATAGAAATGACCAGATCTGTCCTATGATACTACATTTCTAGGTCATTGATGTATTTATTTAAATTTCATTTTTCTATGTTTTGCCAGACATGTTTGAATTTATGTTTGGAGCCTTGGTTTTTGCATATATAAAATTTCCTTTAAAATATGCATGTTATTTCTTTCTCACTCCCCCTTCCCCGTTGAGAAATAAAAGAAAAAAGCTCTCATAGCTTAGTCTAGCAAAAATATTCCTACATTGATTATGTCCAAAAAGTTTTTCATTCTGCATTTTAAGTCCGTCACCTCTTAGTCAGGGGGTGGGCACTTAATTAGTTTCAAGTTTAGGGCTGTTATGGAAAGAGCTGTTGTAAATATTTTGCACATTTGGATCTTTTTCCTCTTTCTCTTAAAAGTGTGACTTAGTAATGGTATGACTGAATCCAAGGGTAAGATCTCAGCAGGCTGGAGTTAGAGATTTGGACCATATTGAACAAGATGAAATTTACTGGTGATAAATGTATGTCCTAAATTTGGGTTCAGAATCAGCTTCACAAATATAAAATGGTGAAGGCAGGGTGGGCCAACAGTATATCTGAAAAAGATGCAGGGTCTTATTTGAAGTCACATGGGACCGCTGGACCGCTTTGGGAAGTACGTTTCCTACCCCTTCACTGAATCTTCAAGCAAAGACCAAATAATAATAGCAAACACATATATAGCGTTTACTATGTGCAAGGCACCATACTGTAAAATTTATTATCTCATTTGATCCTCGCAGCAATCCTGGTTGCTATTATCATCCCCATTTCAGAAAGTTGAGGCAAACAGAGGTTGTGACTTGCCCAGAGTCACAAAGCTACTAAGTGTCAGAGGTCAAATTTGAGCTCAGGTTTTCCTGACTCCAGACTCATGGCGCTATCCACCATGCCACCTAGCTGCCTAATAAATAACTGTTTGGTTAGGTATGGTGTTAACATGATAGTTGCAGAACTGACCTGCTGATTCTGGGCAGGTCCACTTACTGTTCTAAATAAGAAAGCAGCTGCCTACACAGGTTTTCTTTTAGCCTACATACATCTTTCCATTTTTCTCATAGTATCTTTGCCAAGTGTTTGCAAAAATCTCAGTAAAGACAGCTCTAGCATTAGCTCTTAATTTAATAACTATGCCAAGACCATCCAGTCCCCTGTTCTAGATACTTACCTGCTATCTTTTTAGCACTATATTGTAAAATTTTACCAGGATTCACAGTCAAGCTTGCTACCCTGTAGTGTTTGCAGGCTTCATTTTCTTGCCTTTGTTTAAAAATTGGGACGATTTTCCCTTTCCATTGACAGTGGCCCAGCTTATCCTCTCCAACTGTTCTTTCTGTATCATGTGATGGAGCTCATCTAGACAGGGGCATCGAGGTGCTATCTGGTATTTCAATTCCATTACCATTTTTGTTTTGTCTTTCTCAGTTCAAAGATCATTCTCCTTAACAGGGGGAAAAACAAGTGAAATGAAAGTTCAGCATCTCTCCATTTTCCCATTCTTTCATATTTATCAAACATCAGCCCTGTCCTTTCTGGGATTCTCTTATTTTTTTAACTTTACACCTACTTTTTTTAAAGTTGGTATGCTTAATGTTCTTTGTCCACCTTCACTCATTTTGAGTGTTAGAACTCCTGACATCATTCTTAGAACCATCATACTTTTGCTTTTGTCCTGTATCACCTCTACTTGCTCCAGGCAATATGGCATAAGTGGAGAGCATGCTGGACCGTGATCAAGAAAACCTGGCTTTATATGCCATCTTTTCTTGGTAGTTTTGTGACCATGGGCACGTTACTTAACCTCTCTGAGCCTTAGTTCCCTCATCTGTAAAATTAGGGCTTGGCTCTAAGCTCTATTCCAGCTCTAGATCTCTCCCATGATGCTCTGAATTAAGTAGTCAGGTTGGGCTGTTCCCCAAACCCAGCATGTAAATGACCTTAAAGTATGTATTCATGCTTCCTCATGGTTGTCTTTTACAATCCTTTAAGCTTCAGCTTGGGTAGCCTTCCTTGAAACCTATCCCTTTGTTCTCTTCCTCACATGTTCTAGAGCAGCAGTTCTCAACCTGTGGGTTATGTTCAATTTAAATAGATCCTGCATATCAGATATTTACATTACGATTCATAACAGTAGCAAAATTACAGTTATGAAGTAGCAACGAAAATAATTTTATGGTTGGGGATCACCACAACATGAGGAACTGTACTATAGGGTCGCGGCATTAGGAAGGTTGAGAACCACTGTACTAGAGTTTGGCGTCTGGATCCATTTTGACTATTCCGTCTCCCCTGTCCTAAGCTTGAGAGCTGATATTTTTTTACTTTAATTTTTCTATCCCCAATGATTAACTGGGGTGCCTTATACTTAGCAGCTACTTAGTAAGTTTAAGATGAAAAATCAGTATCAGTTTGTCTTAAACCTTACCATAGGGTCATGATCTTCTAAAACAAGCATTTGATCCTGATTTCTCTGAGAGGGTATTAGATGACTTCACTTGCCAGTCAAAGAAGGGAGGCTGAGGCTTCCTTACCCAAACCTGAGTCACCTATCTTTTGATTATCTTTTGGTCTATCTTTTCTCCTCCTCTCTGACTCATCCATTATTCACAGAGGGACACCAGGTTTACCTTCTGCCACCTAGCATAGTGGTGAGCGTGGTCATCTAGGAAAGATCCTCCCCGAGGCGTTGGCCCCAGGTAGCAGTCTATTTCCTGAATTTCTCATTAGTGAGAAATGATTGGCCCTAGGAGGGTGTGTACAACCTGGCTTTTTCTGTCCTTAAGTGGATTGAAAAGTTTGTGTAAAGAGAGATTTCTGTGCCCAGTCTCTGGATGTATGCCAAAATAGTTTTGGATTAAAAACCTGCTTGTCGAGCAAGAACATTCTGCTGCTTCCTGTTCCGGTCCTAGGAGAGTAATACAAGGTCAGAGTCTAAACAATGTGGCAATGTACCGTGTTAAAAAAAATAGCACTGGACTGGGCTGTCAGGAGACCTCAGTACATAAATGAGCTGAGTGACCTAGGTCAGATCATTGAACTTCTGGGCCCCTTTTTTTCATGTGTATAATGAAGAGAAAGAACAAACATGATAAATATTTGAGGTTTGTTCCAGCTCAGATTCTATTTCTGTTTTATAATGAGTTTGAGGTGATTTCTCATGTACATTCCCAGTGCCTTAATATATGCTAGATTCATAATAAATCTTTGAATTTAAGTAATTTAAAGTTTTGCTGTGAGTACTTTGATAGGCTTGGTGATTCTCAGCAACCTCCCAGACAGACTTTTTTTATGTATGGAATTGGAATACTGTTTTCTATTCAGGTCTTTATTATGGTAGATGACTAGGCTCTACAGTCAGGGAGCCCACACCAAGGCTCATAGTACTTATTTTTGTCACATGAGGGTGACATGGATGACTACAGGCGGGATATTTGAGTGTTATTGACCTTTAAGGGATAATGACTTATAAAGAGGAAAGATTGTGCTTAGAGGCCCAATTAGGGAGTCTCAAGGATTTTTTTAAAAGCTACTCTTGGACTGAGGCATTTGATATTGTCTTCTAGGAAGCAGGCACAGAGCTTCTTACCATAGCATCAAGTATCAACAGGCACTAATAATGTAGCTAATAAAAAACTGTAGGCCTCTTTTAAGAGATACAAACAGTAGATTCTCCTTTCTCCTAGCGGGGGAGGGGTCATGGAATGAGATGGCCTCACAGATAGTGAGTGGGTCTGGTCTCTTCCTGGTGGTTATGATCAAGTAATAGTGTGACAGCTTCGCCCTCTAGTGGCTGTTTTTGGTACTGAAATCCAAGGGCTGGCTTTCCATTGTTTTAGCCTTGGGGCCAGTGTAAGGGCAAAGTGCCTGCTACTGTTTCTAGCCAGCAGGTATCCCAGTTGTGTTGTTAATGACAAAGTCTTCTTATGACAATAAAAAAGGTTTTTTTAATGACAGACTTTTAACGAAGTTTATGGCAAGGGAATCAGTGTTAAAAAGAAGGCAGATTTAAATCATGCATTCCTGAGGTAATTGCCAGGCTGAAGTGTAAAGATAGATGGTGATCAGTGTGACAAAAAAAATAACACACAGAGCCAAGGCTAGATCTTATGATATGGCAAGAAGTTCTTGATTGTACCATTGTCTAGGCCCCACACATTTTCTAGAATAGGGTGGAAGTAGAATAGAAAGCATGCCAAGGGGTCTTCTCTTAAGCTGTTTCCTGTGTAAGTACTTTATATCCTGTTTTAGTGATTGTAAATTCCATTCCTGGGCTTTTTTATGTACCTTTCAGTTATTGCTTTATCTCCCTGTTTTATTTCCTCAAATATGTATAGGTTTAAGGTTTAGCCTCAGTTCTTTACTCATGGACATGTCATTAACTGTAAAATGTCATTCAAATGTGCCCCAAAGGATAGTTTTTTTCTGATTTTAATTTATCATCGAAGGTGTTTGCCACTTATATAAGCAGTAGATAAATGAAAGTCTTTACTTAGAGCCTTGACATTAACCATATAAAGATACTGATACAACACATCCCTTAAAAAAGTATTGCCCTTTGCACTACATACTTAAGAGAGGCTGGTCAGCGAAAGTTAAGCAAGTCAGGTCCTTGCTTTGTCTGTTAGATCTGGGAATTCCCAGAGCACCAGTACCCCTAATTCATACTTTAAAGATGGTACATTCAAGAAAGACTAGATCACATTGGTTTATGTTTTCTTTGCTTTCTCTAAAATCATTCAGGAGCTATGAAGATATAATTGGTGAGGAAGTGCCCCCAGACCAGTACTACTGGGCTCCCCTGGCTCAGCATGAAAGAGGAAGTTTAGCAAGTCTGGACAGCCTGAGAAAGGGAGGTCCTCCACCTCCTAACTGGAGGCAGCCAGAATTACCAGAAGTGATTGCCATGCTGGGCTTCCGCTTAGATGCTGTCAAGTCCAATGCAGCTGCCTATTTGCAGCACCTGTGTTATCGTAACGATAAAGTGAAGACCGATGTGCGGAAACTTAAGGGTATCCCAGTGTTGGTGGGTCTGTTGGACCACCCCAAAAAGGAGGTACATCATGGGGCCTGTGGGGCTCTCAAGAATATCTCCTTTGGTCGTGACCAGGACAACAAGATTGCCATAAAGAATTGTGATGGTGTTCCTGCCCTTGTTCGTCTTTTGCGAAAGGCCCGTGACATGGACCTCACAGAAGTCATCACAGGTAAGCACTGGGCTAAAAGAGAGTTACTAGGTCAGGTAATTTCTCTTTCAGTAAATGTTCAGAGGGAATTACTTTAGATTGGAAAAAAGTGCTTGCTTCCTTCCTTCTCTCCTTCTAAGCTGCTTTACTTTTGGAGAACATGGGTGATGGTAAGATCCTGGGCACTAGAAATCCTATATTTGTTCTTTCAGTACTGTCTTGGGACATGTGGAGAGCAGTGCTGAGGAGGTAGCTCACTAGGTCTTTATAATCTTTATTGGTCAGGGACACTTTGGAACCTCTCATCTCATGACTCTATCAAGATGGAGATTGTGGATCATGCACTGCATGCTTTGACAGATGAAGTGATCATCCCACATTCTGGCTGGGAGCGGGAACCCAATGAAGATTGTAAGCCTCGCCATATTGAATGGGAGTCAGTGCTCACCAACACAGCTGGCTGCCTCAGGTAATAGCAGATGCTATAAAAACTATCCATATGTGAATTATTTTGTTGTTAGCCCCCACAAAACTCCTGCTTTGGTACTGAAAGGCTTTGCTGGTGAAGTAGAAAAGTTAGAAAGCCTTTGAGCATAATCCTCATGTCAAACCTGATGTTGTTTTGATGACCAACCTTACTAACTATAGAGAGGCTTATTGCTAAGAGTTCACCTTGGTGGCCCCTCGTTTTATTGGGTGATAGTGGCAGAAGTGACTTGAAATTCTAAGAAGCACAGTTTTTAGGCAGTGCACAGACACTTCTTGAACCTTTATCCAATGACCAGCAAGTTGATATAGTACTGGAAGAACTGTGCCAAGTCCTTATTTACATTCTTATTGCAAGTAAACCCAAAGCATCAGACTATAACTAAATAGAATAATGATTTCCTCTTAGAAGAAATTTAAATTGGCAACAATATATAAGATGTCCCAAAAGTCTTAATGCAATCTTAAGTTTAAACTTAAAAGTCGTGCTGAGACTTTTGGGGCACGTGGTATGAGTATCTTTGTATTTGGTGAGCATAGGAAGTGATAGCAAAAACATGGGGAAATGTCATTCAGGATTAAAAAAATGAGACCAAATGTTTTCTAGATATCAATATATCTTTACAGGACATGACTGGTTACAGATGTGGGACTCATTTCAAATTCAGCCGTTTGAGTTCATTCTGATCAATAAGTTTAGATTGGCAACAGATTAGAAGATAGGACAAAAGTAAAGAGAAACAGTATGCAGTTTACAGTAGTTCTAAACAGCTGTGTGTAAGCTGGCTGTGAACTCTGAAAAAAGAAAAATGAGCAAGAGTGAAGGCACAAACACCACCCTTTCCTAGAGAAATTCAGCACTACTAAAAGTCAGGTGGAAATTGCCAAGTGGAAACAGAACTCTAGCCAGCAGACTTTGAATCTCCTTGGCAAGTGAAGACATTAAGCTGCCCACCTGAGAGCAGGAGATAATTTGTAAAACATTACCTAGAGTAAGCTAGAAGGTGGAACAATACCTCCTGACCAGATCATGCATAGAGTATTTCTAGTTAAAACTGAATAACAGAGATGTAAAGAGGAAAAGATCTGCCAGTATTGCTATAATGGTCTATTCAACTTAGTGGCATTAGGAAAACTGCCACATTTGGACTCCATTACCTTGATGTGAATGTGATGTGGCAGTTGGTACTTAGAGAGATAACATTGGGAAGAGCAGCTGAAGCAAACATAGCTTTAGAGGTAGTTAGAGATTAGCCTTTTAAGATAAAGGAGGTCATCACTGTTCTGTCAGTCTCTCAGACTTGTAACCTAGGTGTCGTCCTCAACTCCTTACTCTCACCCCTTATCACATCATGCTTGGACTGTATTGCATTAGCCTGCTGATCGGTTGTTCTCCTTAACGTAAGTCTTTTCACACCCCAATCCATTCTCCACTCGGTTGTCCAATTGATCTTCCTGAAGATCAGATCTGATCATGTTAACCCTCTGTTTGATGAAATAGCTAAATTTGTATTCCCTTCTACAGTAATACAAAATAACACACGCTTAGAAAGACAGGGTTTTTTACTACTGGATAACTCTCTACAGATTTGAAGAAAGTAGAGGGGAGAGCTTCTGAATTTAGACTCTCTCTTTTTCCCCAGGAATGTCAGTTCAGAACGAAGTGAAGCCCGTCGAAAACTTCGGGAGTGTGATGGATTGGTGGATGCCCTGATCTTTATTGTTCAGGCAGAGATTGGGCAGAAGGACTCAGACAGCAAGGTAGAAAAAGAACAGGATGAAGCTTGGGAAGAGGATGGTGTGGGTGCCTCAAAGGAACATTTGGGACCTAGAGAGGCAGACCTCAGTTGTCCAGTGTATGTCTGAATAATCTCATCTACACCCACCCATCTTTATTCTCTTATTGTTTTGATAACCTAGGAGAAACAGAATGAGGACCTTCTGAAAAGGAATCACTTCCTCCTCTTTAATCTATTCTTCATGTAACAGTTGGTAGCCTGCCTTGTAATTAGGAAATGTATTAGGGGGAGGGAGGAAGCAAGCACTTACATGATCAAACTAATTTAAGCTCACATTGTTCATACCACAGAAGAGTAGGACCAGCACTTTTATGCCCCTCCAGAGGCATTGGCCTAGGCAGTTCTTTGGAGGCCTGGTGGTTTAGTGCCTAGGTCACTACTAACCCCCCCTTCTGGATATATAGGTTCTCTTTACTCCTGATCTAGCTATTCTTTGTCTTCTTACTGAGCTTTTTACTCCATTCCCTCAGCTGGTGGAGAACTGTGTCTGCCTTCTACGGAACCTGTCATACCAAGTGCATCGAGAGATTCCACAGGCAGAGCGATACCAGGAAGCTCCTCCTAACGTAGCAAACAACACAGGGCCTCATGCTGCCAGCTGCTTTGGGTCTAAGAAGGGCAAAGGTGAGGCCTAGGTCCTAGTCCTTGCTTTTGCTGTGGGAGTGATTAGGAAAAGAGCCCTGTCATCCCTTGATGCAAACCACAAGCTGAGCAGCTCAGGATCCAGATGAGGAATGTTGCAGTAGCATCCCTGTTCTGCTATTTCCCCTATGTTGTATATGTGTCCCTGCTGTCCTGGGAGTGGTGATGACTATGGTTGGGATAGTGGTGATGGGAAGAGAATCCTACTGATTTGGGGATTCCCCTGTCTCCAACTCTTCCCTTTCACCTGTGTTCTTTTTCCTATCTGTGCTTTCCTGCGTAATTGCGGTCTTATTGTCATCCTTCTCCTGCGTTTTCTTCTCTTTCTGTCTCTCTTCTTCTCTCCACTTCGGGTGCTGCACTGGAAGATGAGTGGTTCTCCAGAGGTGAGTGGATTCTTATGAGGGGCTTGCCTATATCTAATATGCATGTTTTGGTTTGAGCTTTTCTAGCACCTCCCTTTTAATCCTTTTTCTTTGGGTGCATGGAGGGGAAATATAGTATGGAGAGCCCAGTGAAACAGGTTGAGCTAATGGCTCTTGGCATGCTATTTCCTGGCAGCACCTAAGGCTGTGATAATAGAGGTTGTCTCCACCTGTGGCCCACACCACTGTCATTGTCTTTGCATGACTCTGCTAAGAGAAGCTGGCTGCTTTGGCTTTCTTTTGCCTCTTGGCTTATTCTCCAAAGAGATTTTGATTTTTTTAAAAAAAAAAGAAAGAAAGGTGTGCTGTATTGGTAAGGAATATCTCTTACTCAATGACACGATGGAGGAAGAGAAGAATAAGAAGAAAGGCCGTGTTTTAGGTACTTGGTTTCTTATCTTCCTCTATCTTTTTTTACTTTTATAAAGGGAAAAAACCTATGGAGGATCCAACTACTGACACAGTAGATTTTCCCAAAAGAACCAGCCCTGCTCGAGGTAAGTGTTTTCCTTTTATTAGAAAATCTTAACCATCTTTGAATCCTAGAAATTTGGAACCAAATCCTAATTGTTCTCCCAGGCTGTAGTCCCTCCTCTGCAATATGTCTTCCACACAACTGCCAAATTAATATTGCAGAAGTACCCACGCTAAAGCACAGATCTGACCAGGTTGCTTCTTGTAACTCCTTCTTACCTCTAGGATAAAATGCAAACTCTTCAAGCAGTGAAAACCTTTCACAATCTGACACTTGTCCACCTTGCCTGTCTTGTTCCACATCACACCTTCATGTACTTTGTGGTTCAGCCAAACTGATCTACTTGATGTTCTTCATACACAACATTCCAACTCCCATTTTCATGCCTTTATACAAGCTGTACCCCAAAACTGGAACGTATACCTTATTTACCTCTGACATTTGGAATCCCTAAGCTTTCTTGAAAGTCCATCTGAAGTACACATATAGCCTATATCAGATTGTCTTGGGGAGGGAAGGGAGAAAAATTTAGGACTCAAAATCTTATAAAAGTGAATGTTGAAGAGTAAAAATAAAGAAATTTAATTTAAAAAGTCCATCTGAAATGCCAGGCCTTTTTTGATTTATTTCACCTACTATTAGTGCCTCCCAACAGATGCTAACATTTCCTTGTATTAGCTTTGTATGTATTTTATGCATTTATGTGTCTGTATTGTTTCCCTTATAAAATCTAAGTCTTAGTGCCCATAGTAGGCACTAAATAAAGATTTGTTGACTCCTAAAAGCAGTGTTCAATCAGCAGAGTTTCTGAAATGTTATATTGGTAAATAGATGAGTAGATTTCATGCAGAATTTGGCCTCTTTTCTACCTTTAGATCTATGAATTTTGAAATGATGATGATCAACATTTTATGATTTTAAGTTTTGCAGGAACTTTTCTCAGAATATACCTTTGAAATAATCAGTTTAATTCTTAGCCCCACTTTAACAGTTCAGGAAATTGAAGTTGAAAGAACATCACCTAAGTCATTGTGAAGAGTGAATTGCACAAAGATGCATAGCTTATGAAGTTTTATAGCCTGGAGGGGTTATAAACACCCTTCTCCTGATCTCACATCTAGTATTCTTTCTATTCTACCATGGTTGTACCTACTAAATGACCCAGCACTGCAGTATTGATGCTAAAAAACTTCCAAATGGCTTCTAGCTAAGCAATTAATGTTGATTTGGAAGTGTGAAACCCTTGAACAAAACTCATCAGCAATTCACAGCTCCTTCTGTTGACCAGATGTTGAGGTTTGTTTATTGGACAATATCTATTAGGGAGGAAAGTGTCAGAATGGGTAGAAGGCAGGACATGGTTGATTTAAAAAATAAGTGAGTTGGGACCAGTCTGAGTCAGTGGCTTGTTTAGCTTTGAGTGCCACTAGGAAAATGAGGATGAACAGTTCCTAAAAATGTCACTGATGGGCCTAAGACATGAATAATGAACCCCAGGAACCAGGGAGTGTTAGAAGGAAAAGAAAAGAGAAGGCCATTTTCTGTGGCACCATTGCTTTAGGCTACTCACATAGAGTTTAGAAGTCTTCACTTCCAAGAAGCAATGGAAGTTGGTTACATGAGTTTCCTGCCTTGTGAATTGGAGAAGCTTAGTGTGGTTTATTGTATTCACAGTCATGTCCCATCAGTGTGACAACTCTTTTAAAAGGAAAGAGGATTCTAATGTCTTCTCTCTTCTCCCTTTCCCATGCAGGTTATGAACTTCTATTTCAGCCTGAGGTGGTCCGTATATATATATCTCTTCTTAAGGAGAGCAGGACCCCTGCCATTTTGGAGGCCTCAGCTGGAGCCATTCAGAATTTGTGTGCTGGTCGCTGGACGGTAAGAGAGGTTATAATATATAACATAACTCCCGGCCTTTTGCCCATGTTCTTTCAACTTACAGCCTTACAGACTACAATCTCTCTCTCTCCTGCACTCCACACCCCCATCCTTAAATCACCACTAGTCTACCATTTTTTCTAGCTATGGTCCTATATATGTCTTCTCTTAGCCACGCTCCTTACCTTTTGGCCTCTCATTCCCTAAACCCCCTGTAATCTGGCTTCTAACCTCATCACTCAACTAAAACTGTTGCCTTAAGAGTTGCCAGATGAGCTCTTAACTGTCAGATCTAATTGCCTCTTCTTTAGCCTCATCCTCCTTAACTTCTCATGAGCCTTTGACTTTGTTACTCCTTGTTACCTTCCTGGGTAGTTGTCTTCACTCTGGGTTTTTGTGTTGTTGCCAATCATGACCTGCCAAGCCTTGACCTTATTTATATAATTTCAACATTTACCTCTTGCACTCCTTTCATGTGTTGCTGAAGGAAATGAGAAAAAATTCAAAAATGTTTATTGAGTCCACTACAGATTTATGATATTTAATCTCACCCGGCTCTTCACTGCAGCAAGGTAGTTCTTTTATATACAGATTGCTAATTGTTTCACCATCCTTCTCACTTACACAGTGATGCACTTTATTATCCTTCCCTCACCTTCTCAGCTGAGGACCTCATACTTGACCAAAAAAATGGAGATCCTTTGCCAGGAGGTCTCTCTTCTCCCCTTCTCTTTTCATAGGAAACAGACATCTTCCCTCACTATTTCCTCCTTTACTCCTGAATGAAGATAGCCTTTCCCCTTGCCAAGGCAAACCCCTCTTCCCTCTACACGTACCCTTGATCCAGTCCCTTTTGTCTTCTCAGGCAGGTTGCCTCCACTATTGGCCATCTCAACATGTTCGAAACAGAATGTCCCCCCAAATTGTCTCCTCATCTGAAGTTTCCTATGATTATAGAGGGTTCCGCCATCCTTCAAGGCATGGCACGCAGGCTTCTAGCCTTGGTGCAACACTTGACTTGTCACTTGCTCTTACCCCACAAATCAAATATGTTGCTAACCCTTGTTTCCTCCTTCGCAGCATGTCTCATTGATATCTCCTACAGGTAGTAGCCTAGTACAAGCCCTTATCATCTCTTGCCTGGCGTGTTATGTATCTTTCTAGTTGAGCTCTCGGTTCCAAGTGTCTCTCCCACACCACTTCTTTGTTGTTAAATGGTCTTCCAGAAGCTCAGGTCTGACTATGGTGTCCCCTCTATTCAACGACTGTGGTATTAACCTCTAGGATAAAATGTGATATCCTCCCTCTAACATTTAAAAGCCGCCACAGTCTGGCCCTTCCACCTTTCTCATCTTGTTTGCTCCCCTGTATTCTGTTGTCCATCCATTCTGTCCTACTTATTGTTCCTCTCACGTGATCTCCACCGCATGATTCTAAGAGCTTGTAGTGGCTATTCCCAAGACCTGCAAGGCTTTCCCTCCTCCCATCTGATTTCTAAATTCCAGCTTCCTTTAAGGCTCAGCTCAGAAGCACCTTCTGTGGAGTCTCTTCCCGGCGGTGTCTGTTCTTCTGAAATGATCTTCCATTTACAGCACATGTATTGTCTATGTACATAGTTATTTGCGTGTTGCCTCCTCTTTTAGAATGTGAATTTCTTAGAAGCAGTGATGGTGTTTGTGGTGTTTTTCTTTCCATGTGTTCCCAGCTCTTAGAGTGCTGGTGCACTGGGAAAGCCTCATGATATTCCTTGACTGACTGACACTACCTTCTTGGTTCTCTTACCTGGATGACCTCTCCTCAGTCTTGGTCTTTGCTGGTTCATCATCTGTGCCGTGCTGCTTAATTGTGCTTATAGCTGGTCTCATCCTGGGACTAATGCGCTCTCTGTTACTGTGACAGCTCTAGTGATCTTAATTGCTGTCTTTTCTCAGATTACTCCCAGATCAGTCCCACATCACCAGCTGCTTGTTGGACATTTTGAATCGGATGTTCTGTATGTGTTTACAAAACAACTTATTATTTTCCCCTCTCTACCCCCATCTCCCCTTCTGAACTTCTATCATACTCTGAGGGCATCACCATCCTTCCAGTTATCCAAGTGCACAATATCAGTGTTACCTTTGATTCCACACTCTCATTTACCAAATCTTGTTCCTGTCTGTTTTATCGTTCTGCTCAGCCAGTTTTCATTTTAATTCAGATCCCCTTACCTCTCACTTCGACTACTATAATAATCACATTTGGTCTTCCTACCTCAAACCTCTTCTCCTGCTCTAATACATTATCCTCATAGCCACTAGAAATGATTTTCCTAAAATTCAGTCATTACTGCCACTCCCCACTTCCCTTCTCTGTCCCTGCCTCTGGCCCCTTCTCAGCCCTCCCCATCCCTGCGTCTTCAAGACTGAACTCAAAAGTGCGACCTTCTACAAAAGCTTTTCCTGATTGTTCCCAGTAGAAACTAGTCCTCTCCTCCCCAAACTTCTCTATCCATTTTGTTTATATTACATAGATACATATTATATGTTTAACCTATCCTTGTTTTCTCCCGTCAGGATAAGAACTGTTTCATTGTTGTTTTCATATCTTTAGAGCTACACCAGTTCCTGGTACAGAGTGGGTGCTTAATGAAATGCTTATTGATTTGATACCTTCTAGTACGGCCGGTATATCCGTTCAGCACTGCGCCAAGAGAAGGCACTCTCTGCCATAGCTGACCTTTTGACCAATGAGCATGAACGAGTGGTGAAAGCTGCATCTGGAGCTCTACGCAACTTGGCTGTGGATGCACGAAATAAGGAACTGATTGGTGAGATGAGCCAGGGAGGAGAATCTTTGTTCCATAACTTATGAAGCTGTAGCATTAACTCAAGTGGGTTGTGATATGGTAATCAACTTTTCTCAAAGAGTGTTAGGCCTAATCCCATCGCCTCAGGCAGACTGGAGAAGAGGAGGAGCATTACAGACATAATAAACCCATGGTACCTCTGGCTCCTCCCTTGGCCTTTTGCAAGAAGCCTCAATTATAGAGGAACAAAGATCATCGTAATTGGAAATGTTTTACAGCTTCATATGGTTAATATAGCTGAATATAGTTGTCTAGGGCCTTTTGAGATGTGTTTTTCCTCACCTGTCTTCTCTTTCAATGTTACAGGGAAGCATGCTATCCCAAACCTTGTAAAGAACCTGCCAAGTGGTCAGCAGGGCTCTTCTCGAAACTTTTCAGAGGATACTGTGGTCTCAGTTCTGAATACTATTAATGAAGTTATTGCAGAGAACTTGGAGGCTGCCAAGAAACTCCGAGAGACACAGGGCATTGAGAAGCTAGTGCTGATCAACAAGTCGGGGTTTGTCTTGACTTCCATGTTGAGAGAAGTTTCCTTTTCCTTTCATTCCTTGGCCATTCTCTGTGCCACCTTCAAACATCACCACCCCAGCAACTGCACTTTCTTCCTCCTTTATCCTGCCTCCCCTGTTCCACCCAGTCACCCCTAGTTCACACAGTAAATCGAGTTGTTACATTCGCCAAAACCCAGTTAAAAGAAAATGCACCTTTTAAGGTAGATGCAGATGTCACGGAGACCTTCATGGTCTTCCACATTCTTTAGTACCATTGTCAGGGACCAAATACTGGATTAAATGAATAAAATAGGTCTAACCCATCGTGCATGTATTCATATATTCTCTATATTTTGAGAAGGGGAGAAGGATTATGTTCTTTTGCTGGTTTCATGCGAAAGTCTTATTATCTCTTTCTCTTTGTAGTAATCGATCAGAAAAGGAGGTTCGTGCAGCAGCACTTGTCTTACAGACAGTCTGGGGGTACAAGGAACTTCGGAAGCCACTGGAGAAAGAAGGGTGGAAGAAATCAGACTTTCAGGTATTGAACATTCTAGGGACTATGGCAATCGTTTATACTTAATGCCTATTCTTCTTTCACTATGTTCTTTCTTTTCCTCACATCACAATGACTATTCTTCATTTAAGACTCCACCAATTTAAAAGTAATTATTTTCTATAACTCTTTGCAGAAGTTTCTCTCCTCATCAGTTCCTTCCTCCCTTGAGAGAGAATATCATTCTCAATTTTTTCATATTGTGGTAGCCATGAAAGTGACTAAACCCTAGTGTAACAGTTTCTACCATTAAACAGTATCTCTATTACAGTAGAGGAAATGAAAAAAATTGATTTAGTCCTGTTTTCTAACTTGTAGTTCACCAAAGTTATTTCTTACTCTACAGACAAGAATTCCGTTTAGGTCATAGAAGTGGTCATTGAAACTATTTGATCGAATTATTTATAGATACCATTATATCTCTGCCATTCTTATCCAGGTATCTTATCGTAATGGATAGTTATTCTATTTGGTCTGCTAATTCCCCTGCTTGTGATTTTGATAGTTAGATTTGGGAATAGTGCCACAGAGGGCATAATGGTACCATAAACTCAGAAATTTGCCTGTGCGTTGTACGTTTGTCTCCAGGTCAATCTAAATAATGCTTCTCGGAGCCAAAGCAGCCAGTCTTACGATGATAGCACCCTCCCTCTTATTGACAGGAACCAAAAGTCGGGTAAGATGAATAATGCCACCACCCCACCCCCAGTCTGTGCGTGCTGTTGTACAGAGTGCTTTTTCGTTAGAAAATGGTGCACCATTTTTCTGGGTAGTCTAGGCTATTTTTATTCATTTTGTTGGTTGCTTAAAAACGAGCTTATGCAAAAGTTTGGATGATTTTTAGACTAAAGAATTAGCTTGACACAATTGGTGTCATGGTGAATTGCCATTTTTATGAAGGAGAAGCTACTGGTTCTCCTTGTTGTCATCTCTTAGTGACCCCAAGATGGTTTAATCATAGATTGATAGAATTCTTTTTTACTAGCGTAACTCATGAACTAATGCATTTTTTTTTCTTGATTGGGAAACTTTTTAACCTAGGATTTCTTATGCTTTATGTGAGTCCTTTTAAGCCACAGTAAAGGCTATTTCTATGTGAATAAAAATGATGGTCAATGCACCCAGTGCATAGTGGATAAATGGTCACTGGAAAAAAAAGAAACATAAGGTCATCACTTGAAATCCACTCATCTTCACTAGTAATCAGATGCAAATTAAAACAGCCTTGCTATACAATCTCACATCATCGAATTGCTTGAAAAATATAACCAGAAAAACTTTCTAGGATGATGAGGTTGTAAATAAACATGTATGTTCATTTCTTATTGGTGGAATTTCAAACTTGTAGAAACTTATGAAGAACCTAGAAATGCTCAGTAAAAATAACAAAAATAGATTTTGACCCAATAATTCCCTTCTTTGGAATATATGCTTCAAGTGTTGGATCTAAATGATTTGTTTTAAAATAAGTTTTTTATTAGTCTTTTTTCTCAACTATAGTTTCCCTTACTAACCCTTCTTCTCATCCTTCCAGAGAGCCATCCCATCTAACAAATAGTATTTTTTAAAGACATAAAAGAAAAATAAGACACAAAAATGAGTGTAAATGATTAGTATATCAAAAAAGTCTGGAAATGCGTGCACTGCTTGCTGACCTCTAAGCCTTGCCAAGGGATGAAGTGTGGGATTCTCATGTCTTCTTTTGAGATGGGCTTGTTCTTGCTGATTTTACACCATTCGCTTTTTTGGTGTGGGGGCAGTACCTTCTGTTCACTGTTCCATAGTCATTGTTTGTGTTCTCTTCACTCTGCTGTAGTCGTAGAGGTTTCTCTTCCGTTACCATGTTAGTTATTCTTACAGCACAGCACTGTCCCATTGCATTCACGCACCACACAGCACGTTTAGGCACCCGCAGTCAGTAGGTGATTTACTTTCTTTCCAGTTCTTCGCTGTCTCAGAAAGCACTGCAAAAATATGTTGGTGTGTGAGGACTTTGTTACAGGTGGCTTCCTTGGGGTGTAAGCCCAGAGACAGAGCGGGAGTTTGGGCCACTATTTGAGTGGTTACAGATTGCTTCCCAGAACGGCCGCGCAGTGCGCCAGCGTGACTGTCTTCTCACAATCTCTGCAATGTGCTTGACATTTTTTGGCGATCTGTGCTAGTTTATGGAGTGTCAGGTAAAACCTCTTTTGAGGGGGAAGGCAGGGCAGCTGGGGTTAAGTGACTTGCCCAAGGTCACACAGCTCGCACGTACAAGGTGCCCGAGGCCGGACTGAACTGGGGTCTGCCCCCCGTGCCACCTCGCTGCCCCTCGCTGCCCCTCTCGGGGCTGTTTTGATTTGCATCTGTTTTGTAGTGGCTCGGATTATTTCAAGTGTTTAGCAGTTTGTGATAGTTCTTTTGAGCACCGTTTATGTCTTTGACCACTTATTGTTTATATATCTTGGATGTCAATCTCTTAAAGAAATCTGATAGTTACTAAGAACATTTATATGGTTGTGTCAAGGTTCAGTGTTGAATTTTTATACTTAATAAAGAAAAAAATGACAGCCAGAAATAAGAGTGTTCAGTGTTTGGCTTTTGACATGTCAAACTTTGACTTTATTTAGATAAAAAACCTGACCGGGAGGAAATTCAGATGAGCAGCATGGGTCCGAATACCAAATCATCAGGTAAGATGCTTGTTTTTAACTCTTCCATGTAAGGAAAGCAGGTTCTTATCGGGGTTGGGGGTTGCTGTCTAGCTCTGTACTCTTCTTTTATTTCACCCTTTCTCCTCCCAGTTGATTTGACTGTGGGGAGCTTTACCTCCCAATTGCTAGTAGTGTAAAATTTAATATAA
Organism: Pseudochirops cupreus; assembly: GCA_028627135.1. Lineage (NCBI taxonomy): Eukaryota > Metazoa > Chordata > Mammalia > Diprotodontia > Pseudocheiridae > Pseudochirops > Pseudochirops cupreus. The sequence goes on along the minus strand of CM053583.1, from coordinate 14,676,483 downwards.
TTTGCCCACTTTTTAAGGCCACGACTGATTTCATTCTCCCTGATCATTCTCATTTCCCGTTTTTATTGTAATGTGTACATCAGATTGTGCTTTTCCGTAGTACTCCTGCTCACACTCTCTTTGCCTAGCCAAATTATATTTATAAGGTGCTCTTCCAAGTTTCTTCTCCATGAAGTAATCTGTGAGTTGCCCCTCACTACTAACTACTATCACATTTGTAGTGTATTATAAATAATTTAGAAAACAATACAAGGCAGTGTATATAATGAAATTCTAAGTGTTAAAGGAAGATAGTCTTATTTTCCCAAATATAGTTTGAGCTAAATGAGGGCAGAGACAGTCTGTATTTGTTTAGCATAGGACACATAGGCATGATGAGTATTTGATTAGGTACTAGCCAGGGATGTAACATCTGTGTGTGATTTTTCTGTCAGATAATTATGCCACGTTGAATGAGAGGAGAGACCACAATAGGACACTGGACCGATCTGGGGACCTGGGTGAAATGGAACCATTGAAAGGAGCACCCTTAATGGTAACTATTTGTTTTCTTTCTTTTGGGGGGGGGCTTTTTGGAGGGGGGAAGGTAGGGCAATTGGGGTTAAATCCAAGGTCACATGGCTACTAAGTAATTAAGTGTCTGAGGTCACATTTGAACTCGGGTCCTCCTGACTCAGGGCCAGCGCTCTATCCACTGCGCTATCTAGCTGCCCCCAACAGTAACTATTTCTTCAGTCCTGTCGTCCCGTTAGTCTGAGTCTGTTTTTTTACTCCTCTGGGGAGGGCTTTTTTTTTGTTTTTGTTTGTTTTAAAGCACGCTCACCAAATTCTTTGACTTAGTGAGCTCTTCCAGAAGAGAGAGCTGCTTTTATTTATTTCGAGGTTTCTTGGACCCTCTGAGATATTGAAGATGAGGGAAAGATTACTGCAAGCACATTTTTGATACGACTAACTCTACTTTCATCTGTTGATCTTTATATCCCATGTGTTTTCCCTCTTGTCTGCCACTACCATTTTCTGAAAGTTCATCCCTCTTTTTCTGTTCTTTTACTGCTTATTTCAGAAGTTGAAACCTGCTTAGGGTTTGGCACACACTAACACGGTTTTCTGTCACCTCGCTCTCAATACTAACAAATTGCATGTGTTTACAGCAGGAGGAGGAAGGGCAGGAATCACTGGAGGAAGAGTTGGATGTTTTGGTTGTGCATGATGAGGGGGACCACTTGTCTTATCCCCCCATGGTATGTCCCTCAGCCACATGTGAGGTCCTTCTCCAATCAGGCCATTGTATGCCAGCAATGTATCAATCAGAGTGATCGAATCTGACCAAAGAATGACTCTGACCATAATGGGTCTTTGGGGATTCTGTGATAATCATGCTGCTGGGAGGCTGGGACACTCAGCTGGTGATCTGACCTTCCATTGTGGGCTGTTTTCTTCAGATTTACATCTTCTTGGCTTTATTCACTACCAACCTTTTTAACTTCTTCTCTCTTTTTTTTCTACAGCAGAAGATTTAGCACCACTGTTTCAAGTTTCATCTGGGTTTATAATATATGTACTTTTATTTTTTGGTGGTGAAATGGACTGATGATTCTACCCCCTCCCTCACTGGACTGTTGTGCCAACTGCCAGGCTGCCTCCTGCCCTGTTAACCCTATATGGGGTGCCTTCCTTTCCTCAACCCCAGCCTCTTCCAGTGATGCCTGCCCTTCCTTCCCTGACCCCGATTTCTCCTAAGGAGTCTGACTCAGTCACTTGCATAGGATGCCTCAATTTCTCCTGCCTTGAGAAACTGCTGCAGATCATTTCTTTTGCCAGCTCTCCCTAGAGCTGCTGATCCTATATGGAGGTTGGGAGAAAGTTTGAGATTCTTCATCGAAAGCCATGGGAAGAATTAGAAGTTGGTTTCAATGTCTATGGTGTCTATCAAAGCTCTCATGTTTTGACTTACTCTTCCTTTTTAAAACTTTTTTGGTGGGCAAGGAAAATTTTTCTTTAATGGGCAAGGAGTGAATTCTCCTATTCCTAAAGGATATTTTGGTTTTGCAGCAAAGAATGTTGGTAACATTGGCACATTCCATTTGGGGAAAGAGGCATCTCACCAAGGGTTCCTTCAGAGTAGACCTTTCTTCCTGCGTGTCCAGGGCAGGGACCATCTAAGGACTTTTGACTCTTAACTCACTGTTAGTGAGTCGCTGCCACCCCTTGTTGAGTCTGTCTCTCCCCTTCATTCCTCATCCTACCACAGATGTTATGGCCAAATCTGCTTCAGAAGTCTTAGGAAGGGGAATCAGACCATGCTGTTAAGAGAATGTTCTTGGGGGAGTGAGTTGGAAGAGTGTGGAAGGTAAAAAAGAGGTCATTAAAACACCATCAGCTCCCTTATCTGTCAAGCTGGGAGGAATGTACATAAGGTGATTGGTCTGAAGTTGAGGTGGGAAGCTTTAAAGCTTTTTTTTTTTCCTTTCTTTTTTTTTAAGCCCCTTATCTTTCTTTTCTCCTTTTGCTTTACCCTGGGGTTGGTTGACCAAGAGAAGGATTTTTATGTACATAGCTCCTGCCCTTCCTCATTCTGTGCAGGGGGCTGCCCTGGCTTTGCCTCTCCCATGTGCCTTTGGCCTGGGGTGGTCCCCTCCCCCCATGTGCCTTTCTTTGCCGAAGCAGCCTCATTTCCATTGATTTTGCAAATTAGGTTTTGTTGCTTCCCCATTGAAACTAAGGGGAGATCAAGTGATCGGCTCTTTGAGCCTAGAGGAACACAAATTATCTTTTTGGTCTGGGAGAGGGTGACCCTTTATTTCCGCCTTAACATACACCCAGCAGTGAAAGTTGGGATTTCCAGCAATAATCCTACTTGGATAAATCTTAAAATGTTGGGGGGGGGCAGGGGAAAGTTGTGAGACAGGTTCCCCAAGTTTCAGCATCATGTCTGAAGGGTTTCTGGAAAGTCTGGGCTTTCTTCCACCCTCTAGTTCAGTGCATTTGAGCATGGTAGTGAAGAGTCAGCTGCTATGTCATTTGTGTTTTTTTCTTTTTTTTTTTAACCCTATCCCTCCCTCACTAAAATTCAAAGCCACATTCAATGCAACTGGAAGACCTCCCCAGGTGTTGATTATTGGGCTGGGGTAGAAAGTGCCCAGCTGCCTTGCCCTAAAGCTTGGGTGCTCACTATTTCCTTCCCACCCCTTGCTGGTAGAGGGGAGCCTTCTGCTCTCCCGGTGACCCCAGGAGCGCGCACACTGCACAGAGGGGAGTGGGTCCTCGCCTGAACTGGGTCTCCTTGTGGTCCCCTCTCCCTCCTCCACCTTTGTCTCTTTTCCTCTGGTGCTCTTTTGTTTTCTCGGTGGGGTTGTGGGTATCAGTACAGATATGGGCTTTGGGGACCTTTTTAAATTTTTTGTGTGACTATAAAACACTAAACACTCAATTCCAGAAGAACCAAAAATCCCACCTCCCCACCGAACACTACCATGGGACATGTCTTCTGCTCCATGCCCTTTTCTCTTTCTTGTTAACGCTTTTAAAAAACAAATGAGTTTTTTATATAAATAAAAATTTTTAAGTGTGTATGTGAAAGAATTCGGAGTCATTGATTTGAGCCATCTCTCCATATTTCCCTTGTGCCTCTGGTGTTTCTCAGTGCCTTACATCATTCCCATTGCAGCTCTAGGTTGTGACAGAATTGCTGACAAAGCTTTGCTCTTAAGCCTTTGCAATTTACCACGTCTGGATCGAATTCACCTAGGCAGTCCTGCTTATATAATGCAACGAGTTCCATGTCAAAAGAATGACATTTTTCGGTTTGAAAGTGTTTAGACTCCTTTGGTTAGATACGTTCAGATACAGGGCTGAGGCATCAGGAAATACAAGATAACAATACAGAGGCCTACCTGTACCTTCCTTAGTAGATCAATTTAAGGGAATAACATTAATTCAGGGTTTGTTGCTGTTATCTTCCTTTGGTTGTGACTTAGCAATAGGAAATTTTTCCTCCTTAAGGCTATGAATTGGATTCTAGCTGTTTCACTTTTGTGTCAGTGGAATAAAGGAGAATAATGGTAGTAGCTAGCCAGATCATTTTCTCTAGTTTTTGGTAGAGAAGATATTTAAAGGAGACAAAAAGCTAGAAGTTGGGACAGAAGTGAGGAAAGAGGTAGATAGACCCAAGTTCTTAGAGAGGTATGAAGTGTTTCTAAAGAAACTGAGGTACCAGTCCCTTGGTTAAATCTGTACTTTTGAAAAGCTGTTGATGAATGAGGATGTGAGATACAGGCCAGCTTTGCTTGGGCCTCTGAAAGGCATTTTCAAATGTGACATGATGTTGGGTAAATTATGAAGCTTTTATTGGGAAAACTTAAGTCCAAGACCATCATGTTAGATTAAAGACAAAAATCCAAGATTCTAAATCTAGCTCATTACTGCAAGCATGTGCTGTATTTTGAGTTAACATTTGGGTAAAGAGTAGTAACTTCAGTGATAGCTTCAGCAGCTCAAAGGAAATGAAAGATGAATTGATTCTCCTGTCAATCTGACATACTGTCCTAACTGAGATGCTTTAGCAAATGCTTGCTGTTTGAATGGAATTTACTTTATGCAGAGTCTTCAGAGAAGAGCCACAAGTGTCACTTCCTTTGGACCTTAATCAATATAAAACCAAAAACTGCAGTGTGAATTTACCAAGATGTGATCTATACATTTATTATCATTTATAGGATCAAAACTATAGAGTTGGAAGGGACCTCAGGCCATCTAGCCAAGAAACTGACTCAAGTGGTCCAAGGTCACACTGGTGATAAACATTGGTGCGATTTGAACTCCCCGTCTTTTAACTCTAGAGGCAATACTTTTTTTTTTGGAGGGGAAAGGCAAGGCAATTGGAGTTTGTGACTTGCCCAAGGTCACACAGCTAGTAGCATGTCAACTGTCTGAGGTCAGATTTGAACTTGGGTCCTCCTGGCTCCAGGGCTGGTGCTCTATTCACTGCACCAAGAGGCAGTACTCTTAACTGGACAGTTGGTTATACTGTAACACATGCTTTCTTACAAAGGAATGAGATATGCAAAAATACACGTAATAACTACCAGGCTTCTGAGGGAAAATGTTAACTCTAAATGTTAAAAAAAAACTTCACCAATGACACTTTTTTTAAAAGATAGTACTTAATAAGAAATGATAATAGTTATATACATGTTCAGTGGTCAAATGCCTGAGGCCTTGTGCTACTGCTCATCTTTATCCTGGTTCCACCATGGTGGAAAGTTGAGTGTGGGGCGCCAGGCCTCTGCCCACTGCTAAGCTGGGTTTCTAGGGTCTCTGCAAACTTGGTTCTCCATGGCCTTGCCTTTATATATTCCTACAGACTGTTGCCCATGAATGTGTAAATGCAATCAGATGGTGTAGTATATATAATAATGGCATTTTATATACAATTATATATAACATAAATGTGGCACTTTACTTTGACAAAGACCTAAAGTTTGCTTACGGAAGTAGACATCAGAAAGGTTGCAGAAATGGTAAAATTTTCTGCATTCTTGATGTTTCAAAAGCAAACAAGTATAAATGAGCTCATGCTCAAAATAAATGTTCAATTATGTTGGAATAAGCTGACATTTTTGAAACTTAGCTTTGTAACCAAACTTACTGTACTGTTTCCCTCTGTGGTGGTAAACTTGTAACAAGGCTTGACTCTCAAAATCATCTGGATTTTTGTTAGGAGAATTCTGTGTTTTATTCTGTTATTGTTGTTGAGTCATTTTCAGTCATGTGTAACTCTTCGTGATCCCATTTGGTGTGTTCTTAGCAAAGATGTGGGAGTGGTTTGCCATTTCCTTCTACAGCTCATTTTACAGATGAGGAAACTGAGGCATGCAGAGTTAAGTGGCTTTCCCAGGGTCACACAGCTGGGAAGTGTCTGAGGCCGGATTTGAGCTCAAGAAGCCGAGTCTTGTCTCCAGGCCCAGCACTTCATCCGTTGCACCATCTAGCTGCCCAGTAGCCTGAGCTAAAGGATTTCTGAGGGTCCACTGTGCCCTCCTAGTAAAATAATGGTTATCGCTGATAATGTCAGCTTAAGGTCACAAACTCCTTTTGCTGGCTCATTGAATCCTCACAGCAGGAGATGGGGGAGTATTACCATCCATATCTTACAGATAAGGAAATTAAAACTATGGTAGTTGTGGTTAAATGACTTGACTGGGGTCTACCCAACATAGCTGTTTTGAATTCGGGTTGAGTAGCATTTGATGAAAAAATGTCTGCCTTTGGCCATACCACATTTAAAAGATAGTCGGAGAGGAAGGCGGCTGCGTTGCTGCGTATGACCTCGACGATTTACAGAAAATTCCAGCTTTATAGGTTATCAGCTTCCCTTTCTTTACTTAAAAAAACCCAAAACTTCCTGTAACAGTTGCTTCAGAATTCTCAGTAATATGATTCCTTTTCCACAGATTGAAGGATCTTTCCATCATGCAGAGAAGGAAAAGAGTAGTAACCTAATCAATACAGAATTCACTCAACTCATTTGACCACAGGTTGGTTGGTTGGCCTTGTAAATGGGTCAATACAGAAGAAAAAATGTTCAGGTTAAGCTAACGTCCTTGATCCACATTTATTCCTTCCTCTGAGATCCATGTTTTGAGGCTATTTACAATAGTCTAGATGTGAGGTAATAAGGACAAACATATACTAGGGTGGTGGCAGTGTCAGGAGGTGGAAGGCCCCACTGGGTTACTGTTAGCATCATTTTTACAAGTCACCTATTCCATCCTGTATGTGATGCTGTCTGGCGGCTGCTTAAATATCTGTGAAACAACATGTTGGGTATAAGGATAAGGGACAGCTGTACACCAAGGCTTTGTGCCTGGGTAACTTGAAAGGTGGTTATGCTTGGTTGAAATAACTTCGGGGTGGCAGATTTTTTGAGGGGTGTAGGTGGAGAGTGATCAGTTTTGGCCATATTTGAGAGGCTGACTGGATTCTGAGGTGGAAATAAGCTATAGGCAGTGAGGGATGGGATTGGAGTTGAGATTTGGGACCAGATAAATGGGTTTGGACACTATCTGCGTAGATTTGTGTTAACTGAAACCCTTGTGGGGAGACCAAAGTTGCCAGAAAACTCACAAATGAGGGAAAATGATCCAAGGAAGGTGACAGTGACCCAGAGCAACTGTATACAGTAGAAAAAATGAGTGGTCAAAAGTTTTCCAGAGAAGCCAAGTAAGTGTATGCGCAATTTGTAAAGAATAACACTCTTTGGTTTGACCTTCATAATTTATATGCTTTCTAAATGCCTTTTTCTTTCAGTGCTTTTATTGCCCTTAATTCTTTAAATTGAAAGCTTTTTATCTCTTTATCCTCACGAATCACCAGCTTGTTCTCCCTCAAGTAATAACAGTGGGTTTCTGTGGCCAAAGAATGACAACATAGATTAAAGTCCTGCTGTATGAAGAGATGTTAGGAATGAAGGGGAGACTTCTATCAATGAGAATGGCTAAAGGCATTAACATATTAAATATATAAACAAGCCATTGCTATTTGAGAATGCCTACTGCCTTTTTCTCCTTAAGTCTACCGCCTTTGAAATGGGTGCATGCAAGGCTTTAAAAGCAAAACGTTTCTATTTGATCCTGTGAGTGATAGCAACTAGAGTTTTGGTCAGACCTATAATTCAGGAAGAGTGACTTAAAAAAAAAAAAAGATAAATGGAGGATGGCCTGATAACAGAAAGATTTGAGGCAGGGAGGCCAACCAGAAAGCTATTTACAATAGTTTAGGTGTGAGGTAATAAGGACAACCTGCAGCAAGGTGGTGGCAGTGTCAAGAGAAAGATGGGCGCATGTACAAGAGATGTCGAGGACATATAATCAACAAGTTGGCAGATATGAGCGATGAGGGGGTAGGGATGACAGCTAGAGTTGTGAGCCTGGGATGGAATCTTCAACAGAATTGGAGAAACTAGGAAGAGGAGAACATTTGAGAAAAAATTAGGTTGGTTTTGGACGTGTTGAGTTGAAGATGTCCAATAACAGGTTAAAAAAGAAGTCAGAGATGGTAAATGAGATCAGATTTGATCAGGGGTGATGGTAAAGCCAACAACATTAAGTACTTACTATGGGCCAGACACTGCTACGTTCTAATAGGGAAAGGCTACAAATAAGAGAGGTGAAAAGGGCGGTGGAAAAATGTTCCAGACCAAGAAGGCAGCTGAGTCAAGGCAACAAAGCTGGGAAAGTCAAGCACAACCAACTTGCCCCTCATTTTTAGGATAAGGGATTTGGTTTTGAAAGCCTTTCCCAATCTGTCTCCATCCCACCTCTCCAAGTTTAAAGGCCAAACTGGCCTGCCTCATGTTGCTGGTACGTGACCTTCCATCTTCCATCTGTGCTTTTTGTACAGACTGTTTTTCATGCTTAAAATGCACAACTTCCTGTTGTTCAGTCACGTCTGACTCTAACCCCATGAACCCTCGCTGTTGATAGGGTTTTCTTGGTAAAGATACTGGAATGGCTCACCGTTTCCTTCTTCAGAGGGTATGTGACTTGCGCAGCATTACACCAATAGGATGCGTCTGAGGCTAGATTTGCAGTCGATTCCTCTGGCCTCTAGGCCCCATACTCTTTCCACTGAGCCACCAACTGCCTCTTTCTACCATTCGATTTTGAGAATCCCTAGTGTCCTTAAAAGCATAGCTTGTGTCATTCCCTATAGGAAGGTTCATAATTCCCCAAAATTGCTGTTGTGCACTCCACCAGAAGTTACTTAGAAATATAAGATTGTGTATGATGTACATGTTCACTCCACAACCCACACCCCCACTACAAATAACATGAACTCTTTGAGAATAGAGTCTATTTGTTTTTTGTTTTTGTATTCATAGGCCAAGGGTCCTTAACCTGTGGTCTATACATTAAAATACATGTTTCTATATAGTTAAAAGTATTTCAATATGATTGACATCCCTTACATTTCTATGGTTTTGATTTTATGCATTTAAAAACATTACTCTGAGAAGGGGTTCAGAGGCTTCACCAGACTATCAAAGGGGTTCATAATACAGAAAGGATAAGCAGTCCATGTCCTTGAGCTTAGTACAGTGTCTAGTATATAATATATAGGCATAAATTCTTGTTGAATAAATTGAAGTTGTTGAAGCTCATGAAGTGCCAGTTGTGGGTAGAAGCAAAAAGTAGGGCTTAAGGACTTCTCTCACCCTGAGAGATCAGATAATCAGAATTGAAGTTGGAAGGAACCATAGAAATTATATAGTGTAAATTTTTTTATTTTAAAGACATGGAAATTGAGGCCTGAAGTGGTAAAGTGACAGAGATAGCCTATGATATTTGTTATTGGAGGAGCCAAAGTTGGTAGAATGATTGAGCTCAGGAGTTCCAAGCTACAATTGGACTAAAGCTAATCACATGACCCCACCAAATCTAGAGGGCAAAGCAAAGTTTGGGTGAACTAACCTAGGTTAGAAACAGCAGATCTAAACTTCTAAGCCAGTCAGTAGTGGAACTGGGCCTGTGAATGGCAACTGCATTAATGGCCTGGGTGAAATAAGGAAACCCAGTCTCGAAAAAACCAAAATCAAACCCATATCCAATTTCTTACTGTCTCAGGGAATGCTTTCCAGTTATGGGGGACAGACTATGCAAAGGCACAACGATGGAGGATGGAAGGTCATGTACAAGGAACAAAAAGACCAATTTATGAAGAAGTATAGTGTGTGATAAGCTTGAAAGTCAGATTATGTAGGTTTGGCAGGTCCCATCCACAGCAGAATCTCCTAGTTTTGGATCTAGTCCCATTCGGAGGCTTTTTGGTCATGTTCTTGCTGAACTGCAACTGTAACCTAATTACTACCCACTTGTCTTCCCCTGGTGGATTTATCCACATTCTAACCTGGATTCAACCTATGACCAAGAACATCCAATGCAAGACAGTTGCCCAGAATTGAGAGATAGCCTGTGGCTTTGGAATAGAAACAGAATGGCCGAACTAGAGGGAACCTTGGAGATGATTTAGTCCAACCTGATTGTGTGTGTGTATGTGTCTGTCCTTCAAGATCCAGCTCTGATGTTGCCTCCTTCATAAGGTTTGTGCTGATTTCCATTCCCCGCTTCATCCTCTTTGGAGCTAATCTGATCGTAGAACCTGAGTTGGAAGGGACCTCAGGGGCCACCAAGTACAGTCCAAACTCTCATCCATCTGACTTTGGCTTGAAAAAAATCTCATTCGGCAGCCCATTCTATTTTGCGGTAACCGTGTTAAGAAGTTTTCTGTCGTCAAACCTAAATAGGCCTCTTTGTAACTCCTACCCATTGCTTCCAGTCCAGTTCTGTGCTCTGGGACTGAGCTGAACAGAATCCATCTAGTCCTTTCTTCCTAAGTGCCCTTCAGATGCTTGAAGATGGCTCTAATGGCCAATACTCCCCACTCCTCCCTCCCCTTCCCTCCATGCCAAGCTTTCTTTGATTCTGTCTAATCATCCTTAATTCCTTCCATCAATCAAAAGGCAGTTAAGAGCCTACTATGTGTCAGGAAGTGTGCAGACACTGGACATACAAGGACAGATAGGGAACAGGTCCTGTTCTTAAGCTTACATTCTATCAGGGAGAAAATATGTCCATATGTAAGTATATGCAACATAAATAATGTAATAAGAGAACCTCATCTGTAGTAACAAATAAGCGGAGTGGGATAGAGGAAGCTAGGAGAGCACATAGCTAGCCTCTCTTTTCTCCCTCCAGGTATCTGGATCACTAATATCTTTTGATTGGTTGGAGGTCATATTCAATGGGCCAAGATGGTACTGCCTTATTAGTAAGCCATCATAGTACCTACCCTTCCCTTGCTTCTGGTTATTAATCACTCTCTATGTGTTACTTCTAGTTATCACCTCAAGCTGACTGGTGAATGAAAACCATTGCAGCATGACCCCAGACTTGGGGTGTTGGAGTAAAGAAATCATTATTGCACTCCCTCACTCTAATGCTGCCTTGTGCTAGGTCCTGGACGTGTTTTCTACTTTCTCCACACTGACCAACCCTCCAATCTCTACCAGTACAGCTGACATCAAACACAGAAGAACAGGACCAGTATGATCATTTCTTTTATCCAGTAGTAGGATATTCAGTAGTAACAAAGGATGGATGGGAAATGCAAGACCAAGAGGGGAATGGGAAGTCTAGCTAGCGTTAGTCTTGTAGACAGTGGTGGTACCTTCAGTGGAAGTGGGGACCTTGGGAAAAGGGTTTGGTTTAGAGGAAGAGACTGAAGAAATTTTTATTTTTGTCCATGTTGACTTTGAGATGCCCAGAGGACATCCAGTTTGAAATAAACAGAAGGCGGTTGGTGATAGACTGAAGTTCTGGGGAGAGATGGGCTAGATATATAGATCTGTGAGTCACCTACATAAAGACAATAATTAAAACCATGGCAGCTGAGGGAAAGAAAGAGGGAGGCCCAGGACAGAGCCCTGGGGAACACCCACAGTGAGCTGGATATGGAGAGGAGCTGGCAAAGGAGATTGAGGGGTGGTTGAACTCAGAAAAGAACAAGGAGCCTCAAGATCCTCTATTTCCTTTCTCTCTTCATTTTTGCTGGCTGTCATTCATGCCTGGACTTCTCCCCCTCCTCATCTTTCCCTGCCCTTCTTTGTTTCCCCAGAGCTAAGCGCAGTGCCTGGCACATGGTAGACCTTTAATAAATGGTTGTTGACTGACTGTCTTCCTAATTGTTCTTCCCATGATTCTTTTCTTAAGCAAAGATCTGGCCGTGTCAGTTGCCTACTCATCATAAATTCTAGTGGCTCCTTATTGCTCTAAGGTTAAATATTAGCTCCTATGTTTCCCTCCTCCTTATACACTCTCTTTCCTGTACTCTACACTCTCATAAAAGTGGCCTTCCTTCTGTTTCTCCCATTTAGCACTTTATCTCATTTCTTCGTGTCCTTTTGGTTTTCTCCCATGCTGGGGAGTACACTCCCTCTTCACCGCTGCCTCAGAGAATCCCTCTATTGGTAAAGCCTTTCCTGAGACTCGGCTGCACCCCCAATGCTGGTGTCCTCCCTCCCTAATTGTACTGCATACTTTTTTTTTCTATTACATAATTCTCTATGCATGCATCTCACCCTATAGACCTAGGAACTTGAGAACTGGAATTGTTTCATTCTTTGTTTTTGTATCCCTAGCACCTGGCAAATGCTTGCTTGGCACAAGTGCTTAATAAAGATTTATTGATTGATTGGGAAGGGAAAGAGGGTAAGGTAATGAGGGATGGAGAGATTGTGATCAAGATTGTTAGTATACATATTCCTCCTGGTCTTCCATATTATTTTTACACTTTAATTGGGTTTTTAAAATTTTAGCCACCAGCCAGGTATGTTCCCTGAGAACAGGTAACTAAAACATCTTAAAAGTGATGGCCACTCACGCTATAGGCAACTTTAGCTTCTATAATTTTTCCTTGCCTGAACGAAAGGGAAGAGTAGGTACAATGATGGTTCACAACTCAGGTAGTACCATCTTGGCCCCTTGAATTTGACCTCCAATCAATCAACCAGCATTTATTAAGAGTTGAGTAGGTACTGGGCACTGGGCTAGGCCTGGGGATATAAAGATAAAGAAAGACACTGCCCCTGCTCTAAAGACACCCATGAAATATTCTACCAACTACATTTCACTGAGGTAGGTGGGAAAGATGTCGAGAAATATTGGGCTAGAACTAAAGAGCTCACCTTGGCTCTCCTCAGTTACAGAAGTGGTCAGGTCACCTGCTTAGGGCGGGTGGGTGGGATGATAAAGAGCTAGGCACTTTCATAAGTGGTTGTTGAATTTTTGAATTGGAACTTGCCCAGTTACTTGTTTAACTGCAAACTTCTGGGCTTTCTCATGAGTGACTGTCGACCTCTTTCCTTTTCACTGTCCTGCTTCCAGTTGTCCTTAGAACAATCATTTTTCATTCTGAAACTTTGGTGGTGGTGGTGGTTTTTTGGAGAGAACCATGGCATCAGGAAAGGGGTTACCTATTGCTTCAAAGATGAAATACATACCCCATGTTTGACTTTTAAAACCCTCCACATCTTGACCCCAACCTATCTTTTAAGGCTCATTATATATTATTCACCTTTATGGTCCAGCCAAACCAGCCTTCCCTCTGAGACTCACATGCAGCATTCCACCTGTCAGCCCTGCTTAGAATGTGCTTCTCCCTCATAGAATCCTTTTCTTCGGGCCATAGCTCAAGCACCACCTTCTTCTACAGGGGGGCTTTCCTCTTCTTCTGAGCTGCTTGTGCCCTTCCTTCCATTGTTGTTATTGTTCAGTCTGACTCTTTGTGATCCCATTTGAGGTCTTCTTGGCAAAGATGCTGGAGGGGTTCGCCATTTCCTTCTCCTGCTCATTTGACAGATGAGGAAACTGAGGCAAACAGGGTGAAGTGACTTGCCCACAGTCACGTAGCTAGTAAGTGTCAGAGTTCAGATTTGAACTCAGGAAGTTGAGTCTACTTGACTCCAGACCTGGCAACTCTCTTTCACTGAACCACCTAGCTGCCCTGCTCTCCCTCCCTAACTACCTAGAATGGAAAGATTTTGTATTTATTTTGTACGTACTTTTCTATGTACCCGTTGTCTCTCCAGTTGAAATGTAAACTCCTTGAGGGCAGAGTTGTTTTTAGCTTCTGTTTTTGTCTTTTTAGCCCCAGTGCCTGGTAGGTAGCAAGCACTTAAAAAATAATACAAGGACCTCCTTGATTTACAGATGAAGAAACTGAGACCCAGAAAGGAGAGCAGCCTTACCCTAGGTTACACAAGTAGTGTAGTTAGTACATGACTGAGCCTGGGTCCCAATTCAGCTCTTTTGATTTCTAATTTAGCACTGCTTCTACCATACCCAGCTGCCTTCCTTTTGTGATGGTTCTTAAGCTGTTCAACATTCACAGTGTGATGTCTGCTAGATTAAATGCATTCATCTCCCTTGCCAGCCACCCTCCCTACCACTCTGTGATCTTCTGACTTGTCTTCAAAACTTCAGATACTCAGTGCAAAGGAGAAACAGGTTAGGTGGGGACTGGCCTCTCAGGAGATGCAATAGGGCTTTTTGTTACCACTGACATTTTTAACAAAATTGATTGCACTATTTTTGAACCAGTAATCTGATTTTTTTCAGTTGAGATACAGAAATTCTGTATCATTTTCATTGTTGTAGTTATCATGTATATATTTTTTCTCGTCTCTCCTTTTGCTTCACATCATTTCATGTAGATCTATTTTTACTGTGCTATAATAAAGAACCTTATATTTTAGTGGGGCCAACTAATGAGAAGCAATGAAGTAGAGTGAACAGAGAACCGGATTTGGATTGGAGAAGGCCAGGACTCAAATTCAGCCCCACACATTCACTAGTTCTATGATCCTCAGTTTCCTCATCTGTAGAATGGGGTATCAATAGCACCCAACCTCGTAGGTTTGTTGGGAGGCTTAAATGAGAAAATGTATGCAAAATGCTTTATAAACCTTGGCCCACACTTCAGAAGCGGATGCCAAGGCAGAGTTTTCTTTCAGGTGTGATTTTTGGGGGCTGCATTATCACTTCCCATAGAAGTAGCTGAGAACATGAAGTTCTGCCTCCGGATACGTAGGCATCCTGTGCATTGTATCTTCTCTTCTACATAACAAAGTCATCTCATCCTGGCAACCATTTATTTCCTAGTTTGGAAATAAAGAAGGCTCCCTCCCATAGCGGTCTCCTGCCTAGGTCTTCTACTTCAATCCGAAGCCATTTACCTAAATGCTCCAGACCCCTGCAAAACTAAGGGTCAGCTGACTGGGAAGACACCTGAGCCTGAAATAAAGTTAAGGGCAGTTATTGATTATGAACATCCCTTAGGGCTTGAGGCTGGATTTGTGCTTTCATTGATATCAGGGACTCTGATGAGAAGACTCCTTTTACAATCCAAGTTCTAGCCTTTGTTGCAGTTTACAGTCTTAAAGAATGAACTACCCAGAAAAAAAAAGCAAAAAAAAAAAAAAAAAAGAATGAACTGCCTAGGGCATTGAGGGGAACCAACTTACCCAGGGTCTCAGCCAGTGTGTGTCAGGGGTGGAATTTGAAGTCATCACTTTCTTGCTCTCAGACCAGCTATCTGTCAAATGTCTCTTATCATCACTTAGTACAATTACTGGATAACTCTTTTTCTCCTAGTACATGCCAATGTGGGGGAATTCCAGCCACTCCTTGACAATGTCAAAGGTTTAACTACCTCTTAGAGAATACTGAAGGGCAATGTGAGCAATTGCCAACTTAGTATACATAAAATATCGTGAAGGAAGCATTTGACCATAGGTCAGGTCCTGCTCTGGTTCAGGGTAACCCCTCCTTGGTGAGAGCAGAAGGCCTTTTGAAGGCCTTTGAAGTGAGAAGTGGTGCTTAGAACACTAATCACCTCTTTCAACTTTTGTCACTCAGGGCAAGGTGCCTAAGACCTGGTCATTTTGGTCAACTCCTTGATGGGTCTGTGAGTTGTCGGTCTGGGGTATCTAGGTCAGTCTCCTGTTGGGTCAGTGTGAGCTGCAGCTCACCCCTAACCTGAATACCAAATCACTTCTCCTGCAGATTTGTGGGGTGGATGAGTCACTGTGACTTCACACCATGGCTGTAAAACACCCTCAAACACTGTTCCTGTTCGAGAAAGGGCTGCCTGGCTTTTGTTGACTCTTGTTGAGCTTTTGGAGACTACTCTGGGTGTGTACCAGTGGGAGGGGGCTGGAACAGATGGGGCTTAACTGGGGCAGAGCCGATGATTACCTTGGATTTAAGCAGCCACGAACTTGAACGCAGGCACACAGGCAGACAGGCAGGACATAATATCGCTTGTTTTTAAATTTTTACTTTTATTATTATTCTTTATGTGATGTCACCTTTACTTCTGAATTTTTCCCTACCCCTTCAGCTCCTTCCTTACACAACAAACTATACATTGTAATAAAAAAGTAAGAAGGGAAGAGTAAGATAATGAAGAAAAAGTTTCAGCAAAGCTAGCCGGCATGTCAGCAAGTCCGCCAGCTCTCTGTCTGCTGTCTCTCATCTCTCGTCTCTCTCCGTCTCTCTTTCTGTCTCTCACTCACACACACACACACACACACACACACACACTTTTGCTTGTCTATCGCATTCCTAAACTGTGAAAGACTTCCTTGTCCCGGCTTCTCACTTCAAAGATGTACGTATACATAACCAAGTCACTAACTGAAGCCATATAGGCAGGAGGGGATGCATTTATGTACAATACACGCTGTATCTGCAAAGTTCGGCCTCCTTAACTCCCTCATTCTTCAAGGACCCTACCTACAATATTGCTATCCGGTGATTTTCTAGCCTCTGCTTGAAGAACGCCTACCGTGCCAAGATCTGTCTCTTCATCACCCTTATTGCTTTCTTCCAAAGGGCTCTCCCTCCTACCCCCTACCTTGTACCTGAGGAAACTGAAATCCAAAGGAGTTGACTGGCTGAAAGTCAGACCTGCCACAGGTAAGACAAAGAAGTGGTAGTCACACCCAGGTACCCGACTTCAAGTTCAGTACCCTTCCCTCTGCTCTGAATTTTCTCTCTTAAGATTTATTTTAACCTCTCTACAAAATGTTGGAGGAAAGGAGTCTTAAACCTTTCATTTGTGTCTTAAACCTTCTTAGGTTCACTAAGTTGGCTTTTCGCCAAAGTTCAGCCGGGCACTGGAAGGTCCATGGAAGCTTCCTTTTCATGCTCAGCCCAGCTACAAGGAAGCACTTTTCTTATATTTAATTTTAAAGATGCGTTAATACCTTTTGTGTTTATGCCACTGTTAATTCTTGATAGATGGTATAGTAGATAGAGCGCTTGGGGTTGGAGTCAGCAAGACCTGAGTTAAAATCCAGCCTCAGATACTTCCTAGCTATGTGACCCTGGGCAAGTCACGTAACCTTGCTTGCCTCAGTTTCCTCCTCTGTAAAATAAGCTCAAGAAGGAAATAGCAAACCACTCTAGGATCTTTGCCAAGAAAACCCTAAATGGGATGACAACGAACCAGACATGACTTAGCAATAATCACAATAAAGCAAACCAGGCAAGCAAGACCAATCAACATGGAGAATGTCTAATAAGGCATGTAGTATTCTACACCAATTGTCACCCACCTCCCTCCAGGGAGGAGGAAGGTATTTTTCATCAGAAAAGACCTTTTAAAGAGAAAAGCCTCTATTTCTGTCCTTGAGCCAGGAAGGGCAGCTCAAGACTGTGCTGTCCTGTAGCCCTAGCACAGACTAATCTGTTTTTAACTTTCTCGAGTTGGAGTTTCACGTTGAAGCTTTATGATCATAGATATTTAAAGCACTTCCAGCAAAGCGGGCCAAAAAATACAGGAAGCACAGAAATGTGGAGCCTGAGGACTTGGATTTCAAGCTGAACTCTGCTTTTTCCTACCCTTGTCTCTTCACTCCGTGCCTCAATTTCCATGTCTGTAAAAAAAAAAGATTAGACTAAATAATTTCTATAGTTCCTTCCAACTTCAAATCTGTGATCTCACCTGATTTCCCCAGGCAGGGTGAGAGAAATCTTTAATCCCTAGTTTTTGCTGCTGCCCACAACTGGTGCTTTGTGAGTTTGAATAGCTTCAATTCATTCAACAAGAATTTATTGTATCTACATATTATAGACTAGACATTGTACTAAGCTCAAGGACAAGGGTGCTTAATGTTTTTGTATCATAAACCCCTTTGTTGAATTATCTGGACCCCTTCTCAGAATAATATTCTTAAATGCATAATATCAAATATATAGAATGATAAAGGAAATACAATGATCTTTTTCTATTCTGGTCATGGATGGGTCTGGAGGGTTGAAAGGAAAGAAGTGGGCCATTTGTCCGGCCTGTCTTCAGTAATTACTGTTTATTGTTTGCAGTAGCTCCCAATCACATGGAGTTTCTATTCTACATCTTTTTCCATCTGTATCCTTTTCTGCCATTCACTCCGTTAGGTGAGATTCTCTGTCCTGGTCACAGATAGGTCCAGGAGGGTTGAAAGGAGAGAAGTGGGGCATTTGTCCAGTCTGTCCTCAGTTGACATCATAGTAACTACTATTTACTCTTTACAGTTCCTTCTGAGAGTTTCCACTCAATTCTTTGCCCATTTGTACCCTCTTTTACCATCTACCCCATTACTTTGTGTTTGAGGACTGGGGTGAATGGACCTTGGAAGGTACCACACTTCCCCTGTTCCTTCCACAACCCAATAAGCCTTCTCAGGGGCAGACATTGGCCTGGAGTCTCCTATGAAGGGCGTCTTTCACCTCCTTATTGCGGAGGCTGTAAATGAAAGGGTTAAGCATGGGGATGATGATGGTGTAGAAGACTGAGACTATCTGGCCATCTGTGCCACTGTCATTTCCATGGGGTTGGACATATGTGAAGACCACAGTGCCATAGAAAATGGCAATGGCCAGGAAATGGGAAGCACATGTAGAGAGTGCCTTTTCCCTTCCAGCTGCTGAGCGCATGCGCCCAATGGCCACCAGGACCAGGCTATAGGAAATGACAATGACTGTGGCAGGGAGAAGAGTAACCAAGGCAGAGAAAATATAGAGGATGTTGCCTGCTGTGGCAGTGTCAGCACATGCCAGGCGGAGTAGTGGTGAGATGTCACAGAAGTAGTGGGTGACTTCATTGGGTCCACAAAAGGGCAAGACAAAAACATTCCCAGTCTGGATGATGGAATTGGCCCCACCAAACCCATAGGATGCAGCCACCAGCTGGAGGCAGGTCACCTTGGTCATGACAGTAGTATAATGGAGGGGCTGGCAGATAGCCATGAAGCGGTCATAGGCCATGGCAGCCAGAAGGAAGCTCTCAGTTGTCACGTGTATCACAAAGAAGGCCAGCTGGACCACACAACCAGTGAATGAGATGGATTTATCAGTGGCTAAAAAGTTGACCAAGAGTTTGGGTGTGACCACAGAAGAGTAGCAAATGTCAAGGAAAGAAAGGATGCTGAGGAAGAAGTACATGGGACTATGAAGACGGGGGTCAATGTAGATCAGGGCCATCATGCCCATGTTGCCCATCATTGTCATGGTATAGATCAGCAGGAAGATGAAGAAAAAGAGCATCTGTAGGTCTGTATACTCAGAGAAGCCCAATAAGATAAACTGAGTCACTGGTGTAAAGTTGCCACTGGCAAGAGCTATCTCTCCAGGAGTCATCTGCAGAATGACAATTGACAACCAGTTAATCAATTAATCATTACAACATAGCCTCTACTGAGCTAAGAGACAATATGGTAGAAAGAGCACTGGCCTTCATTCAGGAGAAGCCTGGGTTCAAATCTTGCCTGTGCTACTTGCTAATCATGTGATCTTGGGTGGATACATTAAGCCTCATCTTCCTTATCTTAAAATTGGAAATGACAATTCCTGGAGTACCTGACTCACAGAACTTTTTGGAGATTAAAGTGAGATAATGCATGTCAAGTGCTTGACAGACCAAAAAGGATTTTCTAAGTGTTGATGAGGATGAGGATGATGATCGTGAATCAGAAACCAGCCCTGGAGTCTGAATGACTTAGATTTGAGCCCTGCCTCTGATATATAATTGCTGTGTGATGCTGGGCAAATACTTAACCTCTCAATGCATCAGGCTTCTCTCTGACTGTAAGTAGCAGAGCAGGTGCTGGTCTACACAGTAGAAGGAGTTTCCTCAGGGGGAGCTCTGTTCAGTAATGTCTGGAGCCCCTCTGCTCAATGATTATTTTTCTTATTACTACATGACTCAAGGGAATAGTTAGTAGTGAACATAAAATGGACATGTGGTTGGCCTTAGCTTGGGCTCCACACCATGAATCAAGACACTTCCTTCTCTTACCTGAGACTAACTATTATGGAAATGGTGGAGATGGATCAATGAGTGAATGCAAAAGTCTGCGTTAAGCACATGTGCCAGGCACTGCAATGGGCACTCTAGATGTGAATACCAAAACGAGAATTCATCGCCTTCAAGTAGTTTACATTTTAATGGAGGAGACAACACGTGTAGGAGAGTGGTGGATTTAGGTCTGGGAAATCACTGGGATGGTAAGAGGAACCACAGGGCAGTTGATTTACACACCCATTTTAGGAACAAAGGTAGTATGGATTTTACTGGAGCAAAAGATGAAAATCAGGGTGGGGACTGAGCTAAGGAGAGCTAGAAAGGATGAGAATCCTGGTCTGTGCTGGGGTCACATAAATATAGTGGGCTAGGTGAGTTTGAGATCACTAATTAAGACAACTCATCCCACGGCGACAGTTCCAGAGAAGAGTAGATTATCTCCCTCGTGAATTGGGGCCATGGTTTCTGGAGGTCTGGGTTCATAGAGTTCTATTGCAGATAGGGAGGAATGGGGAGAAGACATTAAACAGAGCTCACTGTGCTAAGAATACAGTGTAGGATGGGGCAGCTAGGTGGTGCAGTGAATAGAACACTGGCCCTGGAGTCAGGAGGACCCTGAGTTCAAATGTGAATTCAGACACTTAACACTTACTACCTGTGTGACTTTGGGCAAATCACTTAACCCCAATTACCCTTCCCCCCTCCAAAAAAAAAGCAAAAAAAAAAAAAGAATATAGCATAGGAGCTTGGGCAAATTGCTTCTTCACATCTCTGTGCCTCAGTTTCCTTATCTCTAAAACAGGGAAGGGGAGGCTAGATGCTCTATAAAATCCTTCTTTATCACATCATGATCCAGTGCCTCCCCTAAACAGAAGATTAGTACCATAGAGTGTGGGGGAAGGGAAACCCAATTTGAAGACAGGACACCTGAGCCCTTGTCCTAGGATCTACTATACCAGCTGTATGACCTCTTTTCTCTGAGCCCCAATCAGCTAATATTGATTAGGCACCTTCTATGGATCAGGCATTGCCATAAGTCCTGGGGATACAAAAGAAGACCAAACAAGCAAAAAAACCACCATTTCCTGCTCTCAAGGAACTCCCAGTCTAGTGAGAAAATTACATACAGCTATGTACTAATGAGATGTATACAGATAAATGGGACATTGGATTTGTACTGAGATTGGTAGGAAGCTGGGGAAATAAGGAGGTAGAGACAAGAAGGGAGAGTATTCACTGACATTGGAGACAGCCAATGAAAATGCCCCAAACTGGGAGATGGAATGTCTTGTCTGAGGAAGAACAAGGGGCCTGGGTCACTGGATCATAGACTATATGGAGAAGAGCCAGGTGTAAGAAGACTAGAAAAGTAGGAACAGGCCAGCATAAAGAGGACTATAAAAGCCAAAGAGGTGATTTTGTATTTGGTCCTGGAGGTAATAGGGAGCCAATGGAATTTGTTGGAAAAGGGAGTGGCATGGTCAGATGTGTGCTTTGGAAAAATAACAGCTGAATGGAGGGTGGATTGGATTGAGGACAGACCTTGTGACGGGAATCTCAACCACCAGACTACTCATGGTAATGAGCCGGGGTGGAGGCAGTGCTACAGCAGAGGAGGGAGTGTGCACAAGAGATGTTCTGAAGGTGGAATCAATAGGACTTGGCAACTATTTGGTCCTGGGGAGGTGAGAAACAGTGAGAAATTGAAGATGACTTCTAGGTTTCAAACTTGGATTACTGGGAGGGTTGTGATGTCCTTAACAGTGATAGGGAAGTTAGGAAAGAGAGGAAGATTTTTGAGGAAAGCCAGTGGGTTTAGTTTTGGGTGACTACAGAGAACCTGCATGAAGTTGTACTAGATAATCCTGTAAAGTTCCTCCTCACTATATGCTCCTCTGAATCTATAAAAACATAAATTTCTTGTTCTCCCCTTCCCACACATATATTTAGGGTAAGCCTATAAGTCTCTCACACTAGTTAATAGAAAAAAAATGGATCTGATTAAATAAATACTAAGATCAAATCCACTAAAGGACTAGTGATTTTGATTCAGGAGATTTGGGGTTTATGGGCCACCTTCAGGGAGGGTAGATCTGCCTTGTGACGTGTCCAGGAATGTGGGATAGCATCAGGATACTGAAGTCTCCCACTGAACCATGGAAGTGGCCCTCACTTCTTGTAGGCTCTGCCCATGGGACAGAAGTTCATCTACCATGACGAAAAAAAGCTTCAAGAATGAACTGGTCTTAGATCTGTTGTCTGACAATCACCCTTGCCATGTTAGAGAGCCTAATGACCAGGTTGCTTGTGCAATGGTGAATATATCCCTCAGAGAGCCTCTTGAAGACCCACTCCCAAGTTTTAGAACCTAGTGGTTATGATGTATGTCATAGAAGAAGGATCCACATCAGTGAAATCACAGATCTTTGGAAAATTGAATGCACAGGGACAGAGGTGTGACTTGAACCCAGGTTCTTTGGCTCTTGCACACAGAAACATTTTCTCCCTGACCCTGATGGTTCTATGAATCTCTTCAGAAGTTACCCCAACTGTCAAGGGGCTCAGAGGTTCCCTGGCAGTGAGGACTAGAAAGGAGAATTTGAGGGGGTGACAGGTTTGGAGGAATGGTTTCATCATCTTGAAGACCTTGTCCCAATTGTCCCCTGAACCCTGTGCTCATTTTGGCTGCTTACATTGGGCCCATTGCCTGATAATGTCCCCTCTCTCCTCCATTTATCCCAGTGCTTCACTTTCTCCAGATTTGCATCATTTAGGAAGCCTTCTTTGACCAGACCAGCCTACCTTGACCTGTCTCCCCTCTGAGCTGCTAAGGTCACTAACCTTCATTGGGCAATTCCTGGTTTATAGACTCCCTTGAACTTGTAGTTCTCAACTTCTAATTCCTCATTCCCGAGTGAACCCCTCTCTTCCCTCACCCCAATTCAAATTCTCTGTTTCTGTTCCAGAGTTGATGAGGAGTACTAGAGTAAAAACAAGAAACCAAGTTGATTTCACTCACCACACATCCATGGTGCATAATCTCAGCTTGACCACCCAGCGCAGTTCAACAATTCTGCTGCTCTATCTTTATTGATTCCTTATCTCATCCCCATGGTAACTTGCAAGTTCTTTGTTCTCTCCTCAGTCAACTGTACCCTCTCTCCCTTCCTCACTTGCTTGCACATACAGCAGATATCCTGGCCTAATTCATCAAGTTACTTGAGGCCATCTGAAGGAAAGCTCACCCTTGTATCACTGGCATGGAATCTATACCTTTTTCCAAGTTATTGATGAAAATATTAAACCCTATGGGGCTAAGCACTGATCTTTGAGGGCACTGCCCAGGAAACCTCCTTCCAAGTTGGCATCTACCTGGCAATGACAACTACTCTCTGAGTCTGGCCATTCAAACAGCTCAAATTTCACCTAACTATACTATTGTCTAGCTCACAGCTCCGCATCTTTTTCATAAGCAGCCATTGTCAAAAGCTTTGCTAAAATCTAAGTAAACTGTATCTGAAGCATTTCCCTAATAGACCAGTCTAGTAACCCTGTCAAAAGAAATAAGGCTAGGCTGGCATGATCTGTTTCCAGATCTGTCTTGGCTTCAACCTCTTCTTTGTCTCACTTTCTGGCTCCAGTCTTGCATCTTCAGCAGTTTGCTGGACATTTTCATCTAGATCTCTCTCCACTCTTTCCCTTGGGATCAGACTCCATTGTCTTTAGCAGATTACCTGACATCCTACCAGTAAGGGACTCTAAATAAAGTGAGTGAGTAAAAAAGCATTTATGAAGCCTGTGCTGTGTGATAAACACGGGATAGAAATCCCAAAGGGAAGCCACGCTCTGTCCTCAAGGTGGATATTCTAACAGGGGGAGACAACACATATCTCCTAGGCAGTCCATGTCATTTGGAGGCAGCTCTTAATTTTGGGAAGTTTTTTTTTTTACGCTGAGTCATAATCTGTCCTTTACCACTTCCATCTACTGTTCCCATGGCTGTATCTGTCCTTTGGGGTCAAGCAGAAGTCTAAGCACTCTTATAGGCAATAGCCCTTTCAGATACTTGAAGATACTTGGCTTTTCCAAGCTAAACATCCCCAGGTTCTTCAAGCAGTCCTTGTGAGAATGGTCTTGTGTCTCCTCATTATCCTTGTCACCTTCTTTTGTAGGTTTTCCAGAGGCTTTTCAGAGGCTTTCCTAGAATGTGGTATCCAACCCATGGATTCACCAATCCAGATGTGGAGCAGAAGTTGCTTTCCCAGAGTCCCAAGTCAGGGATCTTTATATAGGTTCATAGATCTAGAGCAGGGGTCCTTAACTTGGGGTTTTGTGAACTTGTTTTAAAAAATTCCTCGCTAACTGTATTTGAATATAATTGGCTTTCTTTGTAATATTATGGATTTTATTTTAGGTATTTAAAAGCATTCTTTTTTTTTTTTTTGGCTTTTTGGAGGAGGAAAGGCAGGGCACTTGGGGTTAAGTGACTTGCCCAAGGTCACACGGCTAGTAAGTGTTAAGTGTCTGAGGCCATATTTGAACTCAAGTCCTCCTGACTCCAGGGCCGATTCTCTATTCACTGCACCACCTAACCACCCCATCATTTAAAAGCATTCTGAGAAGGAGAGTGTAGCTATCACAAGACTGACCAAGGGGTCTGGGGCACAGAAAAGCTTAAGAATCCCTGGTGTAGAGATGGAGAGGACCCAAGGGGTTGGGTAGCCCAAACTCTTCACTCTACAGATGAGCAAACTGAAGCCCATGGGTGTTGAGTGACTTGCCTCAGGTCACAAAAGTAGAATTGGAGTCAGGTCCCTTGGCTCCAGAGATGGTGCCCTTCTGTTCCCACCACACTGTCTATCACAAACCTCTGCTATCCTCTGCTGCCTTTCCTTCATTTTAGACCAGACCACGGTCCTTCTGGCAGCCTCTTCTGGCTCCAGAGGACTCTTAGAGAGATGGAGCCCAGGCATCCCAAAGTGCTGTGTCTGGTGGACAGAGTCCAGGGCTGAGGAGGGCGGATACTTGGGCTCTGACGCCAATGTGATCTCGGGCTAGACTTCGCTGCCTCAGCTGGATCTTTGAGGTAGAGTTAATTATTCCTTCTTCACTATTCTGAGAATTGCCAAAGGAGCACTTGCCAGAGCACTCAAGCTTTCTGTCCTCCCCACTGCTGAGGAAGGTTTAATTTCATTTTCTAGGGAAGAGAAAGAAAATGGCCATCTGCTCACAAACGCAGCAATTATGGGGGAATGTTGACTATTGTACTCACGAGCCAGTTAGATGGCACAGTGGATGAAATACTCACTTCAAAAACTCTGCCTCAGGCAACCCTGGGACAGTCATTTAACCTCTTTCAACCTTAGTTTCCCTATCTGCAAAATGGGTATAATAATCAACTAGGTAATAGGGTTGTTTTGAGGACTAAATGAAATAACGAAGTGCTTCTTTGCAAACCCTTAAAGTCTATATAAATGCTGGCTAATAAAACAACCTTGACTGTTTGCTGGTTAGAGTTTGGTTAAGTTTCAAAGTTAATATCATTAGATCTATCAAATTATTGGTCTGATAGTTGCTAGTCACCAGCAACAAGCAGTTTATGTGAGTGATTCAGTTCTACAAAAGAATTACTACTTTACAGTCAAATTTTTGTACCTTTTATCTTTGTTGACTCAGTATTTCTTATCAGTTCTCCTTAATACCATGCACAGTACTAGAAGTACATATGTGTCAGGAGGATTAAAGACAGAAGTTTTGGATCCTTTGCTCCCCCTAACAACTTCAATTTCCCATTTGTTTGATTAGCATTTAATTATAGTGCTTAATTTTGGGACAGCTAAGTAGAGCAATGGATAGACTGCCAGGCCTGAGGTAAGGAAGACCTGAATTTAAATGCAGTCTTAGTCGCTTCCTAGCTGTGTGACCCTGGGCAAGTTGCTTAACCCTGTTTGCCTCAGTTTCTTCATCTGCAAAATGAAATGAAGAAGGTAATGGCAAACTACTTCAGTATCTCTGCCAAGAAAACCCCCAAAAGGCTTCATGAAGAGTTGGAAACAACTAAGTAATTTGTTGACTGAGGCCACCATGACTTCATATTCTTTTCAGCTAAGCCTCCAAAAGACAATATGAAAGTTTGCCATCTGGAAGCTCTATTTTCTCACAAAATTCCTTTTGTCTTAGGTTTATTCAATTCATGCTCCTTCCATCTTCTTGCATTCCTAGAAAACTGGCTCTCTACCATAAGATACTGCATCTCCATCTGTCTTCTCCAGGTGCTACTTTTTGCACACTTCCTAACCCACTGTCCAGAAGGAAGAGTAGGAATATTACTTGCTCTTTGGTTATACTTCCAGATCCTCCTTTAACAACCATTGCTAAGCCCTGTGGTCCCTCCATTTCTAGCACCCTGTCCAGGTCTCCCTCTTTTCTCAAGGAGTTGAATTTTTGCCTCAAGGTTTTCTCCTCCACTCTCCCCCCCACCCCACCCCAGCTCTTTGTCCTCTTACTTGGGAACTTGAGTATATATGCTGATGCCCTTTCAAATACCTCGACTTCCAATTTATCAACCTCCTCAACTCTTATGACCTCCACTCTGTCTCAGTGACAGACAGTGAGGGTAATATCCTTGATCTCACCATCACAAATGCTTCATCTCCATGAACAAAAACTCTGATATTCTTCTATTTGACTGAAACCTCCCATCCTTCCATTTCTCTCTGTGTTTATTCTTTATCTGCCCCATATCCCCCAGTTCCTTTGTAGCTTAGTGCTTTCTTGGATCATCATCCCATCCGACTTCCCTTCCCTTCCTTTCCATTTCTAATCCATTAGTTAATTTGTTCAGCTATGCATTATTTTTCCTTCAGCCCCAGATGCTGCTACTCCTTCCTCCAAACTGAATGGCTAAAGACTACACCTGATGAGCTAAGACATTCAGTCCATGTTCCCTGGGACTATGGTGCCTCTTCTTCATTTTGCCCACTTTCTACCCATCCATACCATTTCTCTCTCCCACCTCCCATTCCATCTCACCTTCTACTTCTTGCTCTCAAAATGGTAATCAAGTCCACACTACCATTGCCTCTGGAAATATCACGTCAGTGGACTGCACTTTTGTTCCACTCTATTTTTGTCAGTTCCTAGTTTATAACTCCCTTCCTTGGCTGCCACTCACTTAAATGGCCCCTCCATTAGAATATAAGCTCCTTGGGGGCAGGGACTGTCTCACTTACATGTATGTTTCTCTGATACTTAGCACAAAACTTGCCACATAGTAAGAACTTAATACTATAAGCATTCATTCATTCATTCACTCCTTCATTCCTTCATTCCTCTACCCTTTAATCTTTTGCCCCCTCATTATATTCTGTTCATGTTTTACTATAGCATCCTCCTATACTGTTCATGCTTTGTCAAATCCCAATCCTGTCTTACCCCCACCATCTGCCTCCTCTGCTTCTATGCATTGCTGGATGTCCCTGGAGGAAGTCACACATTTGTGCTTGCTGTGTCTCTTACAAATTTATGTAATCTAATCTCAATTGGAACTTCAATACTTTATTTTTCTCTAATTGACTATTTCATTCCTCACAGTTGCTTTTCTATATCTTCTCCATCCTCCTTAACCCTCCATCATTGTCTTCTTTGTCTCTCCCCTCTCCCTTTTAGGAAAGGGCCTTACCGCCTACTTTGCTGATAAAATCCTGTGTGAGGTTTGCCTCCTGCTTTATTTCATACTTCAAAAATTCTCTACAAATCCTTGAACTTTTAAAAATACTTTGATAAATGTATTTCAGCATAATTTGTTTCCTTCACAATCTTATTTATTTTATTTTGTGTATTTAAATCTTTATTCTGTGAAGGGGTCTATTGCCTTGACCAGACTGTCAAAGGGTCCCATGAAATGAAAAACATTTAGAACCCCAGCTCTACATTCTCTCCCATTGTCTTTTTCTTTACTTCTGTCTGACAAAGAGATGGCCCTTCTAGTCAAGGCCAACCCCCCTACTTTGTGTTCTTGATCCCATTCCCTTCTGACTCTTTTGAGAACTTATCCCTTTAATCACTTCTTCCCTTTATTTTGCCTCTGATCTCTCTTCCACTGGCTTCTTCCTTGCTGCCTACAAACATGCCCAAGTCTCCCATCCTTAAAAATCCTTTGCTTGATGCTGCCATCTGCTCCAGCTATCATCCTAAATATCTTTTCCCTTTCACAACTGAACTCTTCAAAAGGGTCCAAACTCATTTCTATTTCCTCACCTCCCACTCTTCAACCCCTTGCAATCTGGCTCCCAACCACCCTACCCCACTCAAGTGAATCTGCTTTGTCCAGTGTTACCAATATTTTCTCAATGACTAAATCCAATGAACTTTTCTAAAGTCTCACTCACCTTGACCTCTCTGTAATTTTTGTCATTGCTGGGCACCCCTCCTCCTACACACTCTCTCACTGCTCTTCCTCAGTTCTCCTCTTAACAGTCTGACCATTCCTTGATCATCATCCTTTTCTGGCCTCCCAAATGCCAGCATCCTCAGACTCTGTCAGGGGCCTTCTTTTCTCTATTTGTATTCTCTCACTCAGTGACTTTATTAGCATTCATTGTCATCAGTTATTATCTAGCTACAAATGCCTGAAATCAATATATCTAGCCCATCTTCTTTTCTGGACTCTAGTCTTGAAAAGTTAACTGCCTCTTGTAATATCTCCACTTAAATATATTATTGGTGTCTCACACTCAAAATGGAAACAATTTCCTTTATCTCCCAACTCAGTTCTTCTCTGATAACTTCATTATTTCTTTCTAGGTTCCAAGGTTTGCAACCTTGGAGTCGTCTTCAGCTTTTCCTTCTTTACCATCCACATCCTGGCAATTACTAAACCTTGTTAATCCTCTTGCCACAACATCTATTACATTGATTCACTTCTTTCCACTCTTCAATAGCTTAGTTCATTACTTTCCTTCCATTACCTCTTACCTGGGCTATTGTAAATGCTTCCTAATTCTTCCTCCAGACTTCTGCTTACAGTCTTTTCCTTCTCAAATCCTTCCCTCCCATAGCTGCCAATCTGATTTTCCTAAAGTGTAATCTGATCACGTTCCCCCATACGCAAGCTTCATCCATCTTACCTCTAGGAGATGGGCAGCTTGTTGATGCATTGGGTAGAGTGCCAGACCTGAAGTCAAAAAGCCTTGTCTTTCTGAGTTCAAATTTGACCTCAGATAGTTACTAGCTGGGTGACCCCACGCAAGTCATTTAACCCAGTTTGTCTTAGTTCCTCATTTGTAAAATGAGCCGGAGAAAGAAATAACAAACCATTCCAGTATTTTTGCCAAAAAAAACCCCAATTGGGGTCATGAAGAGCTGGACATGATTGAACAACAAAAACCTCTAAGATAAAACACAAAATCCTCAACTTGTCCTTTGCAGTTTTCTCCAGTTTGGTTTCCACTGACTTTCCAGACTTGTTTCCTATTTTTTGTCTTTACATATTCTTCATTGTGGTTTAATTGACCTGCTGGCTATTCTTAAAAATGACTTCACATTTTCTGTCTTTGTGGTTCTGTGGTTCCCTTCACATGAGTTAACCCACCTCTAGAACTTATTCCTTCCTCATCTCTTTTTTTCTCTCTCTCTCTCTCTCCCGCCTCTCTTTTTCAGAATCCCTAGGTTCCTGCAAGGCATGCCTCAGATGCTGCTTTTTTCACAAGTCCTTTCTTCCTCTCCTCTCCCTCTTGTAAAATTACTCTGTACTATTTGTACTTGTGTACCTTTATCTCAAGGGCAGGCTAGAAGCTTTTTGAGGGTAGGGATTGTTTCATATTTGTCTTTGAAACCACAGCGTTAGCACAGTGCCACACAAGGAGTAAGCCGTTAAATGTTTGTTGAATCCAACTGCAAAATCCTGAAATCCTCTGAACATAAAGTATCACTAGTAGGGGCGGCTAGGTGGTGCAGTGAATAGAGCATTGGCCCTGAAGTCAGGAGGACCTGAGTTCAAATGTGTCCTCAGACACTTAACACTTAGCTGTGTGACTTTGGGCAAGTTGCTTAACCCCAATTGCCCTACAAAAAGCAAAAAAAAAAAGTATCACCAGTGGTCACCCACCAACCTCCAAAAGTCTTCTGAAGACAAGGGTCTTCCTTGTTTAACCCCACCCAAATGATCTCTCTTTTTATTGCATCCTGCTTTAAAATACATACATTTCAGTTACTTTAAACATGTTAGAGACATTTGCAAAGGGCTGTGTGTGTGTGTGTGCGCGTATGTATGTGTGTGTCCCCTATCTTTCCAAGTTGATTGATACAAAACTAGAAAATTGCTTCACACAAGCTCAATATTTGAGTAGGAACAGGAGCTCAGATCTAGTCCAACCCATTTGTCAATGTCCTTTCTAAGTATGGCCCTAGAATGGAACATAGTATTACAATGTGTTCTCACCTGGGCAGAATAAGACTAGGCAGTCCCCTCTCCAGTCCTGGACACTAATGCCGATGTGGTCAGGGAGGAGGTGCCGCTTGGATAGGTACATGTGGGGCATTTCAGGCGGAAGGAACAGCCTGATACACGTTCAGTCCCCGCCCAAGGGATTAGAGATTGAGAGCTAGGAGAGACCTTGGTGCAACACCTTTCTTTTATAAAGGAAGAGACAGGGCTGGGGGTGCCAGGTGGGGTAGAAGTGAGAGGATGCAGATTTCTAACACAAGTCCTCTTACTCCAAATCCAGAGTTCTTTCCACTGAAGGACCTTACAGACCATCTAGTCCAATCCTCTCATTAGACAGAGAGGGAAGCTATGTTTCAGTAAGAGGAAGTGA
Organism: Pseudochirops cupreus; assembly: GCA_028627135.1. Taxonomy (NCBI): domain Eukaryota; kingdom Metazoa; phylum Chordata; class Mammalia; order Diprotodontia; family Pseudocheiridae; genus Pseudochirops; species Pseudochirops cupreus. The sequence goes on along the minus strand of CM053583.1, from coordinate 14,645,764 downwards.
CTGCCCCAGGTCACAAGAATAGTACGCAGCAGAATTGAGATTCGAACCCAACTCCTCTTTCTCCAAATCCAGTGCTCTTTCCATTAGTCCATGCTCCAAGGCCTAAACTGCCTTCATCATTGTCATCACCAAATATATACTGGGTGCTGACAGTGTGCTAGGGAATAATAAGCACACAGGTGTTAGTAAGAATGACTCTGGTGGAGCAGAGGAGGGTTCCTTTAGCTCACTCCAGGACCCAGTAGATTTTCAGGCAAACAGGTTTCCCTTGTGTTCTCGAAGAGGATAAGCTGGACAGGTTGTCCCATTGGATAGAGTGCAGGGCCTGGAATGAGGAAGATTTGAGTTCAAATTCATCCTCAGAGATTTGCTAGCCATGGGTCCCTGGACAAGTCACTTAACTTTCTGTCTACTGCGGTTTGCTCAGCTGTTACATAGGGATAATCATAGCACCCATATCCCAGGGCAATGTGGATCAAATGAGAAAATTTGTGAAGCACCAAGAATGTAGGTGTTTATAAAATGCGTCTTCCCTTTTTCCCTCCTTCCCTCTAAATAATCTCTTTCTCTCCTTAGGAACTTAGAAATAATCACTTACTGTGATAGACAAAGTTCTTCAGCCTGGTGCTTCACCAACGGTAATGCTTATCCTCCTCATTGTCCCTGTGTCAGGAGCTTTCCAGGTGTCCCATGTTGTATCATTTACTTCTCTGGAACTAATCTCCAATCCCTTCTCCAACAAAAGCTTTGAATGAGGAATAGAGGGCTCTGGCAGAGGTGTTTTGAAATGCTGTACCCAATCTATAGGCTCCATTCCCATCCTGCCCAGACTTTATAACTCCATTCTTACAGGAGCTGACATGACTTCAGATGCTTCAGGTCCCAGAGGAGGGAGTACACCCACCACAATCCTCTCCTTGGGGGGATCTAGATTGCTTAGGGGCTTCCAGAGGAATTCGGGGAAGTTGGCTCAGTTGCTCTTGGTCATTTGTTTTGGTTTTCAGGGAGTGGGACCTGTGAGAGTTGGGGTCCAGCTTTTCCCTGATGGATTAAGGGTCCCTGGCTCGACTGCAGGTGTCCAACAGTTCATCATTAGGGAACCTCAGAGGGAACAGGTCCACATGGCCTGAGTTCTACTGAGGAAGCTCCTTCTATCCTAGTCCAGGCCCTACTGCCCCTGGGGTGGCATGTGGTTCTTTGAGGGCCATGGAGTGAAGAGTAGGAGAATGTTTTGCTCTACCATTAGCCTTGTCCACATTGTTCACATGTCAGCCTTGCCTAGCCACTGAAGACCAGCCCCGAGTCATTTCTTTGCACCCTCTGTCCTTTCCCAACTGAGCTAGGGCAGTTGGAAGCTTAGAGCTAGAGAATTCCTTCTTGCTGGTAAACCCATCAGTAATGGTGTGGCGAGCTTTCAGAGGGTATAGTAGAGAGAAGGAAGGCTTGGGCAGAGTCCTCCAAGAAACTCAGAGCTCTGGGGATGCCAGTTAGATTAAGAGGCACTTGGGACCTTGTTAAGCAGGTGGGCTTCTTATTTATGTCAGCACGCTGGGTTTGTTTGTTTTTCCCTCAGCAGTGATGCTGACTTCTAGAGCTTGGGAAATGCCAGTGGGCATAAGGAAGAGCTCAGGGGTTTGTTAACACTGAATGAATAGTTCCTGTTGATGATCTCCTTGTTAACCACCCCTCTCTTTCTCCCTGGCATACAAATTCTTCAGCTAGGGAGTACCAGTTGTGGCAATCAAGGCTTCTGCCCATTCCTCTACCAGGTGACCCAGCCCTTTTATGGCCCCCAGTTGGCATTCCTAGCACTGGATTCTATATATTGATTTGAGGTTCAAGGCCTACATTTTAGAACTGGATGGAACCTTGGAAGTCAAAGTCAACCCTACCTAGGAGGACCCTGAGGCTCAGGGAGCAGGGCAATGACTTTTCCAAGACCACACAACTAGGTCAAAGCAAGCCAAGATTAGATCCCTGGCCTTTCCATTCTACCATGCTGTTTCATTCTTTTCCTGATGTAGGTTCCTGGACTTTGCTTGTAACTTCCTCACTTGACTTTAGGGGAGAGCATGAGTAGCCCTTGTCCCCAACTAGCCTTGAGACATGTACATCCATTCACAAAGCAATTCTTGCTCTTCTTCCTCTCCTCTATTTCTCTTGGCAATCTCATCAGCTCCCATGGATTTGATTATCATCTCTATGCCAATGATTCTCAGATCTATTTATCCAGCCCTAACCTCTCCTGCTCTCCAGTGTCCCGTCTCCAACTGCCCATTAGGCATCTGGAAGTGAATCTCATAGACACGTTAAACTCATTGTATCTAAAATGGAACTCATTATCTTTCCTCCCCTAACCTTCAACTTTTCTTAACTTCCCTTTTACTTTTGAGGGTACTGCCATCCTCCCAGTTATCTAAGTTCAAAACCTAGGTGTAATCTTCAATTCCTCACTGTCTGTCATCTCCCCATATCCAATCACTTGCCAAATATTGCTGATTTTACCTTTAAAACTTCTCTGGCACATGCCCTCTTCTTTCCTCTGGCACTGCCACCATCCTTGGTGACAGCCTGTGTCATCTCATTCTTGGACTATTGCTATAGCCTGCTGGTTACTCTCCCTGCTTCAAGGTTTTCTCCATTCTAGTCTTCTAGACTTCACAAAGGTGTTTTTCTGACTTTAGGTCCAACGCTCTATCCATTGCACCACGTAGCTTCCCTCTTAGGCCTTATTTCTCTTTATCTACTCTGTGCTCCACTGACACTGGTCTCTCTGCCGTTGTTCCTTGCACAAGATACTCCATTTTCTCACTCTGAGCATTTCTCTGGCTATCTTCCATGTCTGGGATTCTCTCCCAGGAGGTAGAAGATCTTTATCCCCCGGCCTTTCTGGCTTCCTTAAAATCTCAACTAAAACCCCACTGTTGGCGAGGAGCCTTTCCAGCTCTACTTTAACTATCTTCACTTTATCTTGTTCACAATCATTTGTTGTCTCCCCAATGAAAAATGAACTCCTTGAAAGTAGAGAGTGTTTTTGCCTTTCTTCACATCCCCAGGACTTAGCACAATGCTTGATATATAGAAAATACTTAAGAAATGCTTGTTGACTTGTTGACTTGACATAGAATGACGAAGAAGATGAGGCCTGGAGAAGTTAGGGGATAGAGCCAAGGGCATAGACCAAGGCATTGGTAGAAACTGAGACTAGAAATAAAGGACTTGAGAGTGTTTCCCCCAGTGTTTCCTGTCTGTAATATTTATATCAAATTGCATCTCTAGGCTCACGTGGACCCAGATTGGAGCTCGGGAGATTATAAAAAAATTAATACTCTCTATGGCTTATGCCCCTCCCAGAGAAATCTAAGAAGACCAGCTTTGGTTTGTCTCTTGTGCTCATCTGAGTGTCTTCAGCAACCCTGCTAACACTCAGCCACTGAGGCATGGAATGGAGGATGAGTTCATTACACAGCAAGAATATGAGACGGACTTGAAATCAAGCCCATAGAGAGTCCAGAAGGGCTTCTACTTTGGTGAGCCCAGGATTCTTGTCAGTTATAGTGAAGAGAAGAACAGCATAGTGAATAGCCTCGGAATTGGGAAGATTGGGTTTGAATTGTGCTTGGGATACTACCCCTGGGCAAGTCCCTAAACATGTCAGAGCTTCAGTCTCTTTATCTGTAAACTGGAAATAATTTCACCTATCTCACCAGGCTGTTCTGAGGATTGAATGAGATAGTCTTCAAAGCACTTTGCCAACTTTAGAGAGCTTTGTTACTTTCGTGTTTGTTTCATGGTTTCATAGATTTAGGGCTGGAAGGAACCCCAGAGGGCCTGTATTTCAGTCCCCTAATTTTAGAAATGAGGAAACTGATGGTCAGAACCTTGTTCTTATTCAGATAACTAGGAAGGGCCAAAGAGGATTCAAACTCAGACCTCTCTCAACTCTGAGTCCATTCCTCTTTGCGTTTTAGACCATTGTGTCTCTCTAGACCTATAGCACCTGAGTCTGAAGCCCTACGTCTCTCCACCCTGCCCCTCAAGAGAGGAAAGAACCTGGAGTTGCTGGAGCTCCCCTCCATCTTCCTTTGATACCTATAGGGTGCATGCCTCACAGTAACAGTGAAGGTCAAGATAGTTTGCTCCTTAACATTCTGCCTGTATGCAGACACCTTGGCTCTGGGAGCTACAGCTCTATGGTGTGCTCAGAAATTCTTTTGCATCTCTTCCTAGTACCTGATCCTGTTGAGGTTCACATGCTTTTTCTTCCTCACCCTATCCCCCATTCCTCTTTGTCCTTCCCCGTTCTCTGCACTCCTTTCTTTGTTGCCTGCTTCTTCCACATCCTCTAGGAAACTTTTTTATTCTGATTTTGATAAACATCGATTAAAATGAGCATTTCCATAAACAGAGTAGAGCAAAGATGATTGCACATGAAACTGTGAATCTCTAGTAAGTACAGCTTGTTTTTCTTTTAAAATGCATAACTTCATATGTAACTTTAAAAGCTGTCTTGCATGTCTGGCATCCTTTGGGAAGTTTTACAAGGAGGAAGAGAGAAATTGAGCATACATACTTCAGGGCTAGTCGAGAGAGTTCCAGCTCTCTTATTAGTCAAGCCTATGGCCCCGCCTGCTGGTGTAGAAGAGGACAAACTAGGCTCTTGTCAAGATCTCATAACTTGCTGTGTAATATATGGAGGGTCAGCTTTGGGTCCAAACCCTGAATTACACACTTACTAGCTGCATGACCTTGGTCAAACTACCCGATCTCTTTGAGCCTTGGTTTCTTCATTTGTCAAATGAGGAGGTTGAACTCAGTGACTTCTAAGCTCCCTCCCAGCTCTGAAGCTGTGTGCCTTTTATCCTTCTCAACCAGAAGTTTCTAGTTCTTATCAACCATAGAGTTTGAGTCATTATATCTAATTCACCTCTCACTTCCCTCAGGGTTCAGGCAGTATGCTACTTTTCTATCCATTCAGCATCTTCTTCTGAGTCAGAGGATACACTCTCAGCCTTTTTATTTTTTCCTCCTCTATTGACTCTCACTTTATGTAGTTCATTCATTATGGAAGGAAGAAAGAATATTAAATATTTTTCTTTCCCATCACAATTTAAATGAAAGAGATCCTTTCTCCCAATAATATTTATTTGGGGAAAATTTTCCAACCATCTTTTTCTACTGAAAATCAGTTTTTATGAAATAAACTTGATCTCAACTCCTCTTTCTTCATTCTATAAAGGAACTACTTTGTTTCTATCATCAGGGCCAAACAAATGAGTCTTTTCTTTAGTGAGATCAATGTGTTTCCTTCTGTTGTGGACTATGTGGTCTTACTTCCTGTGTGTTTCTGTTTATATATTCATGTCTTCTACTCTCTCTGTCTTGTTTTCCTCCTTTTCTCTCAGTCTTTGTCTTTGTCTTTGTCTTTCTATCAGCTTGCTGGTGGTGGTGTTGGTGGTAGTGGGGCTATGAGCTGGGGCCTCCATTTCCTCCTCTGAAATGAGGGCATTAGATTCCATGGTCTCCGAGTTCCCTTGTATCTCTTGACCTTAGGCAAGTTGTTTTTCTTCTGTGGAGGTTTTCTCTTCTATAAAAGTGGAAAAGTTGAGTTATATGATCTGTAAGGTCCCTTCCTGGTCAGAAATCCTATGATCTAAGGTCCTTTTCAGCCCTAAGTCTAAAACTTCTAAATTGATATCTTTTGCTTTTAGATCACATTTATTTCCTAATAGATTCCTCTTGCCTCTCCATTGAATCTTTCCTTGTAACAAAGATTGAAAAAGAAACAGGAAGCAAAATCAATTCAGCCAAATCAGCCAACATGTCTGACGATGTATGTAACTTCCCATCTCCATAGTCCCTCGCTGTTCCAGTGAACAGAGGAAGCACGTTTTCTCCATTCTCCAAGACCAACCGTGCTTGCTTAATCATTATAATTTCACAGACGCTGTGCACATCACTTAGTCAGTCCTGTTTACTTCACTCTACATTAATTCATGTGTTTTCTTATGTTTCTCTGAATTCTTCGTATTTTTCCATTTCTTAGAGTGTAGTGATATTTAGGTATGTTCTGGTGCCATAGTTTGTTTATCATCCCTGGATCAATGGGCACGTTAGCTCCCCCAAGACATTGCTGTTAGTTTTTTGATATCTATGAGAACTTTTCTTCTTCTGTGTTTGCCGTCCACTGGGCACATGCCCAGCAGCAAGATCTTTGTGTCAATGGTCACATTTGAGTCACTTCAGCAGCCTTCTACCTTACTTTCTTATCTGTCGTACAGCAGCTTTTCTAACACTGACTATTTCAATCTTTTGTTTTCTTTACCCTAAGTTCCAAACCCTAAGATTTTGTGATTATTTTTGTTCACGCCCTTCTCTGTTGAAGGCAGAGAGGTTGCTGCCTTCATAAGAGGCCTAAGGTCGATTTTCCTCTGAGACACAGGGAGTTGGAGATCACTAACCAATTCATTTCAGAGTAAGAAAGTCTTAGTTCTCTTTGACATGCTATGGGAATATATCAGAATGTCATTTTCCAATGCTTTTGCTTTCAGAAACTGGTTATTCTCTTCTCTTCTCAGCTCTATCCATTTCATTCAACTCCATTCCATCCCATTCAGTAGATATCTTCTCTTTTGCACGTGTATGAAGCATTGTGCTATAGATACATGCCACTAGTAGGATCAGGTTAGGTTGTAAGCTCTTTGAGTTCTGGGACTGAGTAATTTTTCATCTTCATATCCTCCGTACTGAGACAGGATTGGGTATAGTTGGTGCTAAAAAACTTGGTTGAATGAATTGAATTTATGAAGGTCTTTAAGGCCTCTGAAGCCTTGGGGGATGCAAGATATTCTTTCACATGGCACCTGGCTCTAATTCACAGTGGGTTTCTCAGATGAGTCTACCCCAGGTTCAATGTATTCTGTGGGTCCATATCAATCAATTAGTCAACACGAATTTATTAAGTATCAACTATGTGCCAGGCGCAGTGCTAGGTGCTGGGATTAGGAAGATAAAAATGAAACAATTCCTGACTTAAAGGGGCTAAATCATGACTCATGAACCCCCACTAATGTGTTTACCTTTATTAATCAGCTAGAGAATTAGCCAGCTCAAGGGAAAGAAATGCATCTAATAGAATAGATAGTAATAAAACATTCCTCCCATAAACCTAGGGGCACACTCTCCCACAAATGCCTTAGAGTGAATTTACATTGAGCTCCCATTTGGAGGTGCAAACAAATAGGAAACTTTTGTGTCCAGAGCATGCATAGAAGTGCAAATCATATTTCTGATGCTGTAGATCTGCTGAAATCTTCCGGGGGCTGATGATGTCTCTGCCTGATGTGTCTTCTTTTCTGGATGCTGCCCTGTTGGACACACCCTGTTTATCAGGTTCAATCTCTGTTGAACACCCCTCTGTTTCATGCAGTGTCTGTCATATGATGCTCTGTGGGTTCTGTGGTCTCTGTTCCTCATTCTCAGGCATGGTCTCATTGGGCACAGTTATGAAGATTCTTTCTGTTTCTAGCTTGTGGAGAGAGCTCGTGGCTATATTGTCATGCCATCCTCATGATAGGAGTGGGCTCTGCTGTGATCTTAATTTAGAACTTCAAAGCTTTTTGTAAGCTTTGGAAAAGCAATACCCCTTGGGTATGAGCTAGCAGAAGTGCCCCCTAGGAAAAAAAATAAACAACTTCCCATACCTTCCACTCAACTTCCCACCTTCTCTTTCTTGTTCCTTTCTGAGTCTTGGCTAGAATAGATTTTCATCTCCAGTAGAAGTTTCTTTATCCCAGGGACCAAGCTCCTTAGACAACAGAGATATTACTGGCTAAATAGCCTTAGGCTTCACACTTTCTTTAAAATTAACTTCCTCTGTGTTGACCACCTTACCCCAGCTTGGAATGGACCTTTCTGGTCACAACCTAGACCCGATCCATGCAATAACTGATGACTAGGCCTTCATTTTCTTGATTCTTCCTCCTCCTCTTTTGCTTCTCCCGTTTCTCTTTATTCTTCTCTTTTCTTTAGTGTTCCTCCCCTCCCCCATGTTACTACTTCTCTTTCTTCTCATTTTACAGTTACAGAAACTGAAATCCGGGGACATGTATGTAGGTATTTTGTAGCTGGCCCAGGATTTGAACTCTGGCTCTCCAAATCCAGTGCTTTTTCTATTACACTAATGCTTAGGCCCCCTAACAACCTTCTGGGCTAATGAAGTTTCTGGGGTCTCTTCAAGGGCAAGGACATCAAAGTAATCCATGCCTCAGCTCCGTAGTTTATGGGAAGATTTTCTTCATGGCTAAGGTTGGAATGGAGAAAACAGGAATACAGAATTTGGACCAACATATGCGTAACATTTACATGTCATTTGCACATGCCTACATCTGCTCAAGCCATTTCTTCTCAAGCAGTTTTCAAGTTAAGATGTTATTATTGCCACCCTTGTTTGTCATTTCTTAATTTCCCTAGTGTCTCTTCTTTCACACCCACCCATGCCACTGGCCTAGATCATCCAAATGGTAAGAGACATGTGTACATAGAGTTGAAATATGAACTTGAGAGAGCTCAATTCTTTTTAAAAGAAATGCTGTATTGATGCTTAAAAATAAATATTGCGATCACTTTCTAATGAGAGCTCAACCCCTATAGACTCCTCCTGTGGAACGAAGAGGTACAATTAAGCAAGACTAATCAATATCCTTGCCACGTCTAACACTATAATGCCTCACTGTTCACCTATAGTCTATTCTGATCTGACAAGAGGAGGAAGGTATGTTTTATCTTCCATACTTGAAAGTCAAGAATGAAGACCACAAGTCATCTTTCCTCAACTTGTCTCCTTTAAAATGGCAGCTCTTGAAACGTGGGTTGAAGTAACTTCTTACTCTATATGTTAATTGGAAAGGGTAGGTAGCTTAATGAGTCAAATCATTGGTGATACACAGAGGTTGCAGATATATACAACAGATACCCAGGGCAATCAGCCCTGGGGCCAGAGGCCTTTTTTTTTTTTTTTATAATGGTATCATTTTTTGGTGTTCCTTATCTTTAAGTCATTTCAATGTCTCCTAGCCAGACTGGTCCCTCTCTTGTGATTAAGCAAAGCACTTAAGCAAAATAATTTGACAATGTACCCAATATTCAATCCTGGTTAGGAGTCTTCTGTTTCTCCTCTGTGAGAAGGGGAGGAATGTTTCATTATTTGGTACTTCATAAGCTGGGCCTTCACTGACTTTTCAATTGCTCAGCTTTTAAGCTTTCTTTGGGTGAAGTCATTTCATACATACTGTTGTAGTATCCTGGTTCTGCCGACTTTACCTTGCATCAGTTCACACAAATCCTCCAATGGTTTCTGAATTATTTCTATGCATATTTTCTTATAGCACAATAATATTCCATTATATCTACATAGCAAATTTTTCTAGCCGTCCCCTAATTTATGAAAACCTACTTTGTTTTGAGTTCTTTGCTATCAGTGAGTTCCTTTCTATATCTTGGGCCTTTCTTTATTATTATTTTTTATCTTCATTTACTTTTTACTTTCTTGGGGGTATATACCTCCTAAAGGTTTGCTGAGGCAAAGGAAAATTTTATTTTTTTATGGATTCATCCACTTACCATGGGAGAGCTGAATTATAGATTGATTATTCAAATAAAAATCCATACTAATTAAAACTTATTATATGTAAGACTCCCTTCCGAATCATTGCCTTGTCATGATGGAGCGGTTTGTATAAGCTCGATGAAACTATGAGCTATGCCATACAGGGTTACCCAAGACAGACAGGTCATAGTCGAGAGTTCTGACAAACAGTCCAGTATCTTTGCCAAGAAAACCCTGTGGATCATCTTAAAATGCTAAAAGATATGACATTGGAATGGTGTGCTAGCGTCCACAAGGTTACAAAGAATCAGACACGAATGAATGACTGAACAAAAACAACAGCACGTAAGGCATGGTGTAAATCTATAATTCACGAAGTTCATAGGACTTAGAGCTGCAGGGACCCAGAGAGAGAGTCTAACCAGCGATTCTCAACCTGTGGGTTATGTTCAATTTGTAACAATGAAAATACATCCTGCATATCAGATAGATTCATAACACTAGCAAAATTACAGTTATGAAGTAGCAGTGAAAATAATTTTTATGGTTGGGGGTCACCACAACATGAGGAACTGTATTAAAGGGTCATGGCATTAGGAAGGTTGAGAACCACTGGAAAAGACTACTTTGGTAGAAGAGGAGTTTGAGGTCCAGTTTAATTGGAGGAGGGAGTGGAAGCTGATCTGGACTGATGCTTTTATTAGGGTGGCGAACTGCTCTTGGGTAAACTTTCTCCACCCCTTTACTACTATCTGAAATTTAGTTTTTGAGAAATGCCTGAGGGAACTTAGAAGTTAGTGATTTATCTGTCCATAATTACCCAGCTAATGGGCAACTAGGTGGTGCCATAGTGCATAGAGCACTGAACTTGAAATCAGGAAAACTCTTGAGTTCAAATCTAGCTTCAGATACTTACTAGCTGTGTGATTCTGGACAAGTCATTTCACATTGTCTGCCTCAGTTTCCTTCTCTGTAAAGTGAGCTGGAGAAGGAAATGGCAAACCACTCCGTTATCTCTACCAACAAAACCCCAAAAGGGGTCAGGAAGAATTTGACACAACTGAACAACAATCACACAGCTGGTATGTCAGAGGTAGTATTTGAACCTAGGTCTTCTGGACTCTGTCTGGTCATGCATTCACTATACTATGCAGTCTTTCAGTGTGTCAGGTTTTGAAAACTTTCCTATAGATTAATTTCTTTGATCCTCATGTGTGGGGTATGGGGACCCCAAAAATACCCTACCCAAGAAAAATAAAAAGTCAGAGGTATCTTGAGGAAGGAACAAGAAGTTTTTTATTCTCTTCCCCCACGGGAAGAGGGCGAACCTCTCCATGGCGGATCAGGGAGAGGAGGTGTGTTAACAAGAATTTATACCCTGATGCAGTCAAGCCCCCTCCCCCGTGCTGTCCCTTCTCCCATTGGCTGGGAGGTGGGCTTACAATCTGAGCTCAAAAATCTCCCCCAAAGATAAGGAACAAAGAAGCTTGCCAGTATCCTCCATTGGCTGGGAGGCAGGCAGGGAATCGGGGTACGTTCATGCCCTTATTTGGCAAACGCTAAAGTGAGGGAGAGGGAGGGGAAAAGGTTGCCAGCAAGGTTAGAGGTTGAAAACTCCTAAAGGGCCTAGTGCTGATAAGGGTGTGGCAAACCAAGGTGGAGGTCCAAAGGCTCTTGAAGAAGCCTGATGCTGATATGGCAGCAGTAAAGAGGGGGTGGGGTGGCGGATGGTGAACCAAAACTTCGACTTGCTGCCACAAAACTTATGGGATGAGAAGTTTCACTTTTCCCATTCACTCACAATGACCCTGTGAGTGAGACGAGGAAACCAAAGATTAATACCCTCATGACAGATAAGGAAAAGGACTCTAAGAATCTAAGTGACTTGACTGTGGTTACATAACTGTCAGAAGAGGGGCTCCAAGCCAGGTCTTTCCGGATCCCAAGCCCAAAATTCTTTCCACTACACCCCACTGCTTGAGCATATGAAAGTAGGCTGTGGGTCCCAATGTATGGAAAATCAGGGCAATGATATTTCGGTTCCTGGGCCAAGAAGCTGGAATAACTCGGGAAGAAGTGCCAGAGGTAAAAGCAATCTGCTCAACTCGGGCTTAAAAAGAAAGAAAGATGGTTCATAAACATACGCTCACCCTTAAGCGTGCTGGCATCACCTTAGTGTACCCATTGTTTCTTCCCCCAAACACCACCCCCACCTATCTGTCGTTTTGTGGCCTTCTTCTTCTTGCCTCCTTCAAGGCTTTCCCTGATGCTCACAAAGTAAAGTAAACTACTTGTAGCTAAGACTGAGGGAAGTGCGATGGCCCAAGAACCACTTGGTGTCCAGGACTGGCCTTGCATGACAGTCGGAGTTTGACCTACAGTAAAGTGGGAGTGCATAGCCCCACTGAGGCAGTGTGTTGTACTGATCTCGATGTCAGACTGGGGTCCATTTATGGTCCAGTTATGTGTGATCCTGGACAAGTCATCTTACTAGAATCCTCCATTTTCTCTCAGAAAAATGAGGATGATAAATGGTGGGAATCATTTGGGCAATTAACTTGGCTAGCGTCTTACCGTTATTAATAGTCTTTTTTGTTGTTGTTGAGTCATTCCAGTTGTGTTGGTCACGTGTAACTTTCCATGATCCTTTTGGGGGTTTTCTTGGGTAAGATACTGGAGTAGCTTTGCCATCTCCTTCTCATTCTCTAAGACAAATGGGTGAAATGACTTGCCCAAGGTTACATGGCTAGTAAAGTGTCTGCAGCTGGATTTGAACCCAGGTCTTTCTAACTGCAGGCCCGGTGCTTTATCCACTGCACCACCCAGCTGCCCAGAAATCAGAAGACTTCCTGCTTTGTCATTCTCACTGCCATGGCAGTGAGAAACAGAATCATAGTATTAGAGAGTCTCAGAATTGGAAGAAACCTAGAGGTCATTTAGTTCAATTCCTTCACTTTACAGAAGATGAAACTGATCTGAGGCTTTACTGGAGCTTGGCTGAGCATATACGAAGATGATGGTGCCATAAGAAGAAGAAGATGGTGGTGAGGTGGGAGGCACAGGTGGAGAAGGCCTTCTGTTGGGTCTCCAGGGAATGCATCCAGCAGTTGGTGGCCAGGATGTAGGTGCAGAAGACCAGGATTATAGAAACGGTGATCAGTGTGATGGTGGCAGAAGACAAGAAGAAGATGACCTTTGCAGCAGCTGTGTTACCACAAGCAAGATGGAGCACTGGAGGGACATCGCAGAAGTGGTGGTCTCTGACGTTGGGGCCACAGTGGAGCAGCCTGAAGACATTCCCTGTCTGTGCCACGGCATTGGCTGCACCTGCAGCATAGGTCACGGCAACCAGCTCCACGTACAAGTGTTGGGACATGATGGCACAGTGGAGCAGAGGGTGACAGAGAGCCGCAAACCCGTCATAGGCCATGATGGTGAGGAACAGACGTTCTGCTGTTCCGTGGAGAGCCACCATTGCCATATGAACCACACAGGCAGCAGAGGAGATGGACCTGTCCCAAGGGAGGAAGCTGACCAGCAGCCTAGGGTATTCAGAGTAGAGGAGAAATCAAGAAAGGAGAGGAAGGTCAGGAAGAAGTGCATGGGTGTGTGGAGCTGCAGGTTGGTACAGACCAGGATGAGCATGCCCATTACATTACATGTACATTACATGTACTGTACCACTACAGTCACTGAGTAGACCACCAAGGATTCCAAAAAGGTCTCCTTTCAGCTACTTTCTGTCCATCAGTCCTGTGGTGTGATTCCCTCCCGTAGCCCCTACTGCTGCTGTGTCTTCTCTGCAAAGATGATGTGGGAGACCAAATAAGAAGTGGGCTTTTCTCAGCATTGGCCAAGACCCGAAGCTTTCAGATACCCTCAGAATGGGCAGGGGCAGAGAGTGTGCCCTCCCCTTCCCTCTTTCCAGGTGCCCCACTGGATAATTAGAGTCAGGAAGAGCTGCCTTCAAACCCTGTCTCAGGAAGCTGTGTGACCCTGGGAAAGTGACTTAACCTATCAACATCAGTTTCCTCATCATGTGGAATGGGGATGATAAAAGCACCTCTCTCACAGGGCTGTTGTGAGGATAACACATGTAAAATGCTGTGTAAATGCTAATTTGTCATTATTATTCCCTTTAGAGTCACTTTGATAAGGCACCGAACACTAGGGGCTTTGGTGGGGGGTGGAATGGGGAGGCTGGCCTCTGGAGGCCAGTGAAAGAAAGACCTTTCAGAGGCAAATGATCAAAGACCATTAATATAACTTGGTCCAAGGCCTGCTGAAAAACTGGAAATTAGGCCACAGATAGACATAGCACCAGAACAATGTGATTCTCTGAGTTATTGAAGTTGCTGCCATCAGGTGCTGGGGATTTTGCTGGGCATTCTTCAGTGGCCTGGCCAAACTCCCAGGGCCTGAAATAACCACTTAGTGTTAATAAGGCTGAATCATTGGCCAGAGGACACCAAGGCTGAGAACACACTCTGGGGGTTCCGTTAGTTCTGATAGTGGCTTGAAGGACAAGCTCAGTCCTTAAGACTCACCAGTCAGATTTCCCTTAAGGCAGCACTGTGTTGGGAGTAGCCAGTAGTCTGATGCCTCAGAATTTGGCCCTACCCCCAAAGATTGCAGACCACAGATAATAGACTTGGAGGTGGGATGTACAACCTGTCATTAAAATAAATGCCTCTTTTAATTTGCGTCAGTTTCATTTTCAGATACATCCATTCTACCCTAACCAGCACACTGTCCCTTATAATAAAAAGTAAGCAAGAAAGAAAAGACAAAGAAAACTGAAGAAAGCAGTCTTATAAAACTAGTTAACACATTAAGTCTTACAACGCATGCGGCATTCCAACGGAAGGCGCGGGTCTGGCACTCCCCCCTGGCTCTGTCTCTAGTTGACTTGTCACTGCCTTTGTACTTTTCTCACACAGACCACAGGACTTGGTTTTCGAACCAGCCTGCACGTCAGTTATTGGCCGTGCTTTCCTCCAGATCTGTGCAGGGAGTTCTACCTCATCGTTCACCTTGAGAAAATTGAGAGCAAGAGAGGGATGGGGTGGGAGGAAGAGGGAAAAAAGAACAAAGTAAAAAGCGCATGGCAGAAAACGAAAGAAAACTTATAAGGAAACAAAGAAAAGACGGACCGTTCTCAACGCCACACGCGGTATTTACTACTTCGGCTTTCTTGAAATGGAAATTTATTGCCATAAATTTTGAATCTTCTCACATTCTGCTGTGCGCATGACATGTTTTTTTCTCTTCTTATTTTGTATTTATGTTTTAATATTTATGTTTCTTTTTCTTTTCTTATTGTATTTAGGTTTTAGTATTTAAATCTAAAATTTAAGAAAGCATAAAGAAATTAAAAAATAAGAAAATTGAGAGGGTTTCAGGAGTTAAAGTAGGTAAAACATATCAATGAAATGTTAGGTGGAGCCCCAGAGTCCCACGCCCTAACCACCTCAAAAAATAACCCAACCAACCCCCCCCCCCAAGCCCCCAAAACCCAAAAATCCAATGTTCACCAAATACCCCTTGTTGAAGTAATGGATGGTGAGAATAATAGTCCAGTCATCCTCAGGAACTTTTGTAACTTCTCGCTTGGTGCCACCAGCCTTGGGCTCCCAAGTCTTTAAGGGGCTACTTTGACAGTAATTGCGTGTATGGGTTGAATATTATCAAGTGCCTTTGGAGACCCAGGGAAAGGAGAGTCATGAAAATGGAGGAAATGTGAAAATTTAAAAACATTTGAGAATGTTTGAAGAGCATTTTTTAGAATAGCCTTTTGAATGAGGTATAAAGAAGTTTCTCTCTTCTCTTTAATTGTGTGGGAGGTTAGGTAGCGTGTAGTTCATTGGCTGGAGGACTGGACTTGAAGTCTAGATAGGGCTGAGTTCAGATCCTGCGTCAGACACTTGCTAACTGTGTTAACCCCGGGAAAATCACTTATACTTCTTAGCCTCAGTTTTCTCATCTTCAAAATGGGCATAATTTTAAAGGTATCTACCTCACAGAATTCTTGTAAGAATCAAATGAGATAACATATGTATAGTAGCACTTGTCAAAACTCTTATTGTTGTTCAGTGGTATCCAACTCTCGGTGACCTCACATGGGATTTTCTTGGCAAAGATACTGGAATGGTTTGCCATTTCCTTCTCCAGCTTATTTTACAGATGAAAAAAACTGAGGCAAACAGGATTAAGTGACTTGCCCAGGGTCATACAGATAATAAGTATGTGATAGATTTGAACTCAGGTCCAGCGCCCTATCCACTGGGCCATCTAGCTGCCCCAAGCTGCCAAACATGTAGTGTTAGATAAATGCTAGTTGTCATTTTCCAGGACTCAAGAGGAAACTATTCATTTCTAAGTCTTTAACATTCTCTGTCCTTGTTTACCCTTTGTGTATAGATCTAGTGATTACATGCTTTTCTTGGCTATTTCGATGAGTTCTATTTTTGATAGAAAAGCAAAATTGAGTGGAAGAGCATATTATGAGCTTTAACTCAGTAACCACATCTAAGGGAAGCCCTAGTGTTTGTACTATTGGCTTATGGCCACCAGAGAACTCCTCATAGCAACTGCTCTGAACCACAGACAATTTGCCTGGGAGGAAACAGCCTTTAGAGAGACCTGCCCTTAAATATTCAGCTTCATAAGAAATCACACTCATTCTCCTCCATTCAGTCTAATCCAGTCAAGTCCACTTCACTCCAATCCAATCACATCCAGTTCAACTTAATTTAATACAAATTTATTAAATGAATTCGGCAATGCTTTTTAAAGGGTTTCTAAGTCTCTCGATTATAAAATGAAAAACCTTTCTCTTTCTTAGCTGTTTCTTTACTCTATGGTTTTGTAATCATTATAAAGCCACCTTTCATTGTTTAAGCAGTTACTTATTATCTTCAACCTCTGTTTACTTTAGTTTCCTCAACTGTGAAACAGGGATGATGATAACACCTGGAACAGCTAGGTGGCACAGCAGGTAGAGGGCAGGGGCTACAGTCAGGGAGACCTGAATTCAAATGTGGCCTCAGACACCCCGGGCAAGTCACTTTACCCAGTTTGCCTCAGTTTCCTCATCTGTAAAATGAGCTTGAGAGGGACACAGCAAACCACTCCAGTATTTTTGCTAAGAAAACCCCAAAAAAGGGACACGCAGTATTGGACGTGACTGAAAACGACTAAACAACGATAACACCCGCCTCCCAGTGTGTTGTGAAGCTCAGATGTGATAATATCTGTAAAGCACTTAGCATAGTTCCAAGGCACACAATAGGTGCTTAATAAATGATTGCTTTCTTCTTTCTACTTCTGTTTCTCACAACTCATTCACCACTTTCCCTCAGGTGTCAGGGTTGTGGAGAAGGAAGAGGAAGCACAGGATGGTTGAGTGTCCATAGGATTGGGTAGAAGCCTCATTAGACTGACCTGGAAGAGGAGAGACCACATCTCCTTGAGTGTGCTGCACTGGGGCCTCTCTAGGAATCCTTCCCTCCCTGGGGCACTGGCTATCTCCATCACTGTCTGTCTAGTTCCATCTGGAGATGACCTTAGATCAGTATTGTGAAGTATGAAGATTTCTTCTCCCTGAGACAATCCTTCTCCTAGTATTTATCAGATTTCCCCCACCCCCTTTTTTTTTGCATCCCTGGGGTTTATTGTATAGGAGGAGAGATTGATTTGTCTCTCATCACCTCTAGAGGAACTGGGAGATGATGCTTTGTGGCTCTAGACTGGCCCATCTGGGAAGATATCCTGCTTAATGAGTGACATCTTGGAAATCCTTTTAAGGAATTAGCTACCAAGGGCTCCAATCCCGGGGTGGATTCTTCTTTTCTTAGTATGTCATTCCCTAGATTACCTCCACTTTTGGTTTAATCAGTTTTGGGAGCTCTAGAATGAGTTTTACATAGCACATGGAGCAGAACATTCACAGAATCCCCTTCTTTCACGAATGTCAAAGCATTCTTCATTTATTACTGTAACTAAATATTGCTATTTATCACCATGAAGTTACTAGTGATCTACTCTATGTTACTTTGTAACATAACAGGAATTCTCAAGCTGTGTCCCATGAACTTGGTTTAAAAAATTATGTTAATAATTATTTCAATTTAATTGGTTTCCTTTGTATTCCTATGTATTTTATTTACTACATTTAAAATGTTATTTTGAAAAAGGAACCTATGAGCTTCCCTAGATTGATAAAGCGGTTTATTAGTCCCTGCTCTAATTCTATTTAGGGCATTCTATTGATATGAACTATTCTTAGAAGGGAAGAATTAGTCCCAGGAAAGGGAATTAATTTTCCCCAAGTTATGTAGCAAATCTTTGATATAGCCAGGAATTGAACCAGTGTCTTCCTTGGTATAGTGCATACTTCAGTTAATGCCAGTCCAGCTATGAGATCAAGTATTTCTTGAGGTGAGTCAGGGAGTTTGGTGGGGCTGCTAAATTGGATGGGTGCTTTTTTTTTTTCTTCTCACATTTCTTATTGGTTACACAGGCTAAGCCTGTTAGTGGAGTAAGAAGGTGCCATGAGAGTGGATTTTATCAACTGTGGGAAAATCTCTTTCATGTGAATTCTTAAATCCTTCTGTTTCCTATCTGCCATCCATATGCATGTCAGAAATTGTCTAAACCCTTCCATGCCATAGTGAAGGAATAGGATTGAGATGAAGAGACAGATCCCTGAGAGAGGGACCAATGACCAATGATCAGTGACAGACTGGATGTAATTCTTTAACTCTTGTCAATGGTCTTTGAAAAATTTGGAGAAATGGTCAAATATGATAACTAGTTTTGGAAAAGGAGAAGAATGTAGGTATGAGGACTAGTGAACTTGACTTCAACTCCTAGCAAGAATCTAAAATACTTTTTAAATAATAAAATAAATTAATAAAACTTTAATAGTGATTGTCTTTGAGCACTTAGAAAGCAGTGATCACTAGGATCAATCATGGGTTCACCAGGTCAGTTGAATCTAATTTTGTTTTTTTGAGTTACTAGACTTTTAGACCAGTGAGAATAGAAATACTTAGATTTCACTCAGGCACTTGATAAGCTCTCAAGTGATGTTTTTGTGCACGAGATAGAGAGATGGATGAATTATAACGCATTTGGGTGAATTCAGAGCTGGTTGGAAGTTAGACCCAAATTAATGGGATGATGTCAGCCATTGGGGAGGTCTCTGAGAACCACAGGACTTTTTCCTCCCAACATTTTTTTAACCAGTGACATGAATGAAGGTATAACTGATATAACCAATACATTTCTAGATAGCATGAAGCTGGGGGAGAGAGTTCCCCTTGGTAACAGTCAGGATCTAAAATATCATAGCAGATTGTATGGACCAAATCAACAAGATGAAATTTAGTGGACTTAAATGTAAAATCTTTCACTTGAGTTAAAAAAAAATAGCTTGCTCAAGTACAAGGGCATTTGATTTGGTAACCAGAAGACCTTGGTTCAAATCTCAGCTCTGCCATTTACTTACATACATACCATATCTGTGTGACCTTGAGTAAGTCTCTTCTAATATCTGGACTTCAGTCTTCTCCTCTTTAATGGTGACATTTGCACAAGAAGATGATTTTCAAGGCCTCCAAACGCATTTTATGGAAAATTGCATTTGTGAACTTCTCAAATGCTAGATGACTTTCAGCATCCCTTTCATATCCAAATATGTGAGGCTCTGACTTCCTAGGAAAGTTTAAGTTACTGCCAGGAGAGTCTTTCCTGAATGTAGAGCAGGGGAAGGAGAGAAAGGAAAGGAGGGGAGAGGTGGGTGAGAAAAGGTCATAGAAAGGGTAACCCAAAGGTGTTTAAAATAAACTTTGCTGAATTTCCACAGGATTCCTTGTAGGTTAGAATGTAATTTTGCTTTATGGTGTTATTTTCATTTTAATGGTTCCCTGGATTGTCATACCTGGTTAATTTGTTCATGCCTTCTCAGGACCTCTCGGACCACAGACACAAGTCAGAGGGAGACAAAGGACTATCAAGGGTCTGATAAGAGCTTATGAGGACATGGGGCAGACTGAAAGTTTCTGCATGGGCAAGAAAAAGGAAATGGTCCCTTGGCCTTTTCAGGCAACTCTGAATACTGAGAGGCCCCTTGGGGAGATGATTAGGAGAAGCAAAAGCCTTGTTAGGAAAATGACTTGTTTGTTTGAAAGAAATTTATTTCTATGTCTGAATGGTACCTTCCCTTGAGGTAACTCCCTTGTAATACCTGATGGGAACTTGGAGGTGATTAATTAACTCAAGATAAACATATCTGAACCCTCTGCTAGAGTGGATTCCAATGGGTCCTATGTCCCATGGCTTCTCTGTCTTTCTCTTACCCTGCTGGGGAACAGCAGAGGCAGATCAGCTTCACCTAAAGAAAGCTCCCTTCCAATTGACCAACCCAAAGTTTTATGGCTTGCAGGAGGATAGGATGTCTTTGAAGTCTTCAAACGATGGCTACAGATGAGCACTTGTTTAGAATGTTGTAGAAGGAATAGGTGTGGGATAGATAGCCTCTGAGGCTCCTTAGTGCTGAGATCCTCTGATTCTTCTTAATCCTCAGCTTTTTTTACATCACTCCCCTGCTCAGAAACCTATGGTGTCTCCCTTTTGCTTAATGAGACAAATTTCCTTTCCTTTCCAACCCACAATGATCAGGTCTCTTCTCTGAACTCCCAGGGCTCTCATAGTCTCTCAATCACCACTGGCGAAAATTTAATTGTTTCAAATGCTTCAGCCTTAACTCCTTTTAGAATCTAATCTCTATGAAGACAAGGATCATGGTTTCTGTTTTTTCAGTATGCTGTTCATGCTCAGGATTTATTGACTGATGACTGATGGGAAATGGACTCCATCTATTCTGTATGACTGACCCCAACGTTATGATCTGAGAGGGACTTTTCAGTATTTAGTCAGTGATATAGTAATTTAAATTATCAATCTTTCTTAGCACCATTTCTACCCTCTTTCCCCTCAGGCTTAACTTGAGGATTGTGGTGGTACGGAAGATAGACAGGAGTTCATTCTGGCATAGAAAATTGTTGGAGCTCAGTTGAGTATGCGTGAAAAGAATAATGCTGTGAAGAGGAAGCTGGTGGGGCATAGCATGTGAAGGTGGAAAGCCTAGGCCTATAGATGGTTCAAGCACATGATTCACCAGAAACCCGGACGATAGAAATGGTGGCACAGATTTCTGTGGGCAAGAAAAAAAGGAAGTGGGAACTGGCTCTTCTTCAATAGGGCCAACCTGAGTGAAATGAAACCCTGGGGGGAGGCAGAGTCACAAAACGGGGAATGATAATGCTTCCATCTCCACATTTTTGGTAGCTGTGACAGTAGCAAAGCTTGTGGCTATAGCTGGACATATGAGCATTTGTGTGTGGGGTCACTGGATGGCAGAGTTGGAAGGGACCTTAGAGTCTGAGCCCTTCATTTTACAAAAGATCAGAGAGTGCCTGGGCCAAACCAGGAGCTGCAGAAGCACAAGCTAAAATAGGGTGGGCCAGTGAGGAAGCCATGAAGGAGATGCAAGTTCAGTTGAGGAGTTCCTCACTAAGCTGTCTGAACCAAGAAGAAGAGAGTCTAGATCATTTGGGAGCCAGTCAGTCAACTAACACTAATTAACAATGTGCCAGGCACCACTAAGCTCTGGGGATAAAAGTTCCTGTTCTCAAGAAGTCTCCCTCCAATGGGGGAGACAGCACGCAAAGAGCTACGTACAAGCAGCTGTAAACAGGATACATTGGAGATATTTCCAGAGAGAAGTTATTAAGGAGGACTGGGAAAGGTTTCTTGGAGAGAGTACATCTTTATCTGAGACTTTAGGGAAGCCAGGAAGAGGAGATGAGAAGCAAGAGTGTTCAAGGAATGAGAGAGAACAGGTGAAAATGTGTGGAGTAGGGAGCTTATTCAGAGACCAGTCAGGGGGCCAGTGTGACTGCATCTTAGAGTGTATGCAAGGAAGGAAGGTGTAAAAAGACTGGAAAGGTAGGCATGCCAGAAAGGAAGACTACTAGGAAAGCCACATATTGTAAAACCATCCCAAACATATTTCACTGGCATTGTAAGTTGTTCGGACTGCCTACGTCCAGGGGAGAGGGATCAATTCTTTACTGACCCTGAATGCTGTCATCTTGTGAAGGAAACATCTAAGGTGTTGCGTGCATGTATAGGTCATTGTAAGGTGGGGGTCACTTAGGGTTGGTTGGTTCCCTAGCAACACTGATTGCTTTCCTTTTTTGTTGATGGCGAAGAATATTAAGGATTTTATTTTAAGTCTGGAGGACTGTTTAGGTCCCTGAGGAAGGAGAAAGTCACCAGAAGGGAAGGCTGCTTGATTCTCTTGCAACACAGGTTGCTTTCCCATTTTGGGGGTCTAGAGAGAGGGGACAAAGGTATTGTCCTAGCCAAAGCAGTGCCATAAATCTGGAGGACTAAGGAGATGGAAACCCACTAGAGAGCACGTCTTGACTACGGACTTTGTTAGGTAACCTTGCATTTTCTTTCGTTGGGTTAAGTAAAGATTGTCCTGAATTTAGTATCTGTTAGCCTTTGTGTTGCATGGAAGCTAAAAATCCTTTCCTTTTATTGTGGAGATCTAGATGGGAGCCCCATTCTAAGAGACAGAGCTGAAGAGAAAGAGCATTAACAGGTAGAGGGGAAAGCCCATGCAAAAGCATGGAGGCAGGAAATGGGAAATTGTATATGGAAAACAGAGATTAAGCCAGATTGTCTGAGAGACTCGTGCTTTCTATTTTGTTTGTTTGGTCCTTTACAGATGTGTCCAACTCTTTGTGACCCCTTTTGGGGAAAGCTGAGGGTCTGTCTAGGTCAAGTTTAACTTGATTCATTTCCTCTAATAATGATAATTGGCAATAAAGGCAGAATGATAATGTCCTCTGCCCAGTCAATCCTTCCTTGAGTTTCCAGATAGCCAGATAGTATCACTAATATGATGAAATTACAATATCACCACTGGGGAGGGCTTCAGAACACCGAACATACAATGTCAGGAGTGGGAGGGATGTAAGAGCTGGGGGGGGGGGATTTTAGAACAAAGAACAAAGACTATATAATGGGACCTTCATACTGACCTATGCTGACCTCTGGATATGCATCAGAGCTAGAAGGTACCTTGAAAATTGAGTTTACCCACCCCACCCTTCATTTTGCAGATGGGAAACTGAGACCACAGTCGCTGAATAGAACAAGAGGATGACCCGAAAGAAGAGTTCCTTCAGGTCTGGGAGATCCTATGAAATGAAGCCAGTTATTGTAGTGTAATCATAAGGTCAGACCTTTCCATGAACAGGTTGTCTAACAAAAGAAGGAAAGAACTAACACTACAATTATAATAAGAACAAACAGTGGCTTATATGACCTCCAGCTGGAGTCTTTCCTCTGAGATTACCCCCCATTTACCCAGCACACATCTTGTAAGTACATAGTTATTTGCATGTTGTTTCTCTCATTAGAATGTAAGCTCCTTGAGGGCAGAGACTCTGTTTTGCCTTTTCTTTTTATATCTATCACTTGGCACAGTGCCTGGTACGCAGTAAGTGCTTAATAAATGCTTGTTGACTGATTGAATTTGGAGGAATGGCACCAAATAAATATACGGCATTAGTGGCCATAACCAAATGAATTCTTTATTCCTTTCATTGAAGATTAGAGAAAGGGAGGTTGGCAATGGCGGCAGTCTAGTGGAGAAGAAAGGAAGTGATGGGATCAAATCTATGTGCAGAGGGGTTGGCCTTGGCAGAAAAACCCCTGTTTATTAGGGACTGAAGTCAAGGAGGAGAGAATGGGGGATTGTGCCAAAGGCTCGTACAGAGGGGAGAAGGGAGAGCTTAAGGAGACAGGTCTCCATTTCCTCAGCAGAGTGTGAGGCAAGGGCATTGGTTGAGTTGGTGGGAGAAGAGGGTAACGTGGGAGGTTTGAGGAGAGAAGAAAAAGGTTTGTAGTAGCTTTTGTGGGGAGTGGGATAGAACCCACCACTGTAGCCTTGCTACAGTGAGGGCCCAATTGAGATTAGACAGACACAGATGGATAGGGCCGACAGACATGTAAATAAGAGCCACGGACAGGTATATACCAGACAATGGAGTAGTTATGTTACATGTCAATAAAAAAGTATATAGTAGATATGAAGATTAAACTGAAGGGGGGTACAGCAGATAGAGTACCAGCTCTAGAGTCAGGAGGACCTGAGTTCAAATCTGGCCTCAGACACTTGACACTTTCTAGCTGTATGTCATTTAACTCTGATTGCCTCTCCCCCCACCCTGAGCCCCCCAAAGATCAGGCTGGAGAAGACAATGACAAACTTCCCTCATATCTTTGCCAAGAAAACCCCAAATGTCATGGAGAGCTGGAGGAGATGGAAATGACTGCATGACAAGGAAGCGAAGATTAAAGTGGGTGTGTACTTGGGGTGGACAAGTGGAGAACTTCCCTGGTGAATGGTAGGCCCCAGTGGAGTGGGCCTGGGAGGAGCAGAACACTGGGCATGTCCAAGAGTCCTAGCTCAGCCCAGACTAGTTTTCACTTCACTCCTCTGTCAAAGGATGGTGCTGGACTCATGTTCTGCATAATGCATTTATGATTTTTCTGTCATTCCCCTCATTTGGTGGTTCTTAACCTAGGGTGCACGGAACTAGACTTGTGTGAATATTTTGCTAACTGTATTTCTGTATAATTGGTTTCCTTGGTAATCCTATGTATTTCACTTCATGCCTCTGAAAACATGATGCTCAGAAGGGGTGGAAGGCTTTGCTAGACTCACTGCCCAAAGACACAAGACTTGTGCCAGGACACAAGAAAGTTTATGAGCCCCTGCTCTGATTGCCCTATCAGCTAGGGGCAAAAAGGGCTTAACACTGGAGGTTTCAAACTCGGGATCACAAAGGCCCAGTTTGAGACTGAGTCTCTTGTGGCATTGATTTTTTTTTTTTAACAAGACAAGCCCTATGTCTTGTTTTTTTTTAAATTCCTTTAAAAAAATTTAATTAATTTATTTACTTTTAGTCTGTATGCTTGTATTTAATAAATGTTTGTCATATGACATAGCTTTCTGGGGTCTTAGTGACACTCCTTTTCCAAAATGAAGGGTTTGGTTTCTTTTTGCAGTGGCAAGTGGGAGTGGTGCTTGTATGCATGTGTTTGTATATGTGAATTGTGTCAATCATTCAAGCATTTAGTATGCACCTAGGCCCTGTCTATATGTTACTGCTGTTTGTCTATATGTTTGTGCATGTGTGGGGGTGCCCATTAGTGTCTATGAGTCTATGCAGGGTTTTGCCCAGCCCATCGGGCTCATGGACTGGAGAAGTTTCAAGGCCTCTGCTTTCCTGGAGACCTCTGGGGAACTGGACTACATGCTCTAATAGTCTCCCCCAACTCTCTCTCTCTCTTGCATTCACAGATTTAGAGCAGCAGTTCAGATCCCCTGGAGATGATAGTTGCTTGGTTGTGGGGTGGCTCAGCTGTGGCGATGTGAGCATGCTGACATTCCCGAATGCCTTCTCTCTGGCTTTCGCTGTGGGGGTGCGCTCCATCCCAGCGATGATGGCATCCATGGGAGGTTGTGGGGTTCTGTTTCCATGGCAACAATCCATTAGGAGGCCTTCTCCGTTGATCCAGAAAGGCAGTTTTCTGCAGGGCTGTTCTTTGCCCCAGGTTCCTGTGTGGATTTGTTCCTTCCTGCTCGAACCATCTTTGTTTCTCTAATAATGATAATTGGCAATAAAGACAGAATGATAACATCCTCTGTTCAGAGTCAATCTTCTGTGAGTTCCCCAATAGCCAGATGATATTGCTACTCCGTGCTGAAAGAGCAATGGTATCAAATGGTATAACTGGGAAGGATGTACTATGTCAGGAATGTAGAATGTCAGAGCTGGAAGACTTAGAACACAGAACATCAGAACTTCATAGAGCCCATGGGACTTCAGAATGTGTAATGTTAGAGCTATAAGGGAGATCAGAGAGTGTCAGAGCTAAGAGGGACTTTAGAACTCAGAACAGAGAATGTTAGTGTTGGATGGAGCTTTGTAATATAGATTGTTAAATCTGAAAAGGACCTTGAAAATCTGGTTCAACATCCCCGCTCCCATTTTGTTTTACAGATGAGGAAACTGAGACCAAAGAAGGGGAAATGACTTGTCTAAGGATGCCCAAAGAACTAATGGGAGACTAGTGTCCAAAGTTCTTAACTGCCAGTCTAGTTTTTCCCACCATATGACACTGCTTTGATTGGGTGAGTCAATTCAAAGACACCTTCTGATGTGCAGTGTAAACAGTAAGGACTTTGGAGTCAAAGGGCATGGGTTCAAATCCTGGCTTGGTTATCAACTACCCATAAGATCTTGGTTGACCTCTCTGAGATGAATTTACCTCATCTTTAAAGTGAGGGGACTGGACTTGATGGTTTCTAAGCCCCTTTTCAGTTCTACACTTATGACCTTGTGATTCTCCTTCCTTCCAATACACCAGTGGATTTCATTTCATTGATGTGGATGTCCATCCCATGGGGTAGATTGGAACCAATGCATGTCTACCTATCCCAGGAGACTCTCGTGCATTTCTTTCCATCCATCTTCCAAAAGAAGTTCAATCTAGTACTGGGGACCTTCCATTAGTCTCTTGACATTGAATGGATACCAGTAGAGCACATGGGTTACCCAATGATTGTCCCATGTGCTTTCTATGCAGTTGACCCATCTTTTCTTTCCTTAGTCATGCATTTTTTCTGATGGTACCTTTTTATATCATTTCTCCTGTTAAATCCTCTGTTGCAGCCTGTTTATGCCCACCATGCACCCCTCTATTACTACTTGTGTTTCACAGTTTCAATTTTTTTGGAGGTCGTAGTGTGTTATGACTTGTAGCCTTCCAGCATTGTCATGTAAGTAGTGGTATTAAAAAATGGCCACTGTCTCAAGGAGACATTTGAGGTCATTTAAAAAAATGTGATTTCTTAACTTTTTTGTCTTTTTTTATTATGAAATTGCAATCATCAACAAACACAAATGTTTCGATGTATGAAGAACAACAATAACAACACAAAGAAGACCAAGAAAGTATAAACTTCTATTATATAGTTAAAAAACCTGTTAGCTTAATAAGCATTTATTAAGTGCCTACTATTTACCAGGCACTGTCCTGTGTGCTAGAGATACAAGGGAAGGTAAAAACATGGTCTCTGCTCCCAAGGAGTTTCCAGTCCAATGGGGGAGACCACGTAAACATAACTATGCATCTGTAAGATATCTCTAGTGTAAATGGAAGGAAGGGACCTTAGAAGCCGGGTCCAGCTCTTTCATTTTACAGATGAAGAAATCAAGGTAATTGTTTAGTGGGACACAGGTGGGTGGGTTTTCAGCTCAGATTTTCCTCACTCCAGAGTTAACCTTTGTTTCCCTATTCTCTGCGGCTGTTAGTAGGGATGGGGCCTGGTAGAAGGGAATATAATGGGAAGGTCAATGGAAATTATTTAGATTAATTTTTAATTCTCAGTTCTCAAGCCCTAGTATGAAGAGAGAAAAGTTGGTGAGCAAAAACACTGATGTCCAGATTAAGGTCTTAGAGTTCCACTTAGACCTGTGCATTGGTAATGAATTGCCTAATAATTGTGGGAAAGAGCTGGTGGCAGAGGACCTGGGTTCAAATCCCAAGTCTGTTACTTGATGTGACCTGGGAAATTATTTTTTAAAATTTTCCTTTTTAAAAAATTAATTTATTTTTAGTTTTTAACATTCACTTGCAAAAGTTTTAAATTTTCTCCTCCTCCCTCTCCTCCCCTACCCCTTTCCTAAAATGGTGTGCAATCTGATATAGGCTCTACATATACATTCTTATTAAACATATTTTCACATTAGTTATGTTGTATAGAAGCATTAGAATGAAGGGGAGGAACCATGAGAAAGAAATAACAAAACAAAGCAAAAAAAAAGAGAGAGAGAGAGAGAAAGAGAGCAAATAGTGTGCTTCAATCTTCATTCAGACTCCATATTTCTTTCTCTGGATGTGGATGGAGCTTTCCATCATGAGTTTTTTGGAGTTGTTTTAGTTCCTTGCATTGCTGAGAAGAGCTAAGTCTCTCAAAGTCAGTTATTGCACAATATGGCTGTTACTGTGTACAGTGTTTTCCTGGTTCTGCTCACTTCACTCAGCATCAGTTCATGTAAGTCTTTCCAGATTTCTCTGATGTCCACCCACTCATCATTTCTTATAGCACAATAATATTCCATTAAATCTATATATCACTACTTGTTCAGTTATTTCCCAATTGAATGTCCAGTTCTTGGCCAATATAAAATGAATCGCTATAAATATTTTTGTACATTTGGGTCCTTTCCCCATTTTTATGGTCTCTTTGGGATCTTCATTTCCCAAAGTTGCATTGCTGGGACAAAGGGTATGCACATTTTTTTAGCCCTTTGGGCATACTTCCAAATTGTTCTCCAGAATAGTTGGATCAGTTCACAACTCCATCAACAATGAATTAGTGTTCTAATTTTCCCACATCTTTTCCAGCATTTATAATTTTCCTTTTTTATCATGTTAATCAATCTGATAGGTGTTATGTGGTGCCTAAGAGTTGTGTTGACTTGCATCTTTCTAATCCATAGTGATTTAGAGCATTTTTTCATATGACTATAGATAACTTTAATTTCTTCCTCTGAAAACTGCCTGTTCATATCCTTTGACCATTTATCAATTGGGGGGGATGATTGCTTACTGCTGAAATAAATACTAAATTATTATTACCTTTAAAGTAAGTGTTAAATTTAGCAAAGTAGTAACAAAATTACTCTGCTTATTTCTGTCCCCTTCTGAACTTCCTTTAGTATACATATTTTTTTAGCATTTATTGACCTTCCTTCCTTCCTTCCCCTCTACCAATGCGAATTCACCTCCACTTTCCCCCAAAAGCTGTCTCTTCTGACAAGGGAGCATGGTGACAAATAGGCCTAGTCAAGCAAAACAAGTCAAGTTCATTGGATCGGAAGCTTCTTGAGGCAGAAAATGTCTTTTTGCTTCTTTTTGTTTCGAGTGCTTAGTTCGGTCCTCGGCACATAGCAGATGCCTAATCAATGTTTATTGATTAATTGAAGTCATTGGCCATGTCTGAAAATGTCTGCCTCCTTCAGGGCATGTGGGTGGTGCAGCAGATACAATGCTGGATTCAGAGTCAGAAAGAACCAAGTTCCGACGTGGCCTTGGATACTTCCTAGATGTGTGACCCTGGGTAAATTGCCTAATCTCTCCTTGCCTCAGTTTCCTCAACTGTAAAGTGGGGAAACAATAGCACCTACCTCCCAGAATTGTCATGAGATAATTTTTTGTGAAGCTCTTAGCACAGTGCCTGGTATGTGGTAGGTGCCTTGTAAATGCTTATTCCCTCCCTCCTCTTGAACCCCTCTACCAAGATGGGCAAAGGCACGCTCCACCATCATTTGTTTGAAGTCATGATTGGTCATTGCATCGATTGCATTTGTATTCCACCACTAGGGATGCTGTGTAAACTGTTCTTTACACCATTGTATCACTTTGCATAGGTCTTCCCACATTTCTCTGCATCCTGTAGTCATTATTTCTTATAGCACAATAATAGTGTATTAGGTTCATATGCCTCAATCTATTTACCATTTCCTAGTCAATAGATACGCAATGTGTTTCTAAGAACCATGGCATTTCCCAAAGACAATCTGATTTACTTTGCTCCTCATTCAGTTCTAGGTCCAGCTTGTGTCCTTATCAAAGATATAGACATAGGGGCTAACTTTATGAACTATCCACATAATTGCATACCATAGTTTGGACAATAGATATTCTGCATCCACTTGGTTTTCCCAAGGTGGATGGTTAGACCAAATTCTTCTGAATGATTATGTGTTCTAATTAGAAAGCTCTGAAATGGAGCAGGGCTCAATGCAGTCAGCACAGCGTTAGTCCTAATCAGGCCCTTCTTTAGGACTTCACCACCTACAAGGAGTCTTTTACTTGTTAACTGACTTTTGGTGAGCATATATCATTTCCCTATTTTATGTCTTGTTTGATATTAAAATCAGAGAGCCTTTAAACAAAGCATTCTCTGTCTTAACATCTTTCAAGGAATCTTGTATGATTGTGGCAAAGATTCCTTGTTCACTGAAACCCTTTAAGGTACCATTTTGCTCTAATGAATCACATGCTTATTTTATAGTCTCCAAAACAATAAAAGCTCAGCAAGATCTTATATTCTTCATTCTTTTAGTTAATTGTGTGACTGCAGAGATATGGTCTGCTATCGAATTTCATTTTTGAAAATCTATGTGTTCCCTTCTTAAGCCTTCATCCAGGATGTCTTTGTCATAACTGTACATTATTTTCAAAGATCTTGGACCATTGGGAAAGTCGTTATACAAGTCATTAGATAGGGATAGACTAGATGAACTTAGAACAATAGATATGTTTTTGATCATGAGTGTGTGTGTGTGTGTGTGTGTGTGTGTGTGTGTGTGTGTGTGTGTGTGATTATAATAAGGTCCAAATATTTGGTTTCTTCCTCTAAGGAATCTGTTGCTAGTCTAGTGCTAGAGTCTAACAGAGAATGTAAACTACCTTGAGTAAATGCAAATAGTGAAAGAAGCTCCAGCCATCCCATGGAAATACTTGCAAGTGACCCTGAGCCATTGTTGGCACTATGCTTTCTTTGTTCTGTTTCTATATAATACCTGATCTGGCCCTGGATTGGTGTGGGGATCCATTACACCATTCTGTCTCCTGCCACCAAGGACTGGGTCTCATAAGTAAACTCTTCCAATTAATCCAACTGACCTAACTAACCCTAATAAACCTATTATACAACCAAGCTAGCATGGGGCTCTCTTCGATATCTCGGTGTTCTCTTGGAGAATCTGTGTATACAGTTGGCGTATCAGGTCAGAAGAGGTCAGCCCCCTTACATTTGGTTTATAATTAGCATGGTTGGCAGGATAGTCTGCCCCCCGCTACAAGTCTTGTGTCCTCCATAAAGCAACCATGGCAATTAATAGGAGCATAGAAGAAGCTGGCTCTGCAGCCATTTGACCTCTTTACATATTTAACTCTTTAGGCCTGGGCTTGCAAGGATGTCCCAGGATTGTTGAGACACTGGGAAGGCACCCTTTTCCCAAAATACATCTCCCATGTGGGTTCCATACTTACCTAAAAGAAGAGGCATTACAGAGGAAAGCTGGGGTACTAAAGACACATTTCAGTCAGAGTATCTGTGGTTGGATTTGAACTCCTGGTCCAGCATTACCCACTATGCCACCTAGCTGCTGTCTCTAGAACTACCCCTTTTCTTCTTTTGGGCACTGCTTCTGGATCCACGGATCTCCTAATAAATCTGTGTGGTGTATTGACTAGTACTGGATGTGATTTGCAAACCTTAAACTATTCTGTGAGTGTTTCCCAACGTTGTTATTACTACAACCTCATACTAGAAAAGATACCAGGAACTGCCATCAGGGGCAAACATTTGATTGTTTTGTCTGTTGCTCCCACTTACGCATCTCCCTAAGGTTCTCTCCTGAGTCTTCTTTTCTTTCTATACTATCTCACTTGATGATCTCATCTGTCCCAATGATCATATTTTCTTCCTGTCTTCCTTCCTTCCTTCCTTCCCTCCTTCCCTCCCTCTTTCTTTTTGGGATATGGAAGAACATAGAGTAGAATCACATCAGATAAGAAGATATGGTGTTTCAGAAGGAGACCTGTGGCATGAATGAAATAATGGATTTATTAATTAATAAAGTATTTGCAATACTTAAATCAGGCAGGTTGGAGCAGAGATTTGTGCAAGTATATGTCTTTTATGATTACACGGTTTACTGAATATTGTGAAAATGGAGGGAAAATATTAAGACCTTGGAGTAGAATGAAGCCCTTAGGAGATTCCAAGAGCCAAAGAAAGATCTCATTACTTTACCCTCCTCCCCACTCTCTCTCCAGTCACTGACCAGTTATTGCCAGTTCCATTTCCCAATGTTTCTAGCATCTGTATCCTTTTCCTAATTTGCACTGCGCTGCCTTAGTACAAGTCATCACTGACACCTACCTAGACTATTGCTGTAGCTTCTGAAGGGTCTTCTCAGCTCTACTCTTGTTCCCACACCTCCATCTCAGCTCCACCCCTCAAATCTACTCTTTTCTTTTTCCAATTTCTTCTTCATTCATACTGATGCTTGTACAATCTTTCTTGTGACTAAATCTGATTTTGCCCCTCCTCAGTGAAAAATAAAAACCAACCTCCTGCCACCCCAGACAACAATTCAATGGTTCCCTATGACACATTGAGTAATTTATATATATTTGCCATTCAAGGCCTTCTGCCACGTGGCACCAGTCTACTTTTTAGACATATATTACTTCTTATCATGGACTCACACTACAGCCTGTGCCCTATGTGTTCCAACCTCTCTGCCTTTGCCAAGGCTGTTTCCAATGTCTGGAATGGCCTCCTTCATCTTTAGTCAGTCAAGAAGCCTTTATTAAAGGGGTGGCTAGGTGGCACAATGAATAGAGTACAGCCCTGGAGTCAGGAGGATCTGAATTCAAATATGGCCTCAGACATTTGACACACTTACTAGCCATGTGACCTTGGGCAAGTCACTTAACCCCAATTGCCCTGCCCTCTTCCCTCCAAAAAAAAAAAGGAAGCCTTTATTAAGCTCTAACTCTGTGGTAAGTGCTGCAGATTTAAAGAAAGGCAGAAAATAGCCCTTGCCCTCAAGGAGCTTGCTTTCTAATGGTGGGGGCAACTGATAAACTACTGGGAGGTGATCTCAGAGGGGAACGCACTAGCAGTTGGGGGGATGGGGTGGAAGATGAGGGGTGAGGGGACTAGGGAAGTTTCTGATGAAGGTTGGGTTTGGGCTGAGTCTTGAAGGAAGCCTGGGGAGATGGAGCTGGGGAGGGGAGCATTCCAGGCATGATGAATGTAAAGCCATAGAGATGGGAAATGGAGCATCATGTTCAAGGAAGAGCAAGACACTAAGGTAGATGAATCAAACTGGATGGATGGGAGTAAAGGATAAGATAACTGGAAAGGTAGGAAGGGGCTAGAGTGCAAAGAGCTTTAAATGCCAAATGGATGAATTATCATGGAGGTAATAGGGAGCCACTTGAATTTAATGAGTAGAAAGGTGACTGGTCAGACTTAGAAAAATCTTTTTGGCAGCTGAGTAGAGGATGGATTAGTGGGGGGCGAGGGGATGACGAGGCTGGGAACCTAAATAGAAGGCTTTTGTAATAGTCTAAATAAGAGGTGATTAGGACTTGAACTATGGTGGTGGATGTGTGAGTAGAGAGAAGGATGTATACAAGAGATGGGAAAGTAGAAACAGGATGCGTCAAGGGACTGGCTATGGGGAATGGATGAGAGGGGATCTTGGCTGACACTGGTGTTGCAAATATGGGTCATGAGGAAGATGACAGTGTACTTTACAGTATTAGAAAAGTTAGGAACAGGGGAGTGTTTTGAGGAAATGATAACACATTCTGATTTGGATACACTGAATGTGAGATGTGGCTGTGCCTCCAATTACTGAGTCCCTTATCAATGCAAACATCAAGCCCAAGTACAGGGTCATCATCTCCTTTATGAAACCCTCCTTGATCCTTGCATTACAAACATAAATTTGGAAGGGACTCCCGCAGCCATGTAATCCACCCTCTTCGTTCTGCATGTGTAGAATCCCAGGCACAGAGAAGTGAAGTGATTTGGCCGAGGACCTACAGAGAGCATGTTGTAAGGTTATGGTTCAAACTCAGGTCTTTTGATGCCCAAACTAGACTTTTTTCTTTTTCTCTTTCCCAGCATCCAATCCAGGGCTCTCTACTAACCTTTTTACTGCTCCTCACATATGATACATTATCTCTTGTCTCTGGGACTTTGCAAAAGCTGGTCCCCTCTGCCTGGAATGCACTCCCTCCTCACCTAAAGCCTTTAGAATCTCTGGTTTTCTCCAAAGCTTAGATCATGCATCACTTCTACAGGGAATCTTTTTTGATTCCTTCTTAATGGTCAGTGCTTACCCCTCACCACTAACTGACTTTGGATTTACTTATCATGTAGGTGTTTCATTCATATGCAGCATGGTACAGTGGTTAGAGAGCTAGCCTCAAAGCCAGGTAGATCTGGGTGTAAATCCTGCCCCTGACACAGTGTGACCAGGCAGATCACCTAAGCTCTAGACAACTCTCTAAGACTGTAAGTTGCTGAGAAAGTGCTGACCTGCTTTAGTGGAGGGCGTTTCCTCCCCCTGAAGTTCCCTACACCAAAGAAAGATTCGTTCCAAATGCCTTTTCCTCTCCTTAGTTTATACATACTTATATTGTCTTCTTTGATGGAACGTAAACTTCTTGAGGTCAGGCATTTTGGTCCTTGTATCCTCAGGACCTAGCCTGGGACCTAGCACATACCAGAAACTTGGTGAATGCTTGCTGATTGACTGGTTGGTTGGTGGGTCCTTAACTAAATTTGCCTTAATTTGAAAAGTTTCTGGAAGAGCAGACACACCTGGGGAAACTTCTCACCCCTCCATCTGCCCTCTGAGGCTCCATTTTTCCATAACCCATTTTCCTTTGTTATCTTCCTGCTCAGTCCTCCCTGGAGATTCTATCCCAGGGGTCAATGGCAGGGTGAAAAATAATAGCAAGTCACTTGGAGTTCAGAGACCCCTGGCTAGTTGGGTGTCTCCCCAGTGCATCGTGTCCAGAGAGCAGTCTCTCCCTACCTTTTGTTTTCTTGACTGAGGAACCACCATCCTGGGGTTTTGGGTTGGAGGGGTGTCTCTGTTTCACAATATGACCTGAAGCATCAACATCTTTAGACTCAAAGCATCTGTACCTGGTGAGTCCTTTCCCTTCTCTAGGATGGGGGCCAAGAGAAGAGTCAGGCAGGTGAGTGGTTTGCTCTATTTCAATCCAACAGAGAATTATCAATTGCCTAATGTGTAAAAGACATTGTATTAAATGCTAGGGATGCAGATAGTTGAAAGAAAGACATATCCACTAATTTTAGAGAGCTTAGCTTCTTTTGAGAGAGAGAATGTGTGTATGTGTGTGTGTGTGTGTGTGTGTGTGTGTGTGTGTGTGTGTGTGCAGAAAAGGACACATACACAGATAATGAAGATACTGGGGAGGACATGATAGGGACAAAGGAGAGATTTAGGCAGAATGTGAGGAATTTGAGGGGACAGAAAGCACATTGCATGGGGGTCTTGTAGCACTTTCTCCTGTGGCACTTGGTGCCTTGATTGGGGAGTACAGTATTTACCAGCCTTAGACGGATAGGAAAAAAAGTCCAGAAAATTAAGGAAATGGGGGTATCGGGGTAGGTTTAGTCAAATGATGGTACAATCCAGCCAACAGATTCTAGGTTTCTAAAATTACAATCCCTTAGTTTGGCATAGAATCTTTCACTCTTTAACGAATTGGATTTGTCACTAGAGAGGCTGATTAGTGATGAACACATCCAGGGTCAGAGTGATACACTCTTGACATTAAAAAAAGAAGTCTTACTAAAACCTTGTGACGTAGTTGCCACTTTCCAGCACCACCTTCTCTATTGCAATTCTTTTCTCGGTTCCCTCCCTCCTGACTCCTCTCCCCTCCAGAATAAAAGCTCTCCTCAGCAAGCATGTGTTAAATTCCTACTATGTGCAGGGACTGGGTTAGAACCACATGATATTCTAGAGTCATAGGCATTAGGGCTTGGAAGTGACCTTATGGACCACTTAAATCAACACCTTCATTTTACAGAGAAGAAATTGGAGCCCAGAGAGGGAAAGGGGAGCCAGGCAGGGAGTTAAGTGGCAGGCTTGGAATTTGAATCCAGGTCATTTGACTCCAAATCCAGGACTCATTCCAGGCTTCATGGCAACCTATGGTAATAACAACACAGCAATAACAAAGTGTACTCGACCTTGGCAGAACCTGTAATGACTTCCTCCAGATGAGGCCACTATGGAATCTGTGCGTGTTCTTTCCTTTGGCAAAACTGTGATTGGAAACTAGGTCCTTTGATTTCCACTAGTCAGGCTCCTTTTCAGTTTGGCTAATAATATCTAGCATTTCTGCAGCACTTCAGGGTTTCAGAGCACTTTACAAATGGCTCATCTGATCCTCATAACAACCTTGGCAGGTAAGTGCTATTATTACTTACTTTACAGTTGAGGCAGAGATTAGATGACTTGTCCAGGGTCACACAGTTAGTGACTTTAACCAGTATCTATCAGGTCATCATCTGCCTGGCCATTAGCACAGGTAGTTTGGTTAGCTCCCAGGAGCCTCATTACACTAGGACAGGAAGAGAAGATTGTGTCCTGGAGCCTAGAAAGTTCATTCACAACCCTCCCAAAGTTCAGTTACTCCACAAGGCTCCGCCTGAATGGCTCAGCTGATTTCTCTCTTTTGTCTGGAAGGGCAGAGATTTAGAGCCAGAAGGGACTTGCTCACATTCTAAAGGTTAGAGGTTCATTTCTCTAGAGCTGGGAGGGTCCTCAGAGGTCACCAGGCCCCTCATTTTACAGATAAGGAAGCTGAAGCTCAGGAAGATTAAGTGACTTGTCCAAGACCACACAGGGTGCGTGTGGCGGGGATTTAAATCTAACATCTGACTCTGGGTCCAGAATTCTTTGCACCATTTCGGACGGTGGTCAGCTTTAATGTTGCTTGGCGGCATTGCTAGAGCATCTTAGATGTGTTTCCCTTTCTGGTTGCAGTTTCCTTTCCATAAGAGTAGAGGGTTTAGCCTAGATGTGGGAAAGGCAGCATGGTAGAGTGCAAAGGATGCTGAATTAGGAGTCAGGTGATGGGAGCTTCAGATTCTGATTGCCCCTTACTTGCTGTGTGACCATGGGTAAGTTTTTTAACCTCTCTGGGCCTTGGTTTCTTCCTCTGTGAAGAGGCTGGACTAGTCAAAGTGAAGGGGTTGACCAAGATGGTTGGATTTCCTTGTAGCTCTAAATGTTATGCTCCACCATGATCACTGTGGTGTGCTTGAAGGATTGCTGGATTTGGAATCTGAGGACCTGAGTTCAAGTTCCGGCTCTGTCACCAACTGCCTGTGTGACCTTGGTTAAGTGACTAACCTCTCTATCTTTCAGTTTCCTCCTGTGTAAAGTGAGAAGGTTGGAATAGGAGACCTGTCAGGTTCCTTCCAGCCTCAGTTACCTATGACCATTCTTCCCCTTCTCTGTACTAGCTTCTAGCCTCTTTCTCCTCTTAGCCTAGAATTTCCCTTGGAAGATCTAGGCCTTGGCTCAGATATGTTTTCTAACTGTGCTGTTGGAGTCAGGGCATCCTAGTGGTTCAGATTCTATATTTACAGTGGGAAGCAATGGTGGAGGGAGTGCAGGTGGACAGGGGGGTGGGCAGTTTATAGCCAGGGAGCCACCTCAAAGAACAGGCTCTGCCCCACCCCTTGAGTGCTTCCACCCTTCTCCCTAACCTTTTCCTCTTCTTCCACCATCTTCCTCAATTTACCTTGGGATGACTTTCTGAACTAAATGCCAGGAACACAGTCAGTTCGTTATCCAATTCATTTAACCTTGAGATTCAGTTTCTCACAGAGCCTGGGGCAAGATTCTCTTTACTTTGCTCATCCCAAATATTCCCTACCCAGCTTTTTCATCAATAACCATACTAATGAGTTTTTTCCATCTCACTACAATATAAATCCTCCTAATTAAAATCTGCCGTCCCTCCTCAAACACTCCACTTCTGCAACGTCATTGATTTTTATTGTCTTCTTCTAACGGGGACCCTTTCTAACATTTGCCTCCCTTCTGGATGCAGTCTGTAAAATAGGTCTCTTCCCTTTGTTTCTATTAGTTTTCAGAGCAAGGGGTAAAAGAGATAAAAATAACCCACTGCCTTCCTGAACATTTCGGCTGGCCTTAGAGCTTTGAACCTCCCTGCTGGGTTCAGAAGGCTTTGGGAGATTATTGAGGTCTTGGCACAGCAGTTGGGGGGTGGTGGTGGAGAGAAAGAACAAGAAAAAAACTCTATGCCTGCAGGTATTATAAGGAAATCCTGAGTGTTAGAGAAATATAAAAAATGTGGATCATTCAACAGAAATGGAGAGAGATTCATTGAATTCTGTCAACTAATCCTACCAGTAGGGAATCAGCATGGGATAGTGGAGAGAGTATTGGGCTTAGATTCAGAAGGTCAGGTTTAAATCCAAGGCTTCCCACTGACAAGCTGTGTGACCTTGGGTAGGCCATTCAGAAAGACAGACTGGCAGAGGGGAAGACGGGGTGAAATACCATCTCAGAAATGTCATGATCTTTGAAATTCCTCCCAATTCTAAAATCTCAGTTTATGAGTGGTTCCAGAGATGGACACGAGAAGACCTGGTTTTTTTTTTTTTAAAGGTTTAAGACCTTCAAGTAAGAAGACCCACATTTATGGACTAGATGATTGGGCAAGTCTCTTTCTCGGTCTTCCCATGTTAAATGGGAATAAGGATACTTACTTGTAGCACTCATCTCCCTGGGTTGTGAGGCTCAAATGAGATAATGCATGGAAAGCACAGTCCAGCCTTTGACAAGCCATATAATGTCAGCTACCATTTCTTATTTCTGAGCCTCCATTTCATCATCTATAAAATGGGAACAGTAATTCCTACCTAACTCACAGGAACTGGTCCTATAACCCTGGGCAAGCTACCTCTTTCGACCTATTTCCTCACCTATAAAATGGAAGAGCTGGACTAGATACATTATCACATGATCATAGGGCCAGAGATTTCAAGCTTGAAGGGGATTCAGAGGACATTTAGTCCGAACTTTTCCTTGGGAGGAAAAATAATGAGTTCTGTTTTGGACATGTTGAACTTAAGATGTCCAAAAGGTAGGTGGTGACTTGATACTGAAGGCCGGGAGAGAAAATAGGGTAAATAGATCTGAGAATCATCTGCTTAGAGATGATAATCGAACCCATGGGAAATGATGAGATCAGCCAGTGAAACAGTGCAGAGGGAGAAGAGGAGCACAGCCAGGACAGAGCCTGGGGAGCATCCCGAGTTAGTGGGCATGGCCTGGGAGAAGATCTGGCAAAGGAGACTGAGAAGGAATACGCAGTTAGGCATGTAGGAGGAGAACCAGGGGAGAGCAATGACATGAAAAGCTCCAGCAGAGAGAGTATAAAGCAGAAGACCACGATCAATGGTGTCAAAGGCCGCAGAGGCCAAGAATAATGAGAACTGAAAAAAGTTCATGCCATTTGGCAATGAGGGGTTCTTGGGTAACTTTGAAGGAAGGTGTTTCAGTTAAGTGATGAGGTTGGAACCCAGACTGCAGGGGGTTTAGAAGGGAATGAGAGGAAAAGGAAGTGGAGGCCCCTAATCCCGTCCTTATTGAGGAGTTAAACCATGAAAGGGAGGAGAGACGCGGGACAAAAGCTAGCAGTGATGGTTGGAGTTTGAAGGCAGAGGGAGACATGGGGAGGCTTGTAGGCAGTAGGGAAGCAACCTCTTCAGGGAGAGATTGAAGATGAGTGTGCGCAACAGCTGTGATCCAAACTCTGGTCATCCAGCCCTTTGCCTCCTGTGCCCTGGTGCTAAGATCCTCTCCAGTTCTCCAGCTTATAAAGCACTTCCGTAGCAGAGAAACCATGAACATCAAAGGGCTAGCCTACTGTCCTAGGAAGGCTAGTTTTGCTAGTTTGTTTTCCTCCTCCTCGTGCCTTATGACAAGGGTTCCTTCACTCACAATCTAGCCTCACTTCCCTTCTCTCTCTGGATGGTCTCATTCACTCCTGCTGCTTCCACAGCCTCTGTGTTGGTGACTCCACATCTCTGCCTCCATTCCTGGACACTCTCCTGAGCTCCAGAGCTGCATTTCCAACCACCTCCCTGGAGAATCCCAAACCATGTTTCTTTTCTTTCCTTGTAAACTTGGTCTTCTAGCTTCACATTTTTTCTGTTAGCGGTCCCACTGTTTGCCTGTTCTCTTACTATTTGGAACCTTGTGATTGATTGTCTTTGCTAGTTTCTATCCTTCATGTCTCATATCCAACCAACAACCAGGCATTCTTGGGTCACTCTCTGGGGCCACTCTTAAACCTAGGACCATAGTTCATCCAGTCTAACGCCTTCATTTAAAAGTATGTATTTTAAAAATTCTGAATTTGACAAACACAAAACCATTAAATGAAGTAGGAGAGAAAATGAAGTTTATATGTAAAACACAAATTTCTATTATATATAGTTTAAAAATATATAACAAATTCAAAATGCTATTTCCAAAGCTGGTCTGTTTATCTCTTTCCTTCTAGATTTCCTTCTGTTCTCTTTTATATTTTTAAAAATTACTCAGTGACCTTTTTTTCTTTCTCTCTCTCTTTTTTTTTTTTGGTAGCACTATCACTACTTTCCTTCTCCCCTTTAAAAAACCTTATCCCTCTGTTTGTTACAAAACAAAACAAAATCCTTGTAACCAGAAAATATAATCAAGCAAAACAAATCCACTCGTTGGTCATGTCCAAGGATATGTCTCTTTCTGCATTTTTCTGTCAGCAACTGGGTGATGTATGTACTTTATCACTGCACCTTTGGAATCTTGCTTGGTCATTGCATTCATCAGAATTTTGTAGTCTTTCAAAGTTTTATCCTCCTAATTATATGGATGAGGAAGTAGAAGGAAAGGGATGTGAAGTAACTTCCTATGATCACACAGGTAACTCCCTAGGCAGAGCTGGGAGACAAACTGAGGTCCACTAAATTATACCCACTGTAGGCTCTTATTATCCCTTCCTCCCTCTTCTAGCTTCTATCACTTGCTTTGACTTCTAATGATGTTCTTTAGTTTTCAAAAGTAGACCTAACAATTAAGTCCAATTTCTATAGGAAAGCTTTGAAATTAAAATCTTGACATGTTCTCATCCTAGGTTTTGAAATGATTAGGAGGAATAAGGCAG
Source organism: Pseudochirops cupreus (assembly GCA_028627135.1). Classification (NCBI taxonomy): domain Eukaryota; kingdom Metazoa; phylum Chordata; class Mammalia; order Diprotodontia; family Pseudocheiridae; genus Pseudochirops; species Pseudochirops cupreus. The sequence goes on along the minus strand of CM053583.1, from coordinate 14,605,176 downwards.
TTAGGGTATACTGAAAATTTTTTTCACAGTTTTCACAATTCTTTCTGCCTTCATTCTCTTCCCCTTCCCAATCATTCTTCATATTACTTCATGATTCATAGATCTGCTCAAAAATCTTCAGTGATTCCCCATTGGCCATTGAGAAATATTCACACTGCCTTGTAGTGTCCAAGGGCTTCCATAATGTAGCACTATCCTAACTTTCCAGCTTTATCTCATGGTGCTCCCTTCCATGGACTCTATTCTCTAGCCAGATTGGAATGCCCTGTGTCCCCTAAACTTGTCCTATTGTCTCCCTTTTCTGTCTGTTTGCTTATGCTGTTTCCTATGCTTGGAATGTCCTCCTATACCTTTGCAGCCCATTGCATTCCTGCTCATCCTTTAATGTTCTTTTCAGATGATATCTCCTCTCCAGGAAACCTTCTGTGATTCCCTTCCTCATAATGACCTTCCATGCTTGGACTCCACATAGTTATTTTGTTTGTTTCTAACATACTTATGATACTGCATCTTATAGTTATTATAACTGTCTCTATTACATGGATTATAAATTCCATGAAGAGAGAGATCACATCTGATCCAAATTCTATCTTACCTTCAATTCTTAGTAGAGTGTTCTATATACAACACGTGCTTAATAAATGTCAAATGCACGAATGGATTGATTCAGGGTATTACTGTATTGGTATAATTTGAGGGTGTTAAGAAGGATTTCCAACTTCTCCCACCTCTGTCCTTAGAAATTCATTCATTTATTCCCTCATTCATTCAGGTTCTACATTGCCATCTTTCCAAGGGTCTGCGTCAAATTAAAATGAAAAAAACAAAAACCCCAACAACAACAAACCCACCTCACCATTGTCATTTCCTGATATAGCTCCTGAATGCATGGTCTAGTGGGGATTCCTTTTGTTCTATGACTTGGCACACTAGATAGCTGCTAAAGTCACTTTCAACTCTCAAATTCTCTGCCTCTGCTCACATTGAATTCTTCCTTATAACAACAGCCAAAACAATTCTAGTGTTTCAAGACCAGCTGACGCCATGATGGCATCTGACAGCATGTGCAACATTCTGTACCCATGGTCTTCCGCCTTTTTACACAGAGGAGGGCGCCATGTTTGATTGTCACTCAAGGCCAAGACTGAGTGTTGCGATTAATAATTCAGCTAACATTCAGCTGTCTTGTTTTTATTGTCCTTATTGTGATCATTTCATGGGCTGGAATGACTCTGGAAGGCTATGTCATATAAATAATGAGCCATGAAGAGGGAGAAAAGGAACTCATCAAAGAAATGTAGGATTGAAAAAGAAGTCCCCCTTCCCTCTTCCACCCCCTCTCCCATGTTGGGGGCCCCCGTTGTGGTGGCCTTGTGATTGGACATAGGCAAAAGTGGCTTGGGACCTTGGCCAGTTTGGACAAAGTGTGACTTGCTTCTTCAGAGGGAATAAGGATGTAGGAACTATGCTTAACTCAATTCCAGCCACCAAAACCGAGCTAAGTCTTCTTTCAGAGCAATGTTAGACTTTCCCCAGGATTTCCAGAGCTTGCAGTGATTGGGGAGGTAAGACACAGAATCACAGAATTTCATCGCTGAAAGGGAATGGAGAAGTCAGCTAATTCAACCCGTACCCAAATAAGAATGTCTTCTACGTTAAGATGTAATAATGATAGTTAGCATTTATAGACTACTTTACAAATGATCTCATTTGATCTTCAGAATAACTCTAGGTGATGTGTTATTACTATCCCCATTTCACAGATGAAGAAACTGAGGCAAATAGAGGGTAAGCGACTTGCCCCGGGTCACACAGCTAGTATGTATCTGAAGCAAGATTATTTTTCATGTCTTTCTGACTCTAGGCTCAGAGCTCTGCCCGCTGTGCCACTTAACTGCTTTCTAGATGATATGCCTGACAAGTGGCCATCCAGCCTTTGTCTTCTGAAGGGGAGCCCCCTGCTTCTTAAGAAAACCCCACTCTATTTTAAAGCAAGAACACGCCCATCTAATTGGGAAACATGAAACTCCAGATGCTTAGAGTCAGGTCTGATGTTAGGGGCCACAGAATTGGGGCTATCATCCAGTGGGCTTGAGGGGACCAACACTTCCATGGTGGGGTGGAGACTAAGGACACCAACCTAACCCAGGCAGTGACCGTGCTGTCATATGAAGTCCCTTGGGCAATGGGAGAGGAGGCTCTGTGTGTAGCCAGAAGATGATCAGTGGTGGAGCTTGTGTATTTTGTCTGTGCCCAAGATGCCATCAGGATACATCGGGTCAGCTGAAGGCAAGACAATCTCCCATGCTGACTGTCTGTCCCAGCTGTTCATCTTTGCCTTCCTTGGGGCCACAGAGCGTTTTCTGTTCACTGCCATGGCCTATGACCAGTACATGGCTATCTGTGAGCCTCTCCTTTATGCAGCCATAGTCTCCTGGGGTACCTGCATCTTCCTGACTGCTGCCTCCACGCCGCTTTATTTGCTTGTAACTTATATATTTTATTGTATACAACTGGTCTACAGTGCTATGTATTCTATACTTATATGTGACCTCTATCATGTAAGAATTTTTAGTTTTGGCTCTTTGCCATCAGACTGTCCCTTTGGGACCAGGGACCTCATGAGAAATGTATTTCCTGACTGCACAGGCTAGTGCTTTGGACAGCATTCTAAAAGCACAGACTTCCTTGAATTTGACCCCTGTTAGATAGAATGGGAAGGGAGGGGAGGGTATAAGCACTTATTAGGCACCCAGTATTTGCCAAGCACTGTACTAAGTGCTTACAACTATTATAACTCATCTGATCCTCAAAACAACCTTGTGAAGTAAGTGCTCTTAATCTCCCCATTTTACAGTTGAGGAAACCAAGGCAGGCAGGAGAATAAGTGACTTGGCTTGCATCCAGCTAGTAAGTATCTGAACTCAGATTTAAACTCAGGTCTTCTTGACTCCAGGTCCAGCACTCTATCCACCAACCTGCCTAGCTGCCTCTAAGATAGACATAAAGACAATGACATAAAGACATAGAACTTTGAAGGCTCACAGAAAGTTTGGCTTTGGCCTCATCATCATTATCTCCACCCCACAGATGCAACCTGACTCGGGGAACTGGACGCTGGTGACTGAATTTGTCATGGTGGGCTTTGCTGGTATCCAAGAAGCCCGCCATCTCTTCTTCATACTCTTCCTCATCATGTACCTGTTCACCATGGCAGAGAACTTGGCCATTATCCTTGTGGTGAGCTTAGACCCCAGGCTGCAGAGGCCCATGTACTTCTTTCTGACCCACCTTTCTTGCCTAGAAATATGGTACACTTCAGTCACTGTGCCCAAGATGCTGTCAGGATTTATTGGGCCAGTGGAAGGCAAGACAATCTCCTATGCTGGCTGTCTGTCCCAGCTGTTCATCTTCACCTTCCTTGGGGCCACAGAGTGTTTTCTCCTTGCTGCCATGGCCTATGACCGGTATGTGGCTATCTGTGAGCCTCTCCGTTATGCAGCCATAGTCTCCTGGGGTACCTGCATCCGCCTGGCTGCTGCCTCCTGGCTGCTGGGTTTCCTCACTCCAATCCTGCCCATCTACCTCATGTCCCAGCTCACATTCTGCAGCTCTAATGTCATCGACCACTTCTTCTGTGATGCATCTCCCTTGCTGGCGCTCTCCTGCTCTGATGTCACCCTGAAGGAGACAGCTGACTTTTTGATCTCACTGGCTGTGCTTTTGGCTTCCTCAACAGTCATCACCATGTCCTATGGCAACATTGTCTGGACACTGCTGCACATCCCCTCAGCAGCGGAACGCCGGAAGGCTTTCTCTACCTGTGCTGCCCACCTGACAGTTGTGAGCCTTTTCTATGGGACGCTTTTCTTCATGTATGTCCGGACCAAGGTGGCCTCCTCTAGGAACTTCAACAAGGTGGTCTCAGTGTTCTACTCCATCATCACCCCCATGCTCAACCCCCTCATCTACAGTCTCCGAAACAAGGAGGTAAAAGGGGCGCTGGGCCGAGCCTTGTCACTCAAATTGTTTAAAGGGTCATGAATAGTTTAGATCTTTGGAAAAAGGATTATACATCTAGAGCTGGAAGAGACCAAAGTGGTCACTGAGTCCAACTCCCTCTTTTTTTCCTTACAGATTTAGAAATTGAGACCCAGAGAGGTTCATTAACTTGCCCAAGGTCACATAGGTAGCAAGTGGCAGAGCTGGGATATGAACACTGGTCTTCCTTTGACTCCAAACCCATTGTTTTTTTTCAGCCCACCACACAGAGGTCTAGTGGATGGACCATTGACCTGAAAAGTTAGGTCCCCAGGGTTACAGATATTAGGTAAGACTCACAGCAGTGCAGAGGATCTAAGCGACCATGTAATCCACCTATAATAGAGTAAGAATTCTCCCTAAAACAGCAATCCCAAATAATAACAGCTAACATTTATGTTGAACTTTATGGTTTGCATAGTGCTTCGCCTTGGAAAGCAGGTGATGTATTTGTACAGATGAGTAAACTGAGGCTGAGAGAGGTCATGACCTGCCCAGAGTCAGTCAGCTAGTAAGAGCTTGAGACTCGATTCAAAGTTAGTTCTTCCTTACTTCAAGTCAGATCTCTATCCTCTCTGACCCCTAGCTACCTCAACAACAAACCCAACAAATGGTCAGCCAGTCTCTTCTTGAAGCCTTCCAGAGATGGGGAAGTTGCTACCTCCCGAGGCAGCCAATTTGCTCTTCTGGAAAGCTTTAGTTGAGTGGAAGTTTATCCTTAAACTAAAACTTGCCTCTTTGCCATTCTCATCTTTGAGTCCTAGTTCTGTTCTCTGATGCCAAGAAGAACATGTGTGAGATCAGACTTAATGATCTTTGGTAATAGCTATCATGTTTCCTCTAAGTCTTTTTTTCTCCTGACTTGACACCCCTAGTTCCTTCAACCTATATAGACTCTTATGACACTTAGTAAATGCTCCACCTCTCTATGATATGGACTCAAGACTCTTTACTACCCTAGAATCATCACCTTGCTTTGGACATTAGCCTTCCCTTCCTTCCTTCCTCCCTCCCTCTCTCTCTCTCTCTCTCTCTTTCTCTCTTTCTTTCTGCCTTTCTGTCTTTCTTTCCCAGGAGAGAAGTACAGCAACCCCTCATGGACCTGGTCTCCCCATTGATTGGCATGGGACTTCTGATCTGTTCTGTTTCCAGCTTGAGTGGGTTCAAACTTCTTTCAGCAGCCTGATGGCTCATTTCTCTTCTCTCTCCCAAAACTACATGATGATGTTTATTTTTAGAAAATTAAGCATCTTTTAAACCTCTTGTTTCATTTTTTTTCAGTTGTGAACTGGGAATGAATTAAATCTTCTATCAGATCAGTGTGTAAAGGTTAATCGTATGTTAAAGTCAGTATGGGAGCTTTCCAATGTGTGAGCTTCCTCTACCAATACAGATGGTAACCCCTATATGACTTAGTAGATAGACTCTAGTAATGTGCCTGAGGCACATGGAGGATAAGTGACTTGTCCATAATTATAGAGCTAGTAAGTGTCAGAAGTTGGATTTGAATTCAGGTCTTCCTGCCTCTATGTCCAAAGCTCTCTGTACTACAGGAGCCTGCCTTTAAAGATGAACTAAATGCATAGAAATAGTCTACAGTATGATGGTTCTAGGATGTGTTAAAGCTTACAAAGCACTTTCCTCAAAAGACCTTATGAGATAGGTGCTATTAATGCTCCTATTTTACAGAGGAGGAAACGGGCTCAAAGTGCTTATCCTAGTCACAGAGCTATTAGGTGTTTGCAGTAGAATTTGAATCCAAATCTTCTCCCTCCCTCCCCCAATCCAATGTTGTCTCTAACATACCATGTTGCCTTTCATGATTTGACAAATGAAAAAATTGAAGCTCAGAAAGATTAATTTAGGGGTGGCTAGGTGGCGCAGTGAATAGAACACTGGCCCTGATGTCAGGAGGACCTGACTTCAAATATGGCCTCAGACACTTAACACTTACTAGCCTTGTGATCTTGGGCAAGTCACTTAACCCCAATTGCCTTGCCCTCCCCCCTCCAAAAAGCAGCAAAAAAGGGAAAGATTAATTTATTTTCTCATAGTAAATATAATGAGCCATAACTGGTAAATATTATAATAGGGATTTGAATTAATGCCTCCAAACTCCCTCTTCGATTCTAGTTATACTTTGCCCCACTGTTCTATTTGTAACAAGTGGCTGTTGTTCATCTTTTGTTTTCAAAGAGGACCAATGACATCACAGGTGATCTCTTGACTTTTGAATGAATTGGATTTAAGTGAGGCAGAGCAGTACAAAGTTTCCAGAGCCATTGTAGTCTAGTGGCAAGACAAAAGTCAAGATGAGTGGTGATGGCTCAGGATGCAAGGGATGACCTTGTAGTCTTTTATATCTGACCAAGTTCTAGGCACTGCCCAATGCCTGCTTCAGCTGTCTTCATGACTGTAGGAAGAAATTGTTCTCATCTGCCCATTCGACTGGGGGAAGTCTTCAGTGCTTGGGGGTAGACATCCCCCTAATTCATGGAGGAGTTTGAGGTCTCTCAGTTACTTTCAACCTGGTTTAGTCCACCTAAGACAGTGTTATCTGGGTGTGTCCACTGCATAGGCTAGACAGAGCTTCTTGGAGGCACAGGTGAGAGTTGTATGCCAGGTAGACACTAAAAGTGGATGAACAGCCCTACAAAGGGCTCAGCAAGCCCTCAGACCTGAGAAGCTAGTCCTCCCTGAATACCCCCTACACCTCGATACAGATCTTTATGACGTGTTCTAGCTTTCTGATGCTAGGAACCCTCATTCATAAAAGAGGATATTAATCACTTGAATATTAATCACGGGTAGACCATTGGGTGAGAATCAGAACACATCCCAATGGTACTCCTCACCATTGCCTTGCCCACATGATTCTTTCTTTCCTGATGGAATGTGTAAGAGGTAGTCAATAACAATTTTTTATATCAAATTAATTTATTTTAAAATTGTGTATTCTCTGCCTTCTACCAAAAGGATTTGAGTTGACTCACAGATTCAAAACATAAAACAAAGGTAAGGGACATTTAGACATAAAATAGGTAAGAGACCATCTGGAGAAAAGAAAAGAAATAGATGTTTTCGGGCACCTCCATTGAATTGATTAGAAGAGGGGTGAAGTTTTCAATCAGCTCAGATATCCTTCCTGAGCAGAGAGATATGGTAGCCAAGGAGAGCAACAGTTTATAATATAAACTCATTTGTAAAATCTTACTGAGCAGGATGGTGGAGGATTATCAGTAGTGTTGTTTTAATTAAACAGGGATAAGAAGTGAGATGAACAACATTTACAGAAATCTTGATGAAAGACCCCATTAAATCTTATGCCAAGGGCATAGGATGTACAGCAAATAGATGAAAAATGGAAAAGATCTGTAAAAATTTCTAAGACTTTTTTCCTCCACCATTCCATTGGTAGAATTGATGTATTTGAACTCACACATCCATTGTGTGTGTCTGTAGGACTGGTACTAAAAGCGTGATAAGAACTAGTAACTGGTTTAACCAAATATGCATAAATATGCATAATGGCCATCTGTACTAGAGAGGATGCAATTTTGAAGACATTGATGATTTTAAAGATATTTGAAAAAGAGAGGAAGCTGGTGCTGATATGGATGGTTTTCTCTGCATAGATGAACCTGTTCCTGGTGTAGGCTGTGGAGGAGAAAAGACCCATGACAGAATACCAAAGTTCACCTGCTTTCCTGTGGCATGGTCTAGAATAGCTCTATGGCATGCAGTTTTTTTCTAAGCCACCAGGTGGAACTATAAGCATTCGAATACCATATCTGACCTAAAATTTGCTACTGATGTTGTCTTCCTTTACACGGTCCATTAATAAATATGTATTGTGTCTACTGTGTGCCAGTGCTGTGCTAATCTCTGGGTGTACAAAGAAAAGTGAAAGACAGGCCCCGCTCTCAAGAAGCTCAAGACTAATGGGGAAACGACATTCAAACAACGACGTCCAAACAAGAGAAATACAAGATAAATCAGAAATAGTCAGTGGAGACGGAGCACGAGCATTAAGGGGAATCATCAGGAAAGGCTTGTCACAGAAGGTGGGATTTTACCTGGGGCTTGAAGGAAGCTAGGGAAGCCGAGATGTGGAGATGAGGGAGAGTGCTCGAGGAATGAAGGCTAGCTGGTGAAAATGCTGGAGCGTGGTCTCTGCATGCAGTCCCTCAGAGAAGGCAGCCTACCTAATTCTGGGACCTCGTGAATTCTTCCTTTTGAAATGTTGCCTTTCTACAGCTTCCACCTACTGATCCTAGTTCTTTCCTTTGGGGCCAGGCAGAACAAGGCTAATCCCCTTATGCCCTGTAAAGCTTTTTAATACTCGAAGGCAGTTATTGCAGACCCCCATATCACCTGTCGCTTAGGCTCAACTATCTCAGTTCCTCCAACCGAACTTCATTTGACTAGTGTAGTCATTAGCTCTGCATGGTCCTGGTGACCTGCCAGGGGCATGATACAGTCCGTCCGTCTTTCCTAAAATGGGGCGCCCAGAGCTGAATACAGTCTTCGGTCCAGTACGGAGTGCGGGGGGCTATTACTGTGCCCTAGAATAACAATCATGGCCGTAACCTGTGTTTCATAAGGCCGTAAGGGTTGGCGAGCGGGTTTCTTCAGAATAACTCAGCAGAGCAGGGAAGGAGAATTCCCTCCTCCCGTGTGACTGACGGGGAGGAGGAGCGGGGACGGCCTGACTCCGCGCGCGATCTGGCGACCTGCCCTCCCTGCCGAGTTCACTTTCTTTGTTCTTATTTAAAAAGTCTTTTATTGACATTCTTTCTTTTATTAATTGTTGTCGTTTCCACGGACTCCCCCAGCACCCAGCAGATCCTTTTAACAGGTAAGGATGATCAAGCAAAACAAATCAGGACCTTGGCCAGTTCTTTAAATGGCTCATATAGTCCTTTCCCCACCCTCACCGGCTCTTTGGGACGCAGAATCACAAAATAACAGCTTCTCAGAGTTGACCAGGATTGTCGGCCAACACCTCTCTGTCATGAGACGGGAAGCGTGCTTTGCAAGTCATTTTAGGCATATTTCGTGGCACATCCCACATTTCCATTAATTTTTGTCGTTGACACGTCATATTTCTGGCTTGTGTTAAGCTTTTTGACCACTAACCCTTCGGAATCTCTTTCCTGGCCTCCAAACAATGTCGTTCCCATCCTGACCTTGCATGGTTAATTTTTTTTTTAGCGCCTCCCATCTTCGCATCATCCAATTAATACAGAAGAAGCCTAGGCCGGGTGCAGCCCAACGGCTCTTGCCAGAATAACTTTATCAAGTGGTTGTCTGGGTACATGTCTAGGTGGAGAGTGGACAGGAAGTGTTTGAGACTGGGCACCGGCCCTGAGTATATCCCCAGAGACAGGCTTCCATTTAGCATCTACCTCAGAACTGAGGGATTCAGAAAGGACGGAGGTAGACAAAAGTCATATCCTGTTGATGACTTTCTTCTCCTGAAGGGCATTGGCTAGAATGATAAAATGGATATGGCAACAATTACAATCACCTTGGCAGTGGAAGTCTGGGTGGCTTCAGCCACATTGCCCGCATTGTTCATACGACCATCAATCCTCTTGGAGAAGCTCACACAATCTCCACTCTTTCCAATCTCTTTCCAGAATTCCTGGTCCAACCATTCAAACATACTACTATCTGAGCCCACCAGGCCCACACAGGTCCAGTTGAAGTAGAGAAGTATTTTAGCCATGGCCTGAGGTTGTCTAGCTCTGCTGGGGACTATGCAAATCAAGGAGAGGAACTGGCAGTGGTCAGAAAATTTGGGATATTGGGATCCAAGACTTATCTGGGGGAAGAAACAGGGCCAAATGTTCCTGGCCAGAAAAACCCAGCACTTGGCTTGGGTCATTCTAGCAGCTGCCTAAACCTTGCTCTATCATTTTTCTCCATTATTAACAGAGATCTGGCCTTTCCAGAAGTATATGGTGCCATGGCTGAGAGATGAATTTACCTTTTCTATGGCAGCCTCTTTTTAATACCACCTAATCCAGAAGGATTCATTTCAGGCATTATATTCCTTAAAGTGCATAGACTGGCATCATGGTAGGAATACACTCGTTGATCGTAACATCCTAGATTGAGAGGCCAATCATACCATATATGATGGATTGAGCCCTGGAGTGGTTAAGTGATTTGTTTGCTCAAGGTCATACAGGTTGTGAGTAGCAGACAAACTCTTTGCTCTTTCAGGGTTGGGGTTGCAAAGTGATCTTTCCACCCCCAGATGGCTTCTTTTGCGACCAGACATCTTGAGTGTTTTTCTTTGACAAAGGTATTTCCAGCTCATATTGAATTATGCCATTGGCATGCATTTCTAAAGTTCCTGGAAGAGGAAAATTATCATTGGCATTTGAGTTTATGCCAATCAGTGAGAATGATCATTGTCTCTGAAGTTTGTATCAGTCAAGGCTGGCTTAGCTTACAACAGAAAAAGGCTGTGATGGCCAGCTATGGTTGTAGCAATATTCTTACCCTCTTCTCCACTCCCTTTTCAACTCCAGTGAAAATTAAGTTAGTTTTTCCTTAAAAGGCATTGAAATGGTCATTTGAGATTTAAGTGGATCAAGGGACTAAGGCTTGGTCCATTAATGTAACTTGCTGGTTGCCTGGCTGCAAAAAAGCCAGGACCTGAGATGCTACAGGTCTTTTTCCAGCCTCGTGGCCACAGACCAGTCACACGGATGCCCTTGGAAGCTGTGCTCACTTAAGCAATGTTTGCTCTTGGATGATCAGGTCTGCCCTGCTCTGCCTGTCCTTTCCCTGCTATGGACACATAAACTTCCTTTGGTTTACTCTGAGGTGGGTTCTGAGTGTACATTTCATTTCAGTTTCAGACCTAAATGACCAGGTAACTGGCCAGGGTTAGACCCAGGCTATGACATCAACAATGGTGTGATGAGATGAGTGAGGTACTCCCCCATCTATTGACCTACTACAGAGACACACATTTCTGTCAATTGAAATCGCTGTCTTTGGCGTGTGCATGTGTGTGTGCATGTGTGCGTGCATGTGTGCATGTGTGCAGGTGCGTGTGCACGTGTGTACACATGTGCGTGTGTGTGTGTGTGTGCATGTGTGTGCGTGTGTGTGCGTGCGTGTGTGTGTGTGTGTGTGTGTGTGTGTGCAGTGGACGGGAAGTAGGGGTGAGAAGGGAGGCATTTCTTCTTTTAAAATGATAATTCTTCTGGCAGCAAGCAACACATTCAGGTCCTGAATGAGAGGCTGATTTAGCGGAATGATCTCTAGGACAGTTCTGAGAGTCCTTGCTCTTCCACTTTAGATGACCCCAGCATGTCCCCTCACCTGACTGATCCTCAGTTTCTATATGTGTAAAATGGGGATAATGCTATTGGAACTTCCTACTTTACAGGCTTGTGAGGATCTAAAGGACAGAAGAGCATAGAGCTGACCATGGTACTCTTCTACTCAAGTAGCTTCCATGGTTCCCTATTGTCTCTAGGATAAAATGTTAATTCTTCTTCCCATTATTTATAGCTCATCCCAGTCTGGCTTCAACCTGCCTTTGTAGACTAAATACACATTATGCTCTTTTACATACTCTATGGTGCAGAAAAACTGGCCTCCTTGTTCCCTTTATGTGATAGTCTATTTCCCACACTGCTATACTTTTGTCCAGGCTATCCCCCATGTGTAAAATGCTCTGTCTCCTCCCCTCTCTTTCTTACAATCTGTAGGTTCCTTCAAGCCTCATCTCAAGCACCATTTCCTACAAGAAGACTTCTCTGATCCCTGCTGTCAACAGTCTTACTCAACCACTTTCTCTCCCCAATTATTTTCTGCCTTTCTTGTCTTCATCCAACTGTGTACAGGTAAACTTCTTGAGGTCAGAGCCATTTCATTTTTGTCTTTGTATCTCAAATACTTCAAATAGTGACTGGCACATAATGGGTGCTTTATAAGTTACCATAAAAACATTAAAAAGCTTACAGTGACTTGTAAAGGCTTCTGTTATTGTGGATGATTTTTTTTTTGTTAGGACCAATCATTTCATCAGTTTGGACAAATTTCCAGGGTGGAAACTGTGTTCCCCTATGGAGACCACCAAGTATTTTCTAAGTTCCCTCAGGCCTTAAAGAATTGGAGACTGAAGCAAACTATATGCTATCGTTCTTTTTCAGGTTTGGTTCTCTTTCTTTTTTCCCATTGTTCACTCCATTGGTTACAACCCTTCTATACAACCAAACTAATGTCCAGTTTGCAGATGGGGGGGAGAAGAAGGAGAGAAAATGTGAAACTCAAGGGATTATGGAACTGAATCTTGTAAACTAAAAGTAAATAAACAAATCAATTAAAAAAAAAAGAATAGCCTGTGGGCACTTGGATTTTAAGTTATCTCCTAGAGGCAACTTGGTATAGTAAATAGGGCCCTGGATTTGGAATCAGGAAACCCTGGGTTCAAATCCTCCTTTAGATACTTAACTAGCTATGTGACCCTTGAAAAATCCTTTAACCTCTGTGTGCCTAAATTTCTTCACTTGCAAAATGGGAATTAGAACACTTATACTACTAAGCTCACCGGACTGAGAGAAGAGCCTTGTGACCCCTATGGTGTTATAGAGATGTTAATGACTGTTCAGGTAAATCCAACATGAATGCCCCAGTGAGAATGCACATTGGAAAAAGTATGTGGCTGAATCAGACATACCTCTCCAAGGAAGGCCAAATGCTGATCCCTGATGGCACGTTGTGTTTGTGACTACTTTTAGCTGTCTCAAACATTGCTGCATCCTAGGTTTATGAATGATCCTTTTATAGAATTTATGTAGAAGCAACCTTAGAGGAGGTCTAATTCCGCTCCTTGACCCACGCATGAATCCCAGATACAACATGGCAACAAATGCTTAGTCCATCTCTTCTTGGACATTTGCGATGATGGAGAATTCACTACTTTCTGAAGCAGCTCATCTTATTAAAAAAAATTATTGGTAGATTAGCTCTTGCTTTTAAGAACAACTTCCACAGACTCTCTGGAACTCCTGACCATTGGTCTTAATTTTCCCCTTGTGACATTTAAAATGTTTGAGAGGCATAATTTCTGGATAATTAATCTTTTTATTATTATTTTTTAATTAGTCATTTTATTAACAATGCTAGCATTTTAATAAAAGAGGTCAGTGGCATGCTTGAATGACAAAGAACCTTATAGGGCAGGCTTGGGGCTTATATGGCCTTGGAAAATGAATGTTCAGAAGGGTAGCAATCAACTCTGATTGGTTAACAAGTAATGAGAAGAATGACTATTACAAAGAAGGACTGGACCTATTCTAATAAATTTTGATTATGTCATTTACTTCTAAATTACCCCGAGCAATCTAATCAAAGAATTTGTCCCACCCAAAACTGAGTAGAACTAAATGGGATTAAATTCCTAGTAGGTTGGATGGGGTCTGACCAAGACTGAGGACAGTTATTTCAATCTCATTGTCAGTAATGTCCTTATAGAGACTGAACTTTGAAGTGAGGACTATATAAAAAGGAAAAACTCTGGGACTCTCCAAACCATTAGTCATTAATAATCATTTCTCTCACCTTCCTGCTAAAGAGAAAAGGTCTAGAGTTCCAATGTCGATTTTTTTTTTCTGCTTGGTTTGCAAAAGGTAGCCAAAGATCAATGGAGGAACTGATCCAAGATTAGTGAAATTCAAAAGCTAGAAGATGAAAGATGAACTATGCTCTGTGATTCCTGGAATTTCCCATTGACTAGCACAGGGAACCAGTAGAATATTGGCTTGTCTGCTTCCTCCTTCCATGACTTCTTTTACCTGCCAAGCCCCGGAACTCTTCCTGGTCTCCTAGCATCATGGCTGTTTTCTCTGCCTCAACTTGGTTTTCCAGCATGGTGCCTGGCACATATTGTTTCATAATACTTGCTAATTTGATTTGAGTCAATTTCATGACAAGGATCCTATAAGGCACATAAGACCTAAAGTGTCTTGTGTTCCAAGGTCCTGATGGAAGTTTCTCCCTTCTGAACATCCTATTAGATTCTTATTTCTTCTTTATACATTGTAACTAAGTTCAGTATCATTTCCCCATACATATGGGGTCATAATGTATAAAGGAATGGTAGTGCGAGAGGTAACAAAGGGTTAAGTTTCTATAGAACTGCAGGAATTGCTGAAACAAGGCTACTGATGAAAAGTACCAGCCAGTAGCCTTGGGAAGAGTTGAGGCAGTAGCCTTGGGAGGAAGTTGGGTTCCCAGTTCCCAGAGAATCCCTAGATAATACTAAAAATGAAATAATGTAGAATAAAAGGAGCTGGGAGCAGCAGGTGGATTTGACCAATTAGAAAGCAGACGGCAGCCTTGGGACACTTGGGCCCAGATAAGGACACATCTAGATTGGACTGGCGGGGGTTCAATATTCTGGGATTGTTACTGCGCTTGCTTAGTGAACCTCATGTATTATGTATATTATCTAACAGAATTAGAGCCTCATTAGTACTAATTATGGTAAAGTGGGTTTAGGATTATGAGAAAAGAAATCTGTGAGCTTCTGTAGCTTGTACTCCTTGGTCAGCACCATCTTAGGTGCATTGGGAGTGCCCTTTCTCGAGAAAGAAATAAACATCTCCCTGCTTTTACTACAATTCTCTGAGTCTCCTTCGATTATTGATAAAGGGATCTTTGCGTCCCACACATGGTCAAGAGATCATGTGCAGAGTGGAAGCTCTGAGTGGGGTAGAAAAGCACTGGCTTTGGAACAAGAGAATGTGGGGTCAATAAGGCCCTGGAAGAAAGTGTGCTTCCTTAGGGTAGGAATTCCTGCCTTTTCGTCTCCAGAGCCTAGTATAGAGCTTTGCATGTGGTGACTGCTTAATAAATACTTGTTGAATTGAATTTCAAGGTTCCTTCTAGTTCTGACAGTCCATGTTTATGGTCTGTCCCTCCCAGCTCTTTCAGTCTATCTTCTAAGATCTTTCCCAGTTCAGAGATTTTATATTTTAATAACTTCGCCATCTTTGCCATCCTCTGCTATGAGTTTCTTCCATGATAGGCTTCACTCTTTGTATTTATATCCCTGTTACTTGGTGTGGGGGGAATTCTGATTTTTATAATAATCAGCTTAGTGTATAACAGATATTTAATGAATGCTTGTGGATTGATTGCTGATAGGGTCTCCAATAGTTGACAGTCTAAGATTCTTTTTAGTTGTGAATTTCTATGATCCTAAGTGGTAGCAACATCCAATGAAGGGGGAATGTAAAACCCCAAAAGGCTCTCTGTGTCATCCTGGTCATATTACATACCTGTCTGTGCCTCTGGCTCTTTAGAGGCATGGGTGCAGCGATCCAAACAGGCCTGCCCTTCCCTACAATGTCCTTTATCCTTACTCTCTTCTTCCTATTCCTTCTTCCATAATTTGCTCAATGCTCAGTGTTCATCTGGCTGTGACAGAGGAAAGCATGGTGACAAACTGATATACTCTGAGGAGTTAATGATGGAAAAGTAAATAGATTGTGGGGCCAGAGAGGGAGTATAGCCCCAACCTTGGCAGGACAGCTGGGTTTAAATCTTATCAATAACACTCACAATCTGTGTGATCTTAAACTAACCACTTAACTTCTCTGGGTGTCAGTTTTCTCATCCGTAACATGAGGAGAGTAAGGCAAGTGCTATCCACCTCACAGAGTGATGGTCAGGAAAGATTTTGCAAGCCATAAAGTGACCTAGAAACGCTCGCTATTAATTCTCATGGCAGGCTAAATATGTTTTTTTTTTTCCCTTGGGGATATTTGAGTTTTAATGATATTTAATTCAAAGAAGAGAATTTCTGATGGTAGAGTTTCAACCATTACTGATAAGTCAGCAGGGAGAGCCAGGGTTGTAGACTGAGAGCTGGGAGGAACCCCAGATATTATCTAACCCAGCCCCCTCATTTTATACCCCTTAGGAAAAGAGATTTAATGCTAGGCCACATAGGTAGTACATGACATGCTCAAGACTTGGACCCAGTTCCTTCAATTCAAATGCTTTGCACTGCATTACTCTTCTCTTGAGCCTCGTTTTCTTCCTTGACTAAAAGAGAGTGTTGGATTTGCTGTTTTTAATCTTCCTGGTACTCCTCCATTTACAGTATGTGACAACATGCCCACGCTGCTTATCAGTATGGCTCGCCACGGCTGTGAGTGGCTTTGGTTCTGGGTCTCTACTATCTATTCTGTAGGCGAATTATTCTCCAGAGAGATTTTGTAAACAGAGAACAGCTTGGCTAGGGTCCCTCTGACTAGGGGAAGTCATCTGCTCTATGATTCCCAGCAGTTGGTATTGGGGGCAGCAATCAATGTTGGGTATAGGGAAGTGCTATAGAGAGCTCCCCAGCTCCAGCGACACAGGAGTCATAGAGCCCTCACTGTTTCATTTGTCAGGAAGGGGAGTATCTATTAGCCTCCTCCAGGACCGAGAGAATGCCCAGGACATTCAGGAAAACTCAGCTTTGAAACCTAGGGAGGAAAGAAAACAAGGTTACTGTGGCCTCGGGTGATGAGGTTTTAAGAAGTTACGGTAAGAAACCTCATAAGCTATTCTTACTTCCTATGAATGAGCTGTTTGGGAAAGTTATTCTCCCTCTGGGAGCCTCATTTTTTGACTAGAAGAGAGGGTTGGATTACTAAATAAACTTTAAAGTCTCTTCAAGAGTATTGATTCCATGATTCTTTTTTAAAATGTTTTTTATATTTATTTAGTGTTTAATTTTTCTCCAGTTACAACCATAATTCTGTCTTGCAATGAAGCAATCTTCAAACAGATGCTTTTGATGAAGCCATTGGGGTCACACTTCTCAATTTAGCTGATGATGCAAAGATGAGAGGTCTAGCAAATACAAGAGTCGATGGAGTCAGGATTCAAACTTAATCAGACTGGGATGATGGGCCAAACCCAACAAAATCCAGTTCAGTTGAGATAAATGGAAAGTGTTGCACTTGGGTCAAAAGTCAATTGTATGATATTGGTGTGGGGAAGACATGGCTAGAAATTAGTTCAACTGAAAAAGATTTGGGAGTTTGCAATGATTACCAGCCCAATGTGAGGGCCACAAGGATGATGAGGGAATCCAATGTCATGCCATATAAAGGAATAATGAAAAGAATTTGTATTGTTCAGCTTAGAAAAAAAGAAGGCAAAACTCTGTGTGTGTGTGTGTGTGTGTGTGTGTGTGTGTGTGTGTGTGTGTTGGGGGTGGGATGAAGATTATAACTATTCTCAAATTTTTGAAAGACTTCCATGGAGAAGACGTGGTAGAGCTCTTCTGCTTAGCTCCCAAGTATAGAACCTAGGACTTATGGGTAGAAGTTACAAGGAGGTAGATTTTATCTTGATATGAGAAAGACGTCCTTAACAATTAGAACTGTCTAAAAATGGAAGTGGCTGCTTTGAGAGGTAGTGATTTTCCCATCACTGGAAGTGGTCAAGCAGAGAATGCATGACTATCACCAATGTTGCAGAAGAGATTCTTGAATGTGGTGGGAGATAGGAAGTGGACTAATAGAGCCCTTCCAGTTATTAAGAAAGGGTGGCCAACCTTTGGGTTAGCTGATCTTCAGCAGGTAGGGACCAGAACATAAGAGCTGCTATACTCACCTGCATCTACATTCACAGGAGTATGATCACATCCCTTCCTAGGTACCACAACCAGTCTTCACTAGCTCTGGTCACATCCTGCTGCTCCGCAGGTCACTAGTCCCCTTGCTCCATCACTGAGTTGGAGTTCTAGGAGGCATTGAGGCCCTAACCTGCTGCTCCCCTGCCATGTCCTTCCATACAGATCGGGACTCAATCTTCCCTACAGAAGAGACCTTTCCCAAAGCCAGCTCTTAGGCCTATGTTTATGAAGAATTCAGGCTGGACCTCCTGACAGGTCCACATCCTCTGAGGTCTGAGTTCAGCCTATAATCTGCAAAGCCAGAATTAGGCTAAGTGGTAGTTGGGCAAAATGTATTTCAAGGTCTCTTGGGCTTCCCTCATGATCTCAAGAGGGCTCATTGTCCCTCCAGAGCCACTATGCAAATGGCTAAATTTTAGACTCCAACTGGGATTAGGGGGTAAACTTCTAAAAAAGACTTTTTTATATTATTGTCATTTTGATGAACCACTTGACTCCCACCCAGATATTCCTTTATAACAACAAAAAACAGTTTGAGAAATTAGCAACTGACTGGCAGATTTGCCTGTATATGTGTCTATACCTGTGGTCCACCATCTTTCTACCATGAGAGCAGAAGATGGTCTCATCCTCAGGTGTTTCCTGGAACCAAGGTCAGACTTTGTGTATGATCTGAAATCTGATGTCAGCTGGTGTTCTTTTCTTTTACAGTATTCTTCTCCTTCTGTTTTTGCTTTCTGTCCTTTGCATCAAATGGTATGTCATAGGAGGCAGTTCTGTGTAGTGGTTAGGGCATTAATATTGATGTCAGGAAGATCTGAGTCTGAATCTGCCTTCAGACACTTACTGGCTTTGTGACCTTGAACAAGTCACTTCACATCTCCAGGACTCACTTTCCTCATATGTCAAATGGAGATTTTAGACTCAACGACCTCTCTGGGTCCTTCTAGCCCCGAGTCTAGGATCCTGTGATTTTCTTTATGTTTCTCAGATTTCCCATTTCTTGTCACAAAGTATGAACCTATTCCTTTACCTTCACATACTCCAGTTTGGTCAGCCATTCCCCAGTCAGTGGACACTCATTTTGTTTTTAGCATTTTTTTTCTCTTGCATCTTACCATGATGATGTTGGCGTTATGGGACTTTTCATGCACTTAGGGGATGCTATAACTAGAATATCTATAGCACTTTCAAATTCGCAAAGTGCTTTACAAAGATCATCTCATTTGACCCTCACAACAACAGTAGGAGGGAGGTGCTATTTTTACTCTCTTTTTATAGATAGAGAAACAAAGGCTCAGGTTAGGCAATTTGCCTAAGATCCTTCAGCCAGTATCTGAGGTAGGATTTGAACCAAATTCTTCCTGACTCCCAAGTATGATACTCAATCCACTCTACTAGCTGGCTATCTAGGATCACATGTAATGAGAGTGGGTCCTGATGAGGCTGAGCTTCAAGAGCCAAAAAACAGATATGGTTTTCTTAACCATTACAACAGCTCCCATTTCTTTTTCTTTTATACATTTACAAAGCTTTTCCCTTCCTCACAACAGTTCTGTAAAGTATGAAGGGAAGATGTTATTTCCCCATTTTACATATGAAGAAACTGAGGCTCAGGGCAGTTAAGTGACTTATTTGGCCAAGGTCAAAAGGATAGCAGTGTCCTTGACTGACATAAGGACATTAGAGAATATTTCCTATATGTTACTTGCACCTCTGTGAGAATGGTGAGTAGGTCAGGGGTTATCATTCCCATTGATTAGTTGAGCAAATAGGGCTAGAAAAGGCAAGTGACTTACAGAAATGGACTTTTGAGTGGGCAAAGTGAGGAACAAAACCCAGATTTCCTGACTTCTAATCAGCAGCACCTCCCTGTTTCCTGTGCCTTCAATTCTATAAATCATGAATCTCTGGACAGTTCTCCATCCATCCATCCATCCATCCATCCATCCATCCAACACACCTTTACTGAGGGCCTACAATGTACTCAGCCCACAACTATATGCAGTCCCTGTCTTCAACATATAAGAAACATTTCCCTATAGCAGCATCAGGAACAGGGCAATATGGTCCAGAGTAACATCTTCAGAGGGATCTCAGTAGGCAATAGAATAGGGCTTAATTAGAAAAGATGATAGAGCAGTCTTTAAGAACCTTTCTGGAAGAGGCATCATTATGGAGAGGAATGAGTACTGGTTTCAGAGTCAGGATGGACTTGGGTCTGAATGCCACCACTAACACTTAACTAGCTGTGTGATCAAGAGCCTGTTAGCCCAAAGGCCTTAGTTTTCCTCTTATGTAAAATGGAGATAATATCTGCATTATTTGTCTCTCAGGCTTCTTATGAGGATCATAGGAAGTGATGTAAAGTACTGTTCAAATCTTAAGGAGACATGTGAATGTTAGCTATTATCTTATCTCCACTATCATCTCTCTTATAAGCTATGCAACAAGATTTATTAAGCGCTTTACTATGGGCACTGTGCTAAGGGATGACAATGCAAACACAAGCTAAAAGAAAGATAGTTCCAGTCCTTAAGAAGCTTACATTCTAATAGGGTAAGACAACGTATAGAAAGAAAACATTTGAAAAGGCAAGGGAGAGGAAGAAGCCGGGTACCGGGTGTTGGAGCCATTGGCAGAGTCCAGACTGCAAGTTGGTGAGAAATGTGGCTCCCAAGAAAAAATACTTCAGGTTCAAGGTATTCTGTAGGTCTGTGCCCACTCACAACCATAGCTTTGTAATCCCCACTAATGTATTCACTTTTGGTAACTAGCCAGAGACCCAAGGAGAACAAAATGAAAGAAAACCTAACAACAGCAAGGAAAACTCCAACTTTCCTTCTTTCCCTCCTTCCATGTGCACAAGGAGAACGCTACTTCATGGCTTACTAGACCACTGATGGTAGGAAGGGAATATACACAAAACTATGCAGAACACACATGAGGTGGTGTGAGCAAGTGAGAATGTGTGGTCAATAAACTTGAGGACAAGGCAAAATGACTAAGGTATGTGGTCAGAAATCCTCTTCTTGTAAGGGGTGGGATGAACACGTTTAATGCATAGTTGCTAATGGAAGCCAATAAAAGGTTAAAATTTTGGTACCAATTTGAAGTTCGCTGTCCCATGAGACTATATTGTTAAGCATTAGAAATGCCTTGTAAATCCTCTTTAACTTATTATACAGACAAGGCTAATATGGAAATACGTATTGTATGATTTCACATGTATAATGAGTAGCATATTACTTGATTTCTCAAGGATGGAATGGAGGGAGGGAATTTGGAACTCAAAATGAAAAAAAGAATGTTAAAAATTTCTAAATGCAATGGAAAAATAACAAAATAAATATAGTTTAAAAAGAAAATGTTAAAAATAACTTGTTATATGTATGTCTTATGGTCCCTAAAGCCAAACTGGGAGCTCATTTGCATAGTAGGCATTTAATAAATGTTTCACTGACTTTTATTTCATTGAATTACAAAGTACTCTTGATCAGTAGAGCGGAGAGTCAGAAGGCTGGTACTCTCTATATAAAATAATGATTGGTTGGTGGTTTTCCTTCATTCTCAAAGAGGACCAAAATGACATCACTATGTTGTAGTCAAGGTACAGTGTGTCTGACTATGACTGATCAGACCAATATGAGTTCAGAAGGTTCTGCCACAGCTCAGGCACAAATAGTCCACCTGAACTTGTCTCTCAGTTTGTGCATCTCACATTTCTTTTGAGCTACTGCAATTCTGCTTTACTTATAGGGCATAATGCCTTTTTTGATGCGGGCATGTCATGTGGGCATTCCTTTGCCAGTGTCTTCCTTGTCTCAGAATCGATTCCAAAATCCTCCAGAAGATTTTGAGAATGGCCTTGTATCAATTTTCTGCCCTCCATGTAAACTCTTGCCTCATACAAGTTCTCTGTAAAATAGTCCTTTAGGCAAACGTATATTTGACATTCAAACAATGTGGTCTATCCATCAGAGTTGTGCTCTCTGCAGAAGAGTTTGAATGCTTGGCAGTTTAACTCAAGAAAGGGCCTCAGTGTCTGGTACCTTATCTTTCCAGGTGATCTTCAGAATCTTCCCAAGACAATTCAAGTGGAAGCAATTCAGTTTCCTGGCATGGCACTGGTATACTGTCCAGGTTTCATAGGTATACAACAAGGAGGTCAGCACAATGGCCTGCTAGATCTTTAGTTTGGAAGGAAACCCGATACCTCTTCTCTCCCTCACTTTCTTTTGGAGCTTCCCAAATACTAAACTAATTCTGGCAATGTGTGTGTCAACCTTTTCATCTATATGTACATCCCTGGAAAGTATACTATCAAGGTAAGTGAAGTTATCTACAGCATTCAAAATTTTTCTATTTGCTGTAACTGATGATTCCATGTATGGATGGTGTGATGCTACTTGGTGGAGAACCTGTGTTTTCTTGGTTTTAATTGTTAGGTCAATATTAGTGCATGTAGCAGAGAACTGATCCATACTTTCTTGCATCTTGGCTTCAGTGACTGCATTGAGTGCATAAATCAACTGTGAGCAAAAAATCACGTACCAACTCTCTCTCCACTTTAGTCTTGGCTTATAGCCTTTTCAAGTTAAATAATCTACTGTCAGTGCAGTAGCTGAACTTGAAGCCATTTTTGTCTTCATTGAAGGTGTCTGATAACATTGCTGAAAACATCATACTCAAAAGCATGGGAGCAAGCACAGAGCCCTGTTTCATTCCACTGGGGACTGGGAAACAGATCCAAACAAAGGAAGTAATAGAGGGCAATGTGAAATATCTCCTTGAAAAAACCACTGACCTGGAAAACAGATCCAGGAGAGACAACTTAAAAATTATTGGACTACCAGAAAGCCATGATCAAAAACAGAACTTAGAAAGCATCTTTCAAGAAAT